>OY723292.1:1502071-2128071 GCA_963210315.1 Rhynchopus euleeides
CCACAACTACAGGTGCACAATGTGGGCGGATGGCAACATCGCAGTGCCCAGGAAGTGCATTGTCTGCTGCAAGGATGCATCATCAGTGTGCCACGGCTGCAGGGACAGCGGTGTGACGGGGTGCTTCTGCGGTGACGCGTGTTTTGCAGCAGCGCATCCCATCACCGCGATTGCAGAGGTACACCGCCCCAGGTTCCACCCGATCACGGAAGAGCACATGCTGGAGGTGTGTGGGGTTCACAACCAGCGTGCGGACATGGTGTGCATGCATGAGGGGTGTGCGTCTCAGCTTCTCTGCTCGCTGTGTGTGTCGCTGGATGCACACGAGGGCCACATCATCAAACACGTCAACAAGGCGTTCCTCCCGCTGAAGACGTCTCTCCGGGAACAGCTCGACACCGTGCAGGCACAGCTGGCGGAGGCACGCGAGAGTTGTGCACGTGCGGTGGCAATGCTGGATTATCTTGCTGGCAGGTCCAACTCGGAGCAGTCAGAGGAGGTGCAGGTGCACTTCGGCATGGCGGTGCTTGCACACAAGTGTTCCGGCCAGCGGTGTGATGTTGCGGACGAGGAGGGGCACCTCCGCCTGGGTGTGCAGGCAACAGAGGCAGGGTTGCGCAGGCAGCTGCGTGGGGCGGCCTCCCTGCAGCATGAAGAGTGCCTCGTGAGGCAGGGCATCGCCGCCACACACGAGCTGCTGCACGAGAATCACCGGCGTCTGTTCCGTGCGGGGGAGCACACCATCCTGTGCGAGCACTACATCAACCAGCGAGCCGCACTGTTGCCACAGCTGGAGGCGGCACTCGACCTGCCTGAGAACATGATTCACACGCTTCAGAAGCGCAGCGCACAGCTGAGCCTGTGTGCTGCAGACGGGCCCCCAGAGTGCACTGTCGGCGACGTCCCTCCTGCACAGGCTCTCGCGGTGAAGGCACCTGCCGCATACCCAACCAGTGGCATGGTTACAGCTCTGGCGCTGTCAGCCTGTGGCAGGCTGTGCTGTGCCGGGAATGGCGGGGGTGGGGTGTTCGTGTATGACACCACCACTGCAGGGCAGGTCGTGCAGCTGAAGCATGGGGCAACATCTCTTGCATGTGTTGCGTTCTCCAGGTGTGGGAAGTGGCTTGCCTCTGCTTCACGTGACAAGACAGTTGCTGTGTTCTGCACAGCGACGTGGGAATGCACGCACACGCTGCAAGGCCACCCTGCAGAGATACGTGCGGTGGCGTGGACGCACACATCCTATCTCGTGACAGCATCCTTCGACCAGTCGCTGCGTGTGTGGGGTGTGGCACAGGGTGTGTGCACCGCTGAAAGGAAGCAGGCCGTGCACGGCATCCTCTTCAGCATCGCAGTGTCACACACAAGCATCTTCGCCACAGCACCCGACAGCTGGACCATCTACGAGTGGGACGTCAAGACCCTGCAGCACACACACAGCCTCCCTGGGCATACAGACCACATCCTCCAAGTCACCCTCACCACCGACGAGACACAGCTGGTGTCGTGCTCCTCCGACACGTCTGCGAAGGTATGGTGCACGACCACACGCACCTGCCTGCTGACGATGGGGTGTGGACTGGGTCAGAAGCCTCCCAAGAGGGCTCGCACGGACACAGGCGGGCTCCTCCGAGTGTCAGTGTCGCAGCAGGGCGACGTGGTGGCGGTGCTGAGTCGTACTGCTGCGTATCTGCTGAAGCTCAGCACAGGGGAGTGTGTCGGCACACTGCCTGTGTCGGATTGCTGGGCTGTCGCACTAAGCACCTGCGGCAGGTGGGTCTTCACGGGTGGGAAGGGGCAGGTGCAGGTGACTGCTGTAGACGACTGCGGTGTAGGCCTCTAGGCCCCCCATCCTTCCCGCCCTGTTGTGCCTCCTCATCTTCGGGGGACCTAACCAACGCATCCTGGTGTCCTTCGGGCACACAGTAGCTTCCGAGCTTCCATTGCTTAGTGGCCCCCGTGGCTCTCTTGGCGTGTCTTCCCAACCTTGCTTCTGACTTGTCACAAGTTAGCTTTCTCCCACAGGGCTGTACCGTGTGTAGCGCCTCCCCGTGGCGAAACGAGGTGAAGTTTGGGATGCGGCTGCACGAGGTATTCATGCGGTGTTCTGCAAGACGAGCGAGCAGCCCTCCCGCCCCACCTGTGTTTCGTGCCGCCCTGTGTTGCTGCCGCGTGACAGTGCACACCGCAGTGAACACCACACACGCCAACAGATAATAGACAGGTGGACAAACAATGGGGGTCGGCAACGACGCCTTGCCGCAGGCAACCGCACCGCCGCTTGAGACATGCATGGCACTCGGGAAGTGCATGGGGTGCGGCAAGGGTGCAGCCTCAGTGTGTCACGTCTGCAGGGACGGCGGTGTGACGGGGTGCTTCTGCGGTGACGCGTGTTTTGCAGCAGCGCATCCCCTCAACGCGATTGCAGAGGCACACCGCTCCAGGTTCCACCCGATCACGGAAGAGCACATGCTGGAGGTGTGTGGGGTTCACAACCAGCGTGCGGACATGGTGTGCATGCATGAGGGGTGTGCGTCTCAGCTCCTGTGCATGCGGTGTGTCTCGTCGGATGCACACCGAGGCCACGTTCTCAATCATGTCGACGATGCGTTCCACCCGACGAAGAAGGCGATGCGTGCACACCTCGACACCGTGCAGGCACAGCTGGCGGAGGCACGCGATATTTATGCAAGTGCGGTGACGACGCTGGATCATCTTGCTTCCAGCTTCGACACGGAGCAGGCGGCGGTGCAGCTGCACTTCCGCACGGCGGTGCTTGCACACAAGGAGGGCGACCAGCGGTGCGATGTTGCGGACGAGGAGGAGGAACTGCGTGCGACGTTGTACCTGCGCGAGGCACGTGTGCGCAAGAAGCAGCTGCGTGCGACGCCACACCTGCAACAGGAGGAGCGCCTCGTGAGGCAGCGCATCGCCGCCACACACGAGCTGCTGCACGAGAAGTACCTTCGTCTGTTCCGTGCACGTGAACACATCATCCTGTGCGAACACTACATCAAACAGCTGACTCCAGTGGAGTCACAACTGGAGGCGGTACTCGCCCTGCCTGAGAAGATGCCATGCACGCTGCAGCATCGCAGTGCACGGCTGAGCGCCCTGTGCACTGCGGAGGCGGTCCCTCCTGAGTCCTGCGTCAGTCTTGATGTCCCATCCGTCCGCATGCTGGTGAAGGCTCCTGCTGTGTACAGTACTGAAGGCTCAGGTGTTTGTAGCATGGCAGTGTCACCCTGCGGGAGGCTGTGCTGTGTTAGCACTTCTGAAGGTCATCTATTCGTGTACGACACCACTACTGCAGAGAAAGTGGTGAAGTTGAAGCATGGTGATGCTGATCATGAATGTGCGTTCTCGAGGTGTGGGCAGTGGCTTGCCTCTGCTTCACGTGACAAGACAGTTGCTGTGTTCTGCACAGCGACGTGGGAACGCATCCACACGCTGCAAGGCCACGCTGATGAAGTATGTTCAGCAGCATGGACACACACAGGTCGTCTGGTGACAGGGTCGACAGACTGGTCACTGCGTGTGTGGGATGTTGTGCAGGGTGTGTGTACCGGTGAACTGAAGCAAGCTGCGCCTGCTGATGACTTCTTTAGGTTCTTTGCCGTCGCAGTGTCCCATACAAGCATCTTTGCCACAGCATCTGACGGCAAGGCTATATGCGAGTGGGACGTCAACACCCTGCAGCACACACACAACCTCGAGGGTCACACCGAAGACCTGCGCCAAGTTACCCTCACCACGGACGAGACACAGCTGGTGTCGTGTTCATTCGACAGATCCGTGAGAGTGTAGTGCACGACCACACGCACCTGCCTGTCGAATCTGTGGACAGCCACATATCCACTTTGGAGTATGGCGGTTTCGAAACTGGGCGACGTAGTGGCTGTGGTGGACCGTCCGAAAGCATACCTTCTGAAGCTCAGCACAGGGGAGTGTGTGGGCACACTGCCTGTGTCGGAGTGTCGGGCTATTGCACTGAGCACCTGTGGCAGGTGGGTCTTCACAGGTAGGAAGAGCCAGGTGCAGGTGACTGCTGTCTCCACATGGAACGCTGTGGATGAGTAGCCCTGGACACACAGCCTTCGCTGTTGTCGCACTGCCACGCGGTGTGGCGCTTGTTGGCTGGAGCCCACCACCCACCCGCATAGCTGGGGGTTTGCATCAACATCGACAGCCTCTTGCCAGGGCTGAGAGATAGGCGCGCAGCAGACTTGCTCCAGTGGTGCGTGTCAAACCCAACGTCTTTTGTGTTCCCCCAACCCCACCCTAACACACCGCAGCGTAGTGTTGTGTCAGCATGCCTTCTCGGAGGCAATGCAACAGACACATGTAATTATTTGTTTCGCTGCGAGCGATTTACTAGTAAGTTCTCGATCTGCTTCTTGCTTGCCTTTCACTTTCTGTACTTCAGGCTCACAAGGGTGGGGCGAGAGAGAGAACACAAGACTCCTGCCAGTGTCAGACAGACAGGGGGGCAGCGCTTTGGGCAACAAGCGAACCTCCTCCTGCGGATTTGCCTTTGTTTTGTACGGCTTTGCATCACAAAAGTAACAACAACTCCCTGCAGTTATGTGACAACGCACCGTGCCCTTGCGGAATGCGTTGGGAGCCTTCGCTCTTGTTCGTGTCACTTTGTGTCAACTGTCAAACTGTGTCACTTGACAGCCAGTTGCGTGAGGTGGGCTCACTTTACCTCACTTTTCTGCATTTCTGAGCGAAGACCCCCGATGATCTCCAACGGTTGCAGTGGGAGCAACGTATTTGTTCACCTGTGTGTGTTGCTGCCGTGCCATTCAGTGCACTTTTTTCCGCTTGTGCGCACATCAGCGAACACCAAGTCTTCTTAAGCGCCTTCGGTGATTCACTTGACTAGGGAGTCGGACTAGAGAGACGACGACGTCCCTGTGGGTGCTTTATGTTGTGTCAAACGCACCGTGCTCACGGAAGGCGTTCAGAACTTAAAAGGTTTCAGTGGAGCAATGTTCTGTTCACCTACACTCCACGCCCCAACGTGCAGGTGACCAGAAGGTTGCACAAACAAAACAAAAGAAACCCGGCAATCCTTTTTTCGACCACTTGCAACTGTCTCTTGCAAGGTTGGAAAGGGAAAGGATAACAAGCACCCCTTCAGGCCAACGAGGCCACCGTTCATCGGGTCCAACGAGTGGTGTTTTGCTCCCCCTACATACGTCAGGTTTTACACTCAACGGTATCTAATGCAACAGAAAGGAGTGGCTGAGCTCCCACTCCCGTCTCCCGCGATACGCTTTTTTGATATTGATATTTGCGTATTGTATTGGCTGTCCTGTCCGACCGTGGCCTCCTAGTGCACACCACAGTGGCCTCCCAGTGCACACATCGGCAGGTGGAGAGACAATGGTGGTCGACAGCGACACCTTCCCGCAGGCAACCGCACCGCCGCTTGAGACATGCATGGCACTCGGGAAGTGCATGGGGTGCGGCAAGGGTGCAGCCTCAGTGTGTCACGGCTGCAAGGACAGCGGTGTGACGGGGTGCTTCTGCGGTGACGCGTGTTTTGCAGCAGCGCATCCCATCAGCGCGATTGCAGAGGCACACCGCCCCAGGTTCCACCCGATCACGGAAGAGCACATGCTGGAGGTGTGTGGGGTTCACAACCAGCCCGCGGACATGGTGTGCATGCATGAGGGGTGTGCGTCTCAGCTCCTGTGCATGTGGTGTGTGTCGTCGGATGCACACCGAGGCCACATCATCAAACACGTCAGCGACGCGTTCCACCCGACGAAGAAGGCGATGCGTGCACAGCTCGACACCGTGCAGGCACAGCTGGCGGGGGCACGTGAGAAATACGCAGGTGCGGTGGCGACGCTGGATCATCTTGCTTCCAACTTCGACACGGAGCAGGCGGCGGTGCAGGTGCACTTCACCACAGAGGTGGAAGCGATCAATGCAAAAATCATCTGAAAGGAAGACTCGAGAGACTGCTGCTGTATTTTTTGCAGTATTTTCCAGCACACTTCAATGTGGGGCGACCATACAGGGCAGCATAAGCCCCTCCCCAAGCCAACCAATCAACCAACTACCCCCGGCATATTTTCTGACATGGCCACCCGCCGTTCCATCTCTCTCTCTCTCTCTCTCACCTCCCCCTCCTCTCTCTCAAGTGATAAGGCGGCGTGTCCACCGGCGCGCTGCTCCCGTGGAGCTCCAGTCAAGGCAATTGTCACGCCAAGGCAGAGCAAACCGGCATCTATCTTTCTTTAGAGGTCTTCACTGCGGTGCCCGAAGGCGGTGCGTTAAATTGGCCCATTTTTCATCCGATTTACAGCTGATGTACACTGAGGGTCTTCGCTACGGGGTGATCGTCAGTGCATGAACAACAGGAGGTTGGTGCATTTCCTGATGGAATGAAATGAGCTGAGAACTGACGGAGGATTGACGGAGAGTACACGACCGCCTAAGACCCACCCCACTCAGGGGATAAGATAGGTCTGGTTTTCCGGTTTTCAAAACCAGGGTTTCCCGGTTCCCGGTTTTCTGGAAAAAAAAAGGTCGGTCTCATTTTTGGCGGTTTTTTTTGTGACTTTGGGACAGTAAAACAGTCAGAAAAAACGCCATAAAAAAATAGAAAGTGACCCCATCGTGATCCGCACAGAGCTCAAATAGTCCAAAGAAGGCAGAGAAGCGGAGAAGAAAAAATGGACCTAGCGGGTGGCCCGGTGGGTGGCGATGCCCTCGTCATGCAGGTCTCTTCTGTTTTGAAGGTGCACACATGGTGGACTCCAGCCACCATGTCTAAGAGGGAGTCTAAGACTGCAGTCTGTACTGGAGAGCTAATTTACGCTAAGACTCCCGCTAGTTGAGACTCATGGGAGACACACGGTGTACTCCAGCGGAGGTAGGGTAACCTCCGCTGGAGTTCACCGTGTCGTCTGCCTCTGTGCAGCGTCACTCGGTGCCATCGAATACATGGCGACAGCCCACCAACTCGAGACAGATCTGCTTGTCTGGAGGGCTGAGACGAGAACACGAACGACTTTCAAGCAGTCTTGAAGGTCGCCAAGCCTATTGGGGGCAACTAACAGATGAGATTTGTTTGTTGCCTGTCGTCACAGCTGGGGAGAAAGCAGGTGCCCATCTCCTCGATAACGGAATGTGTGCAGAGATCTCGTGGACCCTTTGGCCATTCTGTCGTGCACCCACTCCACCCACAACGCACACCTGTCACGAGTGGTCGCTCCCCCGTCCTCCTCCACCCTGAAGGTTGAGCCCTCAAGGACCAGTGATCTCCTGCTGGCCGGGCTGCGATACAGCGAAGCCTTCCTACTTACAAGCGAATCCAGACTGTAGGGAACAGATGTTCACTACCGTGGCCTCCGGCGGCTGGGGGGCTCCGCCCCCCAGACCCCCCTGCGGCACCAGACCGGTTTTTTGGCCGAGAGTCCAAACTTTCAAAGCAGCTGCTGCGCCTGCCCCACCAAGCAGCCTCAGTACGACAGGACGCGCGCAGGCACCGGGCCCTCTCAGATTCTGGGAGGGTTTGCGCGGGTCGCGCGCGCCGAAGGCGCGCGCGAAAAATTTTCAAAACCAGAAAAACCGGAAAACGGCGCCAGAAAAAAAGTCTATCTTATACCCTGACCCCACTGTACTTGGTGAAAAAATTGCACGGTGGACTCCAGCGGCCCTAGCGGGAGTCTGGGAGCGGGAGTCTGAGCGGGTGTCAAAGACTCCCGCTAGCGGGAGTCTATACTCCCGCTAGGGGGAGTCTGACTCCCCCTAGCGGGAGTCTTTTCACCTATTTTCATCCATTTTTCCCATGATATAGTTACAGTCTACTGGCGTGGGGGGTAAAATCATGGTGGAAGAGGGATGGGGAGGGGCTTGTTTTGCTTCTGTCAGTTTCCCCGGACTCTGGACTACCTACCTATCCTCCTGGTAGCGGCTACACCTGCGGAGGTGAGCGGTTAGAATTTGAGGTGTCAAAGTGCGGCCATCGCCTGTCGTAGTTGTGTTACACCTTGGGCAAGACAAGCCATCCTGCAGGCCTCATCTTCTTCGTCAGAACTGTCATCCCCCTCCTGCTGTGCGCGTTGGTCAAGCGTGCTCAAAGTCGCCTCGGATGACACGAATGGTGTGAAAGTCGCCCCCAGCGGGATTGGCATTTTGCACAAGCAGAGCGATAATTTGCGGTGTCCTTCGGGGAACCGGAACAGGAAGTAGGGCGCGCTGATGGGTTCAACGAAGTCCTGTGTGTTGCAGTGCACAAACCCCTTCTGCAGCTGTGTCAACTGTGTGCAAAGAACATACACAGCCAATCTATGAGCGTGTCGGGTGTGCAGACACGGACACAGGATGACTTCTCTATACCCGAGGATCCCGTCCTGCGACAGGTGCGCAACCTTCCAAGGCATGCCCGATGCGCGCCGCTTCTCTTCTGCCATCGCAAGATCTCTCTCGTAAGTTGCGGAGCTGGCGATTGTAACGGCATCTTTCTTGCGATGTCCGTTCTCTGCTTCTTCAAATTCGTCGTTGTTCTGCAGAGGCACTGCATCTTCTGGAGCCCACCAATGATGGAGACTGTGTACGTAGGCATTGCGCGTTGATCCCTTTTCGGCATGCTCCATCAACCAGTGAAATATATGCCCTCCCGCGAGGTACCGGAACCGATATGCAGCCCCGGACGCGCAAGGACTTGGTTACAAGACAAACACATGCCGTAGGGGGGGTCTGGGAGGCGGAGCTCCCAGCCGCCGGAGGCCACGGTAGTGAACATCTGTGACTTGCGGGCGTACGGATTCTGTGTGAGTTGGCTGCGTCCTCCTGAGGATACTGAGATTCCCTGATGTAAAGGGCTTGGGTACAAGACAGGCACATGCCACAGGGGGGTCTGGGGGGCGGAGCCCCCCAGCCACCGGAGGCCACGGTAGTAAACGTCTGTTGCACGGTACGGGTTGGGCAGCTTCATTTGTCCTCTATTGTGACTGTTTGAGGCCTGTGCTCATGTCGCTGGGGTCACTTTGCTCACGAAACGCCTCCTGGTCACCTTGAGGCCCCAAGGCGAGGAGCCAACTTTTCCGGTTTCCCGAAAATCTATATTTTTTTTTCTTTTTACCCCTGACCTGATTTTTTGTGAGGGCCTGCAGAAAATCAGGTCAGCTGACCCGAAAAAACCCCCAAGCTCCACCCCTGTCATCCAGTACCCTGATCAGCCGCATGGCGAGCCCCTTGCAGTCATGGAGTGCTGGGGTGACGTAGCGGGCATTGGGAAGCACACCTGCCAAGAGGGAGGGGTAGCCAGCCTCTTTCATCTCAGAGAGAGTCAGGTGCGGGTATCGATGCACCTGTTGATACCAGCGTTCTTCTGGGATGTCGCACAGTGAGCATCGGTGCCCTCGCCCCCCGCATCGCCTCATTGTTGCCCACTGCTGATCTATACTCCCGCTAGCGGGAGTTGGACTCCCCCTAGTTGAGACTCCCGAAAAGGGTTAAACCCGGTAGTGGTACCCTACCCCCGCTGGAGTCCACCGTGCAAGGCCGGATCAGCCCACGGGTGGGTTTGAGGAAGAAATCTGGGGGGGCAAATTTTGCTGCGACTTCCGGTTTCACCCGGCCGAACTCCAGCATCTATCCAGACCCACGGTGCCAAGCCGTTCGCCCGTGTCGCGATCATTCGCGGCTTCAGGCTGCCCCCGACGACACGTTTGTATCCTGCACCTTGCCATACTTCGCCTCCACCTTGTATATGACGGAGAGCGCCCTCCTTCCGCATCGTTGCGACTTCCCTGACAGCGAACTTATCCATGTCAGGGAAGACATGGCGATGATTGCGTTGGCCACCTGGGTGCTGTGCTGGTGGAGCTCCTTGCTCAACACCGTTGCTAGGAGCCTTCTAATGGATCCCAGTGTCAGCACACTGCCCCCTTTTTTAACAGGGAAGGCCGTGCAAAAATCATGCACAATGTTCGTCGCCTCCGCAGCCTCGGGACTCTCTGCGCTCTTCTTCTTCTTAATCGACTTTGCCGCCGGCTTCGCTGCCGGCTTCGTTGTCGTCTTCCCCATTTTTGTGAATCAGGTCTGCGAGCTGGGATGGGTGGAAACGTCCGTTTCGTTTGGTGTGGCTGTACTTCAGTGACGAGTGCCACATTGCATAGGTATCATGGGAAAAATGAGTGAAAATAGGTGAAAAGACTCCCGCTAGGGGGAGTCAGACTCCCCCTAGCGGGAGTATAGACTCCCGCTAGCGGGAGTTGGACTCCCCCTAGTTGAGACTCCCGCAAAGGGTTACCCTACCCCCGCTGGAGTCCACCGTGTGCCGAAAAAATTGCCGATCGACGATAGTGATTACCCCCCCCCCTGCTCTCTCTCTCTCTCTCCCCCTCTGTATCACCCTCTCATGCCTTGGGCAGCGGTGCCCTAGGGCCTGAAGGTGTCGGGGTCGGGCCGACACCCACATCTCTCCCTCTCTCTCTCTCTCTCTCTCTCTCTCTCTCGTATGCTTATAGTGTGAATATCCCCGAAACGAAAATACTCGCACCCCAAGGGTGTCGTCTACTTAACTACGCGGGCCCGCGGCCCGGTAGACTCCCCTTGTTTGAGAGAGGAGCTGCTCTGGTGGGGTGAGGGAAGTGACACAGGAGGAGGAGGAGGCGCAGGCGCCACACGGTCTGTAGCGCCCGGTGACGCGCTACGTGAGGAAGGAGGATTAAGGTAGGCCCGGAAGCCTGTAGGCGCGTGCGGTGACCGCGCACGGGCGGAGGAGGAAGAGGCACCAGAACGGGGCCTTTGGGGAAGGGCTGCGTCAACGGACACGCCGTCGGGAGGGGAGGTAGTAGGAGAAGGTGGGTCCGGATCAGCGGCGCCCACGTCAGCGTCAGCGTCAGCGGTGGGGATCACGTGGTCGACCCTAGGCCTTTGGGCAGGCAGTGCCGGGGTGGAACCGGTATGCGCCTCTAAGGCGGTGCGCTTCAGCTGCGCCACGGCGGGGATGGATGGCCTGACGCCGTCGGGTGAGAGCCTCCTACGAGGCTGCATCAGGTGGCGGTGGGGTGAGCCCGGGGAGCACACGGTATGGGCCAGCCTCTTCAGGATAACTGGAGGGGTGGCGGGCTCGGGAGTAGCGGGACACGGGGTCGCTTCAGGGGAGGGCTGAGGCGCAGGCACACGGGGTGGCGTGGTGGAGGGAAGATCCCCCACGGTAGGCGCAGTCGCCTCTGGGAAGGGCGGGGTTGGCGGCACATGGGGCGGCGGGGTGGGGGCGTCTGCCTCCACAGGCGTCGCAGGGGCGGGAGGGACGTGGTGGCCCTTCTTGCAGCAAGCGGTGGGGCGTCTGTCATCCAGCTCAGGCAGAGAGGCGCAGACCCCGCAGGGGGGCAGGTCATGGTCGCGGCAGCCGTGGTGGCCACGCTTGCAGCACATGTTGGAGGAGCTGCAGGTGCCGCAGCGGAGCAGCCGGTGCGTGGTGCAGAACTGCACGGGCAGTCCGTCATCCTGGCGGTGGTGGGCTCTCTCTCTCTCTCTCTCTCTCTCTCTCTCTCTCTCTCTCTCTCTCTCTCTCTCTCTCTCTCTCTCTCTCTCTCGTATGCTTATAGTGTGAATATCCCCGAAACGAAAATACTCGCACCCCAAGGGTGTCGTCTACTTAACTACGCGGGCCCGCGGCCCGGTAGACTCCCCTTGTTTGAGAGAGGAGCTGCTCTGGTGGGGTGAGGGAAGTGACACAGGAGGAGGAGAAGGCGCAGGCGCCACACGGTCTGTAGCGCCCGGTGACGCGCTACGTGAGGAGGGAGGATTAAGGTAGGCCCGGAAGCCTGTGGGCGCGTGCGGTGACCGCGCACGGAGGACCGCGCACTCTCTCTCTTTCCGTCTTTCAAACATCTCGGAAGGCGGCGAGCGATCCAACGAGGGGGTGGGGAGTGGAGGGGCTTGGTGATGGCTGTATGGGATGGGTGTGTGTCTGTGTGTGGTGTGTTGCCCTGCACATTGTGGGTGTGCGTTGGTTTCGTGCCTACACCCCTCCCCCCTCCCTCTCCGAAGCTCCGAGAAGGTGCGGTGGATGGGGGAGGGGTGGTGGTGGTGGTGCTGTTTTCCGACTTGTCTCTCGAGGCTGCTGGCAGCGCTCCATCGGGGTGGGGGGAGGAGGGGGGGGGGGTGTGTAGGGTCGGGTCGGTTGTTAAGACCGAAAAAAATGCACGGAACGAACCGGAAAAGGCACTGTGCGGAGGCAATGTGTGGCGATGAGAGATGTGGCAGATTTGGGTTGATTTCTGTGCGAGCTTGGTTATGCATTTCCTTTCTGTGTGTTTGCGGATCACCCAGCCACAACTACAGGTGCACAATGTGGGCGGATGGCAACATCGCAGTGCCCAGGAAGTGCATTGTCTGCTGCAAGGATGCATCATCAGTGTGCCACGGCTGCAGGGACAGCGGTGTGACGGGGTGCTTCTGCGGTGACGCGTGTTTTGCAGCAGCGCATCCCATCACCGCGATTGCAGAGGTACACCGCCCCAGGTTCCACCCGATCACGGAAGAGCACATGCTGGAGGTGTGTGGGGTTCACAACCAGCGTGCGGACATGGTGTGCATGCATGAGGGGTGTGCGTCTCAGCTTCTCTGCTCGCTGTGTGTGTCGCTGGATGCACACGAGGGCCACATCATCAAACACGTCAACAAGGCGTTCCTCCCGCTGAAGACGTCTCTCCGGGAACAGCTCGACACCGTGCAGGCACAGCTGGCGGAGGCACGCGAGAGTTGTGCACGTGCGGTGGCAATGCTGGATTATCTTGCTGGCAGGTCCAACTCGGAGCAGTCAGAGGAGGTGCAGGTGCACTTCGGCATGGCGGTGCTTGCACACAAGTGTTCCGGCCAGCGGTGTGATGTTGCGGACGAGGAGGGGCACCTCCGCTTGGGTGTGCAGGCAACAGAGGCAGGGTTGCGCAGGCAGCTGCGTGGGGCGGCCTCCCTGCAGCATGAAGAGTGCCTCGTGAGGCAGGGCATCGCCGCCACACACGAGCTGCTGCACGAGAATCACCGGCGTCTGTTCCGTGCGGGGGAGCACACCATCCTGTGCGAGCACTACATCAACCAGCGAGCCGCACTGTTGCCACAGCTGGAGGCGGCACTCGACCTGCCTGAGAACATGATTCACACGCTTCAGAAGCGCAGCGCACAGCTGAGCCTGTGTGCTGCAGACGGGCCCCCAGAGTGCACTGTCGGCGACGTCCCTCCTGCACAGGCTCTCGCGGTGAAGGCACCTGCCGCATACCCAACCAGTGGCATGGTTACAGCTCTGGCGCTGTCAGCCTGTGGCAGGCTGTGCTGTGCCGGGAATGGCGGGGGTGGGGTGTTCGTGTATGACACCACCACTGCAGGGCAGGTCGTGCAGCTGAAGCATGGGGCAACATCTCTTGCATGTGTTGCGTTCTCCAGGTGTGGGAAGTGGCTTGCCTCTGCTTCACGTGACAAGACAGTTGCTGTGTTCTGCACAGCGACGTGGGAATGCACGCACACGCTGCAAGGCCACCCTGCAGAGATACGTGCGGTGGCGTGGACGCACACATCCTATCTCGTGACAGCATCCTTCGACCAGTCGCTGCGTGTGTGGGGTGTGGCACAGGGTGTGTGCACCGCTGAAAGGAAGCAGGCCGTGCACGGCATCCTCTTCAGCATCGCAGTGTCACACACAAGCATCTTCGCCACAGCACCCGACAGCTGGACCATCTACGAGTGGGACGTCAAGACCCTGCAGCACACACACAGCCTCCCTGGGCATACAGACCACATCCTCCAAGTCACCCTCACCACCGACGAGACACAGCTGGTGTCGTGCTCCTCCGACACGTCTGCGAAGGTATGGTGCACGACCACACGCACCTGCCTGCTGACGATGGGGTGTGGACTGGGTCAGAAGCCTCCCAAGAGGGCTCGCACGGACACAGGCGGGCTCCTCCGAGTGTCAGTGTCGCAGCAGGGCGACGTGGTGGCGGTGCTGAGTCGTACTGCTGCGTATCTGCTGAAGCTCAGCACAGGGGAGTGTGTCGGCACACTGCCTGTGTCGGATTGCTGGGCTGTCGCACTAAGCACCTGCGGCAGGTGGGTCTTCACGGGTGGGAAGGGGCAGGTGCAGGTGACTGCTGTAGACGACTGCGGTGTAGGCCTCTAGGCCCCCCATCCTTCCCGCCCTGTTGTGCCTCCTCATCTTCGGGGGACCTAACCAACGCATCCTGGTGTCCTTCGGGCACACAGTAGCTTCCGAGCTTCCATTGCTTAGTGGCCCCCGTGGCTCTCTTGGCGTGTCTTCCCAACCTTGCTTCTGACTTGTCACAAGTTAGCTTTCTCCCACAGGGCTGTACCGTGTGTAGCGCCTCCCCGTGGCGAAACGAGGTGAAGTTTGGGATGCGGCTGCACGAGGTATTCATGCGGTGTTCTGCAAGACGAGCGAGCAGCCCTCCCGCCCCACCTGTGTTTCGTGCCGCCCTGTGTTGCTGCCGCGTGACAGTGCACACCGCAGTGAACACCACACACGCCAACAGATAATAGACAGGTGGACAAACAATGGGGGTCGGCAACGACGCCTTGCCGCAGGCAACCGCACCGCCGCTTGAGACATGCATGGCACTCGGGAAGTGCATGGGGTGCGGCAAGGGTGCAGCCTCAGTGTGTCACGTCTGCAGGGACGGCGGTGTGACGGGGTGCTTCTGCGGTGACGCGTGTTTTGCAGCAGCGCATCCCCTCAACGCGATTGCAGAGGCACACCGCTCCAGGTTCCACCCGATCACGGAAGAGCACATGCTGGAGGTGTGTGGGGTTCACAACCAGCGTGCGGACATGGTGTGCATGCATGAGGGGTGTGCGTCTCAGCTCCTGTGCATGCGGTGTGTCTCGTCGGATGCACACCGAGGCCACGTTCTCAATCATGTCGACGATGCGTTCCACCCGACGAAGAAGGCGATGCGTGCACACCTCGACACCGTGCAGGCACAGCTGGCGGAGGCACGCGATATTTATGCAAGTGCGGTGACGACGCTGGATCATCTTGCTTCCAGCTTCGACACGGAGCAGGCGGCGGTGCAGCTGCACTTCCGCACGGCGGTGCTTGCACACAAGGAGGGCGACCAGCGGTGCGATGTTGCGGACGAGGAGGAGGAACTGCGTGCGACGTTGTACCTGCGCGAGGCACGTGTGCGCAAGAAGCAGCTGCGTGCGACGCCACACCTGCAACAGGAGGAGCGCCTCGTGAGGCAGCGCATCGCCGCCACACACGAGCTGCTGCACGAGAAGTACCTTCGTCTGTTCCGTGCACGTGAACACATCATCCTGTGCGAACACTACATCAAACAGCTGACTCCAGTGGAGTCACAACTGGAGGCGGTACTCGCCCTGCCTGAGAAGATGCCATGCACGCTGCAGCATCGCAGTGCACGGCTGAGCGCCCTGTGCACTGCGGAGGCGGTCCCTCCTGAGTCCTGCGTCAGTCTTGATGTCCCATCCGTCCGCATGCTGGTGAAGGCTCCTGCTGTGTACAGTACTGAAGGCTCAGGTGTTTGTAGCATGGCAGTGTCACCCTGCGGGAGGCTGTGCTGTGTTAGCACTTCTGAAGGTCATCTATTCGTGTACGACACCACTACTGCAGAGAAAGTGGTGAAGTTGAAGCATGGTGATGCTGATCATGAATGTGCGTTCTCGAGGTGTGGGCAGTGGCTTGCCTCTGCTTCACGTGACAAGACAGTTGCTGTGTTCTGCACAGCGACGTGGGAACGCATCCACACGCTGCAAGGCCACGCTGATGAAGTATGTTCAGCAGCATGGACACACACAGGTCGTCTGGTGACAGGGTCGACAGACTGGTCACTGCGTGTGTGGGATGTTGTGCAGGGTGTGTGTACCGGTGAACTGAAGCAAGCTGCGCCTGCTGATGACTTCTTTAGGTTCTTTGCCGTCGCAGTGTCCCATACAAGCATCTTTGCCACAGCATCTGACGGCAAGGCTATATGCGAGTGGGACGTCAACACCCTGCAGCACACACACAACCTCGAGGGTCACACCGAAGACCTGCGCCAAGTTACCCTCACCACGGACGAGACACAGCTGGTGTCGTGTTCATTCGACAGATCCGTGAGAGTGTAGTGCACGACCACACGCACCTGCCTGTCGAATCTGTGGACAGCCACATATCCACTTTGGAGTATGGCGGTTTCGAAACTGGGCGACGTAGTGGCTGTGGTGGACCGTCCGAAAGCATACCTTCTGAAGCTCAGCACAGGGGAGTGTGTGGGCACACTGCCTGTGTCGGAGTGTCGGGCTATTGCACTGAGCACCTGTGGCAGGTGGGTCTTCACAGGTAGGAAGAGCCAGGTGCAGGTGACTGCTGTCTCCACATGGAACGCTGTGGATGAGTAGCCCTGGACACACAGCCTTCGCTGTTGTCGCACTGCCACGCGGTGTGGCGCTTGTTGGCTGGAGCCCACCACCCACCCGCATAGCTGGGGGTTTGCATCAACATCGACAGCCTCTTGCCAGGGCTGAGAGATAGGCGCGCAGCAGACTTGCTCCAGTGGTGCGTGTCAAACCCAACGTCTTTTGTGTTCCCCCAACCCCACCCTAACACACCGCAGCGTAGTGTTGTGTCAGCATGCCTTCTCGGAGGCAATGCAACAGACACATGTAATTATTTGTTTCGCTGCGAGCGATTTACTAGTAAGTTCTCGATCTGCTTCTTGCTTGCCTTTCACTTTCTGTACTTCAGGCTCACAAGGGTGGGGCGAGAGAGAGAACACAAGACTCCTGCCAGTGTCAGACAGACAGGGGGGCAGCGCTTTGGGCAACAAGCGAACCTCCTCCTGCGGATTTGCCTTTGTTTTGTACGGCTTTGCATCACAAAAGTAACAACAACTCCCTGCAGTTATGTGACAACGCACCGTGCCCTTGCGGAATGCGTTGGGAGCCTTCGCTCTTGTTCGTGTCACTTTGTGTCAACTGTCAAACTGTGTCACTTGACAGCCAGTTGCGTGAGGTGGGCTCACTTTACCTCACTTTTCTGCATTTCTGAGCGAAGACCCCCGATGATCTCCAACGGTTGCAGTGGGAGCAACGTATTTGTTCACCTGTGTGTGTTGCTGCCGTGCCATTCAGTGCACTTTTTTCCGCTTGTGCGCACATCAGCGAACACCAAGTCTTCTTAAGCGCCTTCGGTGATTCACTTGACTAGGGAGTCGGACTAGAGAGACGACGACGTCCCTGTGGGTGCTTTATGTTGTGTCAAACGCACCGTGCTCACGGAAGGCGTTCAGAACTTAAAAGGTTTCAGTGGAGCAATGTTCTGTTCACCTACACTCCACGCCCCAACGTGCAGGTGACCAGAAGGTTGCACAAACAAAACAAAAGAAACCCGGCAATCCTTTTTTCGACCACTTGCAACTGTCTCTTGCAAGGTTGGAAAGGGAAAGGATAACAAGCACCCCTTCAGGCCAACGAGGCCACCGTTCATCGGGTCCAACGAGTGGTGTTTTGCTCCCCCTACATACGTCAGGTTTTACACTCAACGGTATCTAATGCAACAGAAAGGAGTGGCTGAGCTCCCACTCCCGTCTCCCGCGATACGCTTTTTTGATATTGATATTTGCGTATTGTATTGGCTGTCCTGTCCGACCGTGGCCTCCTAGTGCACACCACAGTGGCCTCCCAGTGCACACATCGGCAGGTGGAGAGACAATGGTGGTCGACAGCGACACCTTCCCGCAGGCAACCGCACCGCCGCTTGAGACATGCATGGCACTCGGGAAGTGCATGGGGTGCGGCAAGGGTGCAGCCTCAGTGTGTCACGGCTGCAAGGACAGCGGTGTGACGGGGTGCTTCTGCGGTGACGCGTGTTTTGCAGCAGCGCATCCCATCAGCGCGATTGCAGAGGCACACCGCCCCAGGTTCCACCCGATCACGGAAGAGCACATGCTGGAGGTGTGTGGGGTTCACAACCAGCCCGCGGACATGGTGTGCATGCATGAGGGGTGTGCGTCTCAGCTCCTGTGCATGTGGTGTGTGTCGTCGGATGCACACCGAGGCCACATCATCAAACACGTCAGCGACGCGTTCCACCCGACGAAGAAGGCGATGCGTGCACAGCTCGACACCGTGCAGGCACAGCTGGCGGGGGCACGTGAGAAATACGCAGGTGCGGTGGCGACGCTGGATCATCTTGCTTCCAACTTCGACACGGAGCAGGCGGCGGTGCAGGTGCACTTCACCACAGAGGTGGAAGCGATCAATGCAAAAATCATCTGAAAGGAAGACTCGAGAGACTGCTGCTGTATTTTTTGCAGTATTTTCCAGCACACTTCAATGTGGGGCGACCATACAGGGCAGCATAAGCCCCTCCCCAAGCCAACCAATCAACCAACTACCCCCGGCATATTTTCTGACATGGCCACCCGCCGTTCCATCTCTCTCTCTCTCTCTCTCACCTCCCCCTCCTCTCTCTCAAGTGATAAGGCGGCGTGTCCACCGGCGCGCTGCTCCCGTGGAGCTCCAGTCAAGGCAATTGTCACGCCAAGGCAGAGCAAACCGGCATCTATCTTTCTTTAGAGGTCTTCACTGCGGTGCCCGAAGGCGGTGCGTTAAATTGGCCCATTTTTCATCCGATTTACAGCTGATGTACACTGAGGGTCTTCGCTACGGGGTGATCGTCAGTGCATGAACAACAGGAGGTTGGTGCATTTCCTGATGGAATGAAATGAGCTGAGAACTGACGGAGGATTGACGGAGAGTACACGACCGCCTAAGACCCACCCCACTCAGGGGATAAGATAGGTCTGGTTTTCCGGTTTTCAAAACCAGGGTTTCCCGGTTCCCGGTTTTCTGGAAAAAAAAAGGTCGGTCTCATTTTTGGCGGTTTTTTTTGTGACTTTGGGACAGTAAAACAGTCAGAAAAAACGCCATAAAAAAATAGAAAGTGACCCCATCGTGATCCGCACAGAGCTCAAATAGTCCAAAGAAGGCAGAGAAGCGGAGAAGAAAAAATGGACCTAGCGGGTGGCCCGGTGGGTGGCGATGCCCTCGTCATGCAGGTCTCTTCTGTTTTGAAGGTGCACACATGGTGGACTCCAGCCACCATGTCTAAGAGGGAGTCTAAGACTGCAGTCTGTACTGGAGAGCTAATTTACGCTAAGACTCCCGCTAGTTGAGACTCATGGGAGACACACGGTGTACTCCAGCGGAGGTAGGGTAACCTCCGCTGGAGTTCACCGTGTCGTCTGCCTCTGTGCAGCGTCACTCGGTGCCATCGAATACATGGCGACAGCCCACCAACTCGAGACAGATCTGCTTGTCTGGAGGGCTGAGACGAGAACACGAACGACTTTCAAGCAGTCTTGAAGGTCGCCAAGCCTATTGGGGGCAACTAACAGATGAGATTTGTTTGTTGCCTGTCGTCACAGCTGGGGAGAAAGCAGGTGCCCATCTCCTCGATAACGGAATGTGTGCAGAGATCTCGTGGACCCTTTGGCCATTCTGTCGTGCACCCACTCCACCCACAACGCACACCTGTCACGAGTGGTCGCTCCCCCGTCCTCCTCCACCCTGAAGGTTGAGCCCTCAAGGACCAGTGATCTCCTGCTGGCCGGGCTGCGATACAGCGAAGCCTTCCTACTTACAAGCGAATCCAGACTGTAGGGAACAGATGTTCACTACCGTGGCCTCCGGCGGCTGGGGGGCTCCGCCCCCCAGACCCCCCTGCGGCACCAGACCGGTTTTTTGGCCGAGAGTCCAAACTTTCAAAGCAGCTGCTGCGCCTGCCCCACCAAGCAGCCTCAGTACGACAGGACGCGCGCAGGCACCGGGCCCTCTCAGATTCTGGGAGGGTTTGCGCGGGTCGCGCGCGCCGAAGGCGCGCGCGAAAAATTTTCAAAACCAGAAAAACCGGAAAACGGCGCCAGAAAAAAAGTCTATCTTATACCCTGACCCCACTGTACTTGGTGAAAAAATTGCACGGTGGACTCCAGCGGCCCTAGCGGGAGTCTGGGAGCGGGAGTCTGAGCGGGTGTCAAAGACTCCCGCTAGCGGGAGTCTATACTCCCGCTAGGGGGAGTCTGACTCCCCCTAGCGGGAGTCTTTTCACCTATTTTCATCCATTTTTCCCATGATATAGTTACAGTCTACTGGCGTGGGGGGTAAAATCATGGTGGAAGAGGGATGGGGAGGGGCTTGTTTTGCTTCTGTCAGTTTCCCCGGACTCTGGACTACCTACCTATCCTCCTGGTAGCGGCTACACCTGCGGAGGTGAGCGGTTAGAATTTGAGGTGTCAAAGTGCGGCCATCGCCTGTCGTAGTTGTGTTACACCTTGGGCAAGACAAGCCATCCTGCAGGCCTCATCTTCTTCGTCAGAACTGTCATCCCCCTCCTGCTGTGCGCGTTGGTCAAGCGTGCTCAAAGTCGCCTCGGATGACACGAATGGTGTGAAAGTCGCCCCCAGCGGGATTGGCATTTTGCACAAGCAGAGCGATAATTTGCGGTGTCCTTCGGGGAACCGGAACAGGAAGTAGGGCGCGCTGATGGGTTCAACGAAGTCCTGTGTGTTGCAGTGCACAAACCCCTTCTGCAGCTGTGTCAACTGTGTGCAAAGAACATACACAGCCAATCTATGAGCGTGTCGGGTGTGCAGACACGGACACAGGATGACTTCTCTATACCCGAGGATCCCGTCCTGCGACAGGTGCGCAACCTTCCAAGGCATGCCCGATGCGCGCCGCTTCTCTTCTGCCATCGCAAGATCTCTCTCGTAAGTTGCGGAGCTGGCGATTGTAACGGCATCTTTCTTGCGATGTCCGTTCTCTGCTTCTTCAAATTCGTCGTTGTTCTGCAGAGGCACTGCATCTTCTGGAGCCCACCAATGATGGAGACTGTGTACGTAGGCATTGCGCGTTGATCCCTTTTCGGCATGCTCCATCAACCAGTGAAATATATGCCCTCCCGCGAGGTACCGGAACCGATATGCAGCCCCGGACGCGCAAGGACTTGGTTACAAGACAAACACATGCCGTAGGGGGGGTCTGGGAGGCGGAGCTCCCAGCCGCCGGAGGCCACGGTAGTGAACATCTGTGACTTGCGGGCGTACGGATTCTGTGTGAGTTGGCTGCGTCCTCCTGAGGATACTGAGATTCCCTGATGTAAAGGGCTTGGGTACAAGACAGGCACATGCCACAGGGGGGTCTGGGGGGCGGAGCCCCCCAGCCACCGGAGGCCACGGTAGTAAACGTCTGTTGCACGGTACGGGTTGGGCAGCTTCATTTGTCCTCTATTGTGACTGTTTGAGGCCTGTGCTCATGTCGCTGGGGTCACTTTGCTCACGAAACGCCTCCTGGTCACCTTGAGGCCCCAAGGCGAGGAGCCAACTTTTCCGGTTTCCCGAAAATCTATATTTTTTTTTCTTTTTACCCCTGACCTGATTTTTTGTGAGGGCCTGCAGAAAATCAGGTCAGCTGACCCGAAAAAACCCCCAAGCTCCACCCCTGTCATCCAGTACCCTGATCAGCCGCATGGCGAGCCCCTTGCAGTCATGGAGTGCTGGGGTGACGTAGCGGGCATTGGGAAGCACACCTGCCAAGAGGGAGGGGTAGCCAGCCTCTTTCATCTCAGAGAGAGTCAGGTGCGGGTATCGATGCACCTGTTGATACCAGCGTTCTTCTGGGATGTCGCACAGTGAGCATCGGTGCCCTCGCCCCCCGCATCGCCTCATTGTTGCCCACTGCTGATCTATACTCCCGCTAGCGGGAGTTGGACTCCCCCTAGTTGAGACTCCCGAAAAGGGTTAAACCCGGTAGTGGTACCCTACCCCCGCTGGAGTCCACCGTGCAAGGCCGGATCAGCCCACGGGTGGGTTTGAGGAAGAAATCTGGGGGGGCAAATTTTGCTGCGACTTCCGGTTTCACCCGGCCGAACTCCAGCATCTATCCAGACCCACGGTGCCAAGCCGTTCGCCCGTGTCGCGATCATTCGCGGCTTCAGGCTGCCCCCGACGACACGTTTGTATCCTGCACCTTGCCATACTTCGCCTCCACCTTGTATATGACGGAGAGCGCCCTCCTTCCGCATCGTTGCGACTTCCCTGACAGCGAACTTATCCATGTCAGGGAAGACATGGCGATGATTGCGTTGGCCACCTGGGTGCTGTGCTGGTGGAGCTCCTTGCTCAACACCGTTGCTAGGAGCCTTCTAATGGATCCCAGTGTCAGCACACTGCCCCCTTTTTTAACAGGGAAGGCCGTGCAAAAATCATGCACAATGTTCGTCGCCTCCGCAGCCTCGGGACTCTCTGCGCTCTTCTTCTTCTTAATCGACTTTGCCGCCGGCTTCGCTGCCGGCTTCGTTGTCGTCTTCCCCATTTTTGTGAATCAGGTCTGCGAGCTGGGATGGGTGGAAACGTCCGTTTCGTTTGGTGTGGCTGTACTTCAGTGACGAGTGCCACATTGCATAGGTATCATGGGAAAAATGAGTGAAAATAGGTGAAAAGACTCCCGCTAGGGGGAGTCAGACTCCCCCTAGCGGGAGTATAGACTCCCGCTAGCGGGAGTTGGACTCCCCCTAGTTGAGACTCCCGCAAAGGGTTACCCTACCCCCGCTGGAGTCCACCGTGTGCCGAAAAAATTGCCGATCGACGATAGTGATTACCCCCCCCCCTGCTCTCTCTCTCTCTCTCCCCCTCTGTATCACCCTCTCATGCCTTGGGCAGCGGTGCCCTAGGGCCTGAAGGTGTCGGGGTCGGGCCGACACCCACATCTCTCCTCTCTCTCTCTCTCTCTCTCTCTCTCTCTCTCTCTCTCTCTCTCTCTCTCTCTCTCTCTCTCTCTCTCTCTCTCTCGTATGCTTATAGTGTGAATATCCCCGAAACGAAAATACTCGCACCCCAAGGGTGTCGTCTACTTAACTACGCGGGCCCGCGGCCCGGTAGACTCCCCTTGTTTGAGAGAGGAGCTGCTCTGGTGGGGTGAGGGAAGTGACACAGGAGGAGGAGAAGGCGCAGGCGCCACACGGTCTGTAGCGCCCGGTGACGCGCTACGTGAGGAGGGAGGATTAAGGTAGGCCCGGAAGCCTGTGGGCGCGTGCGGTGACCGCGCACGGAGGACCGCGCACTCTCTCTCTTTCCGTCTTTCAAACATCTCGGAAGGCGGCGAGCGATCCAACGAGGGGGTGGGGAGTGGAGGGGCTTGGTGATGGCTGTATGGGATGGGTGTGTGTCTGTGTGTGGTGTGTTGCCCTGCACATTGTGGGTGTGCGTTGGTTTCGTGCCTACACCCCTCCCCCCTCCCTCTCCGAAGCTCCGAGAAGGTGCGGTGGATGGGGGAGGGGTGGTGGTGGTGGTGCTGTTTTCCGACTTGTCTCTCGAGGCTGCTGGCAGCGCTCCATCGGGGTGGGGGGAGGAGGGGGGGGGGGGTGTGTAGGGTCGGGTCGGTTGTTAAGACCGAAAAAAATGCACGGAACGAACCGGAAAAGGCACTGTGCGGAGGCAATGTGTGGCGATGAGAGATGTGGCAGATTTGGGTTGATTTCTGTGCGAGCTTGGTTATGCATTTCCTTTCTGTGTGTTTGCGGATCACCCAGCCACAACTACAGGTGCACAATGTGGGCGGATGGCAACATCGCAGTGCCCAGGAAGTGCATTGTCTGCTGCAAGGATGCATCATCAGTGTGCCACGGCTGCAGGGACAGCGGTGTGACGGGGTGCTTCTGCGGTGACGCGTGTTTTGCAGCAGCGCATCCCATCACCGCGATTGCAGAGGTACACCGCCCCAGGTTCCACCCGATCACGGAAGAGCACATGCTGGAGGTGTGTGGGGTTCACAACCAGCGTGCGGACATGGTGTGCATGCATGAGGGGTGTGCGTCTCAGCTTCTCTGCTCGCTGTGTGTGTCGCTGGATGCACACGAGGGCCACATCATCAAACACGTCAACAAGGCGTTCCTCCCGCTGAAGACGTCTCTCCGGGAACAGCTCGACACCGTGCAGGCACAGCTGGCGGAGGCACGCGAGAGTTGTGCACGTGCGGTGGCAATGCTGGATTATCTTGCTGGCAGGTCCAACTCGGAGCAGTCAGAGGAGGTGCAGGTGCACTTCGGCATGGCGGTGCTTGCACACAAGTGTTCCGGCCAGCGGTGTGATGTTGCGGACGAGGAGGGGCACCTCCGCCTGGGTGTGCAGGCAACAGAGGCAGGGTTGCGCAGGCAGCTGCGTGGGGCGGCCTCCCTGCAGCATGAAGAGTGCCTCGTGAGGCAGGGCATCGCCGCCACACACGAGCTGCTGCACGAGAATCACCGGCGTCTGTTCCGTGCGGGGGAGCACACCATCCTGTGCGAGCACTACATCAACCAGCGAGCCGCACTGTTGCCACAGCTGGAGGCGGCACTCGACCTGCCTGAGAACATGATTCACACGCTTCAGAAGCGCAGCGCACAGCTGAGCCTGTGTGCTGCAGACGGGCCCCCAGAGTGCACTGTCGGCGACGTCCCTCCTGCACAGGCTCTCGCGGTGAAGGCACCTGCCGCATACCCAACCAGTGGCATGGTTACAGCTCTGGCGCTGTCAGCCTGTGGCAGGCTGTGCTGTGCCGGGAATGGCGGGGGTGGGGTGTTCGTGTATGACACCACCACTGCAGGGCAGGTCGTGCAGCTGAAGCATGGGGCAACATCTCTTGCATGTGTTGCGTTCTCCAGGTGTGGGAAGTGGCTTGCCTCTGCTTCACGTGACAAGACAGTTGCTGTGTTCTGCACAGCGACGTGGGAATGCACGCACACGCTGCAAGGCCACCCTGCAGAGATACGTGCGGTGGCGTGGACGCACACATCCTATCTCGTGACAGCATCCTTCGACCAGTCGCTGCGTGTGTGGGGTGTGGCACAGGGTGTGTGCACCGCTGAAAGGAAGCAGGCCGTGCACGGCATCCTCTTCAGCATCGCAGTGTCACACACAAGCATCTTCGCCACAGCACCCGACAGCTGGACCATCTACGAGTGGGACGTCAAGACCCTGCAGCACACACACAGCCTCCCTGGGCATACAGACCACATCCTCCAAGTCACCCTCACCACCGACGAGACACAGCTGGTGTCGTGCTCCTCCGACACGTCTGCGAAGGTATGGTGCACGACCACACGCACCTGCCTGCTGACGATGGGGTGTGGACTGGGTCAGAAGCCTCCCAAGAGGGCTCGCACGGACACAGGCGGGCTCCTCCGAGTGTCAGTGTCGCAGCAGGGCGACGTGGTGGCGGTGCTGAGTCGTACTGCTGCGTATCTGCTGAAGCTCAGCACAGGGGAGTGTGTCGGCACACTGCCTGTGTCGGATTGCTGGGCTGTCGCACTAAGCACCTGCGGCAGGTGGGTCTTCACGGGTGGGAAGGGGCAGGTGCAGGTGACTGCTGTAGACGACTGCGGTGTAGGCCTCTAGGCCCCCCATCCTTCCCGCCCTGTTGTGCCTCCTCATCTTCGGGGGACCTAACCAACGCATCCTGGTGTCCTTCGGGCACACAGTAGCTTCCGAGCTTCCATTGCTTAGTGGCCCCCGTGGCTCTCTTGGCGTGTCTTCCCAACCTTGCTTCTGACTTGTCACAAGTTAGCTTTCTCCCACAGGGCTGTACCGTGTGTAGCGCCTCCCCGTGGCGAAACGAGGTGAAGTTTGGGATGCGGCTGCACGAGGTATTCATGCGGTGTTCTGCAAGACGAGCGAGCAGCCCTCCCGCCCCACCTGTGTTTCGTGCCGCCCTGTGTTGCTGCCGCGTGACAGTGCACACCGCAGTGAACACCACACACGCCAACAGATAATAGACAGGTGGACAAACAATGGGGGTCGGCAACGACGCCTTGCCGCAGGCAACCGCACCGCCGCTTGAGACATGCATGGCACTCGGGAAGTGCATGGGGTGCGGCAAGGGTGCAGCCTCAGTGTGTCACGTCTGCAGGGACGGCGGTGTGACGGGGTGCTTCTGCGGTGACGCGTGTTTTGCAGCAGCGCATCCCCTCAACGCGATTGCAGAGGCACACCGCTCCAGGTTCCACCCGATCACGGAAGAGCACATGCTGGAGGTGTGTGGGGTTCACAACCAGCGTGCGGACATGGTGTGCATGCATGAGGGGTGTGCGTCTCAGCTCCTGTGCATGCGGTGTGTCTCGTCGGATGCACACCGAGGCCACGTTCTCAATCATGTCGACGATGCGTTCCACCCGACGAAGAAGGCGATGCGTGCACACCTCGACACCGTGCAGGCACAGCTGGCGGAGGCACGCGATATTTATGCAAGTGCGGTGACGACGCTGGATCATCTTGCTTCCAGCTTCGACACGGAGCAGGCGGCGGTGCAGCTGCACTTCCGCACGGCGGTGCTTGCACACAAGGAGGGCGACCAGCGGTGCGATGTTGCGGACGAGGAGGAGGAACTGCGTGCGACGTTGTACCTGCGCGAGGCACGTGTGCGCAAGAAGCAGCTGCGTGCGACGCCACACCTGCAACAGGAGGAGCGCCTCGTGAGGCAGCGCATCGCCGCCACACACGAGCTGCTGCACGAGAAGTACCTTCGTCTGTTCCGTGCACGTGAACACATCATCCTGTGCGAACACTACATCAAACAGCTGACTCCAGTGGAGTCACAACTGGAGGCGGTACTCGCCCTGCCTGAGAAGATGCCATGCACGCTGCAGCATCGCAGTGCACGGCTGAGCGCCCTGTGCACTGCGGAGGCGGTCCCTCCTGAGTCCTGCGTCAGTCTTGATGTCCCATCCGTCCGCATGCTGGTGAAGGCTCCTGCTGTGTACAGTACTGAAGGCTCAGGTGTTTGTAGCATGGCAGTGTCACCCTGCGGGAGGCTGTGCTGTGTTAGCACTTCTGAAGGTCATCTATTCGTGTACGACACCACTACTGCAGAGAAAGTGGTGAAGTTGAAGCATGGTGATGCTGATCATGAATGTGCGTTCTCGAGGTGTGGGCAGTGGCTTGCCTCTGCTTCACGTGACAAGACAGTTGCTGTGTTCTGCACAGCGACGTGGGAACGCATCCACACGCTGCAAGGCCACGCTGATGAAGTATGTTCAGCAGCATGGACACACACAGGTCGTCTGGTGACAGGGTCGACAGACTGGTCACTGCGTGTGTGGGATGTTGTGCAGGGTGTGTGTACCGGTGAACTGAAGCAAGCTGCGCCTGCTGATGACTTCTTTAGGTTCTTTGCCGTCGCAGTGTCCCATACAAGCATCTTTGCCACAGCATCTGACGGCAAGGCTATATGCGAGTGGGACGTCAACACCCTGCAGCACACACACAACCTCGAGGGTCACACCGAAGACCTGCGCCAAGTTACCCTCACCACGGACGAGACACAGCTGGTGTCGTGTTCATTCGACAGATCCGTGAGAGTGTAGTGCACGACCACACGCACCTGCCTGTCGAATCTGTGGACAGCCACATATCCACTTTGGAGTATGGCGGTTTCGAAACTGGGCGACGTAGTGGCTGTGGTGGACCGTCCGAAAGCATACCTTCTGAAGCTCAGCACAGGGGAGTGTGTGGGCACACTGCCTGTGTCGGAGTGTCGGGCTATTGCACTGAGCACCTGTGGCAGGTGGGTCTTCACAGGTAGGAAGAGCCAGGTGCAGGTGACTGCTGTCTCCACATGGAACGCTGTGGATGAGTAGCCCTGGACACACAGCCTTCGCTGTTGTCGCACTGCCACGCGGTGTGGCGCTTGTTGGCTGGAGCCCACCACCCACCCGCATAGCTGGGGGTTTGCATCAACATCGACAGCCTCTTGCCAGGGCTGAGAGATAGGCGCGCAGCAGACTTGCTCCAGTGGTGCGTGTCAAACCCAACGTCTTTTGTGTTCCCCCAACCCCACCCTAACACACCGCAGCGTAGTGTTGTGTCAGCATGCCTTCTCGGAGGCAATGCAACAGACACATGTAATTATTTGTTTCGCTGCGAGCGATTTACTAGTAAGTTCTCGATCTGCTTCTTGCTTGCCTTTCACTTTCTGTACTTCAGGCTCACAAGGGTGGGGCGAGAGAGAGAACACAAGACTCCTGCCAGTGTCAGACAGACAGGGGGGCAGCGCTTTGGGCAACAAGCGAACCTCCTCCTGCGGATTTGCCTTTGTTTTGTACGGCTTTGCATCACAAAAGTAACAACAACTCCCTGCAGTTATGTGACAACGCACCGTGCCCTTGCGGAATGCGTTGGGAGCCTTCGCTCTTGTTCGTGTCACTTTGTGTCAACTGTCAAACTGTGTCACTTGACAGCCAGTTGCGTGAGGTGGGCTCACTTTACCTCACTTTTCTGCATTTCTGAGCGAAGACCCCCGATGATCTCCAACGGTTGCAGTGGGAGCAACGTATTTGTTCACCTGTGTGTGTTGCTGCCGTGCCATTCAGTGCACTTTTTTCCGCTTGTGCGCACATCAGCGAACACCAAGTCTTCTTAAGCGCCTTCGGTGATTCACTTGACTAGGGAGTCGGACTAGAGAGACGACGACGTCCCTGTGGGTGCTTTATGTTGTGTCAAACGCACCGTGCTCACGGAAGGCGTTCAGAACTTAAAAGGTTTCAGTGGAGCAATGTTCTGTTCACCTACACTCCACGCCCCAACGTGCAGGTGACCAGAAGGTTGCACAAACAAAACAAAAGAAACCCGGCAATCCTTTTTTCGACCACTTGCAACTGTCTCTTGCAAGGTTGGAAAGGGAAAGGATAACAAGCACCCCTTCAGGCCAACGAGGCCACCGTTCATCGGGTCCAACGAGTGGTGTTTTGCTCCCCCTACATACGTCAGGTTTTACACTCAACGGTATCTAATGCAACAGAAAGGAGTGGCTGAGCTCCCACTCCCGTCTCCCGCGATACGCTTTTTTGATATTGATATTTGCGTATTGTATTGGCTGTCCTGTCCGACCGTGGCCTCCTAGTGCACACCACAGTGGCCTCCCAGTGCACACATCGGCAGGTGGAGAGACAATGGTGGTCGACAGCGACACCTTCCCGCAGGCAACCGCACCGCCGCTTGAGACATGCATGGCACTCGGGAAGTGCATGGGGTGCGGCAAGGGTGCAGCCTCAGTGTGTCACGGCTGCAAGGACAGCGGTGTGACGGGGTGCTTCTGCGGTGACGCGTGTTTTGCAGCAGCGCATCCCATCAGCGCGATTGCAGAGGCACACCGCCCCAGGTTCCACCCGATCACGGAAGAGCACATGCTGGAGGTGTGTGGGGTTCACAACCAGCCCGCGGACATGGTGTGCATGCATGAGGGGTGTGCGTCTCAGCTCCTGTGCATGTGGTGTGTGTCGTCGGATGCACACCGAGGCCACATCATCAAACACGTCAGCGACGCGTTCCACCCGACGAAGAAGGCGATGCGTGCACAGCTCGACACCGTGCAGGCACAGCTGGCGGGGGCACGTGAGAAATACGCAGGTGCGGTGGCGACGCTGGATCATCTTGCTTCCAACTTCGACACGGAGCAGGCGGCGGTGCAGGTGCACTTCACCACAGAGGTGCTCGCACACAAGGAGATCGAACAGCGGTTCGAGGTTGCGGATGGGGAGGAGGAACTGCGTGCGACGTTGTACCTGCACGAGGCACGTGCACGCAAGAGGCAGCTGCGCGAGACATCACACCTGCAACAGGAGGAGCGCCTCGTGAGGCAGGGCATCGCCGCCACACACGAGCTGCTGCACGAGAATCACGTTCGTCTGTTCCGTGCACGTGAACACATCATCCTGTGCGAACACTACATCAAACAGCTGACTCCAGTGGTGCCACTGCTGGAGGCGGCACTCGACCTGCCTGAGAAGATGCCACGCACGCTGCAGCATCGCAGTGCACGGCTGAGCGCCCTGTACACTGCGGAGGCGGTCCCTCCTGAGTTCTGCGTCGCTGTTACGGCGAAGGCTCCTGCTGGGTACACTGGGGAAATTATTGCTACCGGCGTGGGACTGTCGCCCTGTGGGAGGCTGTGCGGTGTTCTCATTACCGGAGGCGGTGTACTTGTGTACGACACCACCACTGCAGAGGAGGTGGAGTTCGGCTCTGTTAGAGTCTTTGCTGCGTTCTCAAAATGTGGGAAGTGGCTTGCTTGTGTTACTGAGGACGGGGCAGTTTCTGTGTTCTGCACAGCGACGCAGGAACGCATCCACGCACTGCAAGGCCACACTGGCCAACCCTGCGCAGCAGCGTGGACACACACAGGTCGTCTGGTGACAGCGTCAAGGGACCACTCACTGCGTGTGTGGGATGCTGTGAAGGGTGTGTGTGCCGGTGAACTGAACGAAACCGTGTGGGATTACACCTCCAGTATCGCAGTGTCACACACAAGCATCTTCGCCGCAGCACCCGATCCGAAGACTATCCGCGAGTGGGACGTCAACACCCTGCAGCACACGCACAGCCTTGAGGGTCATACCAAAACCGTTCTTCAAGTTACCCTCACCACGGACGAGACACAGCTGGTGTCGTATTCACTCGACAACTCCATGAAGGTGTGGTGCACAACCACACGCACCTGCTTGTCGACTCTGTCGACAGGCCCAGTGTCGCAGTGTGTGAGCACACTGGCGGTGTCGCAGGAGGCTGACTTGGTGGCAATGGTGGGTGCGGGCTACAAGAAGGTTGACTTTCTGAAACTCAGCACAGGGGAGTGTGTGGGCACACTGCCTGTGTCGGAGTGTCGGTGTGTCGTACTGAGCCCCTGTGGCAGGTGGGTCTTCACGGCTGGGTATGGGCAGGTGCAGGTGACTGCTGTCTCCACATGGAACGCTGTGGATGAGTAGCCCAGGACACACAGCCTTCGCTGTTGTCGCACTGCCACGCGGTGTGGCGCTTGTTGGCTGGAACCCACCACCCACCCTCATAGCTGGGGGTTTGCATCAACATCGACAGCCTCTTGCCAGGGCTGAGAGATAGGCGCGCAGCAGACTTGCTCCAGTGGTGCATGTCAACCCCAACGTCTTTTGTGTTCCCCCACCCCACCCACCACCACAGCGTAGTGTTGTGTCAGTCATTCCATCTCGGACACAGCCTGTCTCATGAGTGATGGGTGGTCAGTCTATGATTTACTTGATGAGTTTTGAGCGACGAAGCGTCGTGAAATCGTGAAGTAGCGGAATCGTACGGCTGACGCGTTAGGATTAGCACCTTCATGCCACTTCACAGGGCCTCAACACAGCCTTGATACAACAAGTGCGCGCTCAACAAAACGTCGTCCGAAACTGTTTCCCACAGTTGCCGGACAGGGTGTCTCCATTCCAGCGAAGCAGTACGATTTATACTAGTTACGAGCGACGAAGCGAAGCGAAGGCGCGAAGAAATGAAAGAACTCCGACGACTGAATCTTTACATGTAAAGGATTAGCACCTTCATGCCAGTTCACAGGGCCTCACCACAGCCTTGGCAACAAGTGTGCTCAACAAATGTATTGCACACCTTGCACCAGTGTTGTTCCATGTTCGTGCCATCAGCGTGAAGGTGCTCGCCCCCCTAGAGGGAGACATCCTGCATTTCAGTCGTGTTGCCGAGGCACTCACAGGGGACCTGCGCTCTGTGTCGGACTGTGTCACTTTGCCTCCATTTCCGTGATGCGGCTCACCTCTCTGCAGTTCTGAGCGAAGGCCCTCACAGCGCCTGTGAGGGCCTTGTGAGTGTTGGCACCGAAAATTCTTGATTCTCTGTTTGTGTGCCGGAGGATCGATAAAGGAGATATAGCGTATCAGTTCTCGTGCGTCGTCTTTCGTGGACGTTCTGAACGGCTAATCCAACACAGCAAACGATAAAGGGGAGGGGGGGGGGGAAATGGGGTGAGGAAAAAAGAGTGGTTGTTCTTCTTTTGGGCGCTTCCGCACCGCGGAAAAAAAATGGGGGTGATCAGTGGTGCTGCCTGTTGCAGTGCATCAACCCCGCCACCCACATTCTTTTGTGCGGGACACATTGCGCACTGCACTTTCATCCGCTCCTCCGATGGCATGCCTCCGCCCCCACGCTTCTGCCGCTGATGAGGTGCACACCATCGAGTTGATGCGTCTGCAGGCTGCCTAACCTCCGATGCCCAATTGTGTGCCTCCGTAATGTAACACTCAGGATCGACAGACTGCCGAGGGTTTGTCTCTGCATGTCTGTGTGGTTGCGTGTGACTGTGTTGTTTTTACACCTGTGTGTGTCAGAGGAAGCACGACAGGCGCATGGAAGGGTTCTGGTTTTGCTCCGACGCTCCTCATTTATATTCTCACCGGTTATGAGCGACGAAGCGTCGTGATGTCGCGAAGTAGCGAAGGAAATCGTACGACTGAAGCATAAAAAGAGTCACACCTCCATGCCACTCCACAGGGGCTTCCACAGCCTTTGGCACAGGAGTGTTGCGCTCAACAAAACGTAGCCCGGATCTGCCTTTTTTTTTGCAGTTTCTACGGCAGGGTGTTTTCTCTTCTTATCGCGAAAGGGGTACAATTTCCGATCTTATTTGCTCTGCCATCAATCCACTTTTTGTACTTCAGGGAGGACCCGAGAGCCACGCGGTTCGGCGGCCTCCCCGGCTTGAAAGGGCCTGTGTCGGCGGTGCGCCCAGGGCCAGTGTCAGCATCAGCCCCCGCACCCTGAGTTCGACCTTCTAATTCCTGACGTCAGATTCGCCCCCCACCCGCACACAGTTGTGAACCATGCCCACCACCCACCCCACGCCAGGTTATCATCACGAAGGGCGGGCGGGTCACGGAGCTGAGTGCTTGCATTTTCTTATCAGATCTATCACACCCCCAGTTTCTCCCCCTCCTCCCCTCCCCACCCCACCACCCTCCACCTCCTCCACGATGGTGGAGCAGCACGACCACGATGCCGCCGTTAAGAAGCCGGAGGACGACCTGCCCGAGGCACCGGTGAAGGTCGTGACAGACGCACCCTCTGCCCCTCCTGCCGAGGACGTCACCATCGTCACCACCACGAAGGACGAGCCTGTCAACCAGGCAGAGGCTGGCGAGGTGGCGCCTGTGCGGTACCCGTGGTGGAGGGAGGGTGACGGCGAGTCCTTCGCGACGGTTGTCTCTGACAACCTGGCCACGATCGTGGTTCTGATCGGGGTGCTGCTGTCGAAGGGCTTCGCAGGCGTGACTGTGTTCGCCAAGATCCTCCCCGGCATGGGCCTGTCCATCCTGGTCGGCAACATCTACTACGCATGGCAGGCGACCCGCCTGGCGAAGAAGGAGGGCCGTGTGAACATCACCGCGCAGCCTTACGGTATCAACACGCCTGGGGCATTCGTCTTCCTGTACTCGATCCTGATCGACATCTACTTCAAGGAGGTGGGCAAGGGTGCCTCCCCGAAGGACGCCGGGGAGAGCGCCTACCGCGCCGCCGTGCTGGCCAACCTTATCTCCGGGTTCATGGAGGTCCTGGGGGCGGTGCTCGGGCCGTGGATGCTGCGCAACATCCCGTTCCCGGCGCTGACCACGCCGCTTGCGGGGATTGGTCTGGCCTACCTCGCGCTGAACCACCTGCTGGAGGTGTTCCGCCACGGTCTGGTCGGGCTCCTGCCCCTGTTCATCATGATCACGTCGTACTTCGGGAACATGCGTTTTAAGTACTTCCCGGCGGTGTGGGTTGCGGTGCTGCTGAGCACAGCTGTGGCGTGGGCCGGTAAGTACAAGCACCAGTCGGAGGTGGAGGACGCGTGGAACCTGATGAAGAACGACCGCTGGGAGCAGTTCTGGGACTTCCCCCTCGCCCACATGAGCGCCAAGGAGGCGGAGTACGCAACGGACTACATGAGCCTCATCATCCCCGTCTCGATCACCAACTTCATGTCCACCATGGAGGTCGTCTCCTCGGCCCACCTTGCTGGGGACCGCTTCGACGTCGCGGAGACCATGGCGATCGACGGCATCGGCACGATGTTCGGGGCTCTGTTCGGGTCGCCCTTCGGCACCACCGTCTACATCGGCCACCCTGCCTACAAGCAGATGGGCGGGTCGCGTGGGTACTCCCTGCTCAACGGCGTGGTGCTGTTCATCCTGTGCTTCACCGGTCTGGCTGGGCTCGTCATGTCGTGCCTCTCGCGCGAGGGGCTTGTGGTGGTGATCGTGTTCGTCGGCCTGGCCCTGGCGCAGCAGACGGTGGAGCACACGCCCATCAGGCAGTACCCCACGCTCTTCCTCGGCTTCATGCCGATCTTCGCCGAGTGGGCTGCGCAGAAGAAGTTCCTCTCGCGCGAGTCTGCGGAGGCGGAGGGCCTCCTGGGCTGGTGGTACCTCTCGCAGGGCGCGATGCTGGTGTCGCTGGGGCTGACGGTCACGCTGTACTTCGCCATCAACCGCACTTTCATCAAGGCGGCGATCACAGCGGCCATCACCTCCATTGCCGCCCTGATCGGTCTGATCCACGACGACAAGATCTACGGGCCGTCGGACGACATCACCAGCCCGAAGTACGAGTGGTTCTTTGCCTGGCTGATGGTCTCCGGCTACTGCCTGCTGATGTGGGTCGCCCAGACCAGGTTCGGCTGGATTGAGCCGCCGATCGATGAGGCCTGCTTCCACGTGCAGCCGTACACTGATGACGAGCGTGAGTCGCATGCGGCTGCGCAGGCAGACTACGAGAATGAGCCTGCGCACCATGCGTAGAGAGGTTGTCACAGCGGTTTCCTTGAGATCCGATATGGGGAGGGGGGTGGGGTGGTGCTGTGGGTGTGTGTGGGGAAAAAGCGCAAAAAGAAATACAATGAAGACAGTTCGAAAAAAATAAAGCAGAACCACGCTGAATTGTGTTTTAAACAATCGGCCGTTTCTCCGCCCCCCCCCCCCCCTCCCCCCCGCCTCCCGCCCCCACCCCCCCTCCTTTTGATTTACGTGACACCCCCGCCTACCCACCTCGCCCCGCCTCCCTTCATTTTGCGACAGCCAAAATTGCCCTTTTTTTCCTTTTTATTTTGCATTCGTCTCGCGCGGTGCGAACCCCGCAAACCCCCGCGCAGGGTTCCGGTCATCGCGCAACGGATAATGAACAAAGAGAGAAATATCGCCAAAAAATCGGTATTCCAAGTCGCAGGGTGTGGGATAGCTCTGTCTGGTTTGAACCCCCCCCCCCCTCACCCCCACCCTCCCATTTCCATGCATCTTCACCGCTCCCCACCCCACCGGTGCACTCTTGAGGCGGACAAGGACATGTTAGGACGAGACCATGTTTGTCTTGTTTTGACACTCCTCACGCGGAAAGAAAAATCAGGACGCCGAACAGGGTAGCAAAATGGTGGGTGGGGGGACGTTGTGTGTGTGGGGTTGCGTGCGAAACCCCCCCCCCCCCTCCCCTTTCCCCCGCCCCCTCCGCCCTCCCCCCCCTCTCGGAAAAAAAGATCAAAAAATCAGAATTTTGCCAGATGGAGAGAAAAAAATGAGGAAGGGTGGTGTCTCAGGACAGGGTGTGGGGTATTTCAGCTTCTGTGTCCCCCACCCCTGTCGCGTGTCCACAGAGTCTCTCTCTCTCTTCCCCCCACCCCTCCCAATCTGTTCAATAATACGTGGAGCAAGGCTGTACACACACACGCACCATTTTCCCACCTAGCATCTCAGGTGGCGGATTTTTTTCTCGTTGGTCTCTTCTGACGAGGTTTATTTACCCCCGGCCTGCATTGTTCTTGTTGTTGTTCAATTTCTGTTGTTCAATTGTTCCAATATTACTTTTTTGTATAATTTTGTAAAATTAGTTGGGTCTGCGGTGTGCTGAGATTGCATCTAAAAAAGGGAATGCCTCCGACAACGCAGGGAGGAAGGGGCATCGAGGGGACGGACAGAACGGGTCTGTGCAGCAGCCTAGCTCTCGCGGTGCTCGGGAGTTCGTCGCCATCAAAGCAAAAATGAGCTCGGTGCTCGATGCGTTCTGACACTTGTGGCGAAACTAAAAAGGCGGGGGTTTTCTTTCTAAAATGTCCACACATGTTGTGTGACGTTGTTGTGTGCTGTGTGCAGCGTCGTATGCCCCCCCTTGTCTCCATCGTTTTTTTTTCATTTCGGGTGGAACCCCGCCCACCACCGCCGCCACCTCCCTTCTTCTTCGGCCATGCCGTGTGCGGTTTCCTGCGACACACAGCATGGCATGTTGTGGGAGTGCCCCTGACACCACCCAGCCACCCCCCCACCCCCTCCCTCTCCAGCAAAGACATCCCCTCCTCCCCTTTGCTTGGCCCAGCACCCCACACCCGGACGTCCTGACCGGGAAGAAGGGTGTGGTTTACCTCCCTCTCTTCGGGGAGGGGTTTTCTCTTTTGCTACGCGGTGGCCAGACGGGCGTACTTCTGACTCTTTTTTACCTTTGCCTTTTTCCTTTCTCCAAAATTCATTTTTTGTGAGAAGGGAAGAAACGCCGGAATTTAAAAAAAAGAACATTTTCTACGCCGGAAAAGCTCTGCCGGAGATATAGCGAAAGGAGACCCCCGCTCCCCCCCCCCCTCCACCTCCTCACTCCACCTGTGTTTGTTGCCTTTTTTTTGGTAAAACACACCCCGTGTGGTAGAGAAAATACGGCAAGAGTCTCGCTGGGTCGGAAGAGCAGATGGGTCCCGCAACAGCTCCCGGGGAGCAGCGGGTATTTCGCATAGGATACCGGATGTGTGAACACGTTTGTGCGGTTTGTTCTGTGTTTTGTGTGAACATGTGTGTGTGTGTATGCTCCACCCAACCCGACACATTTCTGTACTTCAGACAGGTAAGGTCACTCGACACGCGGGGGGGGGGTTTTGTGTGTGGTTTTTCTGCCGGTGGAAGCGATCAATGCAAAAATTATCTGAAAGGAAGACTCGAGAGACTGCTGCTGTATTTTGCCTCCCTTCTTGTTTTATTCCTTCTCTCTCTCCCCTTTTCACCACCGTTCATCATTGTTGTTCCGAGATGTCAACCAAGCGAATCCGGAAAAAAAAAGTAAGGGCTGTGCTCGGCGAGATTCCCTTCCGCGGAGACACGCCAAATCTGAATCAGTGTCAATTGAAGAGCCAATCAGCAGAAGACAACGTTGGGGGGGGGGGTATAGGTTTTTCGCCGCCTTTGATTATCCATAGTATCTGTGCGTTCAGCTCAGCAACAACAGGGTAAAAAACTACTTCGGACATACATGTCTAGTACGTATCGAAAACGCGGAAAAAACGTACCAAAACGTACCAAAAAAGGGTACGTTTTTGAAAAAAGAAATAAAAAGTGTCACTTCAACTCTGCCGCTCTTTCTCTACTGTTGATACTTCGTTTGATGCGTTGACGCTTCCACACAATATTACTTTTTTACGCACACGACTTTCGCGCGGAAAGTGTCATTCAGCTCTGCGAAACGTGCTCTACACACCACCCCCTTCATCAGGCAAGTGGGTTTGTAAGTGTGTGTGGAAGCGTCAACGCACATTTATTTTTAGTGAGAAGAGTCAGAAGCAGCGAAAAGGGACGAGCGGAGCCGCCAAAGCGCGTGAACAAAAGCAGCGGGGACGCGTGTGTTTTACAGGAGCAGCGGGGTGAAGGAACAGCGGTGGTGAAGGACAGCAGAGCGGGTGTGTTTTGAAGGGCCGCCAAAGCGCGTGAACAAAAGCAGCGGGGACGCGTGTGTTTTACAGGAGCAGCGGGGTGAAGGACCAGCGGTGGTGAAGGACAGCAGAGCGGGTGTGTTTTGAAGGACCGCCAAAGCGCGTGAACAAAAGCAGCGGGGACGCGTGTGTTTTACAGGACCGCCAAAGCGCGTGAACAAACGCAGCGGGGACGCGTGTGTTTTACAGGAGCAGCGGGGTGAAGGAACAGCGGTGGTGAAGGACAGCAGAGCGGGTGTGTTTTGAAGGGCCGCCAAAGCGCGTGAACAAAAGCAGCGGGGACGCGTGTGTTTTACAGGACCGCCAAAGCGCGTGAACAAACGCAGCGGGGACGCGTGTGTTTTACAGGAGCAGCGGGGTGAAGGACCAGCGGTGGTGACGGACAGCAGAGCGTGTGTGTTTTACAGGGGCGCCAAAGCGCGTGAACAAAAGCAGCGGGGTGAAGGATCAGCGGGTGTGAAGGACAGCTAGAGGCGTACGACAAGCAGAGTAGTGAGGAAGGATGGACGTCGACTGGGCTTTGGTCGAGGTGCCGGCCCTCTCTATGGAGCCCGCAGCGGAGCCGATGCAGCACTGCGTGTTCCCCACATGCGCCACCGTCCATGAGGGCGGAACGGCGCACGCATGCAACGCCTGCGGACAAGCCACGACGAGGACATGTGTGCGGGCGCATCTGCACCCGAAGGCGGTGGCGGACGCCTTCGTCGCCCACATGGGCAGCGCCGGATGGGTATGCCCAATGTGCGCGTGGACGAAGATGCAGGCAGGCGGCGCGGCAGCAGCGGAGGAGGCCGCTGAAGAGGAGGACGGGCTGGGGGCGCTGCCCCAACTGGGAGCCGGTGAAGGGCTCAACATGGAGGCGCGCATGACTCGGCTGGAGGCGAAGGTGGAGGAGCAGGCCGAGACCATCGCCGATCTGCAGAGGCAGCTGCAGGAGGCTGACGAGGGGTTGCCGGACGACTTCTCGCCATACGCGGTCGCGACGTGGCGCCCTGGCATATGGAAGGGCGCGGTGCGGCGGCAGATCCGGGCAGAGGTGTCCCGCGTGTTCCGGGAGGCGAGCCTGCCAGCGTCGGGCACAGATGCGGGGGAATGGATGCACAGCCTCCGCAAATGCTTCGAGCACTTCGACGACGTGCTAAAGCTCATGAAGATGAACACGGAGGAGGAACCCAGCCTGCTGCCCCTGCACCGCATCGTGTGCGAAATGTCGGCTCTGGCCTGCCTCACGGGGTATGTGGCACGTGCCTACTACGAGCACAAGGCGAAGAACATCCCACCCCTCACGTTCTCGGCGTCTCTGCACCAGCGGCTGGTGGGAGAGGCGAATGATGCGCAGGCGAAGGCGAACCCGCGCCGTTTGGTACCACCGCGTGTGCAACAGGGGGCTGACCCGCGCTACACGCCGTACCCCACCGGGAAGACGGGAAAGGGGGCGGAGCAGAGGGCAGTGGGAAAGGGGTCGAAAGGGCCCCGCGGGGGACAGTGACTCCAGCAGACCACCCACCCAGGAACCAGCCCAACGCCGCCCACACCATCCCCATACGAGTTCATCCTGAAAGAAAAGAAGCAAACCAACAAGGGCCGCCCCCGCATCAAGCAACAACCACTGTCGAGCGAGATGAGGCTGATCATCATGGAGGCCACGCAGGAGGCTTTGGGGAACGCACTGTCGAGTTCGTACTGGACGGCTCTGCGCAGGAGCTACGAGAGGTACCGCGAGTTCAGAGAGGAGTGGTGCAGGGGGGAGGGCCGCACACTACGACACGAGGAGGGGATCACCCTGTGGATCACACACCTGCGGCTCAACGGACTGTCCGCCCCATCGGCGCTGCAATACCTGGGCAACATCATCGCGAGCCTGCGCCGCTTCGAGTCGTGGGAACAGGAAGGACACGTGCTACGGGACTTCAAGCGAAGCTTGTGCCGCAGCGGGGCATTGAAGCCAGCACAACAGGCGCACCCCGCGACTCAAGAACAGGCAGCACAGGCAGTGGCTCAGGAACCGCGGCCGCTGGTGCGTCTGGCCGTCGCAATGATGTGGCACGGGGCGGCGAGAGCGTCGGATGTGCAACGATTGTCAACGCGGGACATCCAGACGGAAGCAAAGTCAGACCAGATCACCATCGTGTGGACCACCACGAAGTCGGACCCCTTCCAGCTGGGGAAGACAACGGGTATGTCACTGCCACCGGAGATGCTGAAGATCCTGCGGAGCCGTATGAAAGAGCTAAAGACAGAAGGGAGCCTGTTTCCCCCGAGCGTGACATACCGATGCATCGCGGCGGCGGTGAAAAGGGTGGATGCCCGATTGACGCCGCACTCCCTCCGGAGGGGGGCCCTCCACCATCTGGCACGCAACGGGGTGCCAGTCGAGAAGCTGATGATGCTGTCGCGACATGCGACCCCCGACGCGGTGTTTCGATACATACCAGCAGCAACGACACAGCGTGTGGCAGACACAGCGGCACTGTCCAAAGAGCTGGCCAAGAACGCGTGAGACACAGGGGACCAGAGTTTAGCACACATTTCCCGTACAAAAGGAGGCGAGACATCACACGTGAACTACGACGGTATGACTACCCGACAGGGGGCGGCGCAGCAGGGGTCGGTGGAGGAAAGGACGGTACCGGCGCGGGGCCCGGGCCGACTCACAACGATGACCCGACACGCGCAGGGGATCCAGCCGCACAGCCGAGAGAGCGCCCAAAGACATACCACAGGCCTCAGCTCTCCATCCAAGTATACCAACCTCCTGAAGAAAACGACAGCTCCGACGACACGGCGGACACCGACTCAGAACACGGACCGGGCATAGACGCCGATCTCTACGGGGAGAGTGTCGGCGTGCACCACAAAGGACATATCGTGCGACCTGCCCATGAAAGGCAAGACCCATCTGAAGACGACCGCCTTGCTCCGATCTGCGACACGCGCCTCAACCTGGCGCGACTCCGCGAGCTGGACTCCAACGAGGAACTGCGAGACGTGTTGGACCTCATTACAGACCCCGAAGCCTTCAGAAATGCGTTGCTCCCCGGAGCACGCGACCACTTCAGGAACAAGTGGAGGATGATATCACGCCATACATTGAAACATGTCGACGACCTCATCGCCTACGGCGTTATCGCTATAGCCTGTACTCATGCGATACTCACCTTACCAGCCTTTACCGTGCCGAAGAAGTCAGGGGGGACACGCTTCATCGTCGACGCACGTACTCTGAACTCGTACATGGCGCGACCGCCAGACATGAGATTGGACGACATCCTGGAGGTGACGCGCCGCATCGCTGAGTCAACTTGGGTTGTGCTCGCTGACGCGAGGAGCTGGTTCTACCAGTTTCCGGTGGAGGAGGAGATCCAGCGCTACTTCGGAATCCGCTTCGGGGACAAGCGGGACGAATTTGTGCCAGCGTTTCTGTCGGTGATGTGCATGGGGTGGTCACACTCACCAGCAATTGCCAACCGGAGTGCGAGGGTGCTCCTCCCTCCAAGAGACGGCATCGTCTGGATAGACAATTTTGTGGTCACAGCCGAGACACTGGACGAGGTGCAGGCGAAGTACAGGGTCTTCCGCGAAAGGTGCGACTACGTCAACGCGACCCTGAACCTCGACGATGCCGACCACGGGATGCCGACGCAACGTTTCTGCACGTTCGGGATCCAGTTTGACCTGGTGGAGCACAGATTCCGCATGGACCCTGCATGGGTGGCGAAGGTGGCACAGCGGGAGGAGCTGGCGGAGACGTTGGAGGGAACAACAACGCCGCGGAGGGCCTTCCGCATCTTCGGATCCATCGTCTGGCAGTCATACGTCATGCGCGCGCCACTGTGTTTCGCTCCCGCAATCCTCTCTTTCGTCCGGCGCCTAGGACGCCGGGCGCACGACAACAACGCGGCGTGGGATGTCAACACACGAGTGCCGAACTCAGTGATCCGGGAGACAGCAGCACGGATGGAGTTCATGCGCGATAACAATTGGCACCACCAGGCAGACCCAACATCGCGGGCAACGCTGTGGTCCGACGCGTCATCGACGGAGTGGGCGGCGATACTCGAACTGGGAGAGGAGACGGTCACACAAGGGGTGTTCACCGGGGCAGATCGGGATGCGCACATCTTCCTGAAGGAGGCCTTCGCCGTGTGGCAAGGGCTACGCATCATCAACTCACAGGACATCGCTGTGACGTGCAACATCGACAACCTCCCCCTAGTATTTTGCATGCGGCGAGGGCACTGCGCGAACCACAGAGGCAACCTGCTACTGCAGCGCATATTCCTCGTGGCACGGACGAAGCGACTGCGGCTCAACCCCCAGTGGGTGCCAACCGACGAGCAGCGGGCTGACACCTACACGCGCGGAACACGAGCCGAACGGGCAATCCGCCTCGAGCCAGCACATATACCAACACGCAGCACCACGTAACCCGCACTCGGCACCGTATGATTACATGACCAACCGGTGCGCGAGCACGTCCCTCCGGAAGAGGGTCCTGGGTGTGGAAGCGTCAACGCATCAAACGAAGTATCAACAGTAGAGAAAGAGCGGCAGAGTTGAAGTGACACTTTTTACGCACACGACTTTCGCGCGGAAAGTGTCATTCAGCTCTGCGAAACGTGCTCTACACACCACCCCCTTCATCAGGCAAGTGGGTTTGTAAGTGTGTGTGGAAGCGTCAACGCATCAAACGAAGTATCAACAGTAGAGAAAGAGCGGCAGAGTTGAAGTGACACTTTTTGTATAATTTTGTAAAATTAGTTGGGTCTGCGGTGTGCTGAGATTGCATCTAAAAAAGGGAATGCCTCCGACAACGCAGGGAGGAAGGGGCATCGAGGGGACGGACAGAACGGGTCTGTGCAGCAGCCTAGCTCTCGCGGTGCTCGGGAGTTCGTCGCCATCAAAGCAAAAATGAGCTCGGTGCTCGATGCGTTCTGACACTTGTGGCGAAACTAAAAAGGCGGGGGTTTTCTTTCTAAAATGTCCACACATGTTGTGTGACGTTGTTGTGTGCTGTGTGCAGCGTCGTATGCCCCCCCTTGTCTCCATCGTTTTTTTTTCATTTCGGGTGGAACCCCGCCCACCACCGCCGCCACCTCCCTTCTTCTTCGGCCATGCCGTGTGCGGTTTCCTGCGACACACAGCATGGCATGTTGTGGGAGTGCCCCTGACACCACCCAGCCACCCCCCCACCCCCTCCCTCTCCAGCAAAGACATCCCCTCCTCCCCTTTGCTTGGCCCAGCACCCCACACCCGGACGTCCTGACCGGGAAGAAGGGTGTGGTTTACCTCCCTCTCTTCGGGGAGGGGTTTTCTCTTTTGCTACGCGGTGGCCAGACGGGCGTACTTCTGACTCTTTTTTACCTTTGCCTTTTTCCTTTCTCCAAAATTCATTTTTTGTGAGAAGGGAAGAAACCAGGGGATAAGATAGGTCTGGTTTTCCGGTTTTCAAAACCAGGGTTTCCCGGTTCCCGGTTTTCTGGAAAAAAAAAAAAGGTCGGTCTCATTTTTGGCGGTTTTTTTTGTGACTTTGGGACAGTAAAACAGTCAGAAAAAACGCCATAAAAAAATAGAAAGTGACCCCATCGTGATCCGCACAGAGCCCAAATAGTCCAAAGAAGGCAGAGAAGCGGAGAAGAAAAAATGGACCTAGCGGGTGGCCCGGTGGGTGGTGATGCCCTCGTCATGCAGGTCTCTTCTGTTTTGAAGGTGCACACATGGTGGACTCCAGCCACCATGTCTAAGAGGGAGTCTAAGACTGCAGTCTGTACTGGAGACGGGAGTCTATTTTCCAGCTAGTTTACGCTCAGACTCCCGCTAGTTGAGACTCATGGGAGACACGGTGTACTCCAGCGGAGGTAGGGTAACCTCCGCTGGAGTTCACCGTGTCGTCTGCCTCTGTGCAGCGTCACTCGGTGCCATCGAATACATGGCGACAGCCCACCAACTCGAGACAGATCTGCTTGTCTGGAGGGCTGAGACGAGAACACGAACGACTTTCAAGCAGTCTTGAAGGTCGCCAAGCCTATTGGGGGCAACTAACAGATGAGATTTGTTTGTTGCCTGTCGTCACAGCTAGGTGCCCATCTCCTCGAAAACTCTCGTCTAGGCTCTACGTGGCGGAGATCTCGTGGACCCTTTGGCCATGACAAGGTCTGCCGTGCATCCACTCCACCCACAACGCACACCTGTCACGAGTGGTCGCTCCCACGTCCTCCTCCACCCTGAAGGTTGAACCCTCAAGGACCAGTGATCTCCTGCTGGCCGGGCTGCGATACAGTGAAGCCTTCCTACTTACAAGCGAATCCAGACTGTAGGGAACAGATGTTCACTACCGTGGCCTCCGGCGGCTGGGGGGCTCCGCCCCCCAGACCCCCCTGCGTAAAAACATTGCACCAGACCGGTTTTTTGGCCGAGAGTCCAAACTTTCAAAGCAGCTGCTGCGCCTGCCCCACCAAGCAGCCTCAGTACGACAGGACGCGCGCAGGCACTGGGCCCTCTCAGATTCTGGGAGGGTTTGCGCGGGTCGCGCGCGCCGAAGGCGCGCGCGAAAAATTTTCAAAACCAGAAAAACCGGAAAACGGCGCCAGAAAAAAAGTCTATCTTATACCCTGAAGAAACGCCGGAATTTAAAAAAAAGAACATTTTCTACGCCGGAAAAGCTCTGCCGGAGATATAGCGAAAGGAGACCCCCGCTCCCCCCCCCCCCTCCACCTCCTCACTCCACCTGTGTTTGTTGCCTTTTTTTTGGTAAAACACACCCCGTGTGGTAGAGAAAATACGGCAAGAGTCTCGCTGGGTCGGAAGAGCAGATGGGTCCCGCAACAGCTCCCGGGGAGCAGCGGGTATTTCGCATAGGATACCGGATGTGTGAACACGTTTGTGCGGTTTGTTCTGTGTTTTGTGTGAACATGTGTGTGTGTGTATGCTCCACCCAACCCGACACATTTCTGTACTTCAGACAGGTAAGGTCACTCGACACGCGGGGGGGGGGTTTTGTGTGTGGTTTTTCTGCCGGTGGAAGCGATCAATGCAAAAATTATCTGAAAGGAAGACTCGAGAGACTGCTGCTGTATTTTGCCTCCCTTCTTGTTTTATTCCTTCTCTCTCTCCCCTTTTCACCACCGTTCATCATTGTTGTTCCGAGATGTCAACCAAGCGAATCCGGAAAAAAAAAGTAAGGGCTGTGCTCGGCGAGATTCCCTTCCGCGGAGACACGCCAAATCTGAATCAGTGTCAATTGAAGAGCCAATCAGCAGAAGACAACGTTGGGGGGGGGGGGTATAGGTTTTTCGCCGCCTTTGATTATCCATAGTATCTGTGCGTTCAGCTCAGCAACAACAGGGTAAAAAACTACTTCGGACATACATGTCTAGTACGTATCGAAAACGCGGAAAAAACGTACCAAAACGTACCAAAAAAGGGTACGTTTTTGAAAAAAGAAATAAAAAAATAATTAATTTTTGCACATAACACACCTGTGTGGTACGGGAAATGCTACGAGGAACGCGATGGACTCGGGACTGCTGCTGGCCTCTCTTGCTATGGTTTACTTATGTTTCGTGCTCCACCTGCTCCACCTCATTCTGCACTTCAGATGATCCACTTCACGTGGGTTACGGGGTTTGGGACAACGATGATATGTTGTGTCCGACGACAAGGTAAGGTAAGCTCATCGAGGTACACCAAACCGGAGTTGTCAAATCAAAAAAGACACACCGCCCGAGAGGCAATTGGTGTGACACAACAGCGATGACACAACCACTCTGCCCGAGGGGGCGCGTTTTTAGCGACCGAGACCTCCTCTCCTGACTGAGGGACACACGATGTGACCGTCTGAGAGACGCAGCATTCTACCCTGCCCGAGGGGCACCCACTCTCCTGACCGAGAGACACGCAGTCTTGCCCGAGGGGCACCTGGTTTCCTGACCGAGACAATATTCTGCCCGAGGGGCACTCACTCTCCCGACCGAGAGACACGCAGTTTTGCCCGAGGGGCACCTGTTCTCCTGACCGAGACAATATTCTGCCCGAGGGGCACCCACTCTCCCGACCGAGAGACGCAGCATCTCGCCCGAGGGGCACCTGTTCTCCTGACCGAGACAAAAATTTTGCCCGAGGGGCACCCACTCTCCCGACCGAGAGACACGCAGTCTTGCCCGAGGGGCACCTGTTCTCCTGACCGAGACAATATTCTGCCCGAGGGGCATCCACTCTCCCGACCGAGAGACGCAGCATCTCGCCCGAGGGGCACCTGTTCTCCTGACCGAGACAATATTCTGCCCGAGGGGCACTCACTCTCCCGACCGAGAGACACGCAGTTTTGCCCGAGGGGCACCCGTTATCCTGACCGAGACAAAACTATGCCCGAGGGGCACCCACTCTCCCGACCGAGAGACGCAGCATCTCGCCCGAGGGGCACCTGTTCTCCCGAGGGGCACTCACTCTCCCGACCGAGACAAAAATTTTGCCCGAGGGGCACCCGCTCTCCCGACCGAGAGATACACAATCTTGCCCGAGGGGCACCAAATCCCGACCGAGAAGACGACCCTCACACCATGCTCGTGTCAGGTCTCAAGAGGGCTGAAGCCGCGGTTGAGGACAACAACACCCCCACGCACTGGTTCTAATAAATGACGGCGAGGTGCACGGGGGGATCAGCACGAAGGAGGGGCGCAAAAAGATGGGGATGATGACGCCGTGGTGTTCAAGGTGGTCCTCCGCCGCTTATGAACGTGACAGCGGGACAGCGCTGCGCCCGTGGCCGCAGCGGATTGAGGACATTCCCATCAGCCATCGAGACTATCACCGCGCCTCGCCGAAAACCTGCTTCACGCTTGATCGCGCTCAAGGTTTCCAAACGCATACTTCAGCTGGAGGTTCCGTCACAGAGGCGCTGACAAAGGCGGGACCAAGAGCAACAGTCGGGTGCTGATAAATGGGTCGATACTGATGCAGCAAAGTGACGTCAGTGATATCCAACTCCTACTTTCCTGACCGAGACACGATCTTGCCGAGGAGCATCGGACCGAGACACCCACTTCTGCCTGAGAGGCACCTAGCCGAGACGCATTTTTCCTGCCCGAGGGGCATCTCGCCGAGACATTACCTGCCTGAGGGGCACCTGGCCACGACATACCTACAGCTTACGCTTGCGGGGCACCCTGCCTGAGGAGCACCTGGCCAAGACATACATTTCCGCCTACGAGGCACCCTGCCCGAGGGGCACCTGGTCAAGACACACACTTCCGCCTACGGGGCACCCTGCCCGAGGGGCACCTGGCCAAGACAGACACCTCTGCCTACGAGGCACCCTGCCCGAGGGGCACCTGGCCAAGACAGACACTTCCGCCTACGAGGCACCCTGCCCGAGGGGCACCTGGCCAAGACAGACACTTCCGCCTACGAGGCACCCTGCCCGAGGGGCACCTGGCCAAGACAGACACTTCCGCCTACGAGGCACCCTGCCCGAGGGGCACCTGGCCAAGACAGACACTTCCGCCTACGAGGCACCCTGCCCGAGGGGCACCTGGTCAAGACATACATTTCCGCCTACGGGGCACCCTGCCTGAGGGGCATCTGGCCGCGACATACACTTCCGCCTACGGGGCACCCTGCCTGAGGGGCATCTGGCCAAGACGCACATTCATGCCCGAGGGACACCGGGCCGAGACATTACATTCCCTGCCTGAGGGACACCTGGCCGAGACACATTCCTGCCGAGGGGCACTCACTCCCGACCGCGAGACGCAGGATTTTGCCTGAGGGGCACCTCCTCTCCTGACCGAGACACAACCCCGCCCAGCACAGTGCCGAGGGGCATTTACGCTTTCGACTGGAATACCGAGCCTGACCCGGGGAGACACAATCGTGCCACAATCGGGAGGGGCATACTCTCTTGATTGAGAAATACACCTTTTTTGCCCGAGCGACGGCACCTGAAGGCGGAAGGGTGGCCTGTCACACACAGCCTGCCAGATCCAGCTCGAGCGCGGTGACGCGACGTGAGCTTTCCGAGGGCGACAGTTTTCGTGTACCAATGCAACGCCCCCGGACACGCCCCCGAGAAGCCGGCACGTCTGTCGTGCCCAGCTTATCTGCGCGAATGCCGACTACGCGCACCCCGGCGTCAAGCGGATGCCCGCACACGCCCCAAGCGGGGCATACTCCGTCGAAGCATAGTCTCCCTGCCGGGGGACACACGTTCAAGCCTGCATTATTCACAGGGGTCAGGGGGAGTTCCGGGCGTCTGGGGCCCGGTGTTGAGACGTACGACCTCACAGTTCCATGCAGGGAAGGGGAGCTGCTGACTGGACACCTGCGAGGTGCCGTGGGACATACACAGAGATCAGGTATCCAACACAGCCGAGACGCTCTCCCAAGCTGCACTGCTCGGGGAGCAAAAGAAGCAGCGACTGAGAGACGCGTCCGCATCGCCTGTGTCAGCGGTGCCGCCGCTGAGGGGGTCCACCGAAACCGCAGCCATGGCAGCGGGCCGAGATCATTCCACAAGGTTGGGGGGCAGTCAGCCAGTCTTCCCGAGTACCCAGCAGCCTACTCGACAAGCCCGAACAGCGACTGCAGCGTGCGACAAGCTCCGGTCCGCGGGGACTCACCTCTCTCATTAAGAAGGCGACTCCGAGAATCCTTCTGGCATGCCCACACCTCCAGGGCCTCGAATTTCCTCACGCACCGGGAAATACGCCCTCCACACTGAGTCCGGGCGTTACCACTGAATCGACGCCACGTGGGGCCACAGGGCCTCCGTTTGATGCGCTGTCTACGAGGCGGGCGATGGGGCAGGTACAGTGGGGATCAGCCCAGTGGGAAGGGGGCCGCAGGAACGTGTTGTCCACCGCTCGAGCGGAGTTCAGGAGACGACAGTGCGCGCGATCGCCCTCTTTCACCCAGAAGGGCCGGCACCTCTCACACCTACCCCTGGGCACTCCATGCAGCGTCTCCAGTGCGCCATGAAGAGGCGCGTTGGGCTTCACCCCGCAACTCGCTCGCAGCCAGCGAAGACCGGAGAGGACACAGAGAGCCACAGAGCGATCGAGATCACGCCGGAAAGCACCGGGTGTTGGCCGGGCTCCCGAAGGGCGAGAGTTTAAGACGGCCGGACAGTAGACTGCTGCGGAGGAGCTGGGAGGCGAGTTTCAGACTGTGATTTCTCGATCCGCCGAGCCCTGTCCCCAGGCGAGAGCTGCCGGGTCATGGTGGCTGAATATGCACGAGCGTCGCGGTGGTGGTGCTGGGAGCGCACCAGAGGACTGTCACGCTGAGGGGCTGGGCATGGCCACTGACTACCTGGATACGGCCGTCTCAGTGCATCGCCCGGGGTGCAAAACGACATCGAGGATGTCAGGAAGAAGGGTCATGTGGGCACACACCAATATGTCGGAGACGTGAAGAAGCCTCGAGGGGAAGGGTTCCCCAGGGGATGGAGGATCCCGAAGAGGTACAGGGTGAGGATTCAAATACCCGGAGTGGGAAACGCACCAGACGTCGGGGGTCAGCCAAGAGCGGGTGGTTGCAGCACAGGCGGGGCTGTGTGCAACCTTTGCCCCCTTAGTTTCGCCGGGTTGAGACGCATCAACTCTCTCGCCGGGTGCGGCAACTGGAGAGACAGGCATGTTGTCGATAGGGCACACCAAGAATCACGAGGCTGACCACACGACGGCGGCACACGGCCGAGGCAGGCGGATCCCCTCAGCGAGTGAGGTTCGATCGTTTTCCGTACAAGGTGCTCGTGACAACGTAGAAAGCGGTACATTACCATCGGAGGGATGCATACGATGGGCGACGGAGCCTGATCACTTCAATAGTAGACCGTTCGCGCGGCGTCCCTAAGTCCTTGGGTCCTAAGGGTCCTGGGTGGAAGCGTCCAATGCAACACTCACAGCATAGAGGCCAAGTGTTTCTCGTAGTATTTTGCACATAACACACCTGTGTGGTACGGGAAATGCTACGAGGAACGCGATGGACTCGGGACTGCTGCTGGCCTCTCTTGCTATGGTTTACTTATGTTTCGTGCTCCACCTGCTCCACCTCATTCTGCACTTCAGATGATCCACTTCACGTGGGTGACGGGGTTTGGGACAACGATGATATGTTGTGTCCGACGACAAGGTAAGGTAAGCTCATCGAGGTACACCAAACCGGAGTTGTCAAATCAAAAAAAAAATATGGGGGGGGGTTTTTCAAAGTGCAAGAGGTGGAGCCCGTTCAACAGGTGGAAGCGTCCAATGCAACACTCACAGCATAGAGGCCAAGTGTTTCTCGTAGTATTTTTACCCCTGACCTGATTTTTTGTGAGGGCCTGCAGAAAATCAGGTCAGCTGACCCGAAAAAACCCCCAAGCTCCACCCCTGTCATCCAGTACCCTGATCAGCCGCATGGCGAGCCCCTTGCAGTCATGGAGTGCTGGGGTGACGTAGCGGGCATTGGGAAGCACACCTGCCAAGAGGGAGGGGTAGCCAGCCTCTTTCATCTCAGAGAGAGTCAGGTGCGGGTATCGATGCACCTGTTGATACCAGCGTTCTTCTGGGATGTCGCACAGTGAGCATCGGTGCCCTCGCCCCCCGCATCGCCTCATTGTTGCCCACTGCTGATCTATACTCCCGCTAGCGGGAGTTGGACTCCCCCTAGTTGAGACTCCCGCAAAGGGTTACCCTACCCCCGCTGGAGTCCACCGTGTGCCGAAAAAATTGCCGATCGACGATAGTGATTACCCCCCCCCCTGCTCTCTCTCTCTCTCTCCCCCTCTGTATCACCCTCTCATGCCTTGGGCAGCGGTGCCCTAGGGCCTGAAGGTGTCGGGGTCGGGCCGACACCCACATCTCTCCCTCTCTCTCTCTCTCTCTCTCTCTCTCTCTCTCTCTCTCTCTCTCTCTCTCTCTCTCTCTCTCTCTCTCTCTCTCTCTCTCTCTCTCTCTCTCTCTCTCTCTCTCTCTCTCTCTCGTATGCTTATAGTGTGAATATCCCCGAAACGAAAATACTCGCACCCCAAGGGTGTCGTCTACTTAACTACGCGGGCCCGCGGCCCGGTAGACTCCCCTTGTTTGAGAGAGGAGCTGCTCTGGTGGGGTGAGGGAAGTGACACAGGAGGAGGAGAAGGCGCAGGCGCCACACGGTCTGTAGCGCCCGGTGACGCGCTACGTGAGGAGGGAGGATTAAGGTAGGCCCGGAAGCCTGTGGGCGCGTGCGGTGACCGCGCACGGAGGACCGCGCACTCTCTCTCTTTCCGTCTTTCAAACATCTCGGAAGGCGGCGAGCGATCCAACGAGGGGGTGGGGAGTGGAGGGGCTTGGTGATGGCTGTATGGGATGGGTGTGTGTCTGTGTGTGGTGTGTTGCCCTGCACATTGTGGGTGTGCGTTGGTTTCGTGCCTACACCCCTCCCCCCTCCCTCTCCGAAGCTCCGAGAAGGTGCGGTGGATGGGGGAGGGGTGGTGGTGGTGGTGCTGTTTTCCGACTTGTCTCTCGAGGCTGCTGGCAGCGCTCCATCGGGGTGGGGGGAGGAGGGGGGGGGGGGTGTGTAGGGTCGGGTCGGTTGTTAAGACCGAAAAAAATGCACGGAACGAACCGGAAAAGGCACTGTGCGGAGGCAATGTGTGGCGATGAGAGATGTGGCAGATTTGGGTTGATTTCTGTGCGAGCTTGGTTATGCATTTCCTTTCTGTGTGTTTGCGGATCACCCAGCCACAACTACAGGTGCACAATGTGGGCGGATGGCAACATCGCAGTGCCCAGGAAGTGCATTGTCTGCTGCAAGGATGCATCATCAGTGTGCCACGGCTGCAGGGACAGCGGTGTGACGGGGTGCTTCTGCGGTGACGCGTGTTTTGCAGCAGCGCATCCCATCACCGCGATTGCAGAGGTACACCGCCCCAGGTTCCACCCGATCACGGAAGAGCACATGCTGGAGGTGTGTGGGGTTCACAACCAGCGTGCGGACATGGTGTGCATGCATGAGGGGTGTGCGTCTCAGCTTCTCTGCTCGCTGTGTGTGTCGCTGGATGCACACGAGGGCCACATCATCAAACACGTCAACAAGGCGTTCCTCCCGCTGAAGACGTCTCTCCGGGAACAGCTCGACACCGTGCAGGCACAGCTGGCGGAGGCACGCGAGAGTTGTGCACGTGCGGTGGCAATGCTGGATTATCTTGCTGGCAGGTCCAACTCGGAGCAGTCAGAGGAGGTGCAGGTGCACTTCGGCATGGCGGTGCTTGCACACAAGTGTTCCGGCCAGCGGTGTGATGTTGCGGACGAGGAGGGGCACCTCCGCCTGGGTGTGCAGGCAACAGAGGCAGGGTTGCGCAGGCAGCTGCGTGGGGCGGCCTCCCTGCAGCATGAAGAGTGCCTCGTGAGGCAGGGCATCGCCGCCACACACGAGCTGCTGCACGAGAATCACCGGCGTCTGTTCCGTGCGGGGGAGCACACCATCCTGTGCGAGCACTACATCAACCAGCGAGCCGCACTGTTGCCACAGCTGGAGGCGGCACTCGACCTGCCTGAGAACATGATTCACACGCTTCAGAAGCGCAGCGCACAGCTGAGCCTGTGTGCTGCAGACGGGCCCCCAGAGTGCACTGTCGGCGACGTCCCTCCTGCACAGGCTCTCGCGGTGAAGGCACCTGCCGCATACCCAACCAGTGGCATGGTTACAGCTCTGGCGCTGTCAGCCTGTGGCAGGCTGTGCTGTGCCGGGAATGGCGGGGGTGGGGTGTTCGTGTATGACACCACCACTGCAGGGCAGGTCGTGCAGCTGAAGCATGGGGCAACATCTCTTGCATGTGTTGCGTTCTCCAGGTGTGGGAAGTGGCTTGCCTCTGCTTCACGTGACAAGACAGTTGCTGTGTTCTGCACAGCGACGTGGGAATGCACGCACACGCTGCAAGGCCACCCTGCAGAGATACGTGCGGTGGCGTGGACGCACACATCCTATCTCGTGACAGCATCCTTCGACCAGTCGCTGCGTGTGTGGGGTGTGGCACAGGGTGTGTGCACCGCTGAAAGGAAGCAGGCCGTGCACGGCATCCTCTTCAGCATCGCAGTGTCACACACAAGCATCTTCGCCACAGCACCCGACAGCTGGACCATCTACGAGTGGGACGTCAAGACCCTGCAGCACACACACAGCCTCCCTGGGCATACAGACCACATCCTCCAAGTCACCCTCACCACCGACGAGACACAGCTGGTGTCGTGCTCCTCCGACACGTCTGCGAAGGTATGGTGCACGACCACACGCACCTGCCTGCTGACGATGGGGTGTGGACTGGGTCAGAAGCCTCCCAAGAGGGCTCGCACGGACACAGGCGGGCTCCTCCGAGTGTCAGTGTCGCAGCAGGGCGACGTGGTGGCGGTGCTGAGTCGTACTGCTGCGTATCTGCTGAAGCTCAGCACAGGGGAGTGTGTCGGCACACTGCCTGTGTCGGATTGCTGGGCTGTCGCACTAAGCACCTGCGGCAGGTGGGTCTTCACGGGTGGGAAGGGGCAGGTGCAGGTGACTGCTGTAGACGACTGCGGTGTAGGCCTCTAGGCCCCCCATCCTTCCCGCCCTGTTGTGCCTCCTCATCTTCGGGGGACCTAACCAACGCATCCTGGTGTCCTTCGGGCACACAGTAGCTTCCGAGCTTCCATTGCTTAGTGGCCCCCGTGGCTCTCTTGGCGTGTCTTCCCAACCTTGCTTCTGACTTGTCACAAGTTAGCTTTCTCCCACAGGGCTGTACCGTGTGTAGCGCCTCCCCGTGGCGAAACGAGGTGAAGTTTGGGATGCGGCTGCACGAGGTATTCATGCGGTGTTCTGCAAGACGAGCGAGCAGCCCTCCCGCCCCACCTGTGTTTCGTGCCGCCCTGTGTTGCTGCCGCGTGACAGTGCACACCGCAGTGAACACCACACACGCCAACAGATAATAGACAGGTGGACAAACAATGGGGGTCGGCAACGACGCCTTGCCGCAGGCAACCGCACCGCCGCTTGAGACATGCATGGCACTCGGGAAGTGCATGGGGTGCGGCAAGGGTGCAGCCTCAGTGTGTCACGTCTGCAGGGACGGCGGTGTGACGGGGTGCTTCTGCGGTGACGCGTGTTTTGCAGCAGCGCATCCCCTCAACGCGATTGCAGAGGCACACCGCTCCAGGTTCCACCCGATCACGGAAGAGCACATGCTGGAGGTGTGTGGGGTTCACAACCAGCGTGCGGACATGGTGTGCATGCATGAGGGGTGTGCGTCTCAGCTCCTGTGCATGCGGTGTGTCTCGTCGGATGCACACCGAGGCCACGTTCTCAATCATGTCGACGATGCGTTCCACCCGACGAAGAAGGCGATGCGTGCACACCTCGACACCGTGCAGGCACAGCTGGCGGAGGCACGCGATATTTATGCAAGTGCGGTGACGACGCTGGATCATCTTGCTTCCAGCTTCGACACGGAGCAGGCGGCGGTGCAGCTGCACTTCCGCACGGCGGTGCTTGCACACTTCCGAGTGTCGAGAGGAAATACCCACGCCTCTGGCGTTTCAAGCGAACACTTCCGAGTGTCAAGAGGATATACCCACGTCTCTGGCGTTTCAAGCGAACACTTCCGAGTGTCGATAGTCAAAACCCACGCCGCTGGCGTTTCAAGCGAACACTTCCGAGTGTCAAGAGGAACTACCCACGTCTCTGGCGTTTCAAGCGAACACTTCCGAGTGTCGATAGTAAATACCCACGCCGCTGGCGTTTCAAACGAACACTTCCGCGTGTCAAGAGGATATACCCACGTCTCTGGCGTTTCAAGCGAACACTTCCGAGTGTCGATAGTCAATACCCACGCCGCTGGCGTTTCAAACGAACACTTCCGAGTGTCGAGAGGAAATACCCACGTCTCTGGCGTGTCCAAGCAAACACTTCCGAGTGTTAAGGGGGTCTTCGCTACGGGGTGGTCGTCAGTGCATTTTGGTGCATTCCCGTTTGAATTGGCTGAAAACTGTCGAAGTTTGTCGACCAGCGAAGACCCCCTAAGAGTACATACCCACGCCGCTGGCGTTTTTCAAGCAAGCACTTCCGAGTGTCAAGAGTAACTACCCGCCGGCGGTTTCCAAGCGAGCACTTCCGAGTGTCAAGAGGAACCACCCACGCCTCTGGCGTTTTCAAGCAAACACTTCCGAGTGTTAAGAGTACATACCCACACTGCTGGCGTTTTTCAAGCAAGCGCCTCCGAGTGTCAAGAGGGGCTACCCGCGTCTCAGGCGTTTTCAAGCAAACACTTCCGAGGATCGAGAGTAAATACCCACGCCGCTGGCGTCTTCAAGCAAGCACTTCCGAGTGTCAAGGCCGAGGACCTCCGGGGGCAAGGAGGTGAGGCAGACGGGATCCACTGCACATACACGTGAGCCATGGCCACACAAGCGGCGAACGACGCCGCCAACGCCGCCACCGACGACAACGAGGACGGAGGGCCGACGGAGATGTCACCCCGCAGACGTAAGGACCTGCATGAGGAAAATGCAGAAGAGGCAGCAGAGGCCCAGATCCAGGAAGGGATACACCATTTCGCAACTCTTCTGACCACCTCACGGAGAACTTAGGGTACATACATATAGCAGGAGCCAACCCGGAGGCGAGGTGAAAAAGGAGGGTTCAACCACAGCAGGACAAACGGCGGGCAGCGGTGGTGACGACGCAGAGGACCCTGGCGGAAGCACTAGTCAGATCACACCGGACAACACTTCACCGGACATACAACGCTTCTCCGAGCCCCGGAGCCTGTGGGAGACCGACACGCAGACCAACCCCCCTCAAAAACGGCGTCGCCATGTGGATCACACCTGCGATACGCCAGGATATCGACACCGCGCGAAAGCAGAGGAACCACGACCGCAGGTGAGGTTGGCATTTGAGATGAGGCCTCAGCCTCCCGCCCGACTTAGCCGACCTTTTGAAAGACCGCATCTGGTATCTGGTATCACAGCGCGGCAGGAGATCCAGCAAGGTTTCGCGTCAGTGACGTATCGATATCGCGAAGGCGCCCTCGGAGACTGTCAGAAGAGCGTTTGAGGGTCCCCCGAGAACAGGCCACCGGTGCCAATAAACATCGGGACCCCCAGCTACACGCCCCCGGCGTACAACCACGCCGCTGGCGTTACATGAAGAAACCACGCCGCTGGCGTTTTTAGAATAGTGAACACTCGAGGTGTTACGCAGTCTGTGTGTAGTTTCATGTGTACCGTCATTTGCAACCAAAACGTACGCGTAGTTTGTGCGTATACTGTACGAGGTATGTTCCACAACCATCCAGTCAAACAGAGCGGTCAGGCCCCCGATGCGGACTAACACCGGGACCGACCACCACACGCCCCCGGCGTCCGATACAATAACCGCGCCACTGGCGCCTTCGAAGAAAACGGAAAACGAGGAACTCGCACCACATACGACGGGACCAATATACCAAGAGGGGAATACGACGTTTCCAACAGGTGTCCCCTGCATCAGTGACGCACCGATACATGGCAAAGGCGCGGAGAGCGAACGAGACAACTACCCCACACCACGTTCGACGGGGGGCAGTCTCACCTGGCGGAGCGAAACGTGCCGTGCGGAGGACATCAGGAAGCCTTCACGACATGCAACGACAGATGGCCTGGTGCGATATATCGAGGCCACCTGCAACCTCCGGGCGCGGGAGACAACAGACCTCTCAGCGCAGCTCAAGTGGCAAAGGCGCACCATCGGGGAGCGTCGTGACGACTGCACTGCCACTTCACTCCTCCCATCCTCCTTCGAAGCCAAGATGCCTGCTGACACCAGGACGAGAATACGACCCGCTGGAGGACAAGGAGGGACACCACGGCACGGAAAGCAACACCTCAGAAGGTACGGCAGACACCGACTCAGAACACGGGACCAGAGAGATACGTCGATCTTTACGGAGACCCATCGTGAAGACCGCCGTGCCCCTATCTACGACACGCGTCCAAACCTGGCGCAGCACCGTAAACTGGGCTCAAACTGAACGAGGAACTGAGAGACGTCCCGGGACCCCATCACCGACCCCGAAGCCCCCAAGAATGCGCTGCTCCCCGGGAACACACAACCACTTCAGGGACATGCGGAGGATGATACCACGCCATACACTACAACCCGTCGACGACCTGAACACCTACGACGTCACCGCGCTAGACGCGATACATGCAAAACTTACGCTACCATCCCAAGTGAGGGGGAACGCATCATCGTCGACGTACAGACTCTATACTCGTACATGGCGCGACCGCCAGACATGAAATTGGACGACGTCTCAGAGGGACACACCGCACCGCTGAGGCAAAATTGGGTCATGCTCGCCGATGCCCGGAGCGAGTTCTATCAGTCCCCAGTGGAGGAGGAGATCAACGCTACCTCGGGGTCCGTTTCCGAGACAAGTGGGATGACTTTGGGCCAGCGCACCCGTCGGTGATGTACATGGGGCGGTCGCACTCACCGACAATTGCGAACCGGAGTGCGAGGGTGCTTCCCCCCCCAAAGGATTGGCATCGTCTGAACGGCCCCCTTCGTGGGTACAGCCGAAACACTCGACGAAGCGCAGGCGAAGTACAGGACCTTCCGCGAAAGATGCGACTACATCAACGCGACCCGGAACCTCGACGACGCCGATCATGGGATACCGACACAACGGTTCTGCACATGGACCGCACGGGTGGCGAAGGCGGCGCAGAGAGAGCGAGGAGCTGACGAAAACGCTCGGGGGAGCGCCAACACCACGGAGAGCCTCCCGCATCCTCGGCTCAACAGGCTGGCAGGCATACGTCACGCGCGCGCTACTGTGTTACACCCCCGAAACTCTCTTCTATCCGGCGCATGGGGCGCAGAGCGCACGACAACAACGCGGTGTGGGACGCCAACACACGAGTGCCCAACCCGGTGACCCGGGAGACATCAGCACGGATGGAGATCATACGCGAGGACAACCGACACCACCAGACAGAACCAACAGCACATGAAACGCTGTGGTCCGACGCATCGCCGACGGCGTGGAAACGAATCTGGAAAAGGGAGAGGATACCGGCACACAAGGGGTGTGCACCGGGGCGGACCGGACGCGCACATCTATTTTGAAGAAGGCCTTCGCCACGGAGCAAGGACTGCGCATCATCAACTCACAGGGCATCGCTGGGACGTGCACATCGACAATCTCCCTCGGGTCTCCTACATGCGGCGAGTACACTACGCGAACTACAGAGGCAGTCTACTCCTGCAGCGCATATTCCTCGTAGCACGCACGAAGCGGCTGCACTCAACCCCCAACGGGTACCAACCGACGAGCGAGCTGACACCCGCGGAACACGAGCAGAACGGGCAATACGCCTAGCTCCAGCACAGATGCCAACACGCAGCACCACATAACCCGCACTCGGCACCGTATGTATGCCGACCAACCGGTGCACGAGCACGTCCCTCCGGAAGAGGGTCCTGGGTGTGGAAGCGTCAACGCATCAAACGAAGTACCAAGTAGTAGAGGAAGAGCGGCAGAGTTGAAGTGACACTTTCCCGGTAAATTCCGCGTTATTTTGGAATTATTGCGCGTTTTTTTCGATTTTTTGCGCGTTTTTGCGCGTTTTTTGAATTTTTTGCGCGTTTTTGGGGGGAAATTGGCCTAAAATCCAGAGTGTATAGGGGGACCCTTTTCGATTTTTTTTCCGGGGGGGGTCCATTTTGGACGTTTGAGCCCGATTTCGAAGGAATTTTTGAGTTTTGAGCCTATTTTGGGCCCTAAAACGCGTTAAAATGGATCTCGGAATTTCCGGAAAATGGCTGTTTTTTGGCCTTGGCGAATTTTCGCCCAAAAAATTGACCCAAACTTTTCTGGGCCCATCATCGGGTCCTGGTGGTCTGGAACTGTCCATTTTCCAAGGCAGTCGTGAGAAAATCGCGAGGCTTCGCCCCGAGTTCATTCATGTGACCCAAAAAATGCCCCAAAAATGAGGTTGGCTCCGGCTTCCACAACTCCAAATCGGAGTTTTGGAAGCCGGACCTTGTTGTGGGGAGAAAATCGGCCAAGTGAGGTTCGGGTTGTCTCTTGTGCGAAATTCGAGCAATAAAGCTCAACAAGTAATCGTAATGATTGACAACGTGTCGCCGGATGCTACAATCCTGAAGTAAAATCAGAGCAAGCTCGTCAGATGCAGACGCCACGTGGTGGTCTCCCGGTGCTTGCTGTGTTTCGGCGCTAACACACTACAACCTCCCCTGGTGCGCCTCATCAGGTGTGAGCCAGGATCAATGGAACCTAAGATAGCTAGTCTTAGGCCAGCAAGACTTTCTTCCCACCTTATCCCTCGCCTCGTGTGCGTCAAGTAATCAAATGCCATGGCCCCAACCACAACCCCACCCCCTGCCTTCTGCCCCCCACCCCTGTGCAGGTCATGTGCCCCCTCCCATCGCGTGTTGCCTTGTTGCATATTTTCAAATTGGGAAATTTCAGGTGACCCGATGACAGGGATGTCCCCCGAGGGTCTACCTGCAGGGCTCCACTTTTTTTGCTATGCCTGTTTGCGCTTCGCTTGCCACACACCACCCTGGGGGGAGGGACAGAGGGCGGAGGGGGCTACACACTTACACAACCGATCCGGTCAAACAATGCCACGTCATCCCCATTGGGGTCCTGGACCGCGGCCTCTCTCCCAGCGAATTGGTGTCGTCATCAGGCAGGCTAAGTAGTTGTCTACACAGGACATTGGTTTTAAGGGGGTCTGAGTTCTGCGGAACTGGCTTCAAGGGACGCCCCCTCGTAATGACTGGGTGGATGGAGCCAAGTAATACCAGGTGGTCGGACACCGGAACTCTCGGCATTTATTAGTCGCGGGAACTGTGTCCGTGTGGTCGGGTGTGACCCCTTCCGATTCCACTGATTCCACTCTTGAACATGTAGTGTTGAAAGATACTTGGTGTTCTGATGTTTTACAGGGTACTTGACAAAGGAAAGAGGGTGGTCAGTCTTGTGATCCACCCTGAATCCTTCCTGTGAGCAGCAGATCCACAACACCTCGACTTCTTTCAGCGGCTGTATTGATATTGCCTGACACAGCAAACATGATTCAATTGGAGGAACAAGCCTCGTACACCAGCGGCCCAAAAGGTGGATTTCATGTATGGTTTTAGGATTTCCCTTACTACTGATGGTGTAGAGACTACAAAGCCTGACCTGATGACGCCGCCATGAACCTGGGAGACACGCCGCGTGAGAAGGGACCTCGGTGCGGGGTGGCGTGAAGATCCTGCCTGAGTGCCCTCGTCGGGACCCGCGGTAAACCGTGGCGTTCCCCCCGAGGCAAGTCCAGGACGAAGGTTGCAGATAACCGCTGCACCTCTTCGTCCGAAAGGAGCTCACAGGATAGGGGAACTGCCCACACCCCACTCACGACAGTGTATCCGAAAGGTGCACTGCGCGTGTGGTGGCGGTGTCGGGTCCAGACCCACCTCGTTCCCCCATGCCCGTCAGTTGTTGCCCCTGCAGGGGTGGCTGCTGTCTGGCATGGGGGGCGCCCTCCCTGCCTTGCAAGGGAAAATGTAGAACGGCATGCTGCCCGTTTCTTCATTTTTCACCTTGCCTGGTAGGGGGGGACCCCCTCACGGGGGGAAAAAGAGGAACGGCATGCTGCCCGTTCACTCTTTTTTCCCTCCGTCGTGGGTACGTATTGGTACGTTTTTGGTACGTATCGGTACGTTTTTTCCGCGTTTTTCCTCCGGGGGAACGTACGTTTTTGCAGGAAAAAAGCCGCGTGTCATTTCCCGCGTTTTTTGGTATTTTTTCTTTCACTTGCCCGTCAGGTGGACCACCGGGTGGGGAGAGAACCGGTGTGAGGCACTTGGGTCCGTCCAGGTGGGCAGGGAACCTGGGGGCGGGGGGCCTCAAATCCCTCTCTCTCTCATGCACGCGTGCTGGGCTCAACGGCCTGTCCTCTCCCATCCGCCACCCAACCACCCATGCACAACTCGACGAGGCCTTGAGACACACATCCACCCTTCCAGACCCAGACCGCCCACTTCCATCCCGTGGCACTGTCTGTTGGCAAGTGAGCAAAGGTAACGCGAAACACAAGGGCAAGAACCGGAGCGAGCGTCGCGAGATCATCAGAGAGGCACTCCCTCCTCGAAGGATGGTGTCGGCCGAGTTGCACTCGGGACCTCGCTGTCGCCGTCCGTCAACCTGTGTGGCTGCCTGGTGAGGCGTTAGGGGGTGTGAGGGAAGCGGGGACCGAAGATGAGGCGGAGACAGGTCGGACCCGGCCTGCTCGGAAAAGCTCAAGAATGGGGCGGTGGGAGTTAAGGCGCGTGTCTCAGGCGGGCCTCCGAGGGCAGGTGCACTCGACGACCCGTCGAACCGCGCTGGTGGACTGTGGGGAGGGGTTTAGACATGCACAATGATCTATACTGTACAAATGACCTGGATTCTCGGTGCCGTAACGTGCCTGAGTGGCTGTTTTGTTGGGTTAAGTGGCGGTCGAGGCAATCCGGACAGTTGTTGCGGAATCTAGTGTAAGGGGTAATGGAATGGTGGAATGCACAAACGTCAAGGGAGGGGCGGCGGGGGTGTTGAGGAAAAGGGGGGGGGGGGATAGGTAGAGTGAGGGACGGATGGAAAGGGGGGGGGGGTGGGAGTGACTGATAAGATCAAGGGGGAGGGGTGGGGAGGGGGTGTTGTTGTTGTTCTCGGGGTCGCGACCGCCTAACTGAGGGGGTCACACTCCTGGTGTCGTGTCTGCACACATTTCTGCTGGGAGGGGGGGGGGGTGGCCGGAGTCAGGAGCCGGCCCTCCAGGGGATGATGACCTGCCCTCACGGGCTTCATCTCCTCGTCTTCCCCTTCGCGCCCTTCCGCGCCCCGTCACACTCCCACATCTTCGTGACGGTGTCCCGAAGGCTTCGGGCCGCCGCCTTCGCCGTCGGCACGCTCCACGCGTTCTGCGTCCCACGCGCAGCGTGCCACTCCCTCACCGCCACCGCAGCCACCTGCCGCGTCAGCGGGTGCGAGCCGTGCAGGGGGTGAAAGAGGCTCTTCCACCCCGCCGCCGTCGCAGGGATGCGCGCACCTCCCATCGACCCACACGGAGACACACCATCCACAACCACCTTATCATCCTCATCCCACTCGCAGCCCTTGCGGGCCTGATCCTCCAGCAGCCTCGTTGTCACCTGCGTCGGACCCACCGTCGCTGCCACTGTCTCGATCGGCGCGTCTTCCTCCTGGGTCACAGGGGCGCCGCTGCCGGTGAGGTCATCGTTGTCGACGTAGTCGTCGTCGTCGAACTCCAGCGGCTCGTTGATGCCAGGGGGGGCTGTTGAGGTCACGTTTGAGCCTCTACCCTGCATCGATCCGCCATCCGCTGCCGCCCGCCGCTTCTCCCCCAACACCGCGTTCCTGCTGCGGCGTGTCGTCGCCCCGGCTGTCTCTACACGCGTCACCTTACCCGCCGCCAGCATCGCTGCGGCCACACCCTCCTTCCCCACAGCCTTGCCGCACGACCCAGGGAGGGCTGTAGAAGAGGCTTGGGAGCCACTGCCCTGGGCGCGCGCGCGGGGTGTTGTCCTGCCTGCCGGTGTCTGCGGGGAGGCAGCCGACAGCGGCACAGGGGTCCCAGGGAGGGCTGTTGAAGAGGCGTTGGAGCCACTGCCCTGGGAGGTCTGCGCGCGCGGGGTCGACTGTCCTGCGGGTGCCGGCTGGGAGACGGACGGAAGCGCCGACACCCCAGGGAGGGCTGTTGTAGAGGCGTTGGAGCCACTGCCCCGGGAGGTCTGAGCGTGCGGGGTCGATTGTCCTGCGGGTGCCGGTTGGGAGGCGGACGGAAGCGCCGACACCCCAGGGAGGGCTGTTGAAGAGGCGTTGGAGCCGCTGCCCTGGGAGGTCTGCACTTGGGGGGCCGACGCCCCGAGGGGCGCCTGTTGGGGGGCCGGCGGGGGCGCCGACCCCTCGCCGGGGCTTGTTGTAGTCGGAGGAGGGGGCACCACATCCGGCGCGGCGCCCCTTGCCCCCCCATCACCTTCTCCCTCAGCCGTCTCCTGCTTCATCTCCGCCTCGGCCCCCTGGGCCGTCCCAGGCGGACCTTCACTTCCCTCCGGCCGGGGGGCTCGGGGCGGGCGCTGTGCTGCTCTGCTGGCGCGTCTCTCCCGGCGTGCCCGCCGGCCCGGCGACAGCTCCAGGTCCTCACGCAATCCCTGTGGCACCACTGCGGTCACCCCGGTGTCGACGTCCAGCACTTCGACCCTCGGGACGTACCCAGGGCAGTGCCGCGCCCCACGACCCTTCGCGCACTTGTCGCACACCCGGCGCCAGCACCCACCACACTGCTTGTGGGCCTTGCGCAGGTCCACCGAGCCACAGCACTTCTCGCACCTCTGCACGCCCGACAGCGAGTCACCCGTCACCCACTCCATCAGTCCTGACCACCTGCACTCGAGCAGGTCCTCAGCGGGCTCCTGCGGGGGCAGGGCCATGAGGTGCTGGCGGATGGCCCTGGGCAGCACGAGCGGCGAGTAATGCCCGTGCTCCGCCCCTGTCCTGCGCAGGCAGAACGCGTCGCGCGTGCCGCCCTCCCCGATCGGGCGCAACACCATCGGCACCTGGTTGTCGACCAGGAGCAGGATGGTGCACCGCGTCCCCCGCGCGACCGCAGCCAACACGACGTAGTCGGCCCACGTCCGTGGGTCGCGACTGCCCGGCTTGGCCATAAACGCGGCCCACATGTCGGGGCCCTCCTCAACCCGCATGCGGAGATCGGCGTCCTGCAGCGCGCGCTGGACCCCCATCTGGCGGAGCCAGGCGCTGTCGCACCCCAGGGTCTCCTTGCCCAACGCAGCGATGCCGTCGAAGGCGCAGTCCCCCACAACGAACGACCACCCCTCGGGGACCCTCAGGCCGAGGCGCGCTTGCTGCTGCCGGGCTGTCACGCCCGGCAGCCCGCCCTCCACCTGCGCTCGCCACTCCTTCAGCTGCGCCAGCGGGTCGTCGACCATGGCGTCCATCTCCACCGCGCTGTCATCCTCCGCCGGCGGGGGCGGCGGCTGCCTGCGCGGCGGCGGCTCGCTTCGCACGGGCTGCTCAGCCTCCTCTGCCTCCTCCACATCCAACTCATCCAGGCGGCAGTCCCAGTCAGCAGGGGGCAGCACGTCTAGCCCCGTGTCCCTCGCGAAGTAGAAGTCCGGCTCGATCGCCGGGACGGGGTCCGGTTTCACCCGCTGCCGCAGGTTCCCGGACTTCAGGTCCAGACACAGCGAGCCCCGCCTCATCGCCGATTTCCCAATAGCTCGCATCAGGGGGACGGTGATCCGCGCCGCCCAAGTCCGCGTCAGCTCACTGCGGTTCCCCATCTTGTGGTCCACTGCATAATTCACAAGATGGCGGAAGAGAGTGGCTGCCTCGGTGCCCATACCCCCGGACTGCTCCAGCGCGAAGGCCGTGAAGGCCATCCCCTCCGCCTGGCACTTGGCATCGTGCTTGGCGTGCTTCGCGACCTCAGCCCGGGATGCCGTGTACCCCCGGGCCTTCGCCGCCCCCTGCAGAGACGACTGCGCCGTCGTCGACCACACCGTGACGTCGATAGCCCTGCTGCGCTCCTCGCTCACACCAACAGGCAGGTAGACGTCCGCCGGCTTGCCGCGACCCAGCACCACATGGTTGGGCTCCAGCTGAGGTGCGAGGCCCGCCGCACTCGCCAGGCCATACACGCCGCCCCTCACAGCATCGTGCCGACGGTGCCGGTCTGCCGAGGCCTTGCACGCGAAGATGTGTGCCCCACTCTCGTCCAGCCCCTCCCCGCACTGCTGACACATCGCCCCCGGGGAGAACACTGGGGCCCCGAGCCGCAACCGGCAGGCCACCTGGAACTCTTCCCGTTGCATGGCGAACTGGGTTTCAGGTGGCGCGACGACCCACGATCCCGCACCCGGGAGGCTCTCAGACAGAAGGCGCCCCATGCTGGTCACATCAGCCCCCTCATGGAGATCCGCCTGCTGCTTGGCAATGATCGCCATCGACAGGTCTCGCTGCTTCAGCGGCATCTCTGGTCGCGCCAGGGTGGCGATCCTGTCCGCCTCCAGCACGCACTCGTTGTGCCGCTCCGCTGTCTCCTTCCACGTTTGCGCGTCCCAGCGGTGGGAGGGGTCGAGCTGCAGGCACAGAGGAAAGAGCGAGCTGGCAGCACCCAAGGCAGCAGCAGTCGAGTGATCCGCCGCACGGCGCACCCCCAGGCCAGACAACCTGATGGGGAGGGCGGCTTGCTTTCTGGCCTCGGTCGGCAGCTCACCATCCTCGTCGCCAAGGATCGTCGCCAGCACGAAGTCGACCTCACGGTCGTACTTCTTCAGGTACTCACGCCCCTTGTACCCGATGGCGCGCATGGCGAAGACCACCTTGCAGAACCCTTCGCAGTGTCGCAGAAGGGTCATCGCCACCTGTGCGTCGCGCACCTTGTGCAGCTCCCGGAGGCACGGCAGGAACTTCTCCTCCAGCTTCCTGTCCATCACCGCCTCGCAGTACGCCGCATCCCCCACCGGAGCTCCGAGGAACTCGAAGTTCTGCTGCAGCAACTTCATCCTCACTTCCTCCTCTTTCTTTGATGCGGCGACGTCGAGGCCCACCTCCCGGATCGCAGCCACCGTGTGGCCTCCAAGCGAGATCACCTCGCACTTCCTCCGCGACACCTTCAACCCGAGGGCTGCGCTGCGCTTCTCCAGCTCTGCGAACGCCGCACCTACAGCCTTCGGGGGCCCCATCAGCGTCCCGTCGTCGAGGTACCATATGGTCCCCTCGAGGCCCGGCATGCGTGCAATGTCCTCCGTCAGCTTGCGGATCGCGAGGGAGAAAAGGAGGGGCCCCAACGGGTCGCCCTGCTGCACCCCATGCTCCGAGAGGATGATGTGCTCCCGGTACACCAGGGCTGTCGGGTGGGCGTAGCACCACTCCACCCAGGCTGCGAGCTCGGGGAGGTCACTCCGCACTGCGTCCAGGAACGCCTGTCGGTTCACAGTGTTGAACGCATTCTCGTAGTCAATCTTGACGAGAATGCGATCAGTGCCCTTGTGGCGGCTGGCGTAGTCCCGCACCACCGCTGTAGCGGCGTCCAGGCCCCCATCGACAGCGACACCCACCTGCTTGCCCTTCAGCAGCAGCTTCCCCACCTTCTCGCGCACCTCAGCCACCAGCGTCTTCGCCACCAGCCGCCGCAGAGTCTCCCCCACCGCAATGGGGCGCACCCCGCCTGTGGGCTTTGGCAGCGCAACCAGCGACGCTCCTGCCAGGTGGCGCGCAATCTCCGGTGGTGCTTCCCCTCGACGCAGGATGTTGACGACGGCCGTCAAGGCACTTCACCAGGGGGGATAAAATCCAACTTGCTGCCTTCACGTGGCGCCCCCTGTGATTACCCTCCTCCGAGGGGAAACTAAAGCAAGCTCTGGTAACTCTTTTTCCGCTGTGTGCCCTGTTTCATATATGCGGAGGGGCCCTTTCTGCACGGCTTTGGTTTTATTGATGTTGTGGTGTGCGTGGTTTATTTTCCCTTTTTTTGTTGTTTTCGCAGCATTTTATGCTGTCGGGTGAGCTTCCGCCCCATGGGAGGCGCTCCTTCCGGCTTGCGCTGCCCACCCATCCCACCCCCGTCCCCTTCCCACATTCTTTCTTTTCTTTTAGGGGAGACGTCCTCGCAGTGGCTGTTTGGCCTGACGCGATTCCCCGCCTCAAAGCAGACCCACCTGGCAGCTACTCAAGGCACATGAGGAGTGAGAGGCGTCAACGGGCGCAACGCCCCTCCCTGCGGTCCGGCTTCCGCCACGTGGCTGACTCAAAGCAGCGAAGTGACCAACGGGAGCGACATGAAAAAAAAAAAAAAAAGGCCTGCAGCACATCTATCCCTTCCACCTGCGTCAGCGCGCGCAAGTGATCAGCCCGAAGGCCCGACGGTCCGGCCCCCGTCCCCTTCGGGAGGCCCCGAAGCGCCTTGAAGACATCGGTGGGAGAGGCGTCCGCGGGCTCTGTCCTCCGCTCCTTGGCGATGGTCGGCGGCTCGGCAGCGGGGTGGAGTGCGCGCAACGTCGCGAGGGTCGCGTCGGAGGCCGGTGCCAGGCCCGCACTCCGCGTCCTCGCCATCGCCGTTGAGAGGCGACCCTGTCGCGCGGCCTGCACCACCGCGCGTTCCCGTTCCTCCCATGTCGGGGGGCTCTGCACTTCACGAGGGGCCCCTTGGCCGCTCGCACTCGCACATCTCCACAGCTCCGACACCTTGCCCGCCCGCCAGAGGGTGATGGCCTCGAGACGCGCCGCCCGAGCCTTCTTCTGCTTGGCCTTCCCCCCTCTGTACGACCGGAGGAGGACCTTCGGCACCAGGAAGAGCCGCAGCCATGCCGTCACCCTCGTTTTGTCCGCCGCCACATCCCAGAGGGCCTGCACGAGCACCTCCGCGGCCGGCCTCAACACTGCCTCAGGCACCGACAGCGACACCGCCACCCGCGCCGTGTGGATCTCCTCCAGGGAGGGGAGTCGCCCTTCGTCCGTTAGCTCCTGGCCCACCCTCTCGCGCCTGGCGGGGACGTCCCGAGGTTGCACCCGCTTCCTGCACTGCAGACACGTGTCTTGCGCCTGCGCCGACATCACCTTGGCACAGATGACGCACTGCCTCATGCCCACCACGCGTAGAGCCCCCGGCGGCAACTCCTCCCCGCGTTTCACATGATCGCTCACATGCTCGCGGAGGGAGGCCTTCGAGGAGAAGGGCTTGTGTCGGCGGAGCGCCGACCCAGCGCAGGCCGTCATCGGGCAGAACAGCAGCTCCGGCGCGACGCCTAGCGGGATCGGCGTACTATCCGGCACCTCCGCCGGGCATTCGGGGGCGGCGGTGCTCCACGAGTCGGGGCCGAGTAGCGCATGCACCGCCGCGTCGCGCATCTTCTGTGCCTGCGCGTGCCCCAGAGTGACCGCCTCGTAGTGGTCGCTCGCAAAAGCGATCACTCTGGTGCGCTGCGTCTCTTGGCCCTTCTTCAACCGCGGGGGGTCGACGCGAATCAGCGGGTGTGGTCCGCCCGACACCACCACAATCACCGTGTCCCATGCCCCGGCCGCGAGGTGCAGAGCGAGGTGGTCTCCCCGCGCCGTCTTCGCCAGCCCATCGCGGTAACGCTCTGCCTGGCCAGCCGACTTCAGCAGCCTGGACAGCTGGGGCTTCACAGACTCCGACCCTGCCCTCGCTGCCAGCTCTTGCCGCATGCGGGCGATGTCCAGGGGCCCTGGGTGGGTGGGTCCGTGGAGGGCCACGAAGAGACAGTCCCTGGTCGCCGCGTTGGGGCATTTTTTCCGCGTTTTCCGTACGTACTAGACATGTATGTTCGGAGGAGCTGCAATTAACAGCTGCCCGATAAAAAGCGAAAATGTGGGGAGGGTGGGTGGGCATGATTTGCAAGAGATCTTTGCACAGCCAGCACACCTACGGGCGTGTGTTGAGGGGAAGGTGATTCCTGGTACCCCCCGTTTGCGACACGGCCAACAACTCTCTTTATCGGTTCGGCGGTCCTCTCTCCCCCCCGCCAGTTTTCGTCAAGACTTGGCCAGGCCGATCCGAATGAAGCTCACACACAGCAACAGGTTGAATAATTATCGAAAAGAAGCGGTCAGCAGAACAACTCCAAGGTCGATGCACCTGCGACTTTCATGGTTCCCTGCTGTGTGTCAGCGATGCAACCGGGGCAGGATATTTTCGAATAAATCGTGTGCTTGCGTGGTTTGCGTGTGGTCGACACCGTGCTGAACGGAACAGGTTTCCACACGCGGCGTGGACACTGACATGCCATTAGAAAGATTGCCAAATCAAAAGAAGAAAAAATATGTCGAATGCGCAGCAGCAGAATATGGGGGGGGGGGGGGAGAAAAAACTGTAGCCAGATCGTGTTCCAGCATTTGCTCGTCGAAGCAACAGAAAGTGGCCAGCGGGTGATGGGCCTCCGAGTATGTTGCGAAAACAGCAAATCCAATCAAAGAACTTAATGCATGCAAGGGGGGTTTTGAGCGAGCCTGGTTCTCGAGAAGCAGTCTCTCGCAGACCGCAGTTCGATGCCTGTTCGCTAACCAACATTGCCTGCGCATACGAGACGTGATAATGCGTGCTGCTGCTTCGTCGCGCACGATTTCTGCAAGGTGCATAATTATAGGCGCCCGAATCAAACGGTCGAACGAAATTGAGAAAAAAAAGACTTGGAGTTGCGTTCTTTGTTTGTACGAACGGTGCCTGCTAGTGCATGTGTGCAGATACCGAACGCTGCCACGAGTCTTTTTAGTGCGAAAAGCTAGCTGTTCTTCCAAAAAAGACTTGGAGTTGCGTTCTTTGTTTGTACGAACGGTCTTTATTTCACAACTTCCGCGCCCCCCCCCCCCCTTTTTCATTCACGCCCTTAGAGCCTTGTGTACTGGTCAGCGATGTTCTCGCACGTTCTTACGTACTCCGGCTCGAGGCTGCAGTCATGGCGCTCTAGGCAGTACTGAATGTCGTTCAGCCAGCGTTGCGCACCCTCAACATGGGACACACCCTTGCGAATAGCCCCAATCACCGCTTGGTTGTCGCTGAAGAGTATGATGTGATAACCCCTCCAGCGGGGCCTGCTACACATCGTAGAGACAGCCTTGTAGGCCGCAAACAACTCCTTCAGGAATATTGTCGCAGCTGCAAGCTCGCCCCAGAAGGCGCCATAGAGAGGGCGGAGGTCCTCCTGGACCACGGCCCAGCCTGATAGGCTCGCATCACAGACCACCTGGACCACCAGACGCTCCCGCACCACCCACGACTGCCAGTCGTTTCGCGCCAGTGCGTCAGCCTGTAACTGAAGAGCCCGACAGACTCTGTCCCCCATCACGTAAGGAGCATCCCATGGCAGATGAAGCCGAGAGGTCTGAGACATCCAGGTGAGTATCGTCAAGGCGCCATGCAGCGGGAGACGGAGCGCGTGGTATCTCCACAAGAATGCCCCGCAGATACGCCACCAGGTGCGCAGGGTACCCTGACCGCTGGACAGCAGGCTCTGAGCAGCGGGAAGGGTCTTCATCACCCACGTAGGGTCCATGCGCCACCGCCGTTGACGCAAGTCAACCTCAATCCCGAGGAGAGTGGTGTAAGCAGCAGGGGCCTCGTAGTCGCCGATCACCACGTTGTACTTCTCGCACAGCTGCTTGAACGCTTGATGCACCCTCGCCAGGCTCACACTGTCGCCGCAAAAAATGGCGTTGTCTATCCACGCCAGGCCCTGCGCATTCGTCCCTGTGCAGCTCTTCTGTATCAGTGCACTTGTCAGCGCTTGTGCGGCCTGGGGAGCTGGTGCGTAGCCCATAGGGAGTCGAGTCATGCGTCGGTGAAGGCGGCATGCCCTGAAGGCAAAGTATGGGCGCACATCCATCGGCAAGCCGAACTGAAAGAAGAAACTCTTAAAGTCAAACTGCATCACCAGGGAAGCCCCGAAGACGGTGGCGAGGATCTCGCCGTACGACGGCCGATGGCAGCGTGGAAGGGAAGTCATGTCAAGAGCACTGTTGATGGCTCGGCAGGACATGATGAACCTGAGGGAACCCGCCGCCTTCTTCGGCACGCAGAAGACGCCCTGGTACCAGGTCACACTGGAAGCCGCCTTGGGGGAGGACTCTGTGATCCCGAGGCTGTCGAGGCGCCCCACATGTGGTAAGATCTTCGTGTTCAGGGGGCCCGGCCGCGGCTTCAAACCCTGATCGATGAGCCTGTAGAGGAAGTCTGCATCAGTAAACCATCGAAAGTTCTCCCCCAGGGCTGGGAAGTCCCTCAGCAGCTGCACAATGTAGATGGTGCCTGGGGTAGCCTCTGAGATAATTCCTTCGTAGGAAGCCCGGGGGGCAGCGGAGAAGCGCGAGTCCACCCAGGCAGAGGCGTAGTCGTAGTACTTCAGGTACATGCGAAAAGGAGAACTCCGATACAGGCTGTGCACTGATGCCAGGGAATCACCAGAATCACTTACTGACTCTGCAAGATCCGCGTCGCTTCCTTCGTCTCCAGAGTCGCTTGCCATAGTTGAGGCGGGAGATACTGTTCCGTTGAAGCTGCGTTCCGATGCCGAGCTAGGTGTTGGGCGGCACGCTGTCCCGCCGCCTCCGCGGTAACCTGCAGGGCACTCCGCCGGATACCGTGGGACAGGATGCATAGAGAGTCCCGCAGGTAGGTGTTGTAGTGGGCATATTGCAGGCCCTGGAACAAGGTCCCTTGAGGGGACACTTGCTGCCGATGAGTGATCCAGTGGCGCAGGAGGCCGATGTATCGGCCTGTAGGGGGTAGCAGGAGGGCCTGTCCTTTCTGGGAGAGATCTGTCTTTCCTCCCACAAACACCACCATGATGTAGCCCGAGTCCAGGAAGCTGACATCCCGGCACCGCAGCCTCTCCATGTCGCTCCACCGGCACCCCGTGCTCCACTGCAGAGCGAGGGCCACAGCCGGGAGGCTTACCGGCTTGCGAAAAACAACGTTGAACACCCTGTTCGGGTTCACTATCTCCGGCTGCCGTCTTTCCTCCCTGGGTATTTGGAGGGTTGCCCTCCGGAACGCCTCGCCGGAGGAGATCTTCGCCATGGCGTGGTACGTCAGGTACTGCCTGGCACTCGCGGGGGAGATCCTCGACTGCTGCATGAGCGACCTGAGCCACATCAAGAAGGCCATCTCGGGATCTAAGTTGGGGTCGTGGGGAGAAAGATTTGCGTAAAACTGCGCGGCACGAGCTTCCACGGAGATCATCGCCCGGAGAGAACTCTCCCGGTAGCACCCCGTCAGGAAGGACGACGTCTCGTGCCGCAAGTCGTTGTAGCCCTCCTCTGAGACGGGCGGTGCAGGTCTGCGCACCTGGTGCCGCTCGAGGAGGGGAGCCCAGGGGCCCAGTCATTGGCGAGGGTGCTTCCCTTTTCCGCCCTGCTGAAAACCCCCCTTGTGCTTGTATCCGGTAACCCGGTCTCCCCCCTTCGGCCTCTGCGGGTTGCGAGGGCTCGGCTCCGCACTGGGCTTGTGGCGTTGGGCCGCCAGGCGGGCCTCAGACTGCAGGGTTGTCATCTTCTCGCGCGTCACCGACATGAAGGGGAGGGCCGCCAGTCGCTCCTCGAACTCCCCTGCGCCCACAGCCGCCTGCTCGCGGCGCAGGCCAGCCTCGATCAGCACCTCCTTGACTAGGATGGCCTCGAGGCGAACCACCATGTCGTTCATCAGGACCCCCATAGATGCCGCCCCCTGCATGTACATCATCCTCCGCAGGCTCTTCAGGAGGACACGACGCTCGTGAAACTGGGAGCTCTGGGTGGCGGCAGCCGGAGCGTCATGGCGCATGATCAGGTGCGTCCACAAGCTTTCCAGCTTGTTCGGGTCGTTCAGGAAGGGGAGCCATGTGACAACCCGCGCCAAATCGGGAAGCTCTTCCGCTGGCCACTGCCCTCCATAACTCGGCATGGCTGCGTAGGGGTTCTGAGCGGCGTACGCCGTGCCGTACCCTTGAGGGGCGTACACGAATGGCCCCTGTCCTTGAGGGACAGCAGGCACGGCGGGACCCACTCCCTGAGGAGCATGCAGGTACGGGAGTGTTGCGGAGCCCTGCCCCTGAGGGGGGTACAGGGAGTGTCCTGTCTGTGACACCGAACCCAACCCTTGAGGGGCATACGTGGGCTGGACGATCCCCTGGGGGGCCGCATGAGGGACAGCACCCAGCCCTTGAGGGGCTTGCATTGGGTGCCCCTGAGCGGACAGAGTGGCAGAGCCCGACCCTTGAGGGGCGTACATGGGGTGCACTTGGCCTGTCGGTAACACCGAGCCCGGCCCTTGAGGGGCATAGGTAGGCTGGACGAAACCCAGAGGGGCGGCTTGCGCGACAGCACCTGGCCCTTGAGGGGCCTGCAGTGGGTGCACTTGGTTCGCTGGCCTTGCAGAGCCCGGCCCTTGAGGGGCGTTAACGGGATGCACATGTCCTTGAGGGACAGGGGAGGGGAGGGAGGGCACGACAGAGGGAGGGAAGACAGGTTCTGCAGGGGCCTGGGGGGAGTGCTGTGTGTTAGGGAAGGGCACGGAGAAGGCCTCAGCCACTTCAGTCGCGGCCGCACTCACCTTTTCCTCTGCGCTCGCTTTCGTGGTCCGGTCCCCTTCCGGGTCCTCACCGCTTCCCACAGCGAACGCGCACAGCGGGCAACACCACTCGCTCGCCCCTTCGCCCTTCACAAACGGGTTGAGGGCCCCTGTTTCGCCTGACACTGCCTTCCACTCAGGGCAGATCACCCGGCCCCGGCACCCACACCTCCAGCACTGCTCCGACTCCGCGCTCTTGTGCTCGATGGCACAGCGCGGAAAGATGCAGCGCGCACGCGGCTCGGCGGGCTTAACGCCCTCAGGAAGGACAGGTACTGTGACCTTGCTCCAATCGACCGAGCTCAGCTGCGACATATTCTACTGAGTACGAACCCAGTTTTTGTTTGTACGAACGGTGCCTGCTAGTGCATGTGTGCAGATACCGAACGCTGCCACGAGTCTTTTTAGTGCGAAAAGCTAGCTGTTCTTCCAAAAAACGGCACGAAAAAAATTGAGAATTTAATGTGCGGAGGGGGGTGGGGGGGGTGCCTGTGTGTGTCCAGGGAAACCACACGGGAAAAACCCCCGAATCAACAACAAACAAAAATCCACCCCGAAACCACGACGCGTGGACCCCCCCCCCCCCCCCCATCCCCCTGCCCACCCACACCCCAACACCCCCACCCATATCCCCCCACTCGCTCCCCCAAAGCACCCCACCCCCACCCCCCCCTTTCACCTGTCTGCTGCCCTCTCGCAGTGCTGCACCTTTTGACGCATGCCCATCATCACGGAGGGCGGGGAGAGCTTCAAAAAATCATCACCCTACCCCGCCTACCCTCAGAGTAATAACCCTCTCTGTCTCTCTCTCTCCTCCCCCTTCGTCCTACCATCCCCACGCACAGCCCAGCAGGTCTTTATTGTGCGCTGTGTGTGGTGCTGCTGTTGTTTGAATTTTCTTAAAAAGCCGAAGGGGGCAGAGGGGGGCACTGTCTCTCCCCCTCCCCCTCTCTCCTCCCTACCCACCCAACCCCTACCCCCCATTAAATCCGACCCGGCAGCCACAGCCACACGATGAACGGCGATCCGGAGTTCTACGACAAGAGCATTCTTGAATGGCAGACCTACGAAGACTACCTGGACAAGTTTGTCCAACCCGAGGACCTGTTCTACCTGGAGGATCCCGACAATGCGCGGCAGATTGTGGAGCTGGGCTACAAGGGGAAGGACTTTATGAACAGGGAGGAGTTTGAGACGGCACGCCGCGTCGCGATGGAGGGGCCTCTGAAGCGGAAGAAGAGTCTCGACGCCGTGTGCTCCAGCGGGAAGGATCTGTCGAAAAACCCTTTTTTGTACGCCCTGGCGCAGCGGGAGGAGCTGGTGCGGAACGGGAAGCTGAGCATCATCATATTCATCCGCGATGTGGTCGACAAGAAGGGGCACGAGGTGAGCGGCTACATCGACTACGGGCACCGCCTGAAGACCGAAGACTTTGAGGAGTACTTCTCCAGGAATAAGAAGCTGCTGCCCAAGCCCTCCGACCTGTCGTACTACAACTGGAAGACCCAGACGCTATCCTACAACAACTCCTCGACCTTCCAGGTGATTGCCGACAACGAGATGGGGCTTCTTTTCAAGCACAAGCGTGACAGGAAGACGATCAACGTCGACCCCAAAGGGGCGTCACCGGGCGACAACTCGCACAGAGTGGTGCTGAAGACAGATGAGTACACACAGGTCGTGATCTACGACCACGTCACGCGCCGGAAAAATTAGGCGGGGCTGGTGGTGGTGGCGGTGGTGGCTGGGCTGGTGCAGTGCGGACCTTAGTGGTGAGAGTGACAGGGGGGGGGAGAGGGGGGAGGGGAGGGTAGTAGTAGGGTGCCATCTGCAGGTCCCTTCCTTTCTCTTCGGGTTCGGCAGGGGCTCGCCTATACTGCGCGCTACTGCACTCTGCGGATCGAAGGGGTCCCCCCTGCCCCCCTCCCCCCACTGCCTCATATACATAAATGCACACCCGCCCATCTTCTGTGGGGTGTGTGGCGGACTTGTTTCTTCGTAGTATTGTGCGGGGGGAGGGGAGTATGTGACATGCTGGTGCTTATTTACACTAGTCTTGTGGGGTTGCACTGCCGGGGGGGGGGGGGGTAGGGGGGGTCAAATGCCACCCTTTTACGTGGACAAACACGATTTTTCAAAAAACCGGCGCAGAGGCCCCAAAGCCCCCGTAAACCCTCCAAACCCCCCCAGATCGGTCCGGAAACCCATCGAACCCCACTTTTCCACCATTCCGGGCACCTCAGGTGCCCGAATTGGGGTACCTAAATTTTGTGCCACCGTTTGGTACCGGACAGTGCCACTGTGTGGGAGGTTGGAAAAGAAAATGCCCCAACACACCACATCTGAGGGTTGCAATGCATGTTGCTTGCCAACCACGTCATCCGGTGGGTGTCAGGCGCTATGTAGGTGGCATTAGCCAGGTCTTCGATGAGTTCTGGCTTGTATATGTACCTCCCTGCCACCATGCACCGGGAGGCTGCCTGTAGGTACGGAACAAGTCCAGATGGTCGTGTGATTCCTGTGCAGCAGTGCTCCACAACCGGGATGTGTTGACAACGACTGTTGCAACACGAGCTGTACATTCCGGGAACACACGAAGTGCGCTGTCGTGGTACCCATTGTGCCAGAATTGGTAGTTGCTGCGGTCTACTTTGCCTGGCCCAAGAGCACTGGTACTGAACGGTGCAATATGCGTGGCGAGGTGAATGCAACGGAAGGGCGCAAAGTCAATACAGCTCTCGGATGGCGGGTGGTGGTGCCACTAGTGTGTGACGTTCACTCGAGGATACAACGCATCACAATGAATCAGCAACCGTGGACCGAGTACAATACGCTCTCTGTGGCTGGTGTGGGGGACAAAGGCAGTGCCTGTGCCGCAGGCAGGGAGGTACATATACAAGCCAGAACACATCGAAGACCTGGCTCATGCCACCTACATAGCGCCTGACACCCACCGGATGACGTGGTTGGCAAGCAACATGCATTGCAACCCTCAGATGTGGTGTGTTGGGGCATTTTCTTTTCCAACCTCCCACACAGTGGCACTGTCCGGTACCAAACGGTGGCACAAAATTTAGGTACCCCAATTCGGGCACCTGAGGTGCCCGGAATGGTGGAAAAGTGGGGTTCGATGGGTTTCCGGACCGATCTGGGGGGGTTTGGAGGGTTTACGGGGGCTTTGGGGCCTCTGCGCCGGTTTTTTGAAAAATCGTGTTTGTCACCCCCATTTGACCCCCCCTAGGGGGGGGGGGAGGCAGTGGGTGGGAGGGAGGGATAGGGGAGGGTGCTTGTTGTGCCACGCCCCCTCGCCTATCTGAGCAAAAAAAATGAGTGACAACGAACACAAGGCTCCCTCTAAGGCACGCCCTGTACCTCCCCTGCCCTGCACGCAAGCTGTCAGGATCCACCACACCGGCGTTCCCGCCGTATTGGTCCCCCCTGCCTGGGAGGCCTGCGTGTCAGCTGCTCTTCCCTGTGGCTTTTCTCCGCAGCCCAGCTTCCTGGAGCCTCTCGGTAGCATGTCAGTCAGGACAAAAGGCAGTCGGCCAATAAAAAACAGGCATGACCCCCCTACCCCCTACCCCCTACCCCCCCCCCCCTCCTTCTGCTCTGGCACCCCCACAGGCTGGTCGCTAACCATCATTCATCATTCCACTCATTTTGGGTTTCCCCCCCCCTAGATATTTCATCATTCCACCATCATTCCACCCTCGGGGCCTGCCGTCAGGCAGGCCCCGATGGTGGAATGATGGTAGAATGATGCCACGCGTGGATGATGCCACGATGGTGGAATGATGGTGGGGTGAAACACACACTACCACCTCATTCCCCACCATCCGTTGCCAGGGCCGAAGAGAGTATGGTTTTGCAGGAACCGATGCTCACTACCGTGGCCTCCGGCGGCTGGGGGGCTCCGCCCCCCAGACCCCCCTGTGGCGTATGTCTCGTACTCAAGTCACTCGATTCCCGTCAGGTCAGGGAATCCAACCACTCCAGTAGCCTCAGGAGGACGCAGCCACTCACACAGAATCTGTACGCCCACACTGAACAGATGTTCACTACCGTGGCCTCCGGCGGCTGGGGGGCTCTGCCCCCCAGACCCCCCTGTGGACCATGTAGCGTGTGCCCGGCTAGGAACCAAGCCCTTGCGCTTCGACGGCCGTGGCATATCAGGGGGTAGCGTCGAATCATGGTACCGAAAGCCTTTTTTTTGGTTTCCTTCGGCACCCGAGGATGGCGCGAGCGGGAGAGGAACTGCGGAAGGAACCCAGCGCCTCACACCGTCCGCCGACGGGAAAGTTAAGTAACAACACGAGCGCGCGCGAATAATCGACCCCTAGCGTTTTCCCACCTGATCCCCCCAAAACAAGAGCGTCCGCCCACCTAATCTCTAAAATTGAAAAAGTTAGCGACAGGCCTGGATCGTGGGCGCGCGGCGGCGGTGGCGAAGCCGCCGCCGCGATCGTGTACGAACCATATTTTACTGCATGGCCACCACTTCCACCCCCCCCCCCCCCCCCACGACTGACCATCATTCCACGAGATCTCGGAATTCAGAAAGTTAGCGACCAGCCTGGCACCCCCACCTCCTCATCCCTCGCAACCCGGGCCGCCAAGTCGGCCTCGGCCTTCTCCCTCTCCTGCTTCCGCAGCTCCCACACCTCCTGCGACCACTCCCTCGCCGCCGTCTCGCACGCCGCCTCCACCCGTTGCCATCCCCCATCACCGCTGCCCCCAATCCACCCCGGCCGCGCCACTGCCTCCTCGACCGCTCTGGTGCAGAATTCCCGCGTCCGCCTTGCCACCGCAATTTTGTCCCGGTGGCGGCGGCAGAGGCGCTTGTTCCCCACCCGGCAGATGTCGCTTCCCGTGCCGGTCTGTGTGCCACCGTCACACCGAGCGTCCTGTGCAGCAGGGGCTGCCGCGCGTCGCGTTCGGCCCGCATCACCTCGGCTTTCGTACGCGTTGAGGGCGTGGGCCAGGGGGCGCCGCATGTCCCATCGCATGAAGCGTGTTGCTGTGGCACTGAACACGGACCGGAGGAATACCCCCACGCACCCCACCTCCCCCCTCCGCAGGTGTGTGCGTTCCCCACCCCGACACATATCTGACCACACCAAACAAGGAAGGCACAGGCGCTGCGCGCGCCCCCTGCCTCCTCACGCTCCACCCCACCCCCACCCACCGCCGCCTCTGCGCCCTTAGATGGATGTCGTCCGCTCCGGCGCTCAGGCGATGCGGGATGCAAAGGGCGTTGGGAAGGCCCTCCGGTCGCTCGACTCGGGGGATGTGTCGCTGACCTCCATGATGCACGCCGCCAAGACGGTGCACGGGCATGTCAAGGTGCTGCAGGAGATGCGTGACGGGGGTGAGCCGCAAGCGGGGGCCGCGCTGTCGCTGGGGCAGGAGGCGTACCAGGTGCTCACGCGGGGCACGCCCGACCTGCGGGAGCAGGTGCAACGCGTGCAGAGGCTGCAGGAGACGGTCACCACGGTGATGAGCGTGACAGGGGGTGGCGACGGCAGCGGCACCCAGCACCGTATTGCCGCAGTGGCGGTTGACGGGTATGGAAAGTTTGAGAAGCTGACGGAGCAGCTTCCGATGTCGAGGGATGCAGCGGCACACAAGGGGCGCGAAGCTCTGCTGCAGGGGAAGGGGCGTCTGACTGCTGCTGCGAAGTCTGCCCGGCAGACTGGGCTGCATGTGGCGGCGCAGCTCACCAAGGAGGACGGGGGAAGCGATGCGGCGGGGGGTGGGGCGACGGCGACGGAGCAGTTTCGGTCTGTCGTGGCCTCGGCTACGTCTGAGGGCCGTGAGAAGTTTGAAAAGTTCTCCGGCGTGGAGGTGGACCGGCTGCAGTCCCGCGGGCGCGAGACATTCGAGAAGCTGTCCGGTGTAGAGGTGGGTGCCCTGCAGACTATGGGGCGTGGGGCGGTGCAGCAGGGTATTGCGGCAGCGTCGAACGCGGCGCGTGTGGCGAGCTCGTCGCTCTCCACCACTGCGGAGCCCGGTGGTGCCGGTGATGGCACTGATGGCGGGGGCGGGGGTGGGGGGACCGCGAGTCAGATCCGTGCTGCTGTCGCCACCGCCACCTCTGACGGGCGGGAACGCTTTGAAAAAATTGCCGGCGTTGATGTCGACACCCTGCAGACCATAGGGCGTGGGGCGGTGCAGCAGGGCATCGCAGCAGCATCCAACGCGGCACGTGTGGCAACCTCTTCGCTGTCAGCGGCGGAGCCCGGCAGCCCCGGCGATGCTGCCGGAGGTGGGGGCACCGCGAGCCAGATCCGTGCTGCCGTTGCCACCGCAACCTCTGACGGGCGGGAGCGCTTTGAGAAGCTTGCTGGTGTCGATGTCGACACCCTTCAGACCATGGGGCGTGGGGCGGTGCAGCAGGGACTCACAGCAGCATCTAATGCGGCGCGTGTGGCGAGCTCGTCGCTCTCCACCACTGCGGAGCCCGGTGGCACCGAAGGCGGGGGCGGGGGGACAGCGAGCCAGATCCGCGCCGCCGTCGCCACCGCCACCTCTGACGGGAGGGAGCGCTTTGAAAAAATTGCCGGCGTTGATGTCGACACCCTGCAGACCATAGGGCGTGGGGCGGTGCAGCAAGGACTCACAGCAGCATCCAACGCCGCACGCACCGCAGCCAGCCTCGGCACGGATGCCGACGGCACCGACCGCAGTGCTGCAGACCGCTTCACAGCTGTCGTCACCACGGCACGCGCCGAGGGCAGGGGCCGCATGGAGAAGCTGGGCGCACAGCTGCCCCGCTCTGCTGACGACATGCAGCGCCAGGGACGCGAGGCGGTGGCGCAGGGCAAGACACAGTTCCTCACTGTCGCCAAAGGCCTGCACGAAACCTTCAACACCAGCTTCGGACGCAGCGGCCGCTCCCGAGCCCTGACACAGGAGGAGGAGGCTGAGGAGGCACGCGCCGAGTCGGAAGCTGCCGAGGCACTCCGCGGCGGTGGCGACGAACCTCCTGCCCTCTACACACCATCACGCATCACCCTCAGCGGCTACAGCTCCTCCTTGGCCGACGGCGACTCGCGTGAGGGCGACTTCGGCAGCGGCGACGGTGCCCCCAGCTCCGTGCAGCCAGCGGGCGCAAAGCCCAACGACGTATGGGACAAATTCGGTATGCCCCCCTCCCCCTCCTGCGTGCCTCCCTCCGGGTGCTGCGCCTTTGCACCCCTGCACACCCCACACACCTCCACCCCCACCCACAGCCGGAGGGCGTAGGCACTCCGAAGACGACACCAGCTCCTCCACCACCACTGAGGAGTCTCTGCCCAACCCCACCGCCGACCGCGGTGGCCACGTGGGGGGTCTGCCGCGCCGCTCCCCGTCCCCGTCGGGCTGCAGCGACCGCCCCTCCCGCACGCTGGAGGAGGTGGAGTCGCGGAGGAGGTTCCTGCAGGTGGTCAGCCCGAGCCTGGCGCCCAGCCAGGGCAGCGGCTACAGCAGCGGGACGAACGACGGGTTCGTCAAGATGGGCCCGCCGGGGGAGCCCTTCTCCTCAGGGTTTGTCAAGGTGAGCGGCAGCTCGGCGCCCTACCTCGGATCGCTCGCATCCTCGTCGTCATCTGAAGATGGACCCCTCAGCTCGAAACCCTCCAGCACATCACCGTCACTCCTCTCGCCGAAGGACAGCATGGCCACCACCAGCACAGACTACGACGACACCGGACTGCGCATCCTGGTGCAGCAGCACTACCGCCTCTCAGAAGAGAAGCCCAGCCTGGGGAGTCTCCAGCAGGCGCAGCCCGCCAGCAGCCCTGCAGCCATCAGCGTCGACATCCCGCTGCTGCCGCTGCGGGGGGCCATACCCAACCTGAGGAACCGGAGCAGCAAGATCGAGGCTGCGATGGAGACGCCCCGCGGGGGGCGGGGCGGGGAGACGCCGCGCGGGGCGCCCGGGAGGATCGACAGCATGTGCAGCACCACCACCAGCAGCAGCGGCGGCGGCGGGGGCCGGGGGGGCGGGCGGCGCCCCGCATCGAGCAGCGGGTCGGATGGCAGCCTTCCGGAGTCGGCGGCGGCGGCGGCCGCCGCCGCCGCTGCCGCTGCGACGCCCAGGCAGCGTCGCCGCAGGATGGACAGCCCGAGGGGCGCAGGTCCCCAGCAGCAGCAGCAGCAGCGAGAGGGTGTCAGCGCCCCTCCCCCAGCGACCCCGCGTGGGGGTGCCTCCGGCTCCCTTGGGCAGCCCCCGTTGTCGCCGCGTTCTCCGCGGTCGCCGCGTGAGGGTGGGGGTGTGATGCGGGGGCGCCCCGCCCCGACCTACCTGAGTGCGTCAGCCATGGATGTGTTTGAGATCAGCATGGATGGTGGGGGCAGCGCGGAGGACGGGGTGTTGATGCAGCAGATCTCGTCGACGACGGCGACGACGGTGCAGCACACGCGTGCCGACTCGCTGGATGGGCCTGCGTCGCGGCAGTCGGCGGCGGGGGGGCAGAGCGTGGGGTCGGGGAGGAACGACGCGGACACTCTGCGGGTGGACAGCACACTGAGCAGGAGCGGGGCGGTGACGCAGCGCGCGATGGTGGACCTCGCCAGGAGGCTGAGTGACAGGCGTGGCGGCGGCGGCGGCGGTGGCGGCGGAGGCGGGAGCTTCCACGACAGCACCACCAGCAACGCCAACTCCTCGGCATCCGGCAGCGCAGAGCACGGCGAGGTTCCAGCAACGTCGAGGCGGACTACTGTCTGCTCCTCGCGCCCACCCGACACGCTGGGCGACACCTACGACATCACGCAGATGCTGCGCGACGCTGCAGCGCGGCACGGGGGCTCGCCTTCAGAGCGGGGTTTTAGCGGAGGGGAGTCGGCCCCCGGAGGAGGTTGGGGTGCCCTCCCAAGCGCTGCGGCGGCTGCCCAGTTCCGCGGCGTCGTGTCGGGGATGCAGACGTGGCACTCCGCACAGCTGGAGGACCTCGCCAGCGCGACTCGGAGGATCCGTAACATGCGGTGCCAGCTGCAGGAGCGGAACGCTGTGGTGCAGTCCATCCTCAAAGTGCACTGAAGGTGCGGATGGGTGGGGGCTGTTGTAGGGTGGGTGGGTGGGTGGGTGGGTGGGGAATTGGCTTGGTCGCAAGAGCTTGGCGGTGTGCATAGACGCTCACAAAACCTCGTATAAAGAACAAAGGGAGGGGTTATCGGGAGGTTCATCCTACTTGTACTTACTAGCGGGGTTAGCCCCGGGCTGTGGTGTCACAGCCACGAGGCCTCTCCACCAGCAGCAGCGGCGGCGGCGGGGGCCGGGGGGGCGGGCGGCGCCCCGCATCGAGCAGCGGGTCGGATGGCAGCCTTCCGGAGTCGGCGGCGGCGGCGGCCGCCGCCGCCGCTGCCGCTGCGACGCCCAGGCAGCGTCGCCGCAGGATGGACAGCCCGAGGGGCGCAGGTCCCCAGCAGCAGCAGCAGCAGCAGCAGCAGCGAGAGGGTGTCAGCGCCCCTCCCCCAGCGACCCCGCGTGGGGGTGCCTCCGGCTCCCTTGGGCAGCCCCCGTTGTCGCCGCGTTCTCCGCGGTCGCCGCGTGAGGGTGGGGGTGTGATGCGGGGGCGCCCCGCCCCGACCTACCTGAGTGCGTCAGCCATGGATGTGTTTGAGATCAGCATGAAAAGAAGAACGAAAAGCGAGAGGCGAAGCGAGCGCGGGTTAGTGTAACCTAATTCAGAGGATGTGTGGATTCTAAGAAAGTAGAAGTCAACAAATCAAACCGGAGACACACCCGGTCACCGCCTTGGCTCCAAACTCCTGCCGATTCCCTTAGCTAAACACTCCGATGGTGTTGTGTGTTTTGTGTGTTGCTTCCCCGGTGGGAGTTGTTTCTGAATTTGATCTGTGTGTGAAACAAACAAAAATGCATCTTTTGTAGCGCCCCCCCTCGCCAAAAAGCGCGCCGTATATATTTCTTCGGCCACGCCCCCTCAATCCCCCCCATCCTCTTCTCCCCTCCCTGAGTGTAGGGGAGGGGGAGAAGAGGATGGGGGGGGCGGGGGGGTTTTGTGTTCGTCAGTTAGTGGTGTGAAGACCCCCCCCTCCCCCTCTTCTCGCCCTCTTCTCCCCTTCCTTCTTGCGAATCCCTGTCTTCTCTCTGCCTGGGGTTGCACACACAAAGCAAAACGAGACCCTTGCACGACAGTGCCAATTATGGTCCGTTTTTTAGGGCCTTTTCAGAATTTCTCCTGTATATTCGTGAGAGAACCGCCGCGTGTTACACCTACACCTCTTCAGGGTCTGTGTCAGCTTAGCGGGGTCAGTTGGTGTGTAGTGCTCCGCAGCGTTTGCCCTGATCTGCTTTGCAAAACAACTCTGCAAAGGAGCTGTGCGAATCATGCAGGGCACACCCCCGCGGCGCGCCGAGCGCCTCCCTATGTATCTTGAGGCAGCCTCACACGCCTGCTGTGGGACGCCCCCATCTTCATCCCACAAGGTGTGATGTCTGTCTGTATGTCATGGTTTGCAGCGGGAAACCATAGTTGTCACGAGCAGGTGCGGCGTACATGCCTTCTACACAAATCCAAAACACAAAGTGGGGGGTAGGGGTGGGGGATAGCGGGAGGGGGGGTTCTTCGTCTTCTTCGCGGAGACACAGCCTTGCCACACGCAACCCTCCCCATGTCCTCTGATGACGTCTCCGAAAACACATTCTCTAACGCACCCCCAGCCCCCATACTGCCCCTGCTGTTGCGAAAGAAAAAGGGTTGTGCCAAGCCGGTGCCTCCCCGCCCACAGTAGTAACCACCTAGGGACTGTCAGCGCATGACATCCGTTGCAGCAGTCTCGCAAGTTTTGTACGCAAGATAGCCAAGCTGCCTGACCCCTCCCACTGCGGTGCAACACCGCCCCTTTTCCTTTTCCTGTGTGCGTTGCACAGTGCAGTGGCGTTGATGTTGGTGCGGCTGCCATGTTTTTTCTGTCGTTCACAACGCAATGGCATCCCGCAATGGCTGCAGGGTTGTGTGTCGGTGCACTCGCTGGTCGGAGGGGGTGCCCAGCGTCTGGGGAGGGAGAAACTAGGGGTTGGGTGTGATGGGGTTCACCTTCTGCTGTTGCGTGTTGCGGACGCGTGGCAGGGCACACCACAAACAACACACAGGCAGTCGGGAGGTGGACTAAACAATGGGGGCAGGCAACGACACCTTCCCGCAGGCGACAGCACCGCCGCTCGGGAAGTGTATGGGGTGTGGCAGTGATGCAACCTCAGTGTGCCACATCTGCAGGGACAGCGGTGTGACGGGGTGCTTCTGCGGTGACGCGTGTTTTGCAGCAGCGCATCCCCTCAACGCGATTGCAGAGGTACACCGCCCCAGGTTCCACCCGATCACGGAAGAGCACGCGCTGGAGGTGTGTGGGGTTCACAACCAGCGTGCGGACATGGTGTGCATGCATGAGGGGTGTGCGTCTCAGCTCCTGTGCAATCGGTGTGTGTCGTTGGATGCACACCAGAATCACCGTCTGAAACACGTCGACGATGCGTTCCTCCCGACGAAGAAGGCGATGCGTGCACAGCTCGACACCGTGCAGGCACAGCTGGCGGAGGCACGCGAGAGAGATGCACGTGTGGTTGCGACGCTGGATCATCTTGCTGACAACTTCGACACGGAGCAGGCGGCGGTGCAGGTGCACTTCGGCACGGCGGTGCTTGCACACAAGGAGGGCGACCAGCGGTTCGATGTTGCGGATGAGGAGGAGGAACTGCGTGGGATGTTGTACCTGCACGAGGCACGTGCACGCAAGAAGCAGCTGCGTGCAAACATTCAACTTCAACAGGAGGAGCGCCTCGTGAGGCAGGGCATCGCCGCCACACACGAGCTGCTGCACGAGAAGTACCTTCGTCTGTTCCGTGCACGTGAACACATCATCCTGTGCGAACACTACATCAAACAGCTGACTCCAGTGGTGCCACTGCTGGAGGCGGCACTCGCCCTGCCTGAGAAGATGCCACGCACGCTGCAGCATCGCAGTGCACGGCTGAGCGCCCTGTACACTGCGGAGGCGGTCCCTCCTGAGTTCTGCGTCAGTCTTGATGTCCCATTCGTCCGCATGCTGGTGAAGGCTCCTGCTGTGTACAGCACTGAAAGCTGTTGCACGGCAGTGTCGCCCTCCAGGCTGCCCGACACTGAGGAGTCCGACGATGAGCAAGGTGTTTCTAACAGCGTGGCAGTATCAGCCTGTGGGAGGCTGTGCTGTGTTGGTACTTTATCAGGCGACGTGTTCGTGTACGACACGACCACTGCACAGAAGGTCGCACAGTTGAAGCATGGCTACTCTTGGCAGACGTGCGTTGCGTTCTCGAGGTGTGGGAAGTGGCTTGCCTCTGCTTCAACGGACAGGACAGTTGCTGTGTTCTGCACAGCAACGTGGGAACGTATCCGCAAGCTGCGAGGACACACTAACCACGTTTCTGCGGCAGTGTGGACACACACAGGTCGTCTGGTGACAGGGTCTATGGACAAGTCACTGCGTGTGTGGGATGTTGTGAAGGGTGTGTGTACCCGTAAAGTGAACCCCGCTGTGCCTGAGGATAGCAACTGCGGCGTCGCAGTGTCACCCACAAGCATCTTCGCCACAGCACCAGGCGACAAGACGATACACGAGTGGGACGTCAACACCCTGCAGCACACACACAGCCTCGAGGGTCACACCGAAAAGGTGTCTTGTGTTACCCTCACCACGGACGAGACACAGCTGGTGTCGTGTTCACTTGACAAATCCGTGAAGGTGTGGTGCACGACCACACGCACCTGCCTGCTGACGATGGGGTGTGGACTGGGCCAGAAGCCTCTTAAGAGGGCTCGCACGGACTTCGGCACGATTTATGGTGCTGCGGTGTCGCAGGAGGGCAACGTGGTGGCCGTGACGACCGATAAGAGGGTAATCCTTCTGAAGCTCAGCACAGGGGAGTGTGTGGGCACACTGCCTGTGGATGAGTGCTATGACGTTGCACTGAGCGCCTGTGGCAGGTGGATCTTCACGGTTGAGAGGCAGCTGGTTCGGGTGACTGCCGTCGCCACATGGAACGCTGTGGATGAGTAGCCCTGCGGACACACAGCCTTTGCTGTTGTCGCCTTGCCTCTTGCCTGTGATCATGCTTGTGATGGTGCACCCAATGGGGCCTTCGCTCTGTGCCACTGTGTGTCAAACTGTATCAATTTGCAGCCGGTTTTGCGAGACGGCTCGCCGCAGGATGTTGCACCTTTCTGTACTCCTGAGCGAAAGTCCCCCAACAAGTTCGTTCGGGTTCCATAGAGCACGTGTCACTTCCTGTTGCGTCAGTGGGGCAGATTGGTGTGAGAACTCCCGTAGACGCAGCCCAGCGCACCCCCCCATTGACTTTTTTGCTTTCCTGGCCTTCTTGGCGCCCTTGCCTGGCCTTAAGCCCACTCTGGACCACACGGGGTCAGGCTTGTCGCTAGCTACCTGGGACCCCCCGTGTATAAGTCCCCCCCCCTTACCCCCGTGTTTAAGTCCCCCCCTGGGGGTCTGGCAGGGGGGGGACTTAAACACAGGGGGACCTAAACACGGGGGTGGGCTGGTCTGGAGGGTCATCAGGTGGCCCCTAGGCCCTCCAGGTGCTGTCAGAGTCGAAAAGTGGGGTGCCAAAAGTCCATCCGGACCGGAATTACCCCCCTACGACAGCAGAGGAAGAGGTCTTCTTGGTCTCCACTGTGCCACCCCCGTGTTTAAGCCCCCCCTGTGTTTAGGTCCGCCCCCCCCGTGTTTAAGTCCCCCCCGGCCGAAAATCGCCTCCAGGGGGGGGACTTAAACACGGGGGGTCCCAGGTATACCTATATTCCGCATCCGTTGGCCTGCCAAGCCTCTGGCGAACCACCACCAACACAGATCAACAACAAACACATCGAGAGAAGCAATGGCAGCTGTGGCACTTCTGTCGCTGTGCGTCGGTGCACTCCAGCCGTGCCCCGGGGGGAATAATCCACGTTGCGCTTCGCAGATCGCAGACGGGTTCATGCGATCCCTGACTGTCATGACGTCGTCTGACGACACGCTGGCTGCTGTAGGGCAGATCGGCGGCCTGCGTGTGCACAACATGAAGACAGGCGCTGCGGTGCCGGTGCCTGTGTCCGACTCGCAGCTCATCCTTGAGGCCGCCTTCACCCCCGATGGCGCACGGATCGCTGTGGCAGCAGAGGCTGGCGTGGGTGTGTACACCATCAGCACAGGGGAGAAGCTGTGGTTTGTCAATGGGCGCGAACATACGACGATCACCGTCTCCCCAGACGGGTCACGGATTGCTTCGCTGGAGGACACAGGCATCGTGCACATCTGGGATGCCACGACCGGTGCCTTGCTGTCAACGCTGGGCGGGGACCCATCATCGAGTGCGAGGGGGTTGCGGTACACACCTGACGGCAGCAAGCTCGTCTGCGCGGAGATTCAGCGGGGAAAGCGTGTGTTCGTGTGGGATGCCAACACCGGGGCGGCCCTTCGGGTGCTGACGCTCACAGAGAAGGCCTCTGGGATGTCTGTGTCTCCAGATGGGCAGTACCTGGCGACTGGGGAGCATTCGAAGACCTTTTATTTTAAATCTAACACCGGTGTGTGTCCCGTGTGTCTTTTCCCTTCCCCACCCCCACACACGCATGCCGGACGGACGCTGGATAGCCTGCTCGACAGGCTAGCTCGGACCTGTGGCCGACGGGCCGGGGTCGGACCTCGTTCGGTTCAAACCCAACTAATGTGTCTCCAGATGGGCAGTACCTGGCGACTGGGGAGCATTCGAAGACCGTTCGTATCTACAGGTTGAGCGACTACTCCACTGTGCGCACCCTCAGCTTCAACTTTGTCCCCTACGGCCTGTCCTTCTCGGTCGGCTCCTCCTACTTGGTGGTGGTTGGGCAGAGTTCGACGTACAGCATCTACTCAGTGGCATCTGGCAGCAAGCACAGCTCGTACACGACGCCCTCAGATGACATCGGTGCAGTCGCGTTTCTGCACACCACCAACCACTTCCTGACAGTCGGCTACGAGTTTTCTTCGGCCGCAGGCGCCCCTCTGCTTCTGTGGGACTCAGGCATTCCTCTCCCTGCACCCACTGCCGGGCCTGTGCAGATCGTGTCTGCATCCGGGACGCAGGACGTGGCAGGTGTGCCTGTTGCGGGGGCTGAGGTGCCGTTGCCCGCAGGCGGGCTGGCGCTGTCTGGGGTGCCTGCGTCGCTGCAGGGGTCGTCGACTGCGCACGCGACGCGTGTCGCCATGGGGGAGAAGCTGCGTCTGTCGTGTGCGTCGGGGAGCTGCGGGTTAGTCGTGGCGGTGTACGCATGCAAGCGGTGTGCTGACGCAGCAAACGACTTCGAGGCACAGATGGTGGCAGAGGGCTTCACCCCGTTGACTTGCGCCCCTTCCTTCTCTGTGGCGGGCGGCAGCGCCAGTGGGCAGCACGTGATGCGTGCCTACCACACCTCCGTCGTCAGCGGCAACCCCATCGAACTTGCTGCAGTGGTGCACGCAACGCAGTACCTCGTGGCGTTCACCCTGGACGGTGCCACAGGTGTGCCGCAGCCGCTGTGCCCGCCGGTGGTGTTCAAGGGACCCTCCCCGCCCTGCCGCTGTGTGGTGTGAAGACCCTTCGCCCACTCAGCCTCGTTGCACGACCCTTCTCCTCCCGCTTGCACATGGTGCGTGCGGCGCCCACCACTCCACGAGGTGGCACTTACACTTACTTTCTGTGCCCCTTGTGGTGTCATGGCAGATGCGTCATGACCATGCGCACCAAGCACCCACCTTCTATAGTATCTCATCATCCGCATCATAGGGCATTATTCTGCTGATGGGCCTCTGGCTGGTGCGTCAGTGTCACGCGAAATAGTATTTGTTGGCAGCCGGACACTGGTCCGCGCGCAAATCACACCTTCTTGTACACTGACTTAGAATCCTGGTTTCAAGTAGGCCAGTTCTGGAAAGCAGGACTGGCGACGCGGGATGAACGCTGAGAGCTGACTTCTGGCGGTGGACATCCCCAAGACATGTCGACTGGAACATCATCCAGTTTATCTTGTGTGATACAGAGGCTCCATGGCAAGCGTGTACGCCTGCATCACCACCGTTCTTTGCACCCTGAGATGGGTTGCCGCCACCCCGAGAGGCCGCCTGCACTTCAAATAGAACCCACTGCGGTCGGCAAGCCCTTATTCCCCTTCCTTCCAATGCGGGGAGTGGAGCGCTGGGTGCCTGCCGTTTATATTTTTCTGCACTTCACTATGGGGGTGTTCTCGCGATCGACGAACACCCGCTGGTTCTCCTCTCCCCTTTCTGATTTGCAGACGCAAAGTTTGTAAGTTCGGCGTCACCAACTCAGGAAACTTTTCACCGTACGGATCCTTGCGAACACTTCACACGCCCGGCAGGCCGTGGGGGCGTTCTGGATGATGAGGAGACGTAATGCGAAGAACACCGACTGTCGTTGCCGCCCTTCTCTTGTGATTCACCCGGCTGCATTAGTTTTTGCCTGTTTTCTGCCAATATTTTGTGGGCACAGCTGTGTCACAACAGCCGATTAACCCGTGCCCCGTCACCCCCCCCTCCCCCCCCACTCTCTGGTCGTGTTTTAGTGATACTGTGTTGCGGCCCAACCACCAAGCCACTGACAGACAACTGCTACACACCCTCCCATTGTGCATTGATCTGCCTTGTACAACATATCTGGTGTAGTGACTACAAAAAGGACTAACATTGCAAGAAGGTGCTGGGAGACTTGCTTTTCCATTCACTCTCGACGATCACACCCCCCCACCTCTCTTGATCTTTTTATCACCCCATCCTTTTTGGCATGCAACATGCTTCGGTGCGCGCTCTCTCTCTCTCTCTCTCTCCCTCCTTCCTTCACCCCTTCACCCCTTCACCCCTTTTCCCCTTTTCCCCTTTGCCTTCTTCCCTTCTCTACCACGCTGTTGTGGCAGCTTCGACACCCCCACCCCTCTGGTTTTTCCGCACGCTTTGGTGTGATCTCAAGGAGGTGCACACGCGCCTCCTCGCACTGTATGTGTCCTTGTTGTCCACAATCGCATCTCTCTGCAGTCTGCAGACATGGCGCGATGCATAGAGCAGGCAGCCACAGGCACAGGCATAGGGTGACGCTTTGTAGTGCGGCCACTGTTGTGATATTAATCAACAGCAAACATACCGCCAGCTCCTTGCCGTGCTCGATTGTCAAGGTGTCCTGAAGCCTGCACAGACCAGTAGCATGTCATTGGATGTACACTGCACAACCCCAGTTCTACTGCACTTCCCTTGCGGTGCGACCGGATCAACACCCTTCTGCCGCACCTATGCCCCCCCTGCCCTGCCCTGGATGTGTCACACCAACACACAGAGCGGGACGAGAGGGGAGGTAGGGCTTGGGGGTGCAGGGCAGGGGGACCGTGCTCTCTCTCCTCTCATAGCCCTTCCACCCTGTGGGACGTGAGGAAATACAAAGCAGCCAAAATCCCGGAGAAACCGCCCCCCCTCCCTCCCCTCCCCACCCCGAAACACTACTGCCTGCATTGCATGCGGCCATGATTTCTCCTGATAAGAGGGAGTCGCAGCGAGCCAAAACCTTCGATGTGCCTAGCAGCACTTCACTTCCACTGACACACACGGCGTGTGAGTGGCCCTCCTCCGGACGACAACCCACAACAACACACCCTCGGCAGGAGCTTCCTCAAGCGACCTTCCCCCACCCCACCCCCCTCTACGCACACACGTGGCTTTACAGCACACCTACATACATACGCACCCCCTGGACTCCTTCTCCCCCTCTCTCTCTCAGCCGCACTCCTCGCCTCGCAGTGCAGCAGTCGACAATGGGGTGGTATGAAGACATCGTGTCGATGGACGGTAGTCTTCACGGGAGAGAGCGTAGCGACAGGAGGCTTGTGTTCCTTGTTGTGGTCGGGACGCTGGCGCTGACGGCGGTTGCCTTCACGTCGAGGGGTCCTCAGGAGAGGCCGCCGGTGTCGATGGCGATGTACCTCATAGTGTTTGTGTCGTGCGGCGCCGTGATTGGGCGGTGTATCTTCCGTGCCAGCGTCACGAAGCGCATGCTCAGGGCTTGTGTCCTGTCGTGGACTGTCGCTATCGCACTCCATCAGCTGTACGGCATGACAGCCAGCTCCCCCCCGACCCAGGGCATGTTTGTGATGGTGCTGGACCTGTCGCTCGTGCTGCGTCTCGGGCGTCCGTTTACCGTCCTGCTGCTGGGAGGTATCGTGCTGTGGACTACTGTGCTTCACGCGGAGCAGGCGTCGCGCTTCGGGCTGTTCGACATCCCAGGGGCGGATAACCTGCAGCACCGCATGGAGGGGGCTCAGAAGTGGTGTGACTGCACCAACCCCCCCTGCACCCACAACCCCTTCCAGGCGGCCATGCAGGCGGTGCTGACGTCAATGGTTCTTCTAGTTGACTTCGTCGCGACGCGTGGGTTTGCGGATCAAGCAGAGAACGAGCAGGCGGCGATGGCACGCACCATCGAGACCATGGAGGCGGCGGCACAGCTGCTTGCGGGCTACGATATCGACACCGTGGCGGAGCTGCTGGAGGCGGCGGAGGGGCGTCTCCCGCCTGCGATGCATGCTGCGCTGCAGCGCCTGGAGCAGAACCTGCGGTCGTACCGCGCGTACCTCCCTGCAGCGCTGTTCGACAGGCCGCACGAGGGGGAGGAGGAGGCGCAGGCGGTGCAGGCACAGGTGGCGCCTGTCGTCGCACCCGGCACCCTGAGTCGAGGGGGGGGCGAGGAGGCGACGCTGGTGTTCACAGACATCCGTGCGTCCACGTCAATCTGGGAGGCGGCTCCCGAGGCGATGAAGAAGGCGATCTACACGCATAACGCGGTGATTCGGCAGGCGATGGCAGTCCTGCGTGGGTACGAGGTGAAGACTATCGGGGACTCCTTCATGGTTGCGTTCGAAGGCCCCTTTGCGGGTGTGGACTTCGGGTTGGTGGTGCAGGAGGACCTGCTTGCTGCGGACTGGCCTGCCGCGCTCCTGGAGGTGCCGATCTGCAAGCTACACGAGTACTGGGGTGGGCTAACGGTGCGTATCGGTGTGAACCATGGACCGGTGGTGACGGAGGTGAACACGCTGACGGGGCGTGTCGACTACTTCGGGCACACGGTGAACGTCGCATCCCGACTGGAGAGCACGTGCGTGCCTGGTGCTGTCGCCGTCACGAGCGCTGTGTGGGCAAGGGTCGTCAGTGCGTCCGTGCCCACCGTGGCGGGTGCGGAGGTGGTGATGGACCTGAGGGGCGTGAGCGAAGCCGTCAAAGTCAGGCACGTGTGGCCCGCATCCCTTGCAGGCAGGCAGCACCACCCCCTCTCCAAGCAGGAGGGGTGCGAGCCCACAGGCGGCCTGCATGCCCCTGCAGTCGACAACCCTGGCCACGGGTCAGGGTCAGTGCCACCTTCGCCCTCGGGCAGCCGCACCTTCGACAGCCGAGAGAAGGATGCCACCATCGGTGCGCTCTCCCTATGCACTGTGCGGAGTTGCGACGACGCCAACACCCTGAGCGATCGCCTCGAGGTAGTTGTGCCGCATCTGCAGAAGAGCCGTGGCACGCTTGTGTCTCTGCTCGGGGAGCATGTGTTCGTGGGGTGGAACCTCGTGCAGTACGTGCCTGTTCATGCGGAGAACGCCATGCACTTCGTGCGCCACGCGCTGCGCGCGCCCCACCTTGAGAACCTCGCGGTCGGGCTCGCCAGTGGGCCCGTCTTCCATGGGGACATCGGCACACGCAACCAGCGCTTCCTCACTGTGGCCGGGCCTGCTGTGTCAGCGTGCCTGCTTGCGTGGCGCACGGCACGCGAGTCAGGGCGACCCTGCATGTACACGGCTGTCAACTCAGAGCCGGTCAGCGCGCTTCATGCCATCCTGGAACGGAGCACGGTGTCGCCACAGCAACATGCCTGGGATACCCCACCCGGAACGCTGTATGAGCTGCGCCACACCCCAAAGAGTGCGTGTGACCAACAGTTGCATGACTTCAGCAGAGCAGTTGATATCCCGCTCCACCCGATAGACTGAAGCTGACGACCCCAACACCCCCCCCGCCCCCCGCACCCCGCACCCCCCCATTCTGCGCGCTCCTTCTGCATCATCACCGGCGCCTCTGGCGGTGACCCTGCGCTCCACACCTCACTGGAGGTGATTTCCATCTGCCTCGACGAGCTTCTGTCTTCTCCGTGTGTGCCTCATGCACATGCAGCGGGCAGGGGGGGGTGGGGGTGGGGGGATTGCATGGTAGGCATCCTCCCTTCCCAGGGGGTGAAGAGACCTTCACACGCTTCGGGGTGTAAGGCCACGGAGGGGGGGGGGGGGGGCCTGGGGGGTGCGGCAGGGGGTGACGGTAACAGGTGTGGGGCTGGGGAGGGAGGGGGGGGTTTTTTTTGATACCATCCAAAACACAGCGCAGCATTGTGTATAGGAGGAAATACGATACTAGAAAGGACTGGCGTCATCACCTCTGTCATGTTTCCCTTTCTTCGTGCTCCACCACACCTTCTGTACTTCAGACAACACAAACACACAATAGCCGGTCGTGAGATTTGTGCAGAGGAGTGGTGGAAGCGGTCAACAAAACATTTTTCTGACCAAAATAGACCTGGCCACCTGTTCCTTGATTGCTGCCACAGCTGAGCCGTGAGCTCCAGGTGCAACCTCACAAAGGCACTTCCACACAAGCGCCCCCGCAGCTGTCTTGCGCTCCAAGAGCACAACCAGCTGTTTTTTCGTGACTCCACAGGTGACCTTTGCATCGCCAGCCGCGCTTTTTCTCCGTGACTTCACAGTCGAGCCCTGAGCTCCAGGAAAACCGCACACACCACTAGCCGTTCCTTGTGCCTCTTTAGTATGCCCTGAGCCTAGGAGCCCATCACAGGAAAAGAAGACCTCTGCACCGCGAGCCGTTTCTTCCTGCGACTCCACAGCGGGCCCTGAGCTCCAGGAGCTGATGTGCATTAGATTAAGACGTGCACCATTTGCTGCTCGTTACGCGACTCCACAGTGAGCCCTGAGCTCCCGGATCTGACCGCAGGAGAGGACCATGAGCTGTTCGCTTCGCGACTCCACAGTGGGCCTTGAGCTCCCGGAGCATGAGAGTATCACGAGCTGTTCGCCTGCGACTCCACAGTGAGCCCTGAGCTCCCGGATCTGACCGCAGGAGAGGACCATGGGCTGTTCGCTTCGCGACTCCACAGTGGGCCTTGAGCTCCCGGAGCATGAGAGTATCACGAGCTGTTCGCCTGCGACTCCACAGTGAGCCCTGAGCTCCCGGAGCTGACCGCATGAGACGACCATGAGCTGTTCGCTTTGCGACTCCACAGTGAGCCCTGAGCTCCCGGAGCATGAGAATGTCACGAGCTGTTCGCCTGTTCGCCACAGTGAGCCCTGACCTCCCGGATCTGACCGCATGAGAGGACCATGGGCTGTTCGCTTCGCGACTCCTCAGTGGACCCCCGAGCCCCCGGAGCATGAGTATGTCACGAGCTGTTTCACCTGCGACTTCACGTGAGCCCTGAGCCCCCGGAGCTGACCGCATGAGAGGACCATGGGCTGTTCGCTTCGCGACTCCACAGTGGGCCCTCGAACTCCCGGAGCATGAGAAGATCATCAGCTGTTCGTTCGCGACTCGACCCCCCAGGGCCCCCTCCGATTCGGACCCGCAGAGAGGTGACAACCTGTCTCGCAGGGTTCTGGGTCCAGCACGGCTCCTCCAGAGAGATGCTCGCAGAGAAGGATGCGATGCAGCTGACGACCGTCACTGTGCGCCGCATCGCGAGTTCCTCGCGGAGCAAGACCTGGACAGTGCGGAGGAGATCCTCGGGGGCTGGGCTTCGCCTCCCAGGGGTGACGAGCGCCCTCTGTGATAGCGTGGATAACCGGCGGTCGTATCAGCCGCATATGCCGGATTCAGCGTTTGAGGTGCTGCAGAGCGCGAGGGGGTTCAACCGGGTGCAGCGGGCGCGGGTTGTCCCCGGGACAGGCGATTCACAGACTGAGCCGAGTGGTTTCACAGACATCCGTGCATCGGCATCGATACAGGAGAGGCGGCACCTGATGCCACGAAACGCGCCAGCCGTGTCCACAATGGGAACAACCCACGAGTCCCTCGGGAGGGGGCGGGTATGAGGTGAACACTACCGGCGACTCCTTCGGTGACCTGCCGTTGCACCGCAGCAGGGGTTAACTTTGCACTGCGGATGCACGAGTCACTCTTCACCGTCCCCTGACACCCGTGCGGGTTGGGGTGAACAGCGGACCGGTCGCCTCGGAGGAAGTCGCTCTCACAAGCGTGTCGACTTCTTCGGGCGCACCGTGGACGTCGCGGTGCGGCCGGAGGGTGTGGGCCACTCGGGTGCGGTGGCCCTTCGCGTCGACCTGTGGACCTGCCTCCCTGCAGTGTCGGCCCCCCGAGGAGATGGCGCTGAAGGGGGTGAAGCAGGTGGTGCTGACGACCTGCATCTGGCCCGAAAATCCTGAAGTCCCACAGTGAGCCCTGAGCTCCCGGAACACGAGAAGACCATCAGCTGTATTGCCGGCAATTCCACAGCGGCCGAAGCTGACCGCACGAGAAGATCATGAGCTGGTCGTTCCCCGACTCCACAGTGAGCCCTGTGCTCCCGGAGCTGATCGTGATTAGATGAAGACCTCTACACCACTCGCTGCTGCGCCTGCGACGCCACAGCGGGCCCTGAGCTCACCAGGAGCACCCGCGCGCAAACATTCACTACTCGTGATCCATGAACACCAGAAGCTGTTCGTCGGAGAAGAAGTCCTGTCCGGCACTAGCTGTCCGCCCTGCGACCCCACAGTCGAGCGGGAGAGACTTGGGTTTCCTGAGCTCCAGGAGGTGAAGACCTCCACGAGCCGCTCTTCTTCGACGCCACAGCCGAGCCCGAGTTCCAGGAACATCCGCGCATCTGACTGTTCCTTGCGACTCAACAGCTGAGCTGTGAGTAACCATCCCACACAACTAGTCATTAGTTCATCTGGAGCTCATCGCATGAGAGGAACCCCCGTTCTACCGGCCATCTTCTGCGATTCCGCAGCTGACCTGTGCCCCGAGGGCAAACCCCATGAGCAGAAGACCTCATACACAACTGGGCGTTCTCTCCGTACCACTCTACAGCTGAGCCGTGAGCTCCGGGAGGAACCTTCCGCAGAAGTAGCCGCTTCCTGCGCAGCCGAACCGAGGGCTCCAAGAGCCAAGCCCACCGAAGTTCACCTCTGCATCGGAGCGCCGCGGATGATCTCCAAGGTGCCGGTCTCGAGACCAGGCGTTTTTTGCATTCGACCTGCTGCCACTCAACGCGCATCCACAGAGATCTAAATGGGGAGGCAATGCGTCAAAAATGCCTTTTCCGCTGCGTTGCACACCCAAGGAACCCTAACGGGTCAGGATTTCCACACAACTGCATCACGCCGCAAACCTCGTCGGGTTTTCTCCACCGCCGATACAATGTGGACATCGCCGGTTCCGCACACCGGGTTTCTTCAGCCACGGGAATTTCACCAGGGGCCTCAAGGAGGCCGTGTCGAGGCAAGCTCTCCTGACAAACAACGGGCGAGGTCGACAAGACAGTTTGTTGGGACACGTTCCCTCTTCCTTCTGGCACTGGCGGTCCAGCCCCCCAGGGTGAGGGTTGCGAGGGTCTTCTTGTGGTTCTGCGCCTCAACGCGAAAGCCACCATTTGGCTGGAGTCCGACAGAAGCCGCTGCACCGAGCAATACGAACGTGTGTCAACTGTGGCAGGTCACGGTCCGGTTGATCTCCGCCGCGCCCGCCTGGGCGATATCTAACCACAGAACAGATGTCACCCCTTCTTACGTGGGAAACGTTCACGCAGGTACTGAGGATGAACAAATGGAGAGTTCAATGGAGAGTTTTTCACCCCACTCCCTCCTGGCGAGGCGCAATGTACTACCGAACTACTCTCGCGGCACGCAGCAAGGAAGCGTTCAGGCGCTCATCACCTTGATGACGAGAATCCGAAGGCGAGGGGTCAGCAACACGAACGTGAACATACAGCAAAGCTGCAAAACTCCCCTATCATGTACCGAAGCCGGTTTTTTCGGCACCGCAACAGATTGACTGTTTTCCAACCGAAGTACGACAGTCGAGGGCGTTTTCTGAACAACACGCGTCGTATTGGACACTGACACAACCCACAGCGGCCCCGCGCCATGGGCGACAAGGGACTGGACATTTTGTTTCCGTTATGGGTGCTGAGTCGAAAATTTCCGGGACAATCCGCAGCGCACCCACCGCGGAGGCCGAAACCCGCAGAGGTGAAAGAAGACACGACCTGTTACGTCCAGCCCGATGCGCAGCTCAAAAATCGGAGAGTGACCGACCCCATCGCGAACACAGATACGTAAGCTCCCCATCTTCCCCGAAAAGAGGGCCTCCCCAACCGCCGGAGTTTTTTCTCGAGGCGCCGGGCGTCATCTCACCGACACCCCTCCCCGTACCGACGGGAGGAGGTTAAGGTGTTGACCGTGTTGGTGAAAGCCGACCCTGAAGAACTGCGAGCCTCCACGGGTTAACAAGAGGAACGAACGGCGGCGGATGGGGGTTTTATCGAACGACGCCCGAAGGCAAAAATATATCATGGTAGTCCTGAGATGCGACTCCCAAGGTGCATGTACCCATACGTCACATCCTCGACAACGACTGGGTCGTCGCGCCTGACTTCGGTACAGGTGTATGGGACGGCCCTATCGCGCCGAAAGGGCAGCACATCGGATTATCAACTTCATCATGTCCCGGCAAGCACTGGCCACCTTCACCAGCTTCATGGGGCGCCACCAGTCACCGGGTCGACGCAACGGTTTCCAGCGCTAGGCTTCGAGCTCGACCTCACCACCGTTTTTCCGGTCCGCACCAAGTGGGCACGCTCATCAGGCGACAGACGACGCAGACCACAGCGTCAGCAGGGTTCTCGACATACGAAGGTTCAACGACCGAGTCCAAGCCCTTATCTACAGCGCGGATCTGACCGACACCCGCGGGCACAGAGCCCCAGAAGCACATGGCGTTTGCGCTACTTCGAGGCCGGCGTCTAGCAGGACACCGTCTTCGACCGCAGCAATACCCTCGACAGGTACGAAAGCCTGAGATGTGAAGGATCCGGCGCCCCCATCGCGGGGGCGCCCATGGCCGCACAGCGAGCCGACTCCTCACGCGAAGGACAGTGACTACAACAGCCGTACCCTCTCTTCCTAAAATTAAGCGCTTCGCGTCCCTGAGGGTCCTGGGTGGAAGCGGTCAACAAAACATTTTTCTTCGTTCCATTTTTGTGTTTCCATAGCGCCAAGTAAGATATCGACAGAAGGACGTCTAGTACGCGTATTTATACCATCCAAAACACAGCGCAGCATTGTGTATAGGAGGAAATACGATACTAGAAAGGACTGGCGTCATCACCTCTGTCATGTTTCCCTTTCTTCGTGCTCCACCACACCTTCTGTACTTCAGACAACACAAACACACAATAGCCGGTCGTGAGATTTGTGCAGAGGAGTGGTGGAAGCGGTCAACAAAACATTTTTCTTCGTTCCATTTTTGTGTTTCCATAGCGCCAAGTAAGATATCGACAGAAGGACGTCTAGTACGCGTATTTCTTGTTACACACGCGATTATTGTGGTGGCCAGAAGGTTCCACAAACAAGGGGGGTCTTCGCTGGTCGACAAACTTCGACAAACTTCGTCGTTCGTCACATAATTAGGAAAACGGCTGTTTCAGGGGGTTTTTCACCGAAGACGGCAGTGTTCTGACGACGACGACAGGGGTCTTCGACAAAAACTTCGTCAGCGAAGACCCCCCCCCAAAAATGAATTAAAAACCGGTTTTTCGGGGATTCTCGCTGTTCGTCACCTGTCGTCAAATTTCGACAAAATTCGACAATTTTCACCTAAACCGACGGAAAATGCACCAAAATGCACCACCCACAGCCTGGGTCGGCCCAGGATCTGGACACCACTCCTGGACCCGGCCCAGTACGGGCGAGATCGGCCCATAGCCGGCCCAGCACTGCCGAGATCGGCCCATGTCCGGCCCAGTACGGGCGAGATCGGCCCATAGCCGGCCCAGTACGGGCGAGATCGGCCCATAGCCGTCCCAGCACTGCCGAGATCGGCCCATAGCCGGCCCAGCACTGCCGAGATCGGCCCATGTCCGGCCCAGTACGGGCGAGATCGGCCCATAGCCGGCCCAGCACTGCCGAGATCGGCCCATAGCCGGCCCAGTACGGGCGAGATCGGCCCATAGCCGGCCCAGCACTGCCGAGATCGGCCCATGTCCGGCCCAGCACTGCCGAGATCGGCCCATGTCCGGCCCAGTACGGGCGAGATCGGCCCATAGCCGGCCCAGCACTGCCGAGATCGGCCCATGTCCGGCCCAGTACGGGCGAGATCGGCCCATAGCCGGCCCAGCACTGCCGAGATCGGCCCATGTCCGGCCCAGCACTGCCGAGATCGGCCCATAGCCGGCCCAGTACGGGCGAGATCGGCCCATAGCCGGCCCAGCACTGCCGAGATCGGCCCATAGCCGGCCCAGTACGGGCGAGATCGGCCCATGTCCGGCCCAGTACGGCCGAGATCGGCCCGTAGCCGGCCCAGTACGGGCGAGATCGGCCCATAGCCGTCCCAGCACTGCCGAGATCGGCCCATAGCCGGCCCAGTACGGGCGAGATCGGCCCATAGCCGGCCCAGCACTGCCGAGATCGGCCCATGTCCGGCCCAGCACTGCCGAGATCGGCCCATAGCCGGCCCAGTACGGGCGAGATCGGCCCATAGCCGGCCCAGCACTGCCGAGATCGGCCCATAGCCGGCCCAGTACGGGCGAGATCAGCCCATGTCCGGCCCAGTACGGCCGAGATCGGCCCGTAGCCGGCCCAGCACTGCCGAGATCGGCCCATAGCCGGCCCAGTACGGGCGAGATCGGCCCATAGCCGTCCCAGCACTGCCGAGATCGGCCCATAGCCGGCCCAGTACGGGCGAGATCGGCCCATAGCCGGCCCAGCACTGCCGAGATCGGCCCATAGCCGGCCCAGTACGGGCGAGATCGGCCCATGTCCGGCCCAGTACGGCCGAGATCGGCCCGTAGCCGGCCCAGTACGGGCGAGATCGGCCCATAGCCGTCCCAGCACTGCCGAGATCGGCCCATAGCCGGCCCAGTACGGGCGAGATCGGCCCATAGCCGGCCCAGCACTGCCGAGATCGGCCCATGTCCGGCCCAGCACTGCCGAGATCGGCCCATAGCCGGCCCAGTACGGGCGAGATCGGCCCATAGCCGGCCCAGCACTGCCGAGATCGGCCCATAGCCGGCCCAGTACGGGCGAGATCGGCCCATGTCCGGCCCAGTACGGCCGAGATCGGCCCGTAGCCGGCCCAGCACTGCCGAGATCGGCCCATAGCCGGCCCAGTACGGGCGAGATCGGCCCATAGCCGTCCCAGCACTGCCGAGATCGGCCCATAGCCGGCCCAGTACGGGCGAGATCGGCCCATAGCCGGCCCAGCACTGCCGAGATCGGCCCATAGCCGGCCCAGTACGGGCGAGATCGGCCCATGTCCGGCCCAGTACGGCCGAGATCGGCCCGTAGCCGGCCCAGCACTGCCGAGATCGGCCCATAGCCGGCCCAGTACGGGCGAGATCGGCCCATAGCCGTCCCAGCACTGCCGAGATCGGCCCATAGCCGGCCCAGTACGGGCGAGATCGGCCCATAGCCGGCCCAGCACTGCCGAGATCGGCCCATAGCCGGCCCAGTACGGGCGAGATCGGCCCGTAGCCGGCCCAGCACTGCCGAGATCGGCCCATAGCCGTCCCAGCACTGCCGAGATCGGCCCATAGCCGGCCCAGCACTGCCGAGATCGGCCCATGTCCGGCCCAGTACGGGCGAGATCGGCCCATAGCCGGCCCAGTACGGGCGAGATCGGCCCATAGCCGGCCCAGTACGGGCGAGATCGGCCCATGTCCGGCCCAGTACGGCCGAGATCGGCCCGTAGCCGGCCCAGCACTGCCGAGATCGGCCCATAGCCGGCCCAGTACGGGCGAGATCGGCCCATAGCCGGCCCAGTACGGGCGAGATCGGCCCATGTCCGGCCCAGTACGGCCGAGATCGGCCCGTAGCCGGCCCAGCACTGCCGAGATCGGCCCATAGCCGGCCCAGTACGGGCGAGATCGGCCCATAGCCGGCCCAGCACTGCCGAGATCGGCCCATGTCCGGCCCAGTACGGGCGAGATCGGCCCATAGCCGGCCCAGCACTGCCGAGATCGGCCCATAGCCGGCCCAGTACTGCCGAGATCGGCCCATGTCCGGCCCAGTACGTGCGAGATCGGCCCGTAGCCGGCCCAGCACTGCCGAGATCGGCCCATGTCCGGCCCAGTACGTGCGAGATCGGCCCATAGCCGGCCCAGTACGGGCGAGATCGGCCCATGTCCGGCCCAGTACGGGCGAGATCGGCCCATAGCCGGCCCAGCACTGCCGAGATCGGCCCATAGCCGGCCCAGTACTGCCGAGATCGGCCCATGTCCGGCCCAGTACGGGCGAGATCGGCCCATAGCCGGCCCAGCACTGCCGAGATCGGCCCATAGCCGGCCCAGTACTGCCGAGATCGGCCCATGTCCGGCCCAGTACGGGCGAGATCGGCCCATAGCCGGCCCAGCACTGCCGAGATCGGCCCATAGCCGGCCCAGTACGTGCGAGATCGGCCCATAGCCGGCCCAGTACTGCCGAGATCGGCCCATGTCCGGCCCAGTACGGGCGAGATCGGCCCATAGCCGGCCTAGTCGTAGGATGCTGAACGACGACAGCCAGCAGGCGCTGCTCTTCGATGACTACTCCACAGAGACGAAGATCACGACACTCGTGGTCACAGACGTGCAGGCCTCGACCCTCTGCTTGGAGAAGTCTTTCGAGGGAATGCGGAAGGCGCTAGAAATCCACAACCATGTGATCCGGAAGTGCATTGCGGGCATGGCGGGTATGAGGCAGGACATCGTCAGTGTCTGGACAGCACTCCTGGGCTCGGCCCAGGGACTGGACATCACTCCCTGGCTCGGCCCAGTGTCTGGACACCACTCCTGGGCTCGGCCCAGTGTCTGGACACCACTCCCTGGCTCGGCCCAGGGACTGGACAGCACTCCTGAGCTCGGCCCAGGGTCTGGACACCACTCCCTGGCTCGGCCCAGGGTCTGGACATCACGCCCTGGCTCGGCCCAGTGTGGACAGCACTCCTGGGCTCGGCCCAGGGTGTGGACATCACTCCTGGGCTCGGCCCAGTGTCTGGACACCACTCCCTGGCTCGGCCCAGTGTCTGGACATCACTCCTGGGCTCGGCCCAGTGTCTGGACACCACTCCCTGGCTCGGCCCAGGGTCTGGACATCACTCCTGGGCTCGGCCCAGTGTCTGGACATCACTCCTGGGCTCGGCCCAGTGTCTGGACACCACTCCCTGGCTCGGCCCAGGGTCTGGACATCACTCCTGGGCTCGGCCCAGTGTCTGGACACCACTCCCTGGCTCGGCCCAGGGTCTGGACATCACTCCTGGGCTCGGCCCAGTGTCTGGACACCACTCCCTGGCTCGGCCCAGGGTCTGGACACCACTCCCTGGCTCGGCCCAGGGTCTGGACATCACTCCTGGGCTCGGCCCAGTGTCTGGACACCACTCCCTGGCTCGGCCCAGGGTCTGGACACCACTCCCTGGCTCGGCCCAGGGTCTGGACATCACTCCTGGGCTCGGCCCAGTGTCTGGACACCACTCCCTGGCTCGGCCCAGGGTCTGGACATCACTCCTGGGCTCGGCCCAGTGTCTGGACAGCACTCCTGGGCTCGGCCCAGTGTCTGGACACGACTCGTCGGCTCGGCCCAGTGGGTCGAGCCCAGGAGTGATGTCCAGACACTGTCTGGACGGGAAGCTCCCCGCAGTGAGTGGTCGGGGGCCGTGGCCACGACCTCGGGGTGATGTCCAGCCGAGCAGAACGTGGCACCCGGAGTACCGAGTGTTTGCTCCACTCAGAGGGGGTTCGATGCAGGACCCCTTCCCAGTCATGATCTCCTCAGTGCCTCCATCGATCCCCTCCGTCAGGGATCTTGCTGTGTGTAACATTAGCACAAGACCTAAACCCGCATCGCGTACCCATCCTTCGAAACCGTGCGATGTGCAATGTTGTGTTCATGTAGCTAGCTCGGAGAGTGTCTTAGCGAGCCCGCAAGGCTAGCTATATTTGCACCGTCCAACCAAATCTTGCTCAGCTTCGACTTGGCGCCGAGAGAGTTACGAGCGCTGCCCATAGAATCAGGTGTGCCGGGCGTGTGTGTCTTTATCAACACACGCAGACTCCTGCATACAGTAGACGGCCTACAGGCGAGGCGGAGTGTGACCTACTGTTGGGGGTGGTGAACTGGTCTGCGACGTCATCCTGCTGGTGTGCGACGTCTCCACCTCCTGCGGCACAGGGGGCCTTGTGATCTGGAGCGCTGGGGCAGCGCGGTGCAATGTCGGAGTGCGGACGGGCCAAGTCCCCCTGCTCCTGTGCATGCAGCGCAGATTTCTTGTTGCTGCGGTCCAGACAGCGGGCCGAGACCGGATGTGATGTCGGCCCACCCTCGGGACATCACTGCCTGGCTCGGCCCACCCTCTGGACAGGACTGCGTGGCTCGGCCCATTCTCGGGACAGCACTGCCTAGCTCGGCCCACCCTCGGGACAGCACTGTCTGGCTCGGCCCGTTCTCGGGACAGCACTGTCTGGCTCGGCCCATTCTCGGGACAGCACTGTCTGGCTCGGCCCACCCTTGGGACAGCACTGCCTGGCTCGGCCCATTCTCGGGACAGCACTGCCTAGCTCGGCCCACCCTCGGGACAGCACTGTCTGGCTCGGCCCGTTCTCGGGACAGCACTGTCTGGCTCGGCCCATTCTCGGGACAGCACTGTCTGGCTCGGCCCACCCTTGGGACAGCACTGCCTGGCTCGGCCCATTCTCGGGACAGCACTGTCTGGCTCGGCCCGTTCTCGGGACAGCACTGTCTGGCTCGGCCCACCCTTGGGACAGCACTGCCTGGCTCGGCCCATTCTCGGGACATCACTGTCTGGCTCGGCCCACCCTTGGGACAGCACTGTCTGGCTCGGCCCGTTCTCGGGACAGCACTGTCTGGCTCGGCCCATTCTCGGGACAGCACTGTCTGGCTCGGCCCACCCTTGGGACAGCACTGCCTGGCTCGGCCCATTCTCGGGACATCACTGTCTGGCTCGGCCCACCCTTGGGACAGCACTGTCTGGCTCGGCCCGTTCTCGGGACAGCACTGCCTGGCTCCGCTTCGTGCCAGCACGAGCACTAGCCGTTGCTCCTGCATTGCCCCAGGCGGCCAGCTCCCATCTTGGCTTGGCCCAGGATGACAGGTTGATCTCAATGTTTACCCGTGACACGGGCCCCGCCGTGCCTTCTCGTCCTGTGAGGGCTGAACAATGCACAGGGACCGCTCGACATTATTTTTTGGTAAAACACACCCCGTGTGGTAGAGAAAATACGGCAAGAGTCTCGGTGGGTCGGAAGAGCAGATGGTTCCCGCAACAGCTCCCGGGGAGCGGCGGGTATTTCGCATAGGATGCCGGATGTGTGAACACGTTTGTGCGGTTTGCCCTGTGTTGTGTGAACATATGTGTATGTGTGTGTGTATGCTCCACCCAACCCGACACATTTTCTGTACTTCAGACAGGTAAGGTCACTCGACACGCGGGGGGGGGGTTTTTTGTGTGTGTTTTTTCTGCCAGCCGACATCACTAGCGCCAGCGAGAAAAAAAAACGCGTGACGAGTGACGGGTTGAGGTGGAAGCGATCAATGCAAAAATCATCTGAAAGGAAGACTCGAGAGACTGCTGCTGTATTTTGGGTCCAAATGCGTGCTCCCAGCTAGGGGCCACCCAACTCCCCGCCCTTTTTTTTGCCTCCGATTTGGCCCATTTTCGGCCCATTTTGCCCTGCACCAGCCTGCACTTTTTTGCACCGGCTAGCGAAGACCCCCAAGACCGTATTTGTTTTGGCCAGCCTTGAGAGCTCCCTCAACGAGGTTTGGTTCCAAAGCTTTGTAAGGCTCGCCCTAATGATGCTCTCTATTGGATACGATCGTATTGGGCCCGGCTTTCCAGCTGTGCCCTGAGGCACGGGTGATGCGGGTGATGGTGGTGGTGGGACTGGGCAGGCATCAGCAAACCTGCTGGCTTGGAAGATTGCTTCTGCCTTAACAGCCCCCCCCACGGTGCACACAGGGAGGGGGTGGGGACAACGGAGTCGTCGGTATACGTGCCCTCCCCCCTCCCCCCCTCCCCCTCACCCATCTTGTTTCTTGCTTCAAAGCCACGCCCTGCAGCACCCCCTCCCCGCGGCCTGCAACTTCATTTGTGCCGTCGTACCACAGGACCCACCTCACCCTCTGCAGCGCACCCCTTAGACACTGCACACCGCACGACACGCACTCTACACCTCTGGCCTGCCAGAGCAGTCTCACCCGCCCGCTGCTTCCAGCAGTGTTCCCCGTCACATCGCAGATCCCAGCGAGTTTGTGCCATGCAGATCGCCGTGAGGCTTCCGCAAGGCGGCTGGGAGTCTGTCGAGGTGGACCCGCAGGGCACGGTGGGTGCCCTCTACGCAGCTGTTGCCCGGTCGCTCGACCCAGGTGCGACTGTGGACCTGCAGCGTATGCTGCTAGCGAAGCAGCTGCTGCTGGGCGACACGATTTTGGACGACCTCGACATGCCTCTCAGCAGCACCGCGTTGGAAGACGGCGCAGAGGTGACGCTTGTCGAGGGCAAGCGTGCCGCCGCGATGCGCAATCTGGGCATCCCTGATATGGCCCGTCAAATTGTATTGGGTGGTCTTCCCAGAGCGAGGGAAAGTGCTGCAGATACCGTTGCATCACAAGCACCGCGCAGCGTCTGTTCCAACGCAGGTTCCTGCGGGAGAGGGCAGCAGTGTACGGATGGAGAGCGGCGTTGAGAGCGGGGTTGCAATCTGCCTGGTTGTCCCCACCCATCCCCACCCCACACCCCCCGCCCCATCACCTCCCGATCGTCGAGTGAAATGGGGGAGGGCGACTGCGGCTTCTGCGCCCTGATTCGGTTGTTACTTCACCACAATGCAAGCCACCCCCCGCCCCCATCAGGACCCTCCCTTCCCCCTGCACACAATACACGCACAGCCCTGCACGACACTGCACCTCACCGTTCCCAATGGCACCCCCGGTGCGCAGCGCAGCCGCTATGTGTGCGGTGATGTGTGCCCTGCTGCCCGCGGCCCTGTCGCACACTGTGGAGACGGGGTTTGTGTCCATCCCGAAGGGAGGGTGGTGCCTGTTGGAGGTAGCGCGTGATGCGAACCACACGCTGCTGTACGACATCAAGCTCACCAACAGGGCATCCACTCGGGGCTGTGCGATGCGCTACGACTACGTCCAGCTGCATGTCGCCTTGGTGGGTGCCACCGTGCCTGTCGACAGCGAGTCATCTCTGATTGGCGGTCTGAATGATACAGCCACTGTGTTCTTCGGGCGCAACACCATTGGGGACACCGTGGCGGCAAACATCACCGCAGAGGACTGCAGCGTCGAGATGCAGGCCGCCTTCACCTTCGACAAGCTGCTGGACACAACTCTGGTCCGGAAGGCGGACAGCTTCGAGCTGTCGGGGGTCACGACGTACTTCACCGTGAACCTCCTCCGCGCTGCGCTGTACGTCGAGTCGGTGACCCTCACCCTGCCCGGGTGCAGAGGACTCCTTCTTCCTCGCCATGTCGCGGCCTTCCTCCAGACAGTCTCAGGTGGTGAACCTCACAGAGGCGGGGCAGGAGCTGACGACACCTGTCGAGGGCTTGATGCGTGTCTATTTGGTGAACGACGCGATCGGTTGGGTCGGCTTCATCGAATCGGGGGCAGGGGGGAACTGCACGCCTGCGGTGCAGGTGTCTCTGGTGAGCAGGGAGGTGGGTGTGCCGGAGTCACCCGCCCCTCCGACGGCCACACCGACCACACCGTACCCTACGACGCTGTTCACCCCTGTCCCGATTGGCAGCACAAGCAGCGTGAGCACTGCGAAGTGGGTGATGGTGTCCTTCGCCGCTGCCGCGGTTAGTGCCAGCATCGGGATTCTGATCTACTACAAGATGCGGCATGAGGGCAGCGCCAGGGTGCCTCTGCTGTAGGGAGGGGGGGCGACGCATGCCCTTGACGTGGGTGTGTCACGCAGCGGATATTCTGCACCAAAAGCCCAAGGATGAGGTGCGGTTCTGCTCGGCACAGCTGCAAATACTACTGACACACTTCAGGAATCTGTCACTTGCTTGCATTGCACCCACGCATCCACCAAAAAAAAGGAAGATAAGGGCGTGGCATTGCACACACGCTTGGAATGATTTGCCTTTCTGACCCTGCATGAAGTATCGCCTGCCCCTCCGTGTATTCTTCTTGCCCGGTTAACAGCTGCGGTAGCGACCTGTGCACCTATTTTTCGCCCCTTCCCAGTGTGAATTGGTATCCATTCACCCACACACGTTGTGTTGCGATTCGTCGGTGCTCAGCAATGCTTAATTTCACTCGCATGATCACCCCCCAATAATGATTCGCTCCTGCAACGACTGTCGGGAAAGGGACCTCTCACTCTGAAGAGATGGTGCGGCTGCGAGTGTGCTGGCATCGGCAGAGGTCGGTCTTAAATGGGAAAACCGGACCCCTAACTATTCTTCTTTTGTTGCTGTTCCAAGGAAGGGGTGTCCAAACTTGGCTGGGCTATCAGGAAATCTGGGATACAAGCCACAAATCTGTAGGATTGGCACCTCAATGCCACTTCACAGGGCTTCAACACGTTACCTTGAGAACGAAGTGTTCGCTCAACGAAGCGCGAGTTCGGAGGCTGCTTGTGGCAGTTGCTGGACAGGGCGTTTCTGCCATCAACAAGAATGCAGCACAGTGTTGGCCATCTCTTTCATGGTTTGTTTTGTTGTTTTGTTGTATTTTTTTTGTTTTGGAAGCTCCGAGCGACGAAACGGAGTAGGGGAGAGGCTGCGATGTGATAAGACATCTGACTGAATCCTTTGGGGTCTGCCACCTGAAACGCCACTTCTCAAGGCCTTTGCCCGCCTTGGTTTTCAAAGTAGTCGTTATCGGGAGCATAATACGGTGCTGCTATTTGCGGTTGCTGGACAGGGCAGCGCCTTGATGGTGAAGAAGTCAGTGTCTTACTCCAGTGTATCCAGTGACTATCCCAGACACAGGAGCATCCGCACGCCGAGAAAGGAACAATGCCCTGCTTGCGCGACGCGTGAATCGTGAGAAGGGTCGCGCTTTCTGTCTGCCATCATCATATTGAATACCCCCAATGATTTTTTTGACAACAAAGGAGCCATTCTCTCCAGAACCAAACCCTCAGAGGTTTCTTGACCTTTTTTGATCGTACAAAGATATTAGCGACACGGATGTCTTCAGTTGCACAAGCAGGATGGCTCCCGCCCCCACCCCACACCCAACGCACCCTTCCCTCCAAGTCCTCATCCCTGATGCCACCCACGTGGGTTTGCTACCCACGCGGGCGCCGATTCTGCACCGCAACCTGCAGGGAAGCCCCACTCGGGTTGGGGGGGTGTGCGTGTGTGGTCCATTCGGAGCATACCTTCGGTGTGTTGGACACTGCACCACCAAGGTGACACGTCGTTGTGTCGGGACTGCGTTTGAGTGGCCGGCGTAACGTGACAATTGTACAATGGATGTTTCAAACCTCGAAAGCAACGCCGACATGATTCGGAGGATGGACCTGAAGGACCGAGCGCGTCTCATGGGTGAGGGGAAGGCGCAGTTGACGGCAGGCTTGATTCGCCACGGAGACGACGAGGCCACCGTGGAGCACTACCTGAAGGTGCGGCAGATGTCAAGGAGTGGGGGGGTTCCTGACAGCGCTATGCTCCCTGACCCCAAGTGGGTCAAGCCACACGTAGCGCCCGGAGCGTGGGCCAAGACCTTCTTCAGGGGTGACTTTGCGGGGCTTGTGCCTATGATCCTGCACGACCTCATGGTTGGGACAACGTACCGCGGTGCGTTCCTCGCGGGCAGGGTGATGGAGGACGCGTTCCAGATGAGCAACACTTCGATCGTCAAGCAGGACAGTGCAGAGAGCAGCGTGTGGGTCATACTGGAGGACTTTGCGGGGAACGTGGTGCAGGTGGGTGTGTACAACACAGACGGCAGCAGGGCTGCACAGGACTTCCCCAAGGGACGCCTCATTGCGATCTACGAGCCGTTCTTCAAGCAGCGCGGTGACGGTACTTCGTGGGTGTGTGTCACCGACCCGAAGGATGTTGTGGACTACCCGACCAGCGCACACTTCGTGTCGGACGCAACCGCCCTTGAGGATGCACGCAGGCATCTGGCTGACGAGATGGATAAACCCTTCCTTGCCACACACAACCACATCATCGGGGACGGTGGTGCACACTCGGATGCGTGGCGTGCCCTCGGCAACGCGGCGTACCGCAGCATGGGGAAGCAGCGCCTTGCCCTGCGCAAGGCGTTGTTCTGCTACAACAGGGCGCTGTTTGTGGAGCATCCCAAGCAGGCCCTGTCTGGCGGGCGGGAGGTGGACCTGCTGGACGTGTCGCCAGGCGCGTACGGCTTCCTGTTCAGGTATCCTGGTGAGTACCAGGGAGACAAGTCTGTGCTGCGGCTGCCCGACAGCTTCGGGGCGGTGGTGGCGGGGTCGGGTGGGGAGGCTGCGGCGTGCAGCGGTGTGGCGCCGCACACAGACCCGTCTCTCTTGCTGCAGCAGCCGGCGAACCGCAACACAGCCTGCCTGCTGTCTGTGCTGTACTCCAACATGGCGCAGTGCTGCATCGCGCTGGGGGACCACCCGGGTGCTGTGCGCAACGCTGCAGCGTCGCTCGCCCTGAACCCCTTCAACGCCAAGGCAGAGCAGCGCCTTGCCGCTGCGCTCATTGCCGCGCCTGGTGGCGTGACGCGTGCGTTGGGCATGCGAATCGCTGAGGGCGGGATGCAGAAGTGGCGCAACCTCACTGCGCGTCAGCAGGGAGGCAGCAACGGGGCGGCGAACATACACAAGTGGCAGGGCTTTGCCTCCCTGGCGAAGGGCAGCAGCGCGCCTCGGGTGAAGAAGAGGGCGCCACCGGGCACCCTGCTGTGGAGCGAGGCGGGCAGTGGCAGTGGCAGCACATCAGCCGGTGCGTTGGCCGGCGCCGCTGTGATGGACCCGCAGGGCGACCCTGTGTGGTGGGGTGTGCTGCTGGACCCTGCGGAGCACGCCTCGCTGCAGCAGACGACGTGGGCTGCCGAGAAGGAGCTGGCACGTGTCGCCTTCACAGCCGGCCGGCACGCCGATGCGAAGCGCCACTACGCACGTGCGGCTGCCATCGCGTCGTGCGGCGGTGCTGCGCTGCGGCGCACGGCCACGGTGCTGAACAACAGGGCGGCGTGCTTCCTGGAGGCGGCGAAGGCACCCAACACAGCGGACCCAATGCTGGGCCAGTGCCCGCCGGCGTCGCACTTCGAGGGGACGGCACTGCCACCGTCGGCACACCGACAGCTCTTCGGGGACGGGCACAGCGCAGGCGGGTGTGCGGGCAACACCGACATGGCAGCCCTGCTGCTGCAGCGTGCCATGTCCGATGCGTGTGCCGCCGCCCTGCTGGACCCCTTCAACCCGAAGCCGTGGGTCAGGCAGGCTTCGGTGTACAGGGCGCTGGGCAGGCACCCGGCTGCTGATGCCCTGCTGTCCGCCATCCGTGACAGGGCGCACCCCGTGTCGGAGGGCGGCAAAGACACCGCACCCCACCTGCAGCCCCGTGCGGCTGAGCTGGTCGCAGCGGCGGGTGCTGCCGCTGCTGAGGTCCACACGACGCAGCAGCACCAGCCCACCCCTGTGTCCGACGTGTCCACAGAGGAGCAGCTCCGCCAGAGGGAGGCGGCGGCACTGAAGTACCCGAATCCTCCGCCGGAGGCCATGATGTCAAACTCTGCGTGGTTCCACATGGCACCTCCCCCCAACCTAGCGCAGGCACTGGGGCCGGCGCTCATGGCACTGGCCCGTCGGAGGCCCGTCGAGTTCCACACCGTGTACCCCCTTGTCTGTGGCTGGCCAGTGGGCACCGATCAAGGGCCGTGCGGGGAGCTTCTGGACACAGTTTTCCACAACATCGAGATGCACCCCTGGTCAGGGCTGCACCACATGGGGAAGTCACCTTGGAGCTATCGCGACCAGCAGCACCTCAAAGCGCGCTACCGCCATTCTCTGGCCTACCGTTACGCAGAAGGGAGGCAGCTCGAAGCAGGAGACATCATCGACTGGAAGAGCAAGGACCCTGATGTCGCCGAAGCGATTCGGCACCAGATCACTACCCGTTCGAACTTCTCAAGGAATACAGGCGAAGCGACCCACACGCAGATCGTCTCCCCCGGCAAGACGAATGTCGGTATCGGGTTTGGAGACCTTGGCGTGCTTGCTGCCGCATGCCTGCCGGAGCGCCTGGAGGATGCCAATGCGTTTGCTGCAGACCCGGATGCACCCATCTACTTCAAGGGTATCGATCATAACCCCTTCAGCGTGGCGAAGACGCTGGTGGTGTGGGAGATGTTGCGCGACGCGTCTGTGCCTGTGGCGCATGTGGTGCAGGTGTGGTACTCTGCAGCGTGGACATCTGCTGCGCTGAAGAGCTTCCGCAAGTGTGTCGCATGTGCCCTGCAGACATACAAGACAGCAGCAGGGCTTTCCCCCTCTGAGCAGAGCACCTTCCCGACAGATGCTCGTGTGGTGTCGTACCTCGACACGTGGGCCGCCTGTCCCGTGCCCACACTCAGAGATGCACGCAAAGCCTGGCTTGCCATCGACGAGGAGAAAGTCGGTTGTGTTGCTTCGTTCAAACGCCCCATTGACATTCAGGCTGTGTGCACCTACGCACTGACTGGAGATGTCTTCCTGCACATGGGCGATAGGAGTGCACAGACCGAAACACCTGAGATAGGGTCGCTGTGCTTCTGGGCAGCCCCACCGGGCGCACCCCCCCTTGAAGAGGACTGGATCTTCAAAGTGGTGGACCCCAGGCAGCTGCTTGAGGACCAGGTGGCAGACGTGTCACGCACACCCCGCAATGACTCGCTGCACATGGACCTGCTGGGCCTGGCAGTACGCAGGCTGGCCGGCGGCATCCAAGCCCTGCGCGACCTCAGCGTGGCGGGGCGGCTGGAGGTGCAGCTCTTCTGTGCCGAGGTGGAGCTGGAGCACACAGCGGTGGTGCAGCAGATCGCAGACTGGCACGCGGGAACCATGAGCTGGTCGAACGTGATGGACTACGTGTGCCCCCTCGACAGGTTCCACGCCCTGGCGAGGGCCTGCTCTGCAAAGGGCGACACCATGCATTTTGGCTACTCCATGAACTGGCCGACAGAGGTGCACGGCACCTGCCTGATCGACCAGCTCCCGGGCCCTGCATCTATCCTTGTCGACTTCATGGAGGACCCCCCCAACTACGTGCACACGCAGCGCGACCCACGTTTCGGGTGGGGCATGTTCGAGTGGCCCACCTTTGACAACCCCATCACCGTCACCACCTACACCCTCTGCTTCGCCTTCCACAACGACTGGGCTGATTACTTCGTGCGGAAGGCGAAGTGCCTGGATAGCTATGCCCGCCCATACCTGGTGCCCGGGAAGAACGACGCGCTGGCCGTGAGGTACTCAAGGGTGGGTGGGGCGTACGCCCCAATGGTGCGCTCTTCGCAGCCCCCCGTGGAGTTTGCCTGGGGGTACGACTCGAGGTTTGGGAAGAACTGACCCAAGGGGTCCGGGCAGAGCCACACCTCGCCGCACATTCGCATTCACAGGCTGAGAGGTGTGTGCGTTTCACCGCAGCCTCTTTCACCGCAACCCCGTGCCCTCGTGTCGGAGCCGTGTGCCGAGATAGTTCCATCTCAATCAGTGCACACTCGACGCAAGGGTGGCACATCCTGAGCACACCCTGAACACTGGAGACTCCGAAGGTGCTTCGGTGCAGTGAAGGTGCGGCTGCAGGTATAATTCTGCACATTTTTTAAATTTTAAGCACAACGCATGTCAATGCTGCGTATAAGTGTAGGTGTGCTTCCGACGACCTGCTTCTTTTCTGTGTGTCTTGCTATTTCGTGTTCACATGTGCTCCACACCCACATCAAAGCAGCAGGCTAAAGGGTGGTGGAAGCGTCAACGCATCATTGAGGAAGAAGCAAGCACGGTTGCTACGATTTTGTATTCCCTCGTCTTAGGAGGTGCGGTGCTGGCACGCGAACCCGATATTCTGCATATTTTGTAGGTTTGGCAATGAACTGGCGTCGCTTTGTGTCCCCTAGAGAGAAGGCATCACAGGGAGGGCCTCTGAGTGAAGCCCTCCGCAGTAACAGGGGGTGGCAATGGGGTGGTGTCGTTAGCGACGGGCACAACGGGGCGGGGAAAGAGCATGTGGCACTCTCCACCCCCACAGCGAAGTGGGGGGGAGGGGGTGAAATAATTTTTAAGCACACTCGTGTGAGCGGAAAGCGACCCACCACAGCTGCAACCAAACGTGCTCTATACACTAACCCCACCCTTCATCAGGCTCAGGGTGTGATGAGTTCAGGGTTTTGTGTGTAGAAGCGTCAACGCAACAAACAAAAGCAAAAGGAAATTCATCAGAGCGGTTGTAGCTGTGAAGTGAGCGCTTTTGTGTCAAACGCACCGTGCTCACGGAAGGCGTTCAGAACTAAGAAGGTTGCGTGGGAGCAATGTTTTGTTCACCTACACTCCACGCCCCAACGTGCAGGTGACCAGAAGGTTGCACAAACAAAACAAAAGAAACCCGGCAATCTGGTGCCCCTGATTTACCCCTTTTTCACTACGCACAAACTACGCAATCTGGGGGGGGGGTCTCGCTTTTTGGTCCCCCCCCAGTTTTTTGGTAAAACACACCCCGTGTGGTAGAGAAAATACGGCAAGAGTCTCGGTGGATCGGAAGAGCAGATGGTTCCCGCAACAGCTCCCGGGGAGCGGCGGGTATTTCGCATAGGATGCCGGATGTGTGAACACGTTTGTGCGGTTTGCCCTGTGTTGTGTGAACATATGTGTATGTGTGTGTGTATGCTCCACCCAACCCGACACATTTTCTGTACTTCAGACAGGTAAGGTCACTCGACACGCGGGGGGGGTTTTTTTTGTGTGAGTTTTTTCTGCCAGCCGACATCACTAGCGCCAGCGAGAAAAAAAAAACGCGTGACGAGTGACGGGTTGAGGTGGAAGCGATCAATGCAAAAATCATCTGAAAGGAAGACTCGAGAGACTGCTGCTGTATTTTTTGGTCCCCCTTTCTGTGTGGCTACTGAGACAGGACTGGAGGCACTGCGCTGACCGAGCAAAAAATTATTGCCAGAACTCACTATACACCGTACGAAAGAACGCACGACATGTGGGGCGGGACTCCAGAAACACCTGGGCAAGGTTGCCCCATGCCCAGAAACACCTGAGAAGGAAGTGAGTTCCAGGAGCCGCGTAGAACACCCTCGAGATTGTGAATGATGATACGATCACAGCCTTCAGGGCGATGCGAGGTGCCACCCTGAAGGTGGCCCTTGACATCAAGGAGAGCGTCGGCCGAGGGGTCGACGAAAAGCTGAAGAAGGCGCTACTGGCACTGGATCCCGCGGGGTATACGGAGGTCACCGCCACACAGGCAACCTCCGCTGACAACGTCCAGGAGACGTTATCCGAGGGGATCACAACGGCACTAGAGATCTGTGTCACGGGATCCAGGCGCCCACTCTCCCTCGACGGTCTGGGGATTGTTGTTGGGTATGGTGTCGTTTCCTGCAGCTGCAAAAAAGCGTAGCAACTGTGCTTCCTTCTTCCTTAATGATGCGTTGACGCTTCCACCCGGAGGAGCTGAAGCAGGCACCGCTTAATGATGCGTTGATGCTTCCACCCGACGAGCTGAAGCAGGCACCGCGCCAAAGGGCACCCCCAAAGAGACCTGCAAAGACTGCGTCGAAACCCGCACCGAAGGCTGCCAGCGCTGCAGCACCTGAAGAACCTGCAGCACCTGCAGCACCTGAAGCGCCTGCACCCTCACTGACCCCGGAACAGCAAGAACTCCTTGAGTTTGGGGTCCCGGCATAGAGACAGAGAATGGCTGAGTAAATCAAAAAATGAGACCCCCCCCCCCCCTTTTCACTACGCACAAACTACGCAATATGGGGTCGTCAGGGGCACCACCGGCAATCCCTTTTTAATATAAACGCATTGTATATGGGACGTCCTTGCCTGTAGGAGTCAGCTGCCCCCCTCCGCTCCGCCTCCACCCATCTGGCGCTGTTAGTGCTCTCGCTATTGCCGCACCGATTTTGTTCCGCAAACTTCAACGTGATCTGCAGCGCATCACCCCGCACACCGACAGGAAAAGCGCACGGCACCGATGGAGGTGTTCCTGAAGAACACGCTGTGTGGGGAGCAGCATGCGGTGCACGTCGGGGAGGGCGACACGCCGCGTCATCTCAAGGCAAAGGCACACGACGTGGTGCTCGGGTCGCCTGCGGACTCGCTCCCCGAGGATGTGGAGCTGTCGGTGGATGGGGAGGTGCTCGACGACAGCACGCCTCTGTGCGGTGCCGCAGGAGTGTCGCAGGGCTGCTTTATCGACGTAGCACTGTCAGGTGCACGCATAGTCGAGAGCCTACAGGGCTGTGCGGACGGCTTCGATGTCGACGAGGTGCCTCTGTGGGCGCAGCGTCTTCACGAGGTCGCGCTTGCTATGGTGCGGCGTGACGGCGACGCGCTGCAACACCTTCAAGATTCATTTCTCAGCGACAGAGACATTGTCGCCGCAGCGATACGCAGCTACGGAGATGTCCTCCCACATGTTTCCGAAGATCTGCGTGATGACAAGGACGTGGTTCTGGAAGCGGTGGTCCTCGGAGGGTCTGTTGAACTGCATCACGTATCACCTGCACTGCTCAGCGACAAACCCTTCGTCCTCACTCTTGTGCAGCGCTTTCCGCCAGCCCTCGAGTATGTTGATGTGGCGCTTCAGGCAGACAGGGAGGTCGTCATGGCAGCAGTCCAAAACGACGGTTCCGCACTCGAGTACGCATGTGAGGCCCTCGGCAACGACAGGCAGGTCGTCCTGGCAGGATTCGGTACAATGGAGCACGCGAGTGATGCATTGCGCAACGACACGGCGTTTGCGAAAGAGTACCACAGACGGCACGGCGCGTACCCGAGTCTCCCGATGTCATTGTGTGATGACAAGGATGTGATGATTGCCAACATACGGCGGTCTCCTTGTATGTTCGATCTTGTTTCCGACGCACTTCGCCAGGATATGGAATTCTGGCGTGAGGCGGTGTTGTGGGACGGTGCGGTGTTGCACGAGAGCCCCTCAAACGAGTGGTTGCGCGACAAAGACCTTCTCCTCACAGCAATCGAGACGTGGCCCCTTGTACCCCACATCCAGCCTTCCCTGCGAGGCGACAGGGAGGTGGTGCTCGCTGCGATGCACAGCAGAGGTACGGGGCAGCAACTTCTCTTGGACTCGGCAGCGCCCCACCTGAGGAAGGACGAAGAAGTGGTGCTGGCGGGCGTGCGACGTCACCCAGACGTGCTCGCAGCAGCAGACGTGTCACTGCGCAGCAACAAAGGCTTCGTGATTCAGTGTGTCAAGCTGAATGGGTGTGCCTTGGAGCACGCCACACACTCCGTGCAGAGCGACAGGGAGGTGCAGCTTGCTGCTGTGGCACAGGACCCGATGGCCTTGGAGTTCTGTAACGAGTCGATTCGCAGCAACAGAGATGTGGTCCTCGCAGCCATGCAAAAGGATGGTGAAGCGTTGGAGTATGTTTCGGAAGATCTTCGCGGCGACCGTGATGTCGTGCTTGCTGCTGTGGAGACATCGATGTTAGCATTCGAACATGCTGCTGAGGCGTTCTGGACTGTCGAGGAGATGGCGCTCGCAGCCACACACCCCGAAGAGACTTTTGTCTTTCGCCATACCGACCCCTCCTTCCACAGCAACAGAGACTTCATGCTTGCAGCCGTACGCAAGTCCGGGTTTGCTCTTCACTACGCCTGTGCTTCACTGTGCCGTGACAAGGAGCTTCAACTAGCTGCCGTCCAGCAGGACGGGAGAGCCCTGAAGTACGCTGACCCTTCACTGCGGGGTGACAGGTCGGTTGTGCTTCAGGCAGCTCGTGCACACGGCGAAGCACTGATGTTCGCCGATCCTGTGTTCTGTGCCGACGAGGAGGTGGTCCTCGCAGCTGTGTCAAGCTGCGGCAGTGCACTGCGCTACGCCCACACCACGCTTTGGAACAAGCGCGAGGTGGTGCTAGCAGCTGTGCGCCAGGAGGGATGTGCCCTGAAGTACGCCCCCACAGCGCTGTGCTGCGACAAGGAGGTGGTCCTGGCAGCTGTGCGTGCCGACCCAGACGCCTACATCCACGCGTCTGCCCCGCTGCGCCGCGACAGCGACGTTGTTGCTGCCGCCTTCCCTGAACTGCATCAGAAGTAACGACCTCTCCACCAAGCACAGCCCCTCAGACGCCACATGCCGTCTGTGCAATCTGCCTCTGAACCGCCGTGCCCCACCCTGACCCTGTGTAGCGGTCAACACGGGCCTCTCCATTCCAATACTGAGATGAGGTGGCTCTGCCATTGCGGCACTATGCATGCCGCATACCCCTGTTTTGCGTTGGTAGAACGCGCAATTCACCCGCTCGGGCGAGAAGTGTGTTGAGCCGAAAAAGGTGTGGCAGCAATGTGGGCGTGTGGTCTGCATCATTCGCTTCTCTGCCTTATCAGTACATTCACCTTCCTTCTGCAGATTAACACCCCGGTTGCACAAGCAGACACATTACGTGCCGCCGGCTCCTTTGTTTCTGCAAAGTCTCGGGCTGACCACAAGAAAACAGAACATACATAGCGGTGTGTACAAAAAAAGGCCTGGATACAACGGGGGTTGACTGGCGGATGCACAGATTCCTGAAGTTTTTTGAGCACATTTATGATGCGTAAAAGTGTAGGAGTGCTTCCGACGATCCTGTTCCTTTTCTGTGTGTCTAGCTATTTCGTGTTCACATGTGCTCCAATCCCACATCAAAGCAGCAGGCTCTAGGGTGGTGGAAGCGTCAACGCATCATTAAGGAAGAAGGAAGCACGGTTGCTACGCTTTTCAGTCGTATGTTCGAAGCCATTGCAATATGTGACCGAGAGTGCGGAAGCGTTGAAGCAAAAAACCCCCCCCCCCTCACTGGTATCCCGACCGAACCCTCTTCTCTACCATGTTTCCTCCTCCGACACAAACAGCTATTCAAGGATTTATACCGCCAGACCCCTGAACACCCATCACTTCAGTTCTGCCAAGCGTTCCCGACACTGCATCACATGAGTGAGTTTGTGTGTGGGAAGTGTCAATGCACCAAATGCACTCCAGACCACATAGGTCTGTGTGTGCGGAAGCAGTGTCAGTTCGCTCGGTACGACGTCCACTAGACAAAGGACCACGAGTGTGTGTCGGTGGTGTGCTTACCTCCTTGAGGAACACCGACCAGCAGCAGTCCTGCCTCCAGACACCTTGCACCCCTCATCTGCTGATGTAGATTGTCTGGAGGAGGACCTTATCATCATGGCAGTGACTTCGTTGCACCTGTGCTGGGGTCATTTTGGTCATGGTGTGCCGATTCACACCCATAGCTGGCCTTTTGTCGCTGGGGCTCACCACAAGGTTTGTTTGTGGTCTCTCGGCCCACTACAAACCTGCACGGACATTTCCTGAAGGATTATGGACTTTCGCGCGGAAAGTGTCATTCAGCTCTGCCAAACGTGCTCTACACACCACCCCCTTCATCAGGCAAGTGGGTTTGTAAGTGTTGTGGAAGCGTCAACGCATCAAACGAAGTACCAACAGTCGAGAAAGAGCGGCAGAGTTGAAGTGACACTTTTTGAGCTCTTCGACGAAAAATCGCCGCCGCGCACGCCAGAGATCCCAAAAGAAAAGGGTACCCCTTTACGTGCCGCGCATCTTTTGCTGCGATGCGCTCGATCTCAGGCCCCCGACCCCCCTCCCGACCCCCGACCCCTCCGACCCCCTCTTAGTGGAAGCTACGCCCGTAGGGGGTCCGGTTGTTGCCGCCCCTGGGACATGCCCCTGCCCTGGGATGGGATGCCAGGAGGACATTGCCGTGCTGAGCCCTGCTACACAACACCACCACGCAGCGTAATTTACCCGCGCCCCATTCCCCTCAGCAAAATGAAGTCAGTTGCCCCCGTGTTTCTCGTCGTAGCTGTGCAGCTGGCACAGGCGGGCATCTGCAACTACAACTGTGCGCCGCTGGCGGCTGACAAGGACACGTGCCTTTCTCCGAACTACAACACATGCTCCTTCTGCGTCTGGGTCCCGGACTCGCCGCCGACATGTCAGAACAGGGCCGACGCTGACCCCACACCTCTGTGCGCCGACTGTGACAGGTGCATCGGAGATGCCCCTCAGCACTGCCCGAACTATGTGACGCAGGTTGCATGCGAGAAGCTCAACGATGCTTCATGCACAGTGTGCGGGTGGTCCAACGGCAAGTGCGCGATCTCAGCTTCGGCGTGCTCCAAGACATGCAAGGGCCTTACCACAAAGACCAGCTGCGACAGTGCCGCATCGGCCTGCTCCTGCACGTGGGACGCCAGCCAGTCCAAGTGCGATACGAGCCCCGCACCCACCCTCGCTCCCAACACTGTCGCCACCGCTGACCCCACATCTTCGTGCTGCGCCAACTGCATCGCAGATGCCCTTCAACAATGCCCGAACTACGTGACCGAGCCCGCATGCAAGATACCCAACACTGCTTCGTGCACATTGTGCGGGTGGTCCAACGGCAAGTGCGCGATCTCAGCTTCGGCGTGCTCCAAGACATGCAAGGGCCTTACCACAAAGACCAGCTGCGACAGTGCCGCATCGGCCTGCTCCTGCACGTGGGACTCCAGCGAGTCTCAGTGCGAGACGAGTCTCGAGAGCGTCGTCGAGGAGGGGCTGAAGCTCTTCCTGATTATCATCATCGTGACGTGTGTGGTGGCGGTGCTGATCATCGTCGCATGCATCGTGTGCTGCTGCTGCATGGGCGCCTCCGCGGCCTCCGCGATGTCTTCCTCCCACAAAGGCGCCATCATCGACAGCGAGATGCACAACTGCTGAACATTCCTCTTCCCCCCCCTTCCTCCCACTCCGTTTCATCTTGCCCCCCTCCCAGGGCCAGGCCCAGGCCTTGGTGCTCCCATCCGTCATCGCCCCTCTGTGGATGCCCAATAGAGCATTGGTGCCTCGTTGCAGCGCCTCTGTTCTCCCGGTGGCCCTTCCCAGTTGGATGGTGGATGCCTTTTTGTTTTTCAGAACGACCCGAAGTAAAAGAGAAAAAAAGGGGGGGGTCCCCGGGGGACGCGTATAGTCAAGGTGCTTTTTTTTGTTTTTGTGTTCACCCTCGCCCCTTCTATTCGAGGTTACCCACGACCTGCATCTTTCCAGGAGAGTCTGCGATTCTACGCATGGTTCGCTCAATCGCCCCGTCCTCCCCCACCTCGCCCACCCCTTCGCCGACAGCAAAGGAATAGAGCAAGACCGTGTCGCCGGGCAATGCTCAGGGGGTGTGGCCAGGACAACCTGAAAACGGTGCCTCCCCGCCCCACGCTGCCAGGGTCACGGCTGAATGGTGTGCATCATCGCTTTTTTTGCTGCTTCTTCATGATTGCCGATGCCAGTGATGGCGAGGCGCGCAAAGCGAGGAGGTGGGGAGGGGGGGGGGGCGGAGGATGGGTATCCGAAGTATGCATGAACAGGAACCAGTGCAGCGCGCTGAATTGCTTAACTCGTATGGTGGACTACAGCTGAGCGGGACTCTCAAGAGTCTGTCTCAACCTTCGCGAGACAGTCGAAAAAGGTCCCCGATCCCTTCGGCTGGAGCCCGCCGTGCGGATTGTTCAAATATTTTTTTGTAAGATTTGTGAGTGGAAGATGTCATGATGTCACAGCCGAACGTGCTCCACACACCTTTGGCCCCATCCTTCATCGCGCAGGAGCTGGGGTTAATCGCGTGTGGAAGCGGTCAACGCATCACAAATAAACTACCGAGCAAAGTAAGGCTGGGCTGGAGTGGTATTTTCTCTTGCAGAAACGAACGTTGTTTTTCTCCCATTGTCCAACAGGTGTTGCCACCCGAGGACAGCCCAGTGTGCGTGTGTCTCCTAGAGGCCTAGTTCCCTCTCTGGATGTGCTGTTGAGCGTGGCCCTGTGATGTGGGCCAGCTCAAGACGATCGCCAGCCCGGATGACGTCTCAACGAGACTTCGTCCAGCCATTGGGTTGCTGCGCCCGGTATCCGGGATGACGCGGCGCTGATGATGGAACCCCACTGCAACTCCATCCCCACCCCGACCACCAACCCCGACAGCAACACCTCTTTGTTTCGAGGCTCGTGACAAGTTTTGCACACTGCTGCACACACACGACATCAGTATCTGCTCTGTGTTTTTCTGCATCATTTGCTTCACGCCTTCACTGTCAGGTGGATTGCTACACAGGGTGGCAATCCGAGCTGAATGGGGTCCAAGAACAGGAAGAAAGCCAAGGCAGGGCGGGAAATACCAGAGTCTGTGTCGCCTGTCGCGTCGAGCCGCAACGGAGATGACGATGCCACCGTACAGCACTACAGGGAGTCCCGGAAGCAGGCACAGCAGAACATCGACACGGGTCCACTCCCTGCCCACTCTGGGAGCAAGCCGCAGATAAAGTCGAGTGCAGGTGCGAAGGCGTTCGGACGTGACTTCACGGGGCTCGTGCCTTTGCTGCTGCAGGACCTCATGGTCGGGACAACACACCGCGGTGCGTACCTCGCAGGCAGGGTGATGGAGGACGCGTTCCACACAGGCAGCACTTCGATCATCATGCAAGACTTTGTGGGGAAGGTCGTCGAGGTGGAGGTGTACAACACAGACGGCAGCAGGGCTGCACAGGACTTCCCCAAGGGACGCCTCATTGCGATCTACGAGCCGTTCTTCAAGCAGCGCGGTGACGGTACTTCATGGGTGTGTATCGACGACCCGAAGGAGGTTGTGGACTACCCGACCAGCGCACACTTCGTGTCAGATGGAGCCGCCCTTGGGGACGCACGCAGGCATGTGTTGAGCAAGTCAGGCAAGAAGGGCAGCGAGATCCCCTTCCTTGCCACACACAACCACATCATCGGGGACGGTACTGCACACTCGGATGCGTGGCGTGCCCTCGGCAACGCGGCGTACCGCAGCATGGGGAAGCAGCGCCTTGCCCTGCGCAAGGCGCTGTTCTGCTACAACAGGGCGCTGTTTGTGGAGCATCCCAAGCAGGCCCTGTCTGGCGGGCGGGAGGTGGACCTGCTGGACGTGTCGCCAGGCGCGTACGGCTTCCTGTTCAGGTGGCCGGGCGAGTACCAGGGGGAGAAGTCTGTGCTGCGGCTGCCCGACAGCTTCGGGGCGGTGGTGGCAGGGTCGGGTGGGGAGGCTGCGGCGTGCAGCGGTGTGGCGCCGCACACAGACCCGTCTCTCTCGCTGCAGCAGCCGGCGAACCGCAACACAGCCTGCCTGCTGTCTGTGCTGTACTCCAACATGGCGCAGTGCTGCATCGCGCTGGGGGACCACCCGGGTGCTGTGCGCAGCGCTGCAGCGTCGCTCGCCCTGAACCCCTTCAACGCCAAGGCAGAGCAGCGCCTTGCCGCTGCGCTCATTGCCGCGCCTGGTGGCGTGACACGTGCGTTGGGCATGCGCATCGCTGAGGGCGGGATGCAGAAGTGGCGCAACCTCACTGCGTGCCAGCAGGGCGGCAGCAACGCGGAGGCGAACACACACAAGTGGCAGGGCTTTGCCTCCCTGGCGAAGGGCAGCAGCGCGTCTGCCGCGAAGAAGGGGGCGCCACCGGGCACCCTGCTGTGGAGCGAGGCGGGCAGCGGCAGCGGCGGCATCAGCACCGGGATGTTGGCCGGCGCCCCTGTGATGGACCCGCAGGGCGACCCTGTGTGGTGGGGTGTGCTGCTGGACCCTGCGGAGCACGCCTCGCTGCAGCAGACGACGTGGGCTGCCGAGAAGGAGCTGGCACGTGCCGCCTTCACAGCCGGCCGGCACGCCGATGCGAAGCGCCACTACGCACGTGCGGCTGCCATCGCGTCGTGTGGCGGTGCTGCGCTGCGGCGCACGGCCACGGTGCTGAACAACAGGGCGGCGTGCTTCCTGGAGGCGTCAAAAGCGCCCGACACAGCAGACCCTGTGATGAGCCAGTGCCCGCCGGCGTCGCACTTCGAGGGGGATGCGCTGCCACCGTCGGCACACACACAGCTCTTCGGGGACGGGCACAGCGCAGGCGGGTGTGCGGGCAGCACCGACATGGCAGCCCTGCTGCTGCAGCGTGCCATGTCCGACGCGTGTGCCGCCGCCCTGCTGGACCCCTTCAACCCGAAGCCGTGGGTCAGGCAGGCTTCGGTGTACAGGGCGCTGGGCAGGCACCTGGCTGCTCCTGCCCTGCTGGTCGCCATCCGTGACAGGGTGCGCCCCGTGTCGGAGGGCGACAAAGACGCTGTACCCCACCTCCGGCCGCGTGCGGCGGAGGTGTTCGCAGCTGCGGGTGTTGCCGCTGCTGAGGTCCACACGAAGCAGCAGCACCGGCCCACCCCTGTGTCCGGCGTGTCCACAGAGGAGCAGCTCCGCCAGAGGGACGCCCAGACGCCTGAACAAGAGAAGCTGATGACACCCGACGAGCTGCAGGAGTTCGTCGCACAGTTCCGCAACATGCCGCCAGGCGAGCTTCTCGACACGGTGGGCCCGGTGCTCGCACCTCTTGTTCGCAGGAAGCCTGCACAGTTCCACACCGAGTACCCACGCACCCACGGCTGGCCACTGGGTGTCGACGAGGTGCAGTGTGCGCAGCTTCTCTACAAGACCTACCACCAATCGGAGGGGCACCCGTGGATGCTCATGTGGTCTCTGCGGGAAGGCCCTGAGTGTGTCGCCACCCCGGTTGAGGTGCTCAAGCGGTACGATGGTACTGTGGGGCAGAGCTGGGCACTGCGCCACATCAACGAACTCGAACCCGGTGACCTGATCGACTGGCAGAGTGAGTCGCCGGCAATCGCCGAGAAGAAGAGGTTCGAGTCGAAATTGAGAGCAAACTTCGGGAACCACCGCAGCCGGAGCGAGCCTCTCATCCCCGGCAAGACGCACGTCGCTGTCGGGTTCAACGACCTTGGGGTGCTTGCTACTGCCTGCCTGCCGGGTCTGATGGAGGTTGCTAAGTCATATGCCGATGATCCGGCTGCACCCATCCACTTCAAGGGTGTGGACCGCAGCACCTTCAGCGTGGCGAAGACGCTGGTGGTGTGGGAGATGTTGCGCGACGCGTCTGTGCCTGTGGCGCATGTGGTGCAGGTGTGGTACTCTGCAGCGTGGACATCTGCTGCGCTGAAGAGCTTCCGCAAGTGTGTCGCATGTGCCCTGCAGACATACAAGACAGCAGCAGGGCTTTCCCCCTCTGAGAAGAAGGCATTCCCGACCGATTCTCGTGTGGTGTCGTTCCTCGACACGTGGATCTCCTGTCCCGTGCCCACACTCAGAGATGCACGCAAAGGGTGGCTCGCAAGAGGCAAGGAGAAGATCCATTGCATTGCTTCTCTCAGGCGCACCATTGACATCAACGCTGTGTGCACCTACGCACTGACTGGAGACGTCTTCCTGCACATGGGCGATAGGCGTACACAGGCCGAAACACCTGAGATTGGGTCACTGTGCTTCTGGGCAGCCCCACCGGGCGCACCCCCCCTTGAGGACGACTGGGTGCTGAACGTTGTTGACCAGATGCACCTCGTGCTGGACCAACTGGCAGACGTGTCACGCAAACCCCGTGATGCCTCGCAGCACAAGGACATCATGAGCCTGGCAGTGCGCATACTGGCCGGCGGCATCCGGGCCCTGCGCGACCTCAGCGTGGCGGGGCGGCTGGAGGTGCAGCTCTTCTGTGCCGAGGTGGAGCTGGAGCACACAGCGGTGGTGCGGCAGATCGCAGACTGGCACGCCTGGACCATGAGCTGGTCGAACATTATGGACTACGTGAGCCCCCTCGACAGGTTCCACGCCCTGGCGAGGGCCTGCTCTGCAAAGGGCGACACCACCCACTTCGGCTACTCCATGAACTGGCCTGCAGATGTGTTTGGTACTTCCCTGGTGGATTACGCCTCCGGAACTTCCTTCGAGACGCTCAACGAGCTCTTTCTGGAAGACGATCCCATCGCGAAGTTCACCCTCCCCCCTCGCACCCCGCCCAAAAAGGGCTTGTTTGTGACCCCCCCTTTCACCCCCCCCGTTAATATCGCCGCCTTTCTCCTCGGTCTGCGCTACTTCCAGCCGTGGGTGGACCACTTCAAGAACAAGGCGAAGTGCCTGGATGGCTATGCCCGCCCATACCTGGTTCCTGGGAAGAACACTGGGCTGTGTGTGATGCACGATGCGTGCGATCCGCTGTACACCCCACTGACACGGCAGCCGTCGTCTGCTGTGGAGTTCACCTGGAGTTACGACGTCAACAAGAAGAGGGGTGACCGGGGCTAGAAGTTTCCCCGGCACCCTGTGGGTCCTCAGGTTTGGGCTATCAGCCCGAAAAGGGGAAGACAGAACAAGCGCAGACGTGTCACTATCCTTGCGCCTTGTGGCATTGAACAAAACCTCCGTTCTGGCAGCTTGTCTTGCTTTACGCACACTTGCGCGAGCAGAATGCTGTCTACCATTTTTCAGAAGGTGTGCAGCCAAGACGACTGACGTGCTCGATAGGCAACTGCCCCACTCACTGAAAGCAGAACACGAGGCTCTTCCCCAACCCCGCCACAACCCCAGCCCACGAAGGGGCGACTCCCAGGTCACTACTTTGAGGGACTCGGCCTTTGATCCCCATACACACCGTCACCCAGTGTACACACCACCACACCCTCCAGGCAGCTTTGTTGTTTGTTTCGGCGTGCAAGTTGAACGGGGAAGAAGAAGCAAGTACCATGGATGTGTGTGTCCGTCACAGCGGGACCGGGGACAGCTGTGTCATCGGTGTTCCGGAAGGCGGGACTGTGATCGGGCTGAAGGCGGATGCGCTGAACGAAATGTTACCGGGTTCGAGCAACGCAGTCCGTGAGGCTGCATGCATGGCAGCACACATCGAAGGGTGTGAGGAGGAGCTGGATGATGCACAGCGCATTGCCGACACGGGTCTGGAGGACGGGGGTGCTGTTCAGCTGGTCCCACGCTGGCCCAAGGTCAAGGCGCCTGCAGTCTACTCATCTCCGCATGGCGGGGAGGCGTGGCGCATCACACTGTCGAGGTGTGGGATGTTGTGTTCAGTGGGGCACGATAACGGACACATCACTGTGTTTGACACCAGCACCGCTGCTGTGGTGGCGGACTTAACACACGGCAACACGGATATTCGTTGCACAGCGTTCTCTGTCTGTAGGACGTGGTTGGCAACGTGCTCTGATGATGGCACCGTCTGCGTGTGGCTGACATCAACATGGGAGGAGGTGTGCATGCTGCACCACAACAACAACATGGTGCACTGTGCAGCGTGGTCACACTGCGGACGTCTGGTGTCCGGAGATGGCTCACGCAAATTGCGTGTGTGGGACTTGAAGGGCACACCAAGCGCCACATTGCTGGAGGGTCACACCCGTATTGTTTGCAGCATTGCTGTGTCGGGCACGAGGATCTTCAGCGGGTTAACAGACATGAGCATCCGTGTGTGGGACATCAGCACCCTCACTCACACACACACCCTGGATGAGCACACTGGTGCGGTGACCGCTATCTCCCTGACGAAGGACGAGCAGTACCTGGTGTCGTGCTCTGACGACAAATCACTCAAGGTGTGGTGCACAACCTCCCTCAGCTGCCTGCGGACTGTGCAACTGGACAACAAGTCTCCCACCACAGTTGCTGTGTCACAGCCAGGTGATGTTGTTGCAGTGAGAGGCTACAGCAACACCCTAGTGCACCGCCTCAGCACAGGCGAGTGTCTGGGGAAGGTGGACTCCCCGGGTTATGGTGTTGCACTCAGCCTCTGCGGGAGGTGGGTCTTCACAACAACGAGTAACAACATTTCTGTCTCTGTGTGTGCTGTGTCTTCCGTTTCGCCCTGAGTGCAGTGTCAGAGCCTCGTTCCCTGCTTGTGTGATTCCCGATAGTTCCCAAACGAGGTTGTTTTCTTACCCCGCAACACCCCACTGACCCCTGGCCTATTTGGCAGCTGTGCGGTTGTCATCTGAGATGAGAAGAGGGCAAAGTATCGACGCAGTGCCCTCTCTGCAGACTGCCCCACACCCCCCTCCCCTCCCTTCCTTGCTTCCCAGGCCTCTTGCCCGACAGGCGAGCAACCCACCTCCTCCCCAAGCCCCACCCCACCCCCGGCACACAGCAATGTGTGCGCACTTCTATGCATCGTTTGGAGAGCCCTTGTCCTGACGTTCACCTCCCTTCGGCAGATTTCACCACACCGGTGGCACAACCACACACTCGAGGCATCGGGTTCTATTCCACACATGACTCGGAAGTCGAAGAGGGGTCGCAAGATGGGTGTCGAAACCCGCGAGAAGACGTTCAAGGCAGAGTGTGAGCGGGTCACGCAGGAGGTGTCGCAGGTCACATCGGGCATGAGCCGCAACGGAGATGACGATGCCATCGTTCAGCACTACAGGGAGTCCCGGAAGCAGGCACAGCGGAGCATGGACACGGGTTCACTCCCCGCCGACTCTGGGAGCAAGCCGCAGATAAAGTCGAGTGCAGGTGCGAAGGCGTTCGGACGTGACTTCACGGGGCTCGTGCCTTTGGTGCTGCAGGACCTCATAGTCGGGACAACACACCGCGGTGCGTACCTCGCAGGCAGGGTGATGGAGGACGCGTTCCACACAGGCAGCACTTCGATCATCATGGAGGATTTTGTGGGGAAGGTCGTCGAGGTAGCGGTGTACAACACAGACGGCAGCAGGGCTGCACAGGACTTCCCCAAGGGACGCCTCATTGCGGTCTACGAGCCGTTCTTCAAGCAGCATGTGGATGGGACGATGGGGGTGCGTATCGACGACCCGAAGGAGGTTGTGGACTACCCGACCAGCGCACACTTCGTGTCAGACGCAACCGCCCTTGAGGATGCACGCAGGCATCTGTCTGACGAGATGGATAAACCCTTCCTTGCCACACACAACCACATCATTGGGGACGGTACTGCACACTCGGATGCGTGGCGTGCCCTCGGCAACGCGGCGTACCGCAGCATGGGGAAGCAGCGCCTTGCCCTGCGCAAGGCGCTGTTCTGCTACAACAGGGCGCTGTTTGTGGAGCAGCCCAAGCAGGCCCTGTCTGGCGGGCGGGAGGTGGACCTGCTGGACGTGTCGCCCGGGGCGTACGGCTTCCTGTTCAGGTATCCTGGTGAGTACCAGGGGGATAAGTCTGTGCTACGGCTGCCCGACAGCTTCGGGGCGGTGGTGGCAGGGTCGGGTGGGGAGGCTGCGGCGTGCAGCGGTGTGGCGCCGCACACAGACCCGTCTCTCTCGCTGCAGCAGCCGGCGAACCGCAACACAGCCTGCCTGCTGTCTGTGCTGTACTCCAACATGGCGCAGTGCTGCATCGCGCTGGGGGACCACCCGGGTGCTGTGCGCAGCGCTGCAGCGTCACTCGCCCTGAACCCCTTCAACGCCAAGGCAGAGCAGCGCCTTGCCGCTGCGCTCATTGCCGCGCCTGGTGGCGTGACACGTGCGTTGGGCACGCGCATCGCTGAGGGCGGGATGCAGAAGTGGCGCAACCTCACTGCGTGCCAGCAGGGCGGCAGCAACGCGGAGGCGAACACACACAAGTGGCAGGGCTTTGCCTCCCTGGCGAAGGGCAGCAGCGCGTCTGCCGCGAAGAAGGGGGCGCCACCGGGCACCCTGCTGTGGAGCGAGGCGGGCAGCGGCAGCGTGAGCACAGCAGCCGATGGGTGGGCAGGTGCCGCTGTGATGGACCCGCAGGGCGACCCTGTGTGGTGGGGTGTGCTGCTGGACCCTGCGGAGCACGCCTCGCTGCAGCAGACGACGTGGGCTGCCGAGAAGGAGCTGGCACGTGCCGCCTTCACAGCCGGCCGGCACGCCGATGCGAAGCGCCACTACGCACGTGCGGCTGCCATCGCGTCGTGCGGCGGTGCTGCGCTGCGGCGCACGGCCACGGTGCTGAACAACAGGGCGGCGTGCTTCCTGGAGGCGTCAAAAGCGCCCGACACAGCAGACCCTGTGATGAGCCAGTGCCCGCCGGCGTCGCACTTCGAGGGGGATGCACTGCCACCGTCGGCACACACACAGCTCTTCGGGGACGGGCACAGCGCAGGCGGGTGTGCGGGCAGCACCGACATGGCAGCCCTGCTGCTGCAGCGTGCCATGTCCGACGCGTGTGCTGCCGCTCTGCTGGACCCCTTCAACCCGAAGCCGTGGGTCAGGCAGGCTTCGGTGTACAGGGCGCTGGGCAGGCACCTGGCTGCTCCTGCCCTGCTGGTCGCCATCCGTGACAGGGTGCGCCCCGTGTCGGAGGGCGGCAAAGACGCTGTACCCCACCTCCGGCCACGTGCGGCGGAGGTGTTCGCAGCGGCGGGTGTTGCCGCTGCTGAGGTCCACACGACGCAGCAGCACCAGCCCACCCCTGTGTCCGACGTGTCCACAGAGGAGCAGCTCCGCCAGAGGGAGGCGCACATGCCTGAGAAGGGAGGGGCCACAGCCAGGCAACTCGAGTGTCTCTCCGCCATGTTCCGCATGATGCCGCCTGATGACCTGCAGGCCATGCTGGGCCCCGTTCTCGGGCCTCTTGCTCGCAGGAAGCCTGCCAAGTTCCACATCGAGTACCCACGCACCCACGGCTGGCCACTGGGCGTCGATCCGGCTGTATGTGGAGACCGCCTCCGCCGCGCCTTCCACCAGGCAGAGATGGAACCGTGGGGAGACATGTTTGGCATGCAGAGAAGCCCCGAAGATTGTTTCCGCTCCAGCTGCATGTTCAAGCGGTACGGTGGGACTGTGCCCGCCCAATGGGCGCTTCAGCGCATGACCCAACTCCTGCCTGGTGACCTGATTGACTGGCAGAGTGAGTCACCAGAACTTGCGGAGTCGGTGAGGTATGAGGCGAAGGTACGCTCAAACTTCGGGAACCACCCGTGCCGGAGCGTGCCCCTCGTCCCCGGCAAGACGCACGTCGCTGTCGGGTTCAACGACCTTGGTGTGCTTGCTTCTGCCTGCCTGCCGGGTCGTATGGAGACTGTTGCGTTGCATGCTGCAGACCCGGATGCCCCCATCTACTTCAAGGGTGTGGACTGCAGCCCCTTCAGCGTGGCGAAGACGCTGGTGGTGTGGGAGATGTTGCGCGACGCGTCTGTGCCTGTGGCGCATGTGGTGCAGGTGTGGTACTCTGCAGCGTGGACATCTGCTGCGCTGAAGAGCTTCCGCAAGTGTGTCGCATGTGCCCTGCAGACATACAAGACAGCAGCAGGGCTTTCCCCCTCTGAGCAGAGCACCTTCCCGACAGATGCTCGTGTGGTGTCGTACCTCGACACGTGGATCTCCTGTCCCGTGCCCACCCTCAGAGATGCACGCAAAGGATGGATAGCCAGTGACAACGAGAACTTTTCCTGCCTTGCCTCCTTCAAGCGCACCATTGACATCAACGCTGTGTGCACCTACGCACTGACTGGAGACGTCTTCCTGCACATGGGGGACAGGCGTGCACAGGCCGAAACACCTGAGATTGGGTCGCTGTGCTTCTGGGCAGCCCCACCGGGCGCACCCCCCCTTGAGGACGACTGGGTGCTGAATGTTGTTGACCAGATGCGGCTGCTTGAGGACCAACTGGCAGACGTGTCACGCAAACCCCGCGATGCCTCGCAGGACATGGACCTGCTGGGTCTGGCGGTACGCATACTGACCTGCGGCATCCAGGCCCTGCGCGACCTCAGCGTGGCGGGGCGGCTGGAGGTGCAGCTCTTCTGTGCCGAGGTGGAGCTGGAGCACACAGCGGTGGTGCAGCAGATCGCAGACTGGCACGCCGGGACCATGAGCTGGTCGAACGTGATGGATTACGTGTGCCCCCTCGACAGGTTCCACGCCCTGGCGAGGGCCTGCTCTGCAAAGGGCGACACCATGCATGTTGGCTACTCCATGAACTGGCCGACAGAGGTGTTTGGCACCTGCCTGCTGGATTACCCCTGCCGCCTCTCGTCCAAGTGGGCCACGGACCTGCTCCTGAAGGACACTCTTCTGGTTCTACTTCTCACGCACGGCCCCTCGATTGGAAGGGGCCTGTTTGTGACTCCCGCCTTTACGAGCCCCCTGAACATCACCGCTTTTTTTTTGGGTCTGGCCTTTATGAAGAACTGGGTGACCCACTTCAAGGACAAGGCGAATTTCTTTGGCGCATACCTGGATCTTGCGAAGGACAAGGTCTGTCATGCGACTTACGAAAGTGATGCTGTGAACACCCAACTCACACGGCTTCCCTCGCCTGTTCTGGACTTCACCTGGACCTACGACATAGCAGTCGTCAACAAGGGCTGGCTGTGGGAATAGGAATTCTCCATGCACTCCGTGCGTTCCCAGATTACCCACAAGATGTGACTCGCTGCTCCTTCTCTTCCCTTTCGCGCAACTCTCCCCTTTCCCGCGATCACTGTTGGCCTTCTCTGCTCTTTTCCCCTTTTGGTTTGCAGTCGCGGTCTTGTCCAGGTATTATTTTGTAACCTCTTGCAATGAAGGAGGAAATGGAACACGGAGAAAGTAGGTCCAAATTGTGTTCACGGCACGCGCAGTGCCGTAATGGCAGAGCCACATCTCATAGGTGCATGCGTTTCACCACCTTTTTGCTAGAACGCGCAAATCAGCCGCTCGGTCGAGAAGTGTGTTAAGCCTAAAAAGGAGCTGTGGCAGCAATGTGGGCGTGTAGTCTGCATCATTCGCTTCTCTGCCTTATCAGTACATTCACCTTCCTTCTGCAGATTAACACCCCGGTTGCACAAACAAACACATTCCGTACCGCCGGCTCCTTTTCAGCCACAGCTGTGGTGGCATCTGCTCCCTGCAGTTTCAGTCTCCATGTGAACGCACAAATCCCCCGGGTGAGAAGTGTGTTGGGCCTCCGAAGGAGGTTCATATCCAAACACAGTACTTGTTCTCCGATACGTCGGAGGCTGCACCAAAACACACTGTTTTCGGCCGTAGCGAAGGACATATTTGTGAACCCGACACACCTGGGTGTCAATGGAAGTGCAATACATGGAAGGATTCGGCTTGCTGCTATCATTATATTATCCTCTATCTTTGGGGGGATGCGTGCAATGCAAGCAATGAAGTGTGCCATCAGTGCAGAAATCGACACGCCGGGTGTGATCTGTGATCTCAGAATGTTTACCTCACCCCTTTTCCCTTTTCTATCCTCCGACACAAGTCAGAGACTCAAGAATTTCGCGTGCGAGACGCCCTTCTGTCGGGAGCTTCCTTCGTGCTCCGGAAACACAATCAAAACGGAACGAAGAGAAAATGCTTTGTTCGCTTCCACAAGAGTGTCAGTGTCTGACCTAGCCGTGTTGTTCTTTGATGGCCATTTGTGGCTTCTTGCAGTATCTTCTGAAGGTTTCGACACAAACTGCTGAGCGTGGAGCAGGGTCGAACCGACACCAGATTTCCGATTCCCAATCAACCCACCCCACCCTCCCCCCGGCCCCAGGTGTGTGCGCCTGCTGCCTCTGTGCTGCCGCCCTGCAGTGTCAGGCATGGCACAGAGAGGGGCACAGGCAGATGCATGCTGAGGGCTTTCTCAACACTGCACACAGGACACGGTGCACCGAACACCTGCCTGCTGTGTAGTGCATGCCTGCTTTACCAACTCATATCTTTCGCACATTTCATTCGCATACCGACTGCACTCTGCTTGCAGAGCCTTCCGCGCTTGGATCAACCCAACACGGTGCTGCCTGCCAAGAGTCAAGATCCCAGCTCCCCTGAGGATCAGGGAGGACTGCAGGCCACCCTTCCCTGCTGTGAGGTTGCTCGCCTTTGGGGCAGGGCGGGGCGGGGTATGGGGTGTGCTTCCAGGCCTGGCCATGCCTCCGTCTCCATGAGGGCTGCAGCGTGATGTGCAGGGGGGCCCTGCTGCACAGCCCCACCTGCTGCACCTTCGGGGCGGCAGGTGAGGGTGGGAAGGGGGCAGGCCACAACGTGTATCGCATAGCGCAACAGAGAAGCGATGAAGGCCTGCTGTGCCTTGTGCCGATTCTTCCCCTCAGAGACGACCCCTCGAACACCACCCAGATGCTGCATAGGAACTGTGACAGCAATGTGTGCGCACTTCTATGCATCGTTTGGAGAGCCCTTGTCCTGACGTTCACCTCCCTTCGGCAGATTTCACCACACCGGTGGCACAACCACACACTCGAGGCATCGGGTTCTATTCCACACATGACTCGGAAGTCGAAGAGGGGTCGCAAGATGGGTGTCGAAACCCGCGAGAAGACGTCCAAGGCAGAGTGTGAGCGGGTCACGCAGGAGGTGTCGCAGGTCACATCGGGCATGAGCCGCAACGGAGATGACGATGCCATCGTTCAGCACTACAGGGAGTCCCGGAAGCAGGCACAGCAGCGCATCGACACGGGTTCACTCCCCGCCGACTCTGGGAGCAAGCCGCAGATAGAGTCGAGTGCAGGGGCGAAGGCGTTCGGACGTAACTTCACGGGGCTCGTGCCTTTGGTGCTGCAGGACCTCATAGTCGGGACAACACACCGCGGTGCGTACCTCGCAGGCAGGGTGATGGAGGACGCGTTCCACACAGGGAGCACCGCCATCATCATGGAGGACTTTGCGGGGAAAGTCGTGCTGGTGGCGGTGTACAACACAGACGGCAGCAGGGCCGCACAGGACTTCCCCAAGGGACGCCTCATTGCGATCTACGAGCCGTTCTTCAAGCAGCGTGTGGATGGGACGATGGGGGTGCGTGTCGACGACCCGAAGGAGGTTGTGGACTACCCGACCAGCGCACACTTCGTGTCAGATGGAGCCGCCCTTGGGGACGCACGCAGGCATGTGTTGAGCAAGTCAGGCAAGAAGGGCAGCGAGATCCCCTTCCTTGCCACACACAACCACATCATCGGGGACGGTACTGCACACTCGGATGCGTGGCGTGCCCTCGGCAACGCGGCGTACCGCAGCATGGGGAAGCAGCGCCTTGCCCTGCGCAAGGCGCTGTTCTGCTACAACAGGGCGCTGTTTGTGGAGCATCCCAAGCAGGCCCTGTCTGGCGGGCGGGAGGTGGACCTGCTGGACGTGTCGCCAGGCGCGTACGGCTTCCTGTTCAGGTGGCCGGGCGAGTACCAGGGGGAGAAGTCTGTGCTGCGGCTGCCCGACAGCTTCGGGGCGGTGGTGGCAGGGTCGGGTGGGGAGGCTGCGGCGTGCAGCGGTGTGGCGCCGCACACAGACCCGTCTCTCTCGCTGCAGCAGCCGGCGAACCGCAACACAGCCTGCCTGCTGTCTGTGCTGTACTCCAACATGGCGCAGTGCTGCATCGCGCTGGGGGACCACCCGGGTGCTGTGCGCAGCGCTGCAGCGTCACTCGCCCTGAACCCCTTCAACGCCAAGGCAGAGCAGCGCCTTGCCGCTGCGCTCATTGCCGCGCCTGGTGGCGTGACACGTGCGTTGGGCATGCGCATCGCTGAGGGCGGGATGCAGAAGTGGCGCAACCTCACTGCGTGCCAGCAGGGCGGCAGCAACGCGGAGGCGAACACACACAAGTGGCAGGGCTTTGCCTCCCTGGCGAAGGGCAGCAGCGCGTCTGCCGCGAAGAAGGGGGCGCCACCGGGCACCCTGCTGTGGAGCGAGGCGGGCAGCGGCAGCGTGAGCACAGCAGCCGATGGGTGGGCAGGTGCCGCTGTGATGGACCCGCAGGGCGACCCTGTGTGGTGGGGTGTGCTGCTGGACCCTGCGGAGCACGCCTCGCTGCAGCAGACGACGTGGGCTGCCGAGAAGGAGCTGGCACGTGCCGCCTTCACAGCCGGCCGGCACGCCGATGCGAAGCGCCACTACGCACGTGCGGCTGCCATCGCGTCGTGCGGCGGTGCTGCGCTGCGGCGCACGGCCACGGTGCTGAACAACAGGGCGGCGTGCTTCCTGGAGGCGTCAAAAGCGCCCGACACAGCAGACCCTGTGATGAGCCAGTGCCCGCCGGCGTCGCACTTCGAGGGGGATGCACTGCCACCGTCGGCACACACACAGCTCTTCGGGGACGGGCACAGCGCAGGCGGTTGTGGGGGCAGCACCGACATGGCAGCCCTGCTGCTGCAGCGTGCCATGTCCGATGCGTGTGCCGCCGCCCTGCTGGACCCCTTCAACCCGAAGCCGTGGGTCAGGCAGGCTTCGGTGTACAGGGCGCTGGGCAGGCACCCGCCTGCTGATGCCCTGCTGTCCGCCATCCGTGACAGGGTGCGCCCCGTGTCGGAGGGCGGCAAAGACACCGCACCCCACCTGCAGCCCCGTGCGGCTGAGCTGGTCGCAGCGGCGGGTGCTGCCGCTGCTGAGGTCTACACGACGCAGCAGCACCAGCCCACCCCTGTGTCCAGCGTGTCCACAGAGGAGCAGCTCCGCCAGAGGGAGGCGCAGGTGCCTGAACGCGAAGAGCACTGCTCGGCTGCTGAGATGTCGGGTGTGTCAGCAATGTTCCGCATGATGCCGCCTGATGACCTGCAGGCTATGCTGGGCCCCGTTCTCGGGCCTCTTGCTCGCAGGAAGCCTGCACAGTTCCACATCGAGTACCCACGCACCCACGGCTGGCCACTCGGTGTCGATCCAGTGCAATGTGCGCAGCTTCTCTGCAGGGCGTTCCACCAGGCAGAAGTGCACCCGTGGTCATCCATGTTTACGCTGCATAGTAGCCCGCCTGAAGAAGTTTTCCGCCCCAACAACATGTACAAACGCTACGGCGGGAGTGTGCCTGCCCGATGGGCACTCAAGCGCACCAGCCAGCTCAAGCCCGGTGACCTGATCGACTGGCAGAGTGAGTCGCCGGCAATCGCCGAGAAGAAGAGGTTCGAGTCGAAGTTGAGAGCAAATTTCGGGAACCACCGCAGCCGAACCGAGTTCCTCATTCCCGGCAAGACGCACGTCGCTGTCGGGTTCAACGACCTTGGGGTGCTTGCTTCTGCCTGCCTGCCGAACCACTTGAAGACGGCTAAGTCGTATTCTGCAGACCCGGATGCACCCATCTACTTCAAGGGTGTGGACTGCAGCCCCTTCAGCGTGGCGAAGACGCTGGTGGTGTGGGAGATGTTGCGCGACGCGTCTGTGCCTGTGGCGCATGTGGTGCAGGTGTGGTACTCTGCAGCGTGGACATGTGCTGCGCTGAAGAGCTTCCGCAAGTGTGTCGCATGTGCCCTGCAGACATACAAGACAGCAGCAGGGCTTTCCGCATCTGAGCAGAGCACCTTCCCGACAGATGCTCGTGTGGTGTCGTACCTCGACACGTGGATCTCCTGTCCCGTGCCCACACTCAGAGATGCACGCAAAGGGTGGCTCGCAAGGGACAAGGAAAATATAATCTGTGTTGCTTCTCTCAAGCGCACCATGGACATCAACGCTGTGTGCACCTACGCACTGACTGGAGACGTCTTCCTGCACATGGGGGACAGGCGTGCACAGCCTGGAACACCTGAGATTGGGTCACTGTGCTTCTGGGCAGCCCCACCGGGCGCACCCCCCCTTGAGGACGACTGGGTGCTGAACCTCATCGACCCGATGCGGCTGCTTGAGGACCAACTGGCAGACGTGTCACGCACACCCCGCGATGCCTCGCAGGACATGGACCTGCTGGGCCTGGCGGTGCGCAGGCTGACCTGTGGCATCCAAGCCCTGCGCGACCTCAGCGTGGCGGGGCGGCTGGAGGTGCAGCTCTTCTGTGCCGAGGTGGAGCTGGAGCACACAGCGGTGGTGCAGCAGATCGCAGACTGGCACGCCTGGACCATGAGCTGGTCGAACATTATGGACTACGTGAGCCCCCTCGACAGGTTCCACGCCCTGGCGAGGGCCTGCTCTGCAAAGGGCGACACCCTGCACTTCGGCTACTCCATGAACTGGCCGACAGAGGTGTTTGGCACCTGCCTGCTGGATTACTTCTACGCTTCGTCTCCCGAATCGCTCAACCGGAGGCTCCTGAGAGATCCCATTGTACACCTCCCCGCGGAGGCCGGCAAGCCGGAGGACCTGTTTGTGTCTCCCGCCTTCTGCCACCCCATCAACCTCACCGCCTTTAATCTCGGGATGACCTTTCGCAACACATGGATGACCCACTTCAAGCAGAAGGCGAGGTGCCTGCGTGGCTATTCCCGCCCATACCTGGTTCCTGGGAAGAACACTGGGCTGCACGTGTCGTACGAAGTGTGTGATTGTGTGCCCACCCAACTCACACGGGTGCCGTCCCCTGCTCTGGAGTTCGCCTGGAGTTACGACGTCACCCAGAACTGGCAATCACTCTAGAGCTCTCTTCTTGATCAGCTTTGTATCCGACTTCTGAATGAAAGTCTGATGCGTGACGGTACCGAGTGCTTCTGAGCCATGATTTCTTTCGTTGTGCGATGTCGTGTTCACATGTGCCCCGAACCCACATCAAGGCATGAGCGTATCCGTTTTGTGTTTCCAGAGCGCTTTCACCGTGGGGAATGCAGCTGCCCGGTTCTCTTCGTTTTATCTTGGCGTGCACCTCTATCGATCCGGTGGTTTCCAACCATTCTTGTCTTATCCTTCTTGCCCTTTTTTTGCGACGAGGCCTTTTGTGTGTTCGACCTCCGCTCCTTTTAATTCCATTTCGGTTACTAGTCAACTGCGCCGGTTCTTCGGCTTTCGGGTTGGCTCTGCGAATAATTCGCTACCCACTACGGGCGATACCTGTGCCCCCAGGCTGTGACGAACACGGTTGGGGAACGTGCGAGGGTTTGAGAAGGGTGGCCTTGGGTCTGGAGTGGGACCTCGGGGGTAGTTGTTCCGGCTGAGCCCGGTGTGGGTGGGAAAGGCTGTGCCTGCTGCGAGAGTGGCTTGCGGTGCTACTTGGCCCTTGCACGGGTCTGGTGGCTGCTGATAGGTGCACTTCTAGATGGCGGCGCCACTGCTTGCTCCTTCCCATGTCGGATCATGCCGATGCTGCGCTGGATGTCGCGCACTGCCTCCGGTGGCGTCCCCTCCTCCAAGGCGTTCTGGGGGCCCTTGATCAGCCGGCCCGGCTGTGCATTCAAGCGGATTCGCTGCTCCGGGAGAATACGTGGCGCCGTGGTGAGGCACCCCCTTCCATCGTGATATCGCTGGTATCAATCCTAGCGAGGTGGGTTGGAGTATTTTACGAGGGGGGCTGTGATATTTTCCTTGGCGGAAAGTTCCCCCAGTGTCATCAAGGAACTGTTTTTGTGCTGTGGTTAGTGGATTGATTTTTACGCACACGACTTTTGCGCGGAAAGTGTCATTCAGCTCTGCCAAACGTGCTCTACACACCACCCCCTTCATCAGGCAAGTGGGTTTGTAAGTGTGTGGAAGCGTCAACGCAACAAACGAAGTATCAACAGTAGAGAAAGAGCGGCAGAGTTGAAGTGACACTTTTGTTGTTTCTTCATTGCCTGTTTCCCCGCGAGTGAGGTGCCTGTGCAACCAAATCGTGCTGGGGCATATTTTTGCAGAAAGGGCTTCTCCCCTGACTTGACCCTATGGCGGATCCTTTTGGGCGAGCTGCGCCGACTGACGGAGGGTTCTGGCATTGTCTTGGAGGGCACATACGTCCGCTCAGTGGACAGTGAGACCGATTCCCTGACACGGATGACCTTCCAGCGGCGTTGGCTCCCGACAGAAGGATGTCTTGCACGCCTATTAAGTTCAGCATAGCCAACTCAAGAAACTTTTCACCGTGCGGATCCTTGCGAACACTTCACACGCCCGGCAGGCTGTGGGGGTGTTCTGCGTTCGAAGAACACCAACTGTCGGTGCCCCTTCTCTTGGGATTCACTCGGCTGCATTAGTTTTGAGCACATTCATGATGCGTAATCCGCGTGCTTCCAACGACGTGTGTTCACATGTGCTCCTCACCACAGCAGCAGGCTCTAGGTGGTGTTTCCCCCTTTCCTCTTTTGATTTCAGACATTATTCAGAAGGTGCGCAGAAAGCGACATGACAGTGACGCGACACACGTGCTCGAGACACAGCTTCACCATACCCGATCCACTCACACCACCCCCATGCCTTGGGTGTGTGTGGTGTTCGCAGTGTCTGTGTCCGGACAGTAGCCGTGTTGTTCCTTGTTGGCCGCTTGTGCGCACAGTCGAACATTCAAGTCTTCTTGCCAACATCTTCCGAAGGTTCGTCGCGTCCGACACAAACTGCTGAGCGTGGAGCAGGGTCGAACCGACACCAAATTTCCAACTTCCAATCAACCCACCCCACCCTCCCCCGGCCCCAGGTGTGCGCCTACTGCCTTGTGCTGCCGCCCTGCAGTGTCAGGCATGGCACAGAGAGGGGCACAGGCAGATGCATGCTGAGGGCTTTCTCAACACTGCACACAGGACACGGTGCACCGAACACCTGCCTGCTGTGTAGTGTTTACAAATAGCCTGAATGGAAGCCAATATGCCTGCTTTACCAACTCATATGTTTTGCACATTTCAATAGCATAGTCTCCGTGAGGGCTGCAGCGTGATGTGCAGCGGGGCCCTGCTGCACAGCCCCACCTGCTGCACCTTCGGGGCGGCAGGTGAGGGTGGGAAGGGGGCAGGCCACAACGTGTATCGCATAGCGCAACAGAGAAGCGATGAAGGCCTGCTGTGCCTTGTGCCGATTCTTTCCCTCAGAGACCCCTCGAACGCCACCCAGATGCTGCACCTTGATATGCGGTGTGCCCCATGCAGCTGCTCTGTTGTGAGCATCGTCTGATACGATCGTCTTTGTGTCGAACGTGCAAGTGACCCACACGGGCGAGTGTCAGGATCAAAACAAGAGCGATGGCAGCAATGAGTCCAGTTGTACCTCTTTCACTCTTTGCCGTAACTTTTCACACTCGCCGCCAAGCTGCACAAACGCAGAGCATACACCGGATCTGCAATCGGACCTCACTGGTATCGCGCGGAGTGCGGGTCGCAATGGATGTCGAAACGGTCGAACTTGCATCGCGTCTCCTGGAGAAGATGCCCAAAGCAGAACGTGAGCGGGTCATGCAGGAGGCTGTGTCGCAGGTCACATCGGGCATGAGCCGCAACGGAGATGACGATGCCACCGTCCAGCACTACAGGGAGTTCCGGAAGCAGGCACAGTTGGGCAAGGGCATGAGTCCACTGCCCTTCCACTCTGGGAGCAAGCCACAGGTAAAGTCGAGTGCAGGTGCGAAGGCGTTCGGACGTGACTTCACGGGGCTCGTGCCTTTGGTGCTGCAGGACCTCATAGTCGGGACAACACACCGCGGTGCGTACCTCGCAGGCAGGGTGATGGAGGACGCGTTCCACACAGGCAGCACCGCCATCATCATGGAGGACTTTGCGGGGAAAGTCGTGCTGGTGGCGGTGTACAACACAGACGGCAGCAGGGCTGCACAGGACTTCCCCAAGGGACGCCTCATTGCGGTCTACGAGCCGTTCTTCAAGCAGCGTGTGGATGGGACGATGGGGGTGCGTGTCGACGACCCGAAGGAGGTTGTGGACTACCCGACCAGCGCACACTTCGTGTCAGATGGAGCCGCCCTTGGGGACGCACGCAGGCACGTGTTGAGCAAGTCAGGCAAGAAGGGCAGCGAGATCCCCTTCCTTGCCACACACAACCACATCATTGGGGACGGTACTGCACACTCGGATGCGTGGCGTGCCCTCGGCAACGCGGCGTACCGCAGCATGGGGAAGCAGCGCCTTGCCCTGCGCAAGGCGCTGTTCTGCTACAACAGGGCGCTGTTTGTGGAGCATCCCAAGCAGGCCCTGTCTGGCGGGCGGGAGGTGGACCTGCTGGACGTGTCGCCAGGCGCGTACGGCTTCCTGTTCAGGTGGCCGGGCGAGTACCAGGGGGAGAAGTCTGTGCTGCGGCTGCCCGACAGCTTCGGGGCGGTGGTGGCAGGGTCGGGTGGGGAGGCTGCGGCGTGCAGCGGTGTAGCGCCGCACACAGACCCGTCTCTCTCGCTGCAGCAGCCGGCGAACCGCAACACAGCCTGCCTGCTGTCTGTGCTGTACTCCAACATGGCGCAGTGCTGCATCGCGCTGGGGGACCACCCGGGTGCTGTGCGCAACGCTGCAGCGTCGCTCGCCCTGAACCCCTTCAACGCCAAGGCAGAGCAGCGCCTTGCCGCTGCGCTCATTGCCGCGCCTGGTGGCGTGACACGTGCGTTGGGCATGCGCATCGCTGAGGGCGGGATGCAGAAGTGGCGCAACCTCACTGCGTGCCAGCAGGGCGGCAGCGACGCGGAGGCGAACACACACAAGTGGCAGGGCTTTGCCTCCCTGGCGAAGGGCAGCAGCGCGTCTGCCGCGAAGAAGGGGGCGCCACCGGGCACCCTGCTGTGGAGCGAGGCGGGCAGCGGCAGCGTGAGCACAGCAGCCGATGGGTGGGCAGGTGCCGCTGTGATGGACCCGCAGGGCGACCCTGTGTGGTGGGGTGTGCTGCTGGACCCTGCGGAGCACGCCTCGCTGCAGCAGACGACGTGGGCTGCCGAGAAGGAGCTGGCACGTGCCGCCTTCACAGCCGGCCGGCACGCCGATGCGAAGCGCCACTACGCACGTGCGGCTGCCATCGCGTCGTGCGGCGGTGCTGCGCTGCGGCGCACGGCCACGGTGCTGAACAACAGGGCGGCGTGCTTCCTGGAGGCGTCAAAAGCGCCCGACACAGCAGACCCCGTGATGAGCCAGTGCCCGCCGGCGTCGCACTTCGAGGGGGATGCACTGCCACCGTCGGCACACACACAGCTCTTCGGGGACGGGCACAGCGCAGGCGGGTGTGCGGGCAGCACCGACATGGCAGCCCTGCTGCTGCAGCGTGCCATGTCCGACGCGTGTGCCGCCGCCCTGCTGGACCCCTTCAACTCGAAGCCGTGGGTCAGGCAGGCTTCGGTGTACAGGGCGCTGGGCAGGCACCTGGCTGCTCCTGCCCTGCTGGTCGCCATCCGTGACAGGGTGCGCCCTGTGTCGGAGGGCGGCAAAGACACCGCACCCCACCTGCAGCCCCGTGCGGCTGAGCTGGTCACAGCGGCGGGTGCTGCCGCTGCTGAGGTCCACACGACGCAGCAGCACCAGCCCACCCCTGTGTCCAGCGTGTCCACAGAGGAGCAGCTCCGCCAGAGGGAGGCGCAGATGCCTGAGAAAGAACGAGACAACACAGCCGAGGAGGTGCAATCTCTTTCAGCAATGTTCCGCATGATGCCGCCTGATGACCTGCAGGCCATGCTGGGCCCCGTTCTCGGGGCTCTTGCTCGCAGGAAGCCTGCCCAGTTCCACATCGAGTACCCACGCACCCACGGCTGGCCACTGGGCGTCGATCCGGTAGTATGCGGAGACCGTCTCTGCCTGACTTTTCACCAGGCAGAGATGCACCCGTGGCTGCTCATGATGACTCTGCAGCAGGACCCGGACCTTCTCTGCACCCCCAGGGAATTGTTCAAGCGGTACGGTAGTAATGTGGGGATGGCATGGGCACTCAAGCGCACCAGCCAGCTCAAGCCCGGTGACCTGATCGACTGGCAGAGTGAGTCACCGGCAATCGCCGAGAAGAAGAGGTTTGAGTCGAAGTTGAGGGCAAACTTCGGGAACCACCCGTGCCGGACCGAGTCTCTCATTCCCGGCAAGACGCACGTCGCTGTCGGGTTCAACGACCTTGGGGTGCTTGCTTCTGCCTGCCTGCCGAGTCGCATGGCCACTGCTAAGTCGTATTCTACAAACCCGGATGCACCCATCCACTTCAAGGGTGTGGACCGCAGCACCTTCAGCGTGGCGAAGACGCTGGTGGTGTGGGAGATGTTGCGCGACGCGTCTGTGCCTGTGGCGCATGTGGTGCAGGTGTGGTACTCTGCAGCGTGGACATCTGCTGTGCTGAAGAGCTTCCGCAAGTGTGTCGCATGTGCCCTGCAGACATACAAGACAGCAGCAGGGCTTTCCCCCTCTGAGCAGAGCACCTTCCCGACAGATGCTCGTGTGGTGTCGTACCTCGACACGTGGATCTCCTGTCCCGTGCCCACACTCAGAGATGCACGCAAAGGATGGATAGCCAGTGACAACGAGAAGTTGCATTGTGTTGCTTCTCTCAAGCGCACCATGGACATCAACGCTGTGTGCACCTACGCACTGACTGGAGACGTCTTCCTGCACATGGGGGACAGGCGTGCACAGACCGAAACACCTGAGATTGGGTCACTGTGCTTCTGGGCAGCCCCACCGGGCGCACCCCCCCTTGAGGACGACTGGGTGCTGAACCTCGTCGACCCGACGCAGCTCCTGAAGGACCAACTGGCAGACGTGTCACGCACACCCCGCAATGCCTCGCAGGACATGGACCTGCTGGGCCTGGCGGTGCGCAGGCTGACCTGTGGCATCCAAGCCCTGCGCGACCTCAGCGTGGCGGGGCGGCTGGAGGTGCAGCTCTTCTGTGCCGAGGTGGAGCTGGAGCACACAGCGGTGGTGCAGCAGATCGCAGACTGGCACGCCTGGACCATGAGCTGGTCGAACATTATGGACTACGTGAGCCCCCTCGACAGGTTCCACGCCCTGGCGAGGGCCTGCTCTGCAAAGGGCGACACCCTGCACTTCGGCTACTCCATGAACTGGCCTGCAGATGTGCACGGCACTTCCCTGCTGGATTATATTCACTGCGCGTCGCCCGAATGGTTGAACAAGCTGCTCCTGGAAGATGCCCTTGCAACATCCGCACTCGTAACTGGCACCCCAGTCGGAGAGGCACTGTTTGTGTCGCCCCCGTTCACCAGCCCCCTCAATGTCACCGCCTTTTTCCTCGGCGTGAGCTTCCACAACGAGTGGACTGCTCACTTCAAGCAGAAGGCGGAGTGCCTGGATGGCTATGCCCGCGCGTACCTGGTTCCTGGGAAGAACACTGGGATGCGCGTGATGTACGTCGAGTGTATGGCTGTGTACACCCAACTCTCGCGGATGGCGTCGCCTCCTCTGGAGTTCGCCTGGACTTACGACACTACCCAGAACTGGAAAATGGAAGCGCGGTACGACTGACGTGCTCTATACACAGCTCTCGGCCTGCCATGCCTAGCTTTCTCTGACTGACATTCACACCTCACAAGCTTGGTGTGTGTTCAAGAGTTCTGGGCGTCCGAACAGTGGCGTGTTGTTGTGTATTTTTGGTAGAACGCGCAAATCAGCCGCTCGGGCGAGAAGTGCGAGAAAAGCAAGCTCTGGTAACTCTTTTTCCGCTGTGTGCCCTGTTTCATATATGCGGAGGGGCCCTTTCTGCACGGCTTTGGTTTTATTGATGTTGTGGTGTGCGTGGTTTATTTTCCCTTTTTTTGTTGTTTTCGCAGCATTTTATGCTGTCGGGTGAGCTTCCGCCCCATGGGAGGCGCTCCTTCCGGCTTGCGCTGCCCACCCATCCCACCCCCGTCCCCTTCCCACATTCTTTCTTTTCTTTTAGGGGAGACGTCCTCGCAGTGGCTGTTTGGCCTGACGCGATTCCCCGCCTCAAAGCAGACCCACCTGGCAGCTACTCAAGGCACATGAGGAGTGAGAGGCGTCAACGGGCGCAACGCCCCTCCCTGCGGTCCGGCTTCCGCCACGTGGCTGACTCAAAGCAGCGAAGTGACCAACGGGAGCGACATGAAAAAAAAAAAAAAAAGTGTGTTAAGCCTAAAAAGGAGCTGTGGCAGCAATGTGGGCGTGTGGTCTGCATCATTTGCTTCTCTGCCTTATCAGTACATTCACCTTCCTTCTGCAGATTAACACCCCGGTTGCACAAACAAACACATTACGTACCACCGGCTCCTTTTTGAGCACATTGCCGCGAAGCGTGTCGAGTGCCGTATTTGCAGAGCCACATCTCACCTCATCACAGGTCGAGGTGTGTGCGTTTCACCACAACCCCCCCCCCCCATTCCCCCGTCCCGTGTTGAGTGCCATGTGTCGATATTGCTTCCATTTTCTTTTTGAGCACATTTATGATGCGTAAAAGTGTAGGAGTGCTTCCGACGATCCTGTTCCTTTTCTGTGTGTCTAGCTATCTCGTGTTCACATGTGCTCCACACCCACATCAAAGCAGCAGGCTCTAGGGTGGTGGAAGCGTCAACGCATCATTAAGGAAGAAGGAAGCACGGTTGCTACGCTTTTCTGCACTTCTGAGAAAGGCCCCCCGAACACATCTCCTGACGCCGCCTCCAACAGAATCATCTTCTGAAGATTTCGAGTCCGGCACAAACTGCTGAGGGTGGAGCAGGGTCGAACCGACACCAGATTTCCGATTCCCAATCAACCCACCCCACCCTCCCCCCGGCCCCAGGTGTGTGCGCCTGCTGCCTCTGTGCTGCCGCCCTGCAGTGTCAGGCATGGCACAGAGAGGGGCACAGGCAGATGCATGCTGAGGGCTTTCTCAACACTGCACACAGGACACGGTGCACCGAACACCTGCCTGCTGTGCAGTGTCTGCCTGCTGCACAAACTCATACATTTCGCATATTTCATTATTACCAGTTACGAGCGACGAAGCGTAGCGAAGTCGCGAAGTAACGAAGGAAATCGTACGACTGAAGCTATATAAGGATCACCTTCATGCCACTTCACAGGGGCTTACACAGCCTTTGACACAGGAGTGTGCGCTCAACGAAAAGTAGCCCGGATCTGCCTTTTTGCAGTTGCTGGGCAGGGTGTTTCTCTTGTTATAGCGAAGGGAGTACGATTTCAGTACTATTCGCCCCCCCCCCCCCCCTGTAATGCTGAAGCATCCCGCTCTGCACTCTGCTTGCACAGCCTTCCGCGCTTGGATCAACCCAACGCGGTGCTGCCTGTCACGGAGGTGCCGCATGTTGTCATCTCAGCTCCCCTGAGGATCAGGGAGGACTGCAGGCCACCCTTCCCTGCTGTGAGGTTGCTCACCTTTGGGGGCAGGGCGGGGCGGGGTATGGGGTGTGCTTCCAGGCCTGGCCATGCCTCCGTCTCCATGAGGGCTGCAGCGTGATGTGCAGGGGGGCCCTGCTGCACAGCCCCACCTGCTGCACCTTCGGGGCGGCAGGTGAGGGTGGGAAGGGGGCAGGCCACAACGTGTATCGCATAGCGCAACAGAGAAGCGATGAAGGCCTGCTGTGCCTTGTGCCGATTCTTCCCCTCAGAGACCCCTCGTGAACACCACCCAGATGCTGCTGCCCACCCCTCTCTGACTTCAGTTTTGCTGCCCTGTGGTACGGTTCGCTGCGACTCACAGCTTCGATCATCGCCTTCACCCCCTCCCTACATCCGGCAAGGATAGCCCCACACCACCTCACCACCACCCCTCCACCCCACCACCCCTTTTCTCCAGGGAGGGGGCCCCCCACACACACGCACGCCGGGGGGTGGGCTAGGACCCGTGCAGGGTTACTGGGGGGGGGTCAAATAATTGTAACCCCTACGATTATTTAGCGACGCGGTCTGTATAAATCGGGTGTCCCAAAATTTACAAATTTTCAACGGTTGGGGTGTTCAGGTGGTTGGGAAAGGTAAGGGAAACACGGCTTTTCTCCGAAAAGCCGAAAAGGCACGAAAAATCACGAAAAATCACAAATCTATGAAATCGGGCTCTTTTGTGGAGTTGTGATTTTTTGCGATTTTTTTGCGAAATTTTGTGAAATTTTGAGAAATTTTGAGAATTTTTTTTTTGGTAAAACACACCCCGTGTGAAAAAAACGCGTGACGAGTGACGGGTTGAGGTGGAAGCGATCAATGCAAAATCATCTGAAAGGAAGACTCGAGAGACTGCTGCTGTATTTTGTAAGTTCGGCGTAGCCAACTCAGGAAACTTTTCACCGTGCGGATCCTTGCGAACACTTCACACGCCCGGCAGGCTGGTGGGGTGTTCTGCGTTCGAAGAACACAAACTGTCGTTGCTACCTTCTCTCTTGAGATTCACTCGGTTGCATTAGTTTTTTGGTGGGCCGGTTTTTTTGTGGGCCGGTTTTTCCTAGTGGGGGATGAGGATGAGTCCTCCGGATGTCCTGTTGTCCTATGGCTGCTTGGTGGGGCTAGCGCAGCAGGTTCTTCTTTTGCTTCACCGGCTCTTCGCTTGAGTCCTCCGGACACCCCCCCCCCTTTCCCGTTTGGTCCCAGCCAAAACCCGATTTTTTCCAGCCAAGAGCCAGACGTTCACTACCGTGGCCTCCGGCGGCTGGGGGGCTCCGCCCCCCAGACCCCCCATGTAGCGTGTGCCTGTCTAGTACCCAAGCCCTTGTGCTTATATGGCCGTGGCTTCGGAACACATGTTCCAAAAGCCATTACGGGATATCATGGGGGTGCCTGCGCATCCTGTCGTACTGTGGCTGCTTGGTAGGGCTAGCACTTCGGAACCGTGTCATTGGGACCTGTGGTCCGGCATATGGACTCAGCAAACTGTCCACAAACCACCATTGAGGCCAACAAGGCCCTCTCGGTGGCCTGACGCAGCCGGGCCTTCCGCGATTTTTTGCGATTTTTTGCGATTTTTTGTTGTCCTGGGCAAGACGTTAAACTACCTGGGAGGGCTTCCCCAGACCATGACGGGTGCTTGCACCAGGAGTTTGAAACAGCCACTCATGCCTTGCGATGCTCAAGTGCCTGCTGGACCCCTATGTCCTTCAGGCCCCAAAGCAGGCAACGATATGGGAGCAACCTAACAGGGGAGGTGAAGAGGGCACGGGTCTTAGCCTGATGACACACTGCAACCTCAAGGTGACTGGCGACACCTCTCCCACAGTCTGCGGCGACTCTGCCGTGGCGACAAGGATTCCTGTCATGGGAGATCGCTGCGTGGATCAACGTGGCACCACCCGTGTGCTCGGCAGGTTGTTTCGGCACCTGTTTTCTCCGTGTCATGCTTTTCGTGAGCGTGTCAGGGATGTTGGCACACGCTGGGGAGGGTTCACATGATGACATAACATATATCAGAAGCACACACCCACGTGGCGCTGTCCTTGGCAGGACTTTGAAAGTGCCGCCTTGATATCCTTGTTGGATAGAACCCTCATATCACACCCTCAATCAGCTGACGAAATTTTGAGAAATTTTGTGAAAATTTTTTTTGGTTGTGGCATGCTGCGACCTCGAGCTACCGCCAGCCCCTTCTCTCTCTTCCCTGCCTCTTCCTAGCTTGCTTAAGAGGCTGGCTGACGTGCGGGACGTGGCTGATGCCGCGCCTTTCAATAAAAGACAAGCTACCTGCACCGTAGTCAGCTCCTTGAGTGGCCCTTGTCCTGATATCTCGTCGCTTAGACCTTTCCCCAACGTGGCATCCCCTCCCCCTTTGCCGGAGAACACCCCACCTCCCTTTCGTCTTGTCACTGACCCGGGTACACAGACAACCGGCGGGCTCGGCAAATCAACAAAGGTGCTTTCATCAAAGCGCACTGCCCAGTCGTCGCAGTCTGAACCTGGATTCACCTTCCTGCCCCCTCATGTCCCATCTGCCGCAAAGAGAGAGGCGGATGCCCTTGGCGCGCCCGACATCCCGCCACCGGGAAAAACGCCTGCAACTTGCGCAACGGTTAGCGCCTTGGACGTCCGGCCTTTCCCAGGCTTACTTCCCCTACCCCTCTGCAAGGGTACTCATTGCCCCTCGTTCCTCTCACCCCGCCCCCTGGGCGCCCCTGTTTCGAAAACAAAGGCCGTTGGGCAATCTGACTCGAAACCTCCAGTAGTGGCTACCGGCTTCCTGTTTGATGCGCCAAGCAGGCCACTCACTACAGCTAAAGTCAAGGCATGGAGGTGGTTACTTCCCCCTTGCGCGATTGACCCCATTCCCCACAAGGTTCGTCTGTCGAAGATCCATCGGCAGAAACGTTTCCGAGCCCGGGCTTTCCCTTTTGACCCCCCCCGCCAGATCAGGCGTTCATCAGACTTCCTTCCCAGTAAGTGGAAGGTCCCGCGCTATTTTCAACGCGCGGCCGAGGTATCACCCTCCGAGCTTCATTCGGTGGAGCCTCCGACCTTCAGTGTTCACGTGCCTTTCCCTATTTTAACAAAAGAAAGGAGCAGATCGCGCCCGTGTGGTGTGACTTAGTAAATGACTTGGATAGCGTATCAGTTCTCGTGCGTCGTCTTTCGTAGACGTTCTGTACGATGCGGATCCGCTAATCCAACATAGCAAACGAAATTTTGAGAAATTTTGTGAAAAAATTTTTTCGCAAAAATATGTCCAAGGAATTTTGGAGGATACCGAAAGTTGCCCGACCCCCTGAACACCCCAACGGTGGTGAATAATCGTAGGGGTTACGATTATTCACTTTTGGCAAAAATTTACCCGTTTTGCTGTTCAGAATGTCAATTGGTGGGGTGGGGGTGGGTGTGGGTCGCATTCTCGGCCTGTCTCACCGGCATTCCGTGCACACAGCAACAGCACCGGTGGAAACTGGCCATAGCACCCCGGTGGGCCACCAGGAGGGGAGGGACCCGGTGTGAGGCGCTTGAGTCATCCAGATGGGCACACGGTGGGGTCCGACACCCGATGTCGGACCCTGTGGGTTACCCGTTTTTTAGGTACCCTCCACACCCAGTGCGCGCTCGACCGTCGAATGGTTTTTCTGGTCCCGTGCACTTCCCTGCCTGCCACACCACCCCCTCGACCCCATCCCCAGCACCAGAGCGTCGTTGGCTGGCGTGCGCGGGGCACGCGTCGAATACCGATGACGGGGCCTGTGTTCCTGGGGCGCTGACGAGGTCCGAAGGGATTGACGCCTTGGCTCAGTCCTTACGTTTGGATGAGGGCGTGGTTTTTGACGTAGCGGGAGCCCTCAAGAATACAGCACAGCTGCACCTGCTCTTGCGCCGTCTCCAGTTCGCATAGTCCCTTTGTATGACGGTGACTGGGAGCCCTGGCTGTCCCGATCTATTTCAATGACTGTATCAGTTTCCAGCCTAGTTCCCATGCTTGGGTGCTTGGCTCGGGTGCACCCTTCGAGGTGGTACAGAGAATGCAAAGAGAGTCCACAGGGGGGTCTGGGGGGCGGAGCCCCCCAGCCGCCGGAGGCCACGGTAGTGGACATCTGTTCCTTGTGGGGTACAGTTTCTGGACTGTGTCCATCTTCCTGAGGTTGCGTATGGGCCACCCCAGAATTTTGGTGCCCCCTCCCCAGGCTCACCTCACTGGCAGGGAACCTGGGGGCGGGGGGCCTCAAACCATACTCTCTTCCACCCATTAAACTCGGGGCATGTGTGCTCCGACATGTGGGGTGACAATCAATCACTGGTCTATGACGACCGATTCTCCACTTTGTACAGCCTGAGTGGGATCCCTGCTGTTCCTGTTGCTTGATCCTCTGGGGAAAAGTCAGAAATTTGGCCAAAAGTGAATAATCGTAACCCCTACGATTATTCAAAACAAATTTACGTATAAATGGCCCAGAAAATGTTGTACAATTAATCGCCCCCTTACGATTATTCGACTACTTACGATTAATTGCCCCCCCCTGGTATGGCTAAAACCCACTTTTTCGGTGACCCAAAAAGTACCTAAGAAGTACCCAAATTTGACTTTTTTTAGGGGGGGTGTCAAAACTTATTTTCTGCCGGTTTCAGTCTGGATTTGTGGTCAGAGGCACCCCATGGCCAAAATGACCCCACCACGATCCGCACAGATCCCAAACGTTCAAAAGAACGGGGTTATGGAAAATTCGTGAGGGGGGTCCCGCTGGGTGGGTGGGTGGCTGGGGTGGGGCGGCGAGCTGCCTGCCGGGTGGCGACCTCACACACCCTGCACCTGCACCGCCATCCTGTATTGTCCTGCCATCCCTACTGTCCCGCCAGCCTATGCTGTACCGCCAATCCTGTTGTTCGAGCATGCCGCAGTACACGGCTCTCTCGCCTCTGCCACATGTGGCCAACAGCACAATGTGTCGGCTTGCGACCTGCACTGCCACCTGCACCTGCGACCTGATGGATTCCAGTGCAGTGAAGACGAAGTCCGTGTGTGCAGCCGCCAACTACACGGTGGACTCCAGCCACCCTAGCGGGAGTCTGGGAGCGGGAGTCTGAGAGGGTGTCTTTTTCTGCAGTATGTACTGGAGACTCCCGCTAGCGGGAGTCTATTTTCCAGCTAATTTAGGCTAAAGACTCCCGCTAGCGGGAGTCCGAGACTCCCGCTAGTTGAGACTCCCGAAAAGGGTTACCCTACCCCCGCTGGAGTCCACCGTGTATGCGGCACATGACCCTGCCTTCGCCGCATTCATCGCGAGAGAATGTCCGCATGTAATCAAGGTGTCTGGGCTACTGTGGCAAAAAGCTTCGAACGGCCGCTTCTGCACCACTGCGGCCGCCTGTTGGTCCCTCTCGCAGCTCGTTGACGGCGACGATACCGTCCTCGATTTCCTCCTGCGCATCCTTCTTTCGTGAAGTTGCAAATAGGGATACGAAGACGTACGAGGCTGTGATGGAGTTGGAGGGGGACCGCGAGACTGTGCGGAGGATGGGAATCTGCTTCGCGCACCTCGTGTACCCCTGCATTCTGTTTGTGTCACGGTTCTCGAAGAGCGAGGCCCAGGCAAGTGACACTTGCCAGCTCGGGTTCTCCTCGGAGTTGTTCCGCTTCCTCGCCTGGCGCTTGTGGCAAGCGGAGGCGAATGCAGAGGACGGGTACCTCCAGAGCTGGAGAGATCACCAGGAAGACTGCTTCGGCCAGTCCCTGTGCCTCTCGTTCGAGTCTGCAACGTGCACACTGAAGGGCAGTGTTCCCGAGGAACTGGCGATGACTATGGAAAATGCATGTACAATTGCTTGCACTGTAAATTTTGACTATCCTCCTCGCCGCACAGGTGTCAGAGGAACAGTTGAACGAGGTTGTCCCCACTCTTCTCGCTGAATCTGGTGTCGCCAAATACTATGGTGCCCACCACGATATTCTTCCTTCTTTGAGGTGTTGACGCTTCCACCACGTGCGAGGAGAGGGAAGATTGGAAAACAATTGTCGGTTGGGGGCTGGTAAAGCCAAGTGGACAAGGACAACCAGAAAACAATAAGAGGACGGCAGCCACACACACAGAACTGTCCATACGTAACAAATGATCCGTCGCACCTGCCGACTCAACGGCCCAAGGTTAGCGGCATCGGCCGAAGTCGGACGGTGGGTGGGCTTCTCACCAGGGTTCGACCCTCTGCCCCAAGGTGGACAAGGCCGACGCTGAGAAGTTTCTCCGCACATCCATCCACCGTTTTGCTTCCGGTTGCTACACCGAGTACAAGAGATACTCCCAGTCCACGGAAGGGATGGCTGCAGAGAGAACAGGCGCACTGGGACCTGCGGTCCTGGAAGGGGTCTGCGGCAGGATGCGGAGGGTGTTGGTGATGAATGGGGGGGGTCGCTATCCGGGATGGTGTCCTCCGCGCCAAGCTCTGTTGCATGCAGCATTGGGTTGATGGCACCTCTCCAGGTGTCACAGAGGCCCAGATCTCTTCTCTGGGGGGAAAGCTGGAGGCGGTGCAGGAGAGGAAGCTCCGTCTTGGCAAGCTGCGACTTGCGGAACTCGAAGTCGCGAGGATCGCAGACAATAACGCATCTGAGCGCAAGCGCAAGCGGCCTTGATTGACAGTATTTGCATTGTATTCCACTGTGATGTGTCGTGGTTAAAGGGGGTGTTGGTGCAGCAAGCCCTGGCACGCGGGATCCTCAACTGCCAGAGTAAAAACAAACCCGCTATTCTTGAACTCATTGAGAGTATGGACCGGTGTTTTACTCTGTCGGAACTGAGGGAATATGCGGAGGCGAGGGAACTCGTAGTCCGCCCAGAGTGGAGTCAGGAAGGGTTACTCGCGAAGCTTCAGGACCACGACACGGAACACATCGAGATTCCAGCGGTTGAAGAAGGAGAGTAGAGCGTAGACGGTCCAGAGGCTGTAGTAAGCCAGTAGAGCCGTAGAGAGAGTGCGGGTGCCACAGCCCCAAAACCCCCCACCCCCTCCCCTCACTTCCTGCCTGCAGGTCCCTTTTTGTTGTAACCCTCAACCAGCAAACTGCCCCTGAACTGATCTCCCACTCCTCTCCTCCCAGCATTCACAGGCACAACTGCCTGAACCAGACCCGCATTTCACGGGTGAAGTTTGTCACCTAGACCACAAAAATGACCCCACTACGATCCGCGCGGAGTCCAAAAAGTACAATGGGGGAAGAAAATCACGATTCTGGGAGGTCGAATTTTTCCACCCAAGAAAATAAGTTTTGACACCCCCCCCCCCCTTTTTCGGTGACCCAAAAAGTACCCAAGAAGTACCCAAATTTGACTTTTTTTTGGGCGTCAGCCAGACCACCCCCAGTAACCCACCTAAAAAGTGATCAACACACACACGCCGCAGCCGGCGGAGACTGGGAGAGGGGTGGTGGGTGGGTGGGTGCCCCCCCCCCCTCCACCCCACCACCCCCCCCCCCCAGTCTTAAGGGGGAGGGTCAACTCTTCTTCAACTCTCTCCCTCCCCCCCCCCCCCCCCCCGACAACCATCTTTACAACATATCTGGTGTGGTGACTACAAAAAGGGCTAACATTGCAAGAAGGTGCTGGGAGATTTACTTTTCCATTCACTCTCGACGATCAAACCCCCCCCCCCCCCGACAACCATGGCAGTCCACGCGCGCCGGCCCGCCTCCCCCCACCACCCCGCCTCGCCTCAACGGGTGGACCGCCCCCTCACACACCCACCGCTGCACGACACCAACCTGCCGCATGCCTCCTCCCCGTCACCACCCACACGCCCCTCCCCTGCCCGGCCATCACCGCAGCCTCCGCTGCGATCCATCCGCCCCCTCACGGCGTGGCCTCCTGAGCTGGGGTCGAGATACGTCGGACGCCTCCCGGGGGTTCCGGTGGGGCTCCCCCCGCCCCGCTGCCCTGGGGAGTGGGGGAGCATGACGAGCGACGGGAGGCTGTGGAAGCTGCAGCTGGGCGGCGGCACCGCCTCGACGGAGGTTCTTTTCTACAACGCGACGCGCGACACGGAGTTTCGGGTTGAATGCCTCTTCTCGGGGGATGGGATGTCCCCAGGGAGCCCCAGGGTTTCCTACGAGGCAGACAGGTCGGGGCAGCAGGCCCGGATCGCATGCACCCTCTCCCCCGGGGAAACGGTGTCCCTCGCGAGGGGGAGGCTTGGGGGTAGCGAGCTGCGCCTCACCCAGACAGCCGTGTCCCTCCACAGCCCCGCCATCCCGCCCGACCTCGCTGCGCGTCTGCAGCGGGGGGTGTCGGAGGAGATGTCCGCCGCGGCAGCCGCGGCAGCCGAGGCAACCTCCCTCCCCACCTCGCTCGCATCCGCCGACCCCCCGGCGCGCGCCGCAGCCGCCGCCTGCCTCCGGAGTGGAACCCCTTATGTCGACACGCAGTTCCCCCCCGCCCCTTCCTCCGCAGGGGTCACCACGCGCGAGCCTCTAATCTGGCGGAGGTTTGGTTCATACCTCCACCCCCCTCCGCCCCTTGGGGCGTGCCAGCCCTTCCGCAGCCCTCCCGAGCCCAACGACATCGATCCTGGCCAGCTGGGGGACACCTGGCTCGCCTCCGCATTCTCCATCGCCTCCGAGGTTCCCGGGGCGATCCCACGTCTGTTCGCAGCATCCCCTGAGGACCTCCGCCTCCGCGAGGTTGGGGCATATTCCATCCGCCTCTGCGCCCACGGGTGGTGGCAGGATGTCACGGTGGACGACTACATCCCGTGCTCCCTCAGGGAGCCCCTCTTCGCGAGGTGTGTCGAAGACCCCGCTGCGATGTGGCCTTCCCTCCTCCAGAAAGCCTTCGCAAAGGTCCACGGGAGCTATGCGAGAATCCTCAGCGGTGACACGCTCCTGGCACTCTCCGACATGACAGGCTGCCCCTGCGACCGTTTCGACCTCCGGGGGTCCGACCCCCACGGCGCTTTCGACGCTCTGGCAGATGCCGCAGGTGCGTCTCCCTCATCAGGCGCTGCCGGGGCGGACTCCATCATCTTCCTCCACGCCCCTTCCAACGGCGACCGTCGGGACTACGAAGGGATCGGTTTCCTCCCAGGGCACAGCTACGCTGTGCTCGATGTGGTGGCGGTGCAGCTGCTGGGTGGTGGTGGAAGTGGGGAGGATAGTGCTGGTGCTTCGCCTCAGAACCGAGGGAGGGCCGGCTCCCCCCAGCGCCGGGTGGGGCCTGGCGTGGTGCGGATGCTGAAGGTGCGGAACCCGTGGGGCGACGCTGCCCTGTATGACGGGAGGTGGTGCGATGCGGATCCGCTGTGGGGGAGGCACCCGGAGGTGCGTGTGGCGTGTCGGAAGTCGGGCCCGGTGGCGGAGGGGGGTGCGGTGTGGATGGACTTCGAGACAGCGGCGCGGTATTTCGACACCGGCGGGGTGGTGCGTGCCATCTCCCAGAGGTGGCTGGAGATCCGCATCGCGTCGGAGTTCCAGAGGGGCGAGCCGCTGCAGTGCCTCGAGATCTGGCCGATGCATGCCTCGGAGTGCTTCTTCGGGGTGCACGTCAGATCCACCCGGAGCACCGACTGGCTGGCATGCATGCTGACCGTGGTGTCGCCCGAGGGGGGTAGTGGGTGGGTGGTGCGGCCCAACGCGGAGTCACACGGTGGCCGTTTCTGCCGCGCGCGGGATGTGTCGCTCCGGGTGTCCTTCTCCGGCCCCCACGCGTCGCGCCGCCCCCACTACCTCATCTGGAGGTGTAAAGACCCTGGGGCTGACAGGCAGGCCGTCGTCAGTATGCACGCCTCCAGCAAGTTTGCCACCCTGGTCTGCAAGAGGGCCACGCCTGCCGTGCTGCAGCCGCTGCAGTATCCGCAGCCGTGGGGTGGTGGCGGGGGTGGGCCCGCATTCGACCCGTCGGGGTGCCAACCGGTGGCTATGACCTATCAGGTGGAGCGGGAGGGGGCCCGCACCGCGAAGGTTATCGACATGGGGTCGATTCGGTTTGTGCCGCAGGGGCAGGGGCGGTCGTCGAGGAGGTAGGAGGGGGCAGCAAGGGGGGTGTCGCAGAAGGCACTCATCGCAGCAGGGGTGGTTGTTGCCTGTCAAGAGCAGGGGTTGCGGTTGGTGATGACTGCCCTGCAGGGTATCTGCTGCGGGATTCTGCGATCCCGTCTGTTTCACAAGCCGTGAAACACACTTCCCAGGCGGGGGGGGCATATACACAGCCCCTCTTACTGGGGGGGGGGGGGCAAATACAAGGGTATACTCTTCTATTCACCGTGCCAGCTTACGTAATTCAGGGTCATACCTGAAGCTTATTCTGACAAAAAGCGGCCAAAAACCCGGTACTTATACTCAATTTTTTTCTTGGTTTTCGTGACCTGTTTCATCCCATTTTTTGGGTGGTGCGCACCGCAGGTGACCCGAAAAACACCGAAAACGGCATGTTTCGGAACATTGGAATCCATGGTGCCCCCAGACGTGTTCTGCGGATGAGTCCATATTTTATTAGACCCCGTACAGAAACACGAGAAAACGTGGGAATATGCAGTTTGACCCTGTAGAAGAGTGGTGCACCCTTAGAGGTGGTCCAGAGAATGCAAAGAGGTCCACAGGGGGGTCTGGGGGGCGGAGCCCCCCAGCCGCCGGAGGCCACGGTCGCGAACACCTGTTCCTTGTGGGGTACAGATTCTGTGGTGAGTTGGGTGCGTCCTCCTGAGGGCGGTCTCTGGATTCCATGACCTGATGTGATCCCAAAGGGCTTGGTCGACAGGCATACGTCACGCGGGGGTCTGGGGGGCAGAGCCCCCCAGCCGCCGGAGGCCACGGTACTGAACATCTGTTCCTTGTGCGGTACAGTCCATCTTCCTGAACTTGCGTAAATTGCGCCTAAGGGTTCGATGAGGGCGCCAAGGCTCGTCAGTGCGGGCTGGATCGTCGCCTCAAAGCCAGAGGTTCAATGACAGACACTGAGGACATGGGCCAGGCCCCATGGGCTGGCCCGCCCGGGCCCATTTTTGGGCCATTTTTTCCTCCTCCCGAAAATGCGTTTATTTGCATCATTGGGATCCGTGGCTCACGCCATGGTACTTTTCTTTCTCCGGAAATATTATTTGTTCACACCATTTGGGCCTGAACCAGAGGCTTAGCTTGGGGGGGGAAACTCGGTCAGCTGACCGAGTTTCAGCCAAACCCGGAAAAAAACTCGGTCAGCCCAAAAAAAAAAAAAAAGGTAAAAAATTCCGCGAAAAAATTGGATTTTTTATGGGGTGCAGCAGCACAGGAGGTGAAGCACGCGTGCGAGCGGAACGCGAACACCCCATTCTCCTTCTGTCCCGTATTCGTCGCTAGCCTAAGAATAACGTCAGCAGTCTCGAATTCCGTCTCCCGGCAACATGGTGGGCACGCAGGTGCAGGAGGCTCTGGGCCACATCGCTGGCCATTGCATGGCACCTCTCCGGGGATCACTGGCGCGTACCCTTGCCCGGACTTCAATGCCCCAGCAGCACACCCACTGAAGTGGGCACAGGCGCACAAGACTGCCCTTCTGCAGGAGCCCGGGTGTCTGTTCCGAGATTCCGAGGTTGGGCCTGCAGGAGGTTATTCAGCGGTTTACCTCGGCAAACCTCGCTCTCACATACCCAGCAACATGCAGGTTACTCCAGCTTGCATCTATCCTTCCGCTGGGTACTGCTTCTGTTGAACGCTTGTTTTCCAAGCTCCGCTTTGTCTCCACCAGGCTTCGCCAACTGAGCAGCGAAAGCCTTGCAAATGTACTCTTTGCGGGTGTGGAATGTCGCGAAGATCACAGGGTATCCCCGTAGCCAGTCTTGCGAGGTGGAAAAGTTCACCGAAGCACCAAGAAGCGGATGCAGTCCCGGCAGCGCAGATAGTCCTGAAGTGGGCTGAATAAGAGCCATCTGCGCTGCCGGGACTGCATCCGCCACTGGCGGGAAACTGCCAATGCAGCACCTACAAAAGCAACAAAGCAAACCCAGGTTGAGGCTGCAGACCTGGTTGCTGAGCTGGTGTTCGGGAAGGCAGCAACGTCGAATTCTGGGTGAACGGGGTGGTGGGGGGCAACTCAACTGTGTGTGTACTGTGACCGAGTCTGACCGAGTTTCGGCCCCAACCCCAAAATCCAAGCTAAGCCCCTGCCTGAACCACCAAGAAAAAAAATTATTGGCAATTCTGAAAATCCTTACACTCATACCGGGCAACATTCAGGTATGTTCAGGGTTCTCAAAAAATTGTTTTTTCGCTGAAAAGTTGTCTACCATGCAAATACAAGAGTATATACTCTTGTATTTGCATACTAGAAATGTGGCCTCCGGGTGGGCCCTCATGGGGCAGCGGCGCCGAATAGACAATACGAGCGTCCTCTTGGCCTTTCCCACCCAGAGGCGACTCCCACCCGACCGTGACGACTCCAGACAGGAGGCCCACTGGCCTGGGGGAGGTCATTGGAAGCACAAAATATGATGAAAACCCCACAAAAGTTCTCCAAAAGTCTAGTATGCAAATACAAGAGTATACTCTTGTATTTGCTCGGTGAACTTTTTAAAATCGCAATTTCTGGAGTACTTGTATTAGCATATACCCTTGTATTTGCATATACTCTTGTATTTGCCCCCCCCAGTAAAGGGGCAGTGAGTGGAGATATCTTTCAGAAAACACGTTGTATCCTCTTCCGAATCTCTCAGGGGGGATCTGCTCTTTCGCTCCGTGTCTTTGTGCCCCCTCCTGCACGGCACAATCCTGGGATCAGATCCTCTTTCCGTGAGCACAGTGCGTTCGTCGCAAAACCCCCCCCCCCTCCGACACACTTTCAGGCAACCTCTTTCGCTTGCTTGCATTGCACGCATCCACCAAAAGATCCGGTGGGATATTATGAGTGCATCACCACATTACCTTCCTGTTGTATCACCCCCCCATGTTGAGTTAGACACCCGCCCACCCCCGCATTATCTCCCTCTGGAGGCAAGAGCCATGCCCGCTTCGCTGCGCGCCAACCTACCCCGCCCCCCCCTTGTCACACGCATCGACCTCTCCACCTCCAACGCAGTCGTAGGGTCAAATCAACCAGGCAATCCCCTCATCCCCCTCAGTATGAACCGCGGTGAAAAGCGTGAGGGAAAGTGGGGCCTGCCTTCCCCGTTCATCGCTTTATAAATGCAATGCGGCCTTCTTTTTTGCGTTGATGCCATGCGCCAATCTGTGTGCAGGGAGGGGCAGTTGGGGGAGGTGCTGCTCTCTTTTCGCTTTGGGGGCCCTCGCTACGAGTCACTGTGAGTCACGAGTCGTCAGTTTTCAGCCAAACATGGCTGACTTCTCACTTTTTCTCACTCAGTCACACTTGGTAGCGAGGGCCCCCTTTGAATTAATTTGATTAAGCACACTCGTGTGAGCGGAAAGCGCCCCACCACAGCTGCAACCAAACGTGTAGAAGCGTCAACGCAACAAACAAAAGGAAATTCATCAGAGCGGTTGTAGCTGTGAAGTGATAGGGCGCTTTTTACAGCTATACCCACCCACCGACCCACCCACTCCCACAAGCAGGCCCGTAGTGTGGCGCAAGGGGAGTGGAATCCCACCACCTGTTCTGCTGATTTGATGTTTTTTGCTGTTGTCGGTATTCTCTTCTGAACGGGGGTGTAAGTATTGTTCCGGATTTGGCGCACAAAGAACAGCTTTACATTTTTCCGGCATTTGCTTTGGACCTGGAAGGGCACGGGGGGTGTTTGGAAGCAGATCTGAGTTGAAAATGTTGAAGGATTCCCCCACCCCCACCCACTCCCAACCCCCCCTGACGCTATGTCGGCTCCCTGCAGCTTGTGGCTGTTGTGTTGTTCCAGAAGTGTCCCACCTGTTTGCAGGCCAAAATGAGTGCTCTCTCGGCTTGTTCACCACCCACCCCACCACCACCACCACCACAGGCAATATATTACCTGCAACAGTCTACAAGACTACAACACAGTTCGGACATCTCGTTCAGTCTCTACCCCCCGTCCGTGGGGAGCTGCGTTATAGTTCTTTAGACAACCGACTTGTTCTTTCGGTGTCCCTCCCATCCCCAGTCCATTTCCACGCGACGTTCTTTGCTTTTTGACAACACACGACACAAGATCAAGCAAGGAGTTGGGCGGAACAAATCATAACCCATAAAACAAAGGAGGAAGAAGGGCGCTCAGGCAACAGAAGAGAGCAGCAAAAAAGCCGCCACAAGAATATTCCTATTCCGCGGCCACAGGCTTTCTTCTAACCTCTCCTCCGAAACAACCTACAAAGCAAACTAAACTCCCAACAAAAAACCGACAACTAAAAAAACGCAACAACAGCACGCACACGCACACACACACACTCACTCAAACCTTCAGCGAAAAAGAAGAAAAGCAAGCGCAACTTCTCTTTTCTCTCTCTCTCTCTTCTCACGCACACAGATCACATAACAACAGCACTACAAAAAAAACAAGGCCTTCCGGCCACACTCACGCACTCACCCACACCTCACTCACTTGTTTTACGCAACTTCTCTTCTCTTCTTCTTCCCGACTTCTGCTGAATTTGATGCGGGCATGTCGCGTTACTGCTGCGCGCCTTCTGTCGAATGGTGCGCGCCGAGGCGTGTGTGAGTCGCCCGTGGCGCAGAGGGGCCTGGCGTCTGTGACGGAGATCGAGAAGTGGGGCCGCGGCGAGGTGGAGAGCCTGGGCGTCGACACGGTGGCCGGCGTGCTGCACATCATCTCCAGGAGCGAGAAGCGCAATGCCTCCATGATGGTTGTGGCGCAGCTGGCGGAGCACGTCACCGCCTGCCTCCGGAGCGGGGCCCGCTACTCATCCCCGAACGCCCTGGTGTCCATCGTGAAGGCGCTCGCCAACGCCGAGGTGTACACACCCACCACCTTCGCCGAGACAGCGAAGCACGTCACCGCCGCCCTTGGGCCCGGCAGCATCACCTCTGCCCTCCACTCCTCTGAGGTTGCGGGCGTGGCTCAGGCCTACGCGACCTGCCTCTACTACTCGGCACCGCTGCTCAGCGCCCTGGAGCTGCACCTCACAGACACGGCGGCGATGACTGCCATGTCTCCCGATGACACGCTGAGCCTGCTGTCCTCCATGGCGACTCTCTCGGTATGCTTTTTGCGAGAAAAGACGTGTGCTAGATGTTCCTTCTGCCAGTAACACACACTCTAACCCCCCGAAAACCAACAACGTCCATCGCACCGCACAGAGCCTGCCACCACCACACCACACACCCCCCTCTCAACAACAGCACCCTATCGAGACGAACTCCGTGCTGCTCGCTGCGATCCACGTCATGAGCACCTGGGACGACCTCTCTGCGGAGCAGGCCGCACAGCGGGTATGCCCCTTGGTTGCTTTGCGCTGTGGCCAACCTCGGTGGGAGGGGGGCCCCCACACCCTCCCCCACCACCACCACCACTACCACCAAGCCACACACACCCCACCCGCTTCCCGCAGGCTTCGCTGCTCTCGTGGAGCACAGGTGTGCTGGTGCAGCTGCGCAACAGCGAGGGGGCAGCGGATGACAACACCGTGGAGCTGATGGCCAACGTTGCGACTCTGACGCTCGACCGTGGCGACGACGCGCTGTGCACCCTCAACCTGGAGCAGGCGGCACAGCTGCTGCACGGCATGGCCAACGTTGTCTTTTCTGAGCAGCGCTTCGACGACGCGACCCGCCACAAGAATGCTTCGCACTGCGCCCTGCTCTGCGAGTCTGTTGCGGGCCACATCGAGTCGATGCTGGAGGCCGCCTTCCCTCAGGGCGAGGCTGTGGGTGCAGAGGCGGTCAGCCACGTGCAGTCGGTTGTGGGCTCGCTGCACACCCTGCTGAAGAACTCCTCCGCGCTCGACATGGACCTTGCGGCCTGCACCCAGGCGGTGTCGCAGCTCTGCCGCTGTATCGGTAGCAACTTCGACGCTTTCTTCTCCAACGCGCCCCGCGGCACCGTCGCGACGCTGCACAGCGTGCTGCACTCGCTGCCTTCCGACAGGCAGCACGAGGTGCAGGAGCTGTTCCACCAGGTGTGCCTTGCGCTGTGCCATGAGGGCACTGCGCACTGCATTGACAAGCTGAGCCTCGTGGACCTCGGCGTGCTTGCCTACGACCTGGTGCAGCTGGGCCAGGCTGACCAGGCCGTGTTGGGCCTCATCTTCCGCCAGTCGCTGCGCGACGATGTTGCGGACGATGTCCCCGCCTCCGCCATCAGCTGCCTGAGCTACGCCGCCATCAGCACTGGCCACCACCCCTCCAACTACTTCACGTCCCTCATGTCTCTGGTGCAGCGCAAGCAGGTGGGCCAGCCGCAGGCCCTGCAGGAGTGCCTGGAGGTGCTGGAGTACTACGACCCCACAGGCAGCGTGCGTGCCGCGCTGGACGCCGAGGCTGACGGGGACGTGTCGCCGGCACCCTCCCTCCCCGCCGCGAAGCTGCACCGCAGGACGGTGCCCCTCGGGTTCCCCCTGCAGTCGCAGCTCGGGGCGTGGCCCCACGTCACCCCGCAGCAGCTCGCGGTATGCCTAGGTTGGGTAGATGGGGTTCTGAGCGGGTGGGTAGGGGTCACGACGTGTGGGCGGCAACCATCTTCTTCTTTCATTTGGGGTTTTGGTTCATCCGTTTGGCACCCCCCACACACACTTTCTTACGTTTTCTCTACACCACCACCGCCGCCACCACCCCTCATCCCCCCGCAGGACCCGCGCACCAAGATCATGCTCCAGGGCCGTGACGGCTGGCTGAGCGAGCTTCCCCTGAAGATGCGCGACCCGGTTGCCCCCGCCGTTGCCAAGCGGCAGGTCGACCACTGCCTGAACTACAACGTTGCCTCGCGCGGGTGCGCCCGCCCCAGCAGCATCACTATCTTCTGAAAAGACGGAAAAGACCCATCGGCTCTCTACGACGCCGTCCTTGTTGCACTCCTTCCGGCTTTGCGGGATAGTTGGTGACATCGGAATCCAGCCAGACTCTCCAGGCATCTTCCTCATCGGTCTCCGCTTGACGCGAGGCCCCCGCGTATAGAGAATGGTGATGTTAGCGAGGTGGTGCGTCCCATCTCCGTTCTGCACTCAAAAACAAAACCCCCCCGTGTGTCGGTTTTTTGTGTGGCCGGCACAGCTTGCCACACGAATCGCCACCGCCGAGATATAGAGAGAGGAGGCTATCTGAGTTCACGTGACCAACGGGGGATTTCAGCTTTTTTCAGTCACCTAAGGTCACATAAGGTCACGTAAGGTCCCCTGAGGTGAACTCAGATAGCCGAGAGAGAGAGATATAGAAGCGACGGGTGACCCACAGGGACGAGCCACGCTCTGCCTCGTGGGACTGGTTGGGGCGCTCTCTACCCTGCGCATTTTCTGCGCCAAAAAAAAGGTGAATGCCTCGCACCAACCCCACCCACCTGCTGGCTCTGATGTGTGCATTTGTCCCGGTAGTGTGGGTTCGATCCCCGAGCAGGACTTCCCCCCCTCCCCCCGTCCCTACCCCTTCTGTGACGGCACGTTATAGCCACCGCCCCTTACCCCCCACCCCCCTCCCGCCCTTTCCCGCAAAAAGGTGTCTCCATCAAGTATTCAGCAGACGTATCCAACCCGGATATCGGTTCAACGAACCAGAGGTAGCAGCAGTGAGTGGGGGAGAGTAGTCAAAAAAAGACCAGGCGGGCATTGCGCTTTACGCTTTTCGTACAAAAAATCATAAAAAGGGTGAAAGGTTTTGTGCCAAAGAAAAAAAAGACAAAAAATGTGTTCAGAGTGGAACACGCTTCCGGCGGAAGTGCAGTGCAGTTGGCAGCTGGCCGGTTGGGCTGTGGGGCTGCATTGCTCCAAGAGGAATTCAAAACAAACAGTTGGTTTCGCTTGCCAGACTTCTCTCTCTCTCTTGGGGTTGGTGTAGGCGTTGACAGCATCCGCACAAAAAAAGCCAAAAAGACAGCGCCCGGTAGCCCCAGACGTCAGGCTGAGTCCGTTCATGCCAAAAAACAAACAAACATGGCAAAAAGAAGAAAACCAAAAAATAATGAAATGCGCGAAAAGGATGCCCCTGAGCACCTGAGTTTGAATTGATACGGTTTTCTTGCGCCAGAAAAAAAATCTCCCATTATGTCCCCCCCGACCCCCGACCCCCCTACCCCCCCCGCAACTGTGTGTATACAGCAAAGCCGGAAGAATAGAAGGGAGTCGATCCCCCCCTCCCCCCCCCCCCCCAATGACTCGCCCCTCTTCAAAAAAACAAAGAATGTGATTTTTTTCCCTTTCCGGGAACTTCCCATCCTGATCTGTTGTGTGTTCCGTTTTCTGTCCAACTTGTCAGATTCGGTGATGTGCTTTTTACGATGAAACATGAAAAAAAGTTATGGTGCTGCTGGACGAAGGAAGATTACGGGGAAGGGAGGGTGGGGGGTGGGGTGTGTGTGTCAGGCGTGTTTGTTCAGCCTGGTGGAACGGCGATCACGTCAAGAACAAATCACTTGGTGTGTTCTGCACTGCAACAAAAAGTTTCATGTGTGCGAGTGTGTGGTGACCACGTTTTGTGTGGGGAGATCCTTCGCGGATCATAGCCCACCCCCGCCCATCTCAACGTCACAGCGGAGGCCCCACTCGGGTTAGAGTGTGGGGCCAACTCAGTGCCCACTCCGGGGAGGGGGGCTGTGTGAGTGTGTGTCCGGAAAAATCCAATTCCGGTGTCAGTGGGTTGGCACGGTCCTATCTCCGAAGAGAAGAAAGCCGCTGCAAACAGACAATGATGATGTTGCACGCAGGCAACAAAAGAATGTGGGGAGAGGGAGTGGCGTATCCGAGAGACTTGCTGCTGTATTTTATAGGCGGGGTGCGCTGGCACTTCACCCAAGAGGGCTAGTCTTTGTTGGAGCCCTTTCCGGGCCACACAAGGCTGTCCCGTTGGCGCGTTACGCAGGGCAGGACGTGCCGATGATGGGTGCTCGTGTCTGGAGTGAGTGATATAAACTGCACGACAGGAGACGTCCGTTGTGTGTCACCACAGCGGATCGCACCCCAATAGTGCAGGGGAGGTGAATTCTGCTTGCTCTCTCAGTGCATCATCCCATGCGGTTAAAAAAATACAAATGAAAAAATATCGATAGTGCGGGGATTGCACAGCCCACACAGGCTGTGCTCCGCACGCTCTGGGCGTGCCATTCCGATCCGCCGATCAGGTGTAGTACCCCCGCTGTTCTGATTCTTATTCTCTTCTTCCTCTTCTTCTTCTTCTTCTTCTGGTCCCCACCCCCCCCCCCTCCACCCCTGTTTGAAATGAAATAAAATCCCCCCCCCCCCTTGGGAGGTGTATTTTTACCGAAACCACACCCCCCCACCCCCACCCCCCAGAACCCACCTATATTTTTTTACGCACACTTGTGAGCAGAAAATGTCACTTCACCACAGCCAAACGTGCTCCGCACACCACTAGCCTCCCCCATCACAGGAGTTGAGGTTTTGTGTGTGGAAGCGTCAACGCATCACAAACAAAATACGAGTAAAGAGCGGCTGTACTGGAGTGACATTTTTCAAATATCCCCTCCCCTCCCCTCCCCTCCTCCCTTTTCCCTCCCTCCCTTCCCCCCACCCCACTCCACCCCCTACTTCACCCTCCCCACCTTCCCACTCATAACGCAGAAAAATTGCCAAAGAAATCTCCGTTCTCTCAGTATGTCTCGCTGTCTCTCTCTTGCTCTCCACCCACCCGATCAAGGAGATTACCCTGCATACAAAAATCGAATGGGGAGGTGTTGCCATTTGATTTTCTCTACTTCTCTCGACTTGAAAGGCCTGGCTGTGTGTCCACTGAGTGTTTCTGCTGCTTCCTCCTGCCAAGCTCCAGCCAAACGCAGGTACCCAGCGAAATAAAATGGCACCACACAAGAGGGGTCCCTTGGATTGGAAGAATGGCTGAGCGTTTCCTTCTATATCGCGAAAGGAGTACGTCTCGCGTGTCAGCGTTCGGGATTTTCCGCACCTCACATTTTCCTGTGATCGCAGCTGTTCACCGTTCGCACAAACCAACACCGGGGAGGGGGGGGGGGGGGAAAGGGTGGCCTGGGTCAGCCCCAAGCCCTCCCCCCCCTCCCTCCTCGTTTCCGCTTCGCCCTTCCAATTCCCCCAATCACCCCCCTCGCCAGGCCTCCAGCGCCCCCCCCCCCCCCCCGTCCTCCTCCCTTCTCTTTGCTATACGTAGCCCCACCCGAGGTGATGTCCCCACCTCCTCTTCCCCCACCCCCTTCCCTCCTCGCTCTCGCTCTCTCACTCTCTCTTGTCCCCTTCGCTGCCCTTTTTTTATAGTCTTCCTCCGTGCTGCGGGTCGTCGTGCGTGCCCACACGTCTCCTGGGTGGGGGTGGGAGGAGGTGAGGGGGGCTCGCTGCGAAGCAGACTGGATTGCCGCCTCGCGGGGGAACACGTTTCTAACGGGTATCGAGCCCGCAACGTATCCCCTCGTGTGGCGGATGTGTCCTACTGACTTCGCGGCATCCGGAAACAATAATCTCCGGCTGCTTCCTTTCCCCTCCCCCACCGTCACCGCCCGCCGCCACTGCCACCCCTGGGTCTTTCGGCGGATAGTGGTCATGTGCGCATTCAACTCCAACCTCCACTCCTGCCCCCGGTCGCGTACAAATCGGGTCGGAATGGAGCTCGAAGGGCAATTTTTGGAAGGCTTTTTGATGAAAAAAAGGTGCACTTTCTGAGGGGGGGGGGGTTCTAGGAGGTTGGGAGGGGGTGGGGTGAGCTTTTTGGTTGATCGCGGCCTTGGCTGTCCTGTACGTCAGTCCGCTGTTTTGGTGGTGCAGAGGAAGAAGAATAAGGGTGGGGTGTTTTTTTTGGCGAGACATCACACACAGGTCTTATCGCAAGACAGATCACCTACCGAGATATTTCGTCTGGTCGAAATGTTGAATGAGAAGACTCCATGATGTGTGTGGTTATCGCAAGGCAGTTTATCAAAAACAAATGCAACGCACAACAACGTGGTTTACCACAGCAGCCCCAAGCGGATTCAACACTAACCTGCACCATCAGACAATGCCAGTCTGCCAATGGAAATGCTAACAGACACACGCAGTGACTCGGTTCAACTACCCCCCCCCCCCCTTTTCACTTTCTTTGTGGTCTTTGCACTGCTCTCCAATCCACTTCGATGCAGGGCGTCGAGGCAATATCAGGCACACTGCAGGTGTTAACAACAGCAAGTGCGCCAGCCCCTTCTTTCAACAAGGGAGGGGATTGCCAGTGGGATGCGTGCAATGCAAGCAAGGGGGGCACGAATCGTGATGTGTGTCAGTAGCATTCGGAGCTCCTCTCCTCCTCCTCCCCCCCCCCCCCCCCCACTCCGCTCCCCGTCCCACTCCATACGAAAAATCAAAAGTTTTAGATCATACGAAAAAGGGGACAAGATCAAGCCTTGGCTTGGGCTTGTCCACACCAAAAAAAACGTGTTAACCCCATACCCCCTCTGATGTGAGAATGAGGCCGAGAAGGCGGTGCCGGTTTTTTTGTGTAGAAGCGTCTGCGCATCTACAAACAAAATACAGGGCTGGGAGCGGTTGCTGCTGGACGGTGTTGTTGTGTGACTTTTTTTTGCCGTGCAACCAAAGAACTCAAGCTCAAAAATCGGAAGGGAAAAAATCGGTGAAAGAAAGAGGCGGAATAACAACTTTTGCAGCACCTGATGGGTGGTGATAGGTGAACATCACCAACTGCGCTTGCGTTTGGTTGGGCAGCCCAAAGCGCCCGGGTTTTGCCTGGGATCAGCCCGGTTCTCACCAGCCACCCCACACCCCACCCACTCCGCCCTTTTCGGGCGGGCGCGGCGGGGCCAGGAGGGGATGAGATGAGACTCCGACAGCCCACTGGCACTCCGAACTTTGGGCCCTTTCCTTCCGTTTGTTCGCATGCCGCACCGTTCACCAGCAGGGTGCTGTGTACGGCGGAGGCTTTCTGTAGCAAATTGTTACAATTCCGTTCCCTTTTTTTTGAAATTCCGAAAACAAAAAGGTGGCAAAAAAAGCCAAAAAAACGTAGCACACTGGCAATGTCCGGCGGCAGACATTGTGGTGTGCCTGATCAGTTCGCATGATGGCTGGGATGACGGGATCGGAGAAACCTAAAACGACAACACCGGAGGACACACAGAGCAATTTTCACAGTTTCCCCTGAATGATAAAATCTCTGTGTGTCAGGACGGTGTAGTTCTGACAACGGTGTGTGCGGGCAGTGAGCGGATATTGCATGGGTGTTCGGTGCGGCCGATACTACTATTCACATCCGTGGTGGGTTGATTTGTTTCGTGTTAGAAAAAAGTAGCGAAATCAGTTCCGTTGTGATGTGTAGCATTTTACGCCCACGCCCTGGGGAGGGGGGGGAGATCAAGAAGTTCGTTCAAAAAAAGGCACACCTCCCCACACCCACCCCCCTCACCAACTCCCCCCCCCCCCCCCAAACTGCCTTCTCTCCTCCGAACCAAGGGGTGCAATCGAACCGAACCGAGGTGTGACATTCAGCCTTTCCCACAAACACCAACCCACCCGCCTATACCCCACCCACCCCAGCGTTGGAAGGAGTTCCGACACTCTCACTCACGTGGAGCGCAAGCTCGGCGGGAAAAAAAAGGTGGAGATCCGCACACAAAAAATTGCCTTCCTCTGAATCCTCTCCCCTCGCTGCCAAGCGCCCTTTCCGGGCCATGCAAGGCGGCGGTTGGAAAGGGTGCCTGCCATGGAGGGCTCTCACTGTGGACCGATTTGCCAGTGCTCCCCCTTTCCCTTCCCCTCCCCTTCATGGAAGGCATTGGAGGAAGGTAATCAATCAGACCCACCCTGATTTCTTCTGGCCCCGTTTTTATCTCTCAGCTTTGACGTCAATTGAAGGAAGGCAGAACGAAAAAATGTGCACGGGGGGGGGGGGGATGTAGGATTTCGTTTTGCAAGTCTCTCTCTCTCATATATGTCTCCCCACGATCCCATTCTCTCTCACACTCAGTGTCGAATCACAGACTCCTCAGAAAAATGACTTTCTCCTGACCCCCCCTTCCCTCCCCCCCCAAAAAAAACCAATGAGAAATCATGAAAAACGCAAAAAAAATTCAAACTAAACAAAAAGTTACTTCACCATTCAGCAGCAACCGCTCTTAGCCTGTATTTTGTTTGTTTGATGCGTTGACGCTTCCACACACAAACCCTGAAATGATAATCACACCCTGAGCCTGATGAAGGGTGGGGTTAGTGTATAGAGCACGTTTGGCTGCTTGCTGTGGTGGGTGACTTTCTGCTCACACGAGTGTGCGGAAAAAAAATATTCAATACAAAACCAACAACAGGGATGGTATCATAACATCGCATCCCCATCCACAATACCCACCTTGCCCCCCCCCCCCCCTAGGGGGGGTCAAATGCCACCCTTTTACGTGGACAAACACGATTTTTCAAAAAACCGGCGCAGAGGCCCCAAAGCCCCCGTAAACCCTCCAAACCCCCCCAGATCGGTCCGGAAACCCATCGAACCCCACTTTTCCACCATTCCGGGCACCTCAGGTGCCCGAATTGGGGTACCTAAATTTTGTGCCACCGTTTGGTACCGGACAGTGCCACTGTGTGGGAGGTTGGAAAAGAAAATGCCCCAACACACCACATCTGAGGGTTGCAATGCATGTTGCTTGCCAACCACGTCATCCGGTGGGTGTCAGGCGCTATGTAGGTGGCATTAGCCAGGTCTTCGATGAGTTCTGGCTTGTATATGTACCTCCCTGCCACCATGCACCGGGAGGCTGCCTGTAGGTACGGAACAAGTCCAGATGGTCGTGTGATTCCTGTGCAGCAGTGCTCCACAACCGGGATGTGTTGACAACGACTGTTGCAACACGAGCTGTACATTCCGGGAACACACGAAGTGCGCTGTCGTGGTACCCATTGTGCCAGAATTGGTAGTTGCTGCGGTCTACTTTGCCTGGCCCAAGAGCACTGGTACTGAACGGTGCAATATGCGTGGCGAGGTGAATGCAACGGAAGGGCGCAAAGTCAATACAGCTCTCGGATGGCGGGTGGTGGTGCCACTAGTGTGTGACGTTCACTCGAGGATACAACGCATCACAATGAATCAGCAACCGTGGACCGAGTACAATACGCTCTCTGTGGCTGGTGTGGGGGACAAAGGCAGTGCCTGTGCCGCAGGCAGGGAGGTACATATACAAGCCAGAACACATCGAAGACCTGGCTCATGCCACCTACATAGCGCCTGACACCCACCGGATGACGTGGTTGGCAAGCAACATGCATTGCAACCCTCAGATGTGGTGTGTTGGGGCATTTTCTTTTCCAACCTCCCACACAGTGGCACTGTCCGGTACCAAACGGTGGCACAAAATTTAGGTACCCCAATTCGGGCACCTGAGGTGCCCGGAATGGTGGAAAAGTGGGGTTCGATGGGTTTCCGGACCGATCTGGGGGGGTTTGGAGGGTTTACGGGGGCTTTGGGGCCTCTGCGCCGGTTTTTTGAAAAATCGTGTTTGTCACCCCCATTTGACCCCCCCTACCCCCCCCCCCCCCAGGGGTCGACCCCACCCCTCCCCAAAAAGAAATGCCGAATCCCTCTTTCCCACCCCCCTTTCTCTCAACTCATGCATGCATTATTTTTTTGCACATAACACACCTGTGTGGTACGGGAAATGCTACGAGGAACGCGATGGACTCGGGACTGCTGCTGGCCTCTCTTGCTATGGTTTACTTATGTTTCGTGCTCCACCTGCTCCACCTCATTCTGCACTTCAGATGATCCACTTCACGTGGGTTACGAGTGTACTGGGCCAAACTCCCCCAAACTCCCCCATGCCATTGGTGCACTGGGCCAAACTCCCCCAAACTCCCCCATGTCATTAGTGTACTGGGCCAAACTCCCCCAAACTCCCCCATGCCATTAGTGCACTGGGCCAAACTCCCCCAAACTCCCCCATTGTCACCCCCATTTGACCCCCCCTACCCCCCCCCCCCCCCAGGGGTCGACCCCACCCCTCCCCAAAAAGAAATGCCGAATCCCTCTTTCCCACCCCCCTTTCTCTCAACTCATGCATGCATTATTTTTTTTGCCTTCTGGCAGACACGGTGCAAAAGCGTGCGTTGGAACACATCTCTCTTATCTTATCTTCTCTTCTCTTCTTCCCACCACCACCACCACCACCACCACCATTCCCGACCCCACCCACACACTTTCCCCACATTCCTCACAAAAAACCCGAGCGGAGGGGATTCTGCTGTGACGTCTGGCGATGGATGGGAGGGACCTGGATCCGCAGGAAGGACGCCCCACTATCGTCGATCGCGAGAACACCCCATGCGCCTGTAGCGTGGCGGGTGTTTTTGCAAGGATGTGCATGGGTGCAGTTTTCCTGCGTTGTGAGGGCACAACTCTCAAAAAAAATACAGCAGCAACAACAACAGCAGCGGCGGCGACAAAGGGTGGTGAACCCCCTCTGAAGACTTTGTGTCATGCCACCCCCTGCCCTGGCAGTCCCCCCCACCCCCCGGACGTCAGGGTGGTGTGGCCCGTCGATTCCCAAGACAAAAACCGACAAGAATTAACAAAGTTGGGGCGGGGAGCAGCCCCCCCGCGCAGACGCAGCCCCCCCCCCCTCCCCGCAAACCCAGACCCTTTTCCACTTTCCTCACCCCCCCCCCCCCCTGCACACGCGCTGTGGCATGTGGGCTGCCAGTCTTATTTTGACGGCGGTCCGTGTGAGATTCCCCCCCCCCCCCCTCCCCCCCCTTGTTTCTGAGATTCGTTACGAGAGTTGGTGGAACCGGAATTTGTGCCGGAGAATTGAAGGAGGTGGAGGGGGGGGGGTGGGGTTTGTACAACTGGTCACAAAGGGGCGTGGGGTGCGGAAATACCCGCTCCCCCCCCCCCCCCCTGCCCCCGCACGTCACCCTGGGTTGGTTCTGTCTCGCATGGCAGGACCGTCGACGGTGTTCGGCCTACCGAACTTGGCGTGTGGGTGGGTACCAAGACCCCCCTGCCCATCTGCCCACGATAGGTTGTTGAGGAATTCAGAAAAAAATACCCCCCCCCCCTCCAGGGCACTCCCCTCCAGCTGGGATAACAGCATGGGATGTTACCGTATGACCGTATGATGAACCCTCACAAATCCCGCAGCCAGACCCCCCCCCCTCCTGCTCCCCACCCCGATTCGTTTTGCTTTTTGGTTATCTACTTTTTTTCCGCTACGTTTTTTTCTCTTCTGTGCACCGGTCCAGTCTTTGCTAGCCAGTCCCATTTGACGGTGGGCAAAACAGCCAGCCACGTTTTTTTGTCCCCCCCCCCCCCCCCCTCCCCCCCCACAACCCCACCCCACTATCTCTCCCACCCACCCACCCCACCCCACACCCCCCCCCCCCCACCCAAGAACAAGAAACTCAAGCGTCTCCCCTTCCACCGCGCTCGTGACAGGGTGGGGTGGATATTCGCCTATGAGGGCGGGGAGAGAAAGAATGAAAACCCCTGTGAAACCACAACAGAATAAAATACAAAAGAACGAGCATTGAGGGGGGGGAGGGGGGGGTTTTTTTTCTCCACTGGCGGAAGTCAAGGAGGGATGATCGTTGGGTACGTAGGAACGAACGTATCGGCGGCTGAAGGAAGCTCAGAGTGAGAGAGAGGGAAATGAGGGCTTCATCGATGGATGTGGAGAGAGAGAGAGAGAGAGAGAGAGACAAGGGTGGCAGAGGCAGACACTCTGTTGGGAACACCTGTGTTCCGCGTGGTGTTTTCTGGCCCTGTTGCAATACGTTGTCAAAAGAACTGAAACTGAAACTGAAACACCCCAAAAAAACAGCGGCTGCTCGAGGTGCATATCCCAATGCCCCATTTCCGCGGGGGGCCGCTCGTGCCACCCAAGCCAAAAAAAACAGCACTGGGATCTTTTCCCTTTTCCTGGGAGTCGACAAAACCCACAAACCTGCTTGTTTGGGGCCATAGGGCCAAACATTGTTCACAAATCGTTCATATCAGCTCACCCTTCCCCACCATCACCACCACTACCTACCATCCACTACAAAGGCCAATCAGAGCACTTTGTCGGGGGCATTACCTGTCTGAGTCACCGCCAAAAAAATTGTTTAAGTCGCTCGAACCCCATTCACTAAATCTCGGACACAGCCTGCACATCGAGTGAACGGAGATCAACCTTGTGGTTCCTTCCACTTCTACTTCACGACTGACCCCCCCCCCCCCCCCGACATTGAGTTGCTCCGAACACGTTCCAGGCACCCCTGGGGTGATGTGGATGCCCCCTTCCCCTTCCCCTCGCCCCAGCCCACCTCCCCAGCAAACAAACAGACCACGATAAGAGTAGACAGATCTTTCTTGCCCACCAACACCCAACCCCCACAAATGCCCCCCAGCTAGCCACTCCCACCCGGGTGGGCATCGGTGAGGTGTCAACCATGACCCGCTCGGTCGATTCTTTCTTGCCGAAGCCATCCTAAATGTCACTTGTATGTGCGATCCCCCGCCTGTGATTCGTGCCCCGTTGAGAGAGGCCCTGGGTGGAAGCTTCCAATTCAGTTCTCTCAGGACAGAGGCCAAAATGGAATCTCAGGGGATAAGGTGTTTCGGAAAGGCGGGCCACCGTTGCTGTTCGTGCACTTCGTGCTCCTAACTCAGCGCCTGGAAGCGTCAAGGCAGTGGCGGAAACGGAAGCAGGGAGGTGTGGAGCAAGCAGTGGTATATTTCCTGACAAAAAGATAAAGGGTTGCGGGTCTCGGGTGATTCCACCTGAACCACAAGGAAAAAGCGAGTTCTAAAACGGAGGTTTTCAGTTCCCCCCCCGCCCCCCGCCCCCCTCCGCCGTGGAACAACCAATTCTACATTCTACTCTTTACCCTCCCCCCCCTCCGCCACTCCCTGACCCCGGCGTCGTTCCTCCTCTATTCGATGTGTTCCCTTTTGTTTACGTCAAAAGAACCTCGTGTTGGTTCCATCTCTGTTCTCCTCGCCTTTCGTGGCATGGTGCCGGGGAGTATGGGTGGTGGGTGGCGTTGGTAGCGTTGGTGGTAATCCTGCTGCCCTGCATCTCACGAGCGAGGGGCGTGTAGCGAGGGGGTCCGAGGTGGAGGCTCCCTCTATTCCGAAGGGTCTGGACGGGAAATCACTTTCATTGTTGTTCAGGCGGCAGGGGCCGGGTGGGGGGGGGCGGGGGCTGGGGAGGGGACAGGGTTACTCGGGTTTCAACCCACTACTCTCTCCTCTTTCCCCCCCGCCCCTCCCCCCCCCACCTGCATTGTTTCATCAGACCCACCCACCCCCCCCCCCTCGCCATTTCCTCAGGCACGCTTTGTACTGTTCTGTTGTTCCATGGCCCTGTATATGTTGCGGTTCGTCCGGGGGGGTGGGCGGAATGCTTCCACGCGTCTCCTTGTGATTTAGTATTATTTTTGTTCATTCGGGAACTTTTCGCCCAACACTGTCGCAAAGGGGTTTCGGGGAAAGTACAGGTGTGGAGAGGGGTGGAGCTTGTCTTATATCTGGGTGAGCTGCTCAGTAGTGTCAACGGGTGTGTCTTTTTTAGCTATTTTTTCAGCTCACTTTGCTGAACTGGGAGGAATGTGGCGTGCGCTTTGTCTGCGTGCCCCTCACTGAAGTGACCAACTCTCCAGCAGGAGAGTGCGGGTGTGGAAGCGCCACCCACCCGCATCAAAGGCAACAGAAGCTACTAAGATCATGGCAAAGCGCATGTGTCACTTTTTTTGCCCCCCTCCTTTGTATCTCTCTGTGTTCTGGGGATGGGAAGCGTCTCGGCTGCGCTCCCCCGTTGCAGCAACAAATAACGCGACGGCAACTTGCAAGCTCCCCACCCCCCCTCTGTGTTGGGAGATTCTCGGCAGTTTCCGAAGAAGTTCGAACCGACACGGGGTTCACCTCCCACCTTGTCCTACCGGCAGCGGTAAAGAGGAAATTCATCAAAAAAAGCCACCCCTCCGGAGCTGAAGCTCTGTTGAAGACCTCCGTTCTCTCGCTTGATACTGCGTATACTGCCTACAGCCCCTCCTTTTCCTTCTTTTCGACACCTGTCTTTATTCTGCGTGTTTTCATTCACACACTTTCCGCCCCTTCGTATTGCAATTTGGGTTAGCGTGCTGGCATCGCAGCCTGGCCCCGAAGGACCATACCGTGAGGAACCGGACCCGCTATCCTACTCTTGCTCTACGTGACACCACACGGTTTCGCTCTCCTCCTCGTTGCGCTGTAAAGGAGGGGGGACACACACACACTGGAAGCCGGAGATTGCGCCTGCTGATACTGAGGCGCAATCTTCGCGACGACGCGTTGAAAAGAGCGCGGAATATCCGCCGAACGAAAGATGGTGGGAGAGGGGATGCAGCGGGTGCGCTTCGGAACCGCACGCAACACCTGCTTCTGGAGGAAACGAGAACGAGAAGGACGGACAGCACGTGTCTTGCGCTCCAAGAAGCGCAAGGCCTGTGAGGCCCGTGGGAAAGGGGAAGGCACGCCTGATCTAGCTGTGCTGATGATCGTGCGGGAGGAAGGAAAACCTGCTCTGTTGTTATGAAACGAGCATCGCTCCAGGGCAGATTCGTCTGCCTCCCGCATGTGCGCTACACGTTTCTGCGCGCGGGGAACCGAGGACTCAGAAGGGGAGGAAGGGGAGAAAGGAAGTCGACGCCCCACGTAAGGGCTCGGCGACGTGCACTCGTGGGAGAGCGTGTCGCCCCCCTGGTGAGACGGCGTTTCTGCCTGCCAGTCGGGAAGAGAGGGGGTTGCAGTGTCTAAAGGCACTAGGGGCTCCTGACATGGAGAGGGTGGTGGGGGTGACACAGTGTCTGATGGGGGACTAAGCCGAGTGTCGACGGGCTGAAAGCCCGGCGAGTCATCCACAACAAGGGAAGGTGCCCCTTCGAACCCCACACACACTCTCTCTATTTTGTGGCAACAAACAAACAAAACAAACAGCCGCCCTGTCTATTTTGTACCCCAAGACGCGCCGCAAAAACTAACAAGTGACATATGGCTTCGTTCATAAACACCCCCCCCCCCCAGATTGGGCCTTTTAGCCATTTTTGGCCAAAAATTGGGAATAATCACATTCACCACCCTCGTCTGCCCCCCACCTGCACTTCGGGGGGTCCGGGGGGGCCACGGGGGACCCAGGAGTCCATTTTGCTCTCTCATTGGCATGAGAAATGGGGAAAAATACCTTCTCGCGAGCCTGGTACCGGATCACAAAAGAGCTGCCGAAATCGGCGTAAGTCTTCGTTCGACGAAACAGATGAGGGATCAGATTGCTCGCGGAGTGGTCGTAGTCAGTGTCTCGGTATGCTGGCACCGAGCATCATTCAGCAGATGACAGGACTTCGACCTGGAGAGCAAACGCCACATCGTCCACGGGTTCCGGGATGACGGATAGTCAGAAGAGTGTAACATGCCCGTAGGTACAGGGTGTTCTCGAGGCAAGGGTGAGCCCCGGCGGTCGACCCACTACGATTCACAGAGGACAACATCGATACGAACCAGTGTTCGACGGTGTGCTGATTCGGATGCACAGATGAGGGTCCCGCAAATCAGGCATCTACCTGCGCTCATTGCAGCTTTGGAAGGACACTGTCTGGTATAACCAGACGGTGGCGGACGAGTGTGGTGAAAGACGGGTATCATCTGCACAGCTCGACGACCAATTACATGTGTCACACAAGGCCATCCGACTGGTGGCTACTGCACTCGGGAGGGCAGCCCCCAGACGGAGTGAAAACATCTGCCGCAGCCAGTAGGACCACCACACGTCGGGGAGGAACTGCAGGATTTGCTCCACTCTGATGGTTCATTCTGACTTTTGTTAGGGGTCTGACACTCTGGCGCAACTCTGGCAACTGTATCGACGTCAATGGAGGCGCAACGAACGAAGCCCCTATCAAAGGAGTCCCTGGTTCCCTCGTGGATGACATGTGCTCTGGTCCGGGTAAATACCAGAAGGCAGGAGAGTCGCAGAGACGGCCTAATGGAGCGTGGAAAAATGATACATTCCCCTCATGATTGTGGGTCTTTTGCACAAAAATGGCCGGAAAAAGGCCTCCCAAGTGCCCCCGAACCTGTTTTCCCACCTCGAGGGTGGTTGCGAGGGTGGTGAATGCGATTTTCCCCAATTTTCGCCCAAAAATGGCTAAAAGGCCCAATCTGGGGGGGGGTGTTTATGAACGAACCCATATTCCTGAAGTGTGCCAGTAGTACTTTGTGGAGGGTGTCGGGAGGGTGGTGGCGGTGGCGGGGGTTTGGTCGGCCTTCTTTGTTCTGTACCAAACTGAGTGCTATGTGCTGACAAGCCCTTTTTATGTTGTAAGGGGGGCAATGTCACTTTGAATGTAGGCCCTCCATTCCTCCTCCCCACTATCCCTCCCCCCCGCCCTCCGGTTGTTACATTCCTGTGTGATATTCTTGGGGGGTATGAGATCCCAGTCCACACACGCTCACATAGCCCCCTTCATTCCCCCTCTTCTCCTCCTCCTTGTGTACGAAAATACAATGGTGACGTGGTGCGACAGTGCAGGCAAATCAAAGGGTTAATTTTGTGTCGCCAAAAGCTTCTCGAGGAGTCCCTTCCGTGCGGCGGTGGTGTGTTAGGTGCTGCGCACACTGCCCCATGTTGTGAATAGCTGCAAGAAGTTTTGCCACGCAGGGGGCTTGTTGGAGTGTCGAAGTGCAGGAAACCGTTGTCAAATAATAAACAGGAAAAAGGGGGTCTTCGCTGGCCGTTATGATTCGTTATTCTTCGTCAGTTTTCACCGAGTTTCCTTAGGAAATGCACCAAAATGCACTGACGATCACCCCGTAGCGAAGACCCCCAAAGTCCGAAAAAAATAGGGCCGAAACACAGGAACGGAATCAAGCAAAACGGGGGTCAGGTAACATGTCTTGCCCTGTTGGTGTCGACCCCTTCGTGTATGTCACTCTCCTCTTCCCTCCCGTTGTCAGTTTCACGCAAAAAAAATCTCCAGCGTTATTCGCCTTTTTGTGTGGATATGAAAGACATATGAAAGCACCAGTCCCTCTCGCCGGTGAGGGGCTTCCTGAAGCACGGCCAAAACGAAGAGCCTGAGACAGCATTCTCCTCTCACCTGGGAGCTGCTGTGAGCACGGCGACAAAACCTGTTCAAAAATACATACATGACTGCATTCTTCTCTCTGAGTCACCCCCCCCCCCCCGCACGACCTGCCCCCCGATCTAGCTTCTCCCGGGTTTCTCTTTTGCTGTTTTGCTGTTGTGCAATTTTTATCCAAAAAAACAGGGTGCGGCCTTCCAATTTGACATATCCCCTCTTCCCCCCTTCACACCCAGATCAAAAGCAGCAGGCTGGAGGGTGGTGGAAAGCGTCAACGCATCAAATAAGGAAGAAGGAATCGCGGTTTGCTCCACTTTGTGCCCCCTAGCCAAAAGAAAACACTGTGCAGGATTTGCGAGTTTGAGTTGTGAGGGCGTTTTGAGGCCCCAAAGCTGTGTTTTCGGCATAGGATCACGTCATCACTTCATCAAATCGGGGGGGGGGGGGGCGGGGGGAGATGTGTGTGTTCATCAATTGTTGTGTGGTGCGACTTCCGGCAAATCCCCACCACCGTGCCAGAAGGAAGCCGATCCAGCAGACCAATCCAAGGGTGGCGCACCACGACTCCTCTCACTGAGGGCCTGCGCGGAGCCCGGCAGATTTACATTGTTCAAAACAAAGATAGGGGGTCTTCGCTGGTCGTTATGCTTCGTTATTCTTCGTCAGTTTTCACCGAGTTTCCTTAGGAAATGCACCAAAATGCACTGACGATCACCCCGTAGCGAAGACCCCCGTAGTACGCTCGTGTTTACGTCAGACGTTTCACATGACATGAATGGGGGGAAACGCACAGCGGCGGCGGCACGTTGCGTTCGTTGTGTTTGTCTGCCCATTTCGACGTACAATGAACAGCCGCCCCGATCTTTGTTTTGGGCGTGCCCCCCCTTCCAACACGATCATAAATGCCCCCCATCCCTTCATTTCTCCCCACAACTAACTCCCGACATCCCCCCTGTGTCTGCCTCTCTAGCTCTGGCAGTCTGCAGGACCGGCTTTTTAAAACCGCGTTGCAGCGAGGTCCCTGGTTTTGCAAAGCCGGCTGGTTCTGTGCCCCCCCTTGGAAAGAAAGGATCAGCTATTTTTGTCACCCAGCGAAAAAAGAGTCACGTGGGAGCGTACGGCGCGTGCAGTGTGTGTAGGGAGACAGCAAAACACAACCTATTCCTGCCTATTCACGGCGACGCCCCTTTCGCGGGCTGCAACACACTGCCCGATCCTGCGCAGAAACAAGCCCAGACTCTTTGCGTCTGCTGCCTCTCCTGTTTGTGGTTACGCGTCTACTTCGACACCACGGGTCTGCGCGACTCACAAAATCGGAGCCAAAAACGGATCTGACGCAGCTTGACAGAGGGCACGACCCCCCCCTCAATTTTGTGTACGACTGGTGTGTGTTTTCAGGCCAGTTTTTCGAGGTCACTTGGAGACATGAATCAGGGCTGCACTTTCTAGGATTAGCCTGTGTATGTGTGTGTGTCAGTGGAGGTTGTGCGTCAGCAGCTCGGTGAGTTCGCTTGGCGTGTGGTTGTTTTGGTGGATGTGTTGTGTGTTGTGTAACAGTGGGGGCATCACCAGAGTCACGCTCGGTGCTGGCTTGCTGGACTTGACAGAAAAATGTTTAACGTGTGTGTGGTGTGGGCCACGCTCCGCGTGGGGCCATGGCCCATAGTTGCTGCGGGATATGTGATGTCAGCAGCGGCATCTCTTGGGAAGCGGGGCCTTTCTTCCCCCTTCGACTCACCGCGACAAACCCCTGGAAGTTCCAAAAACTGCGGGCCCCTGCCAGATGGGCGTTGGAGCAATTTTTCTGATAGGGTGTTTGCTTTGAAGAACGTCTGAACACTTTCGGGAGCGGATGGTTTGGGTGCTGGGGAGGGAGGTACCCGTCAAAAGCCCCCCTTCCTGAAGAAAGCTGTGCAAGAGATGGCGCTTTGTTTTGTTTTGTTTTTGCCGCTGCGCCCCCAGCAACAAGGAAAGGATGCAAATCCGATACTCTGTGAAGGCAGCACCCCCCCACCCCCTCCGCCACAGCACGAGCTCTGCTGCTGCCCCCTACGCTGTCTCTTGTTCTGCTGCTGCCTCTACTGCCACAAACCCCTGATCTGTGATCTCCACCTCTATTCAACACGCCCCGCCCCTGCAGGCATCGACATCACCCGAATCAACAACATGGGGAAGGACCAGGTGCACCGTGTCTTCACCTCGGGGAAGGATGACGGGTCGGTGATGTGCGCTGTCCTGTCCGCCGCTGCCGTCGCAGGCGTGCGCCCTATCGTGGGTGTCGTCGACGTGAAGGCGGCAGACTACAAGCACAATGTGCACCCCACTGGTGTCAGCCCTGCCGTTGAGACCGGGTGCGGCCGCTACGTCGCGGGCCCCCACGCCGTCCTGACCTACCTTGCAGAGCAGGGCGACTGCACCTTCGCCGGGCGCACGACGTACGAGAAGTCTGTGGTTGCCTCCTTCCTGCAGCTGGCCTACACCCAGCTGCCCGCCCTGGACGCGAAGACCACCACCGCCACCCTGAAGGACCTCAGCGCCTGGCTCGAGACGCGCACCTTCCTCGTGTCGGAGCGCCTCACCGTTGCCGACATCGCCGTCGCCTTCGCCCTCCTCGCCACCTACAAGAAGGTGGCGGACCGCTCCGCCTTCGTCGACCTGAACAGGTGGATGGACACTGTGCTGAACCACCCGAAGGTGTCCCCCTTTGCCTCTGGGGAGTACAAGGCCCCCGTTGCCGAGGACAAGAAGGGTGGGGACAAGAAGGCCGAGAAGAAGGACAAGAAGGGCGGGGACAAGGCGGTGCCCGAGTGGAAGAAGGAGGCGGAGGCTAAGAAGCAGCAGAAGAACCAGAAGGCCGCTGTGGAGCTGAACGGCGGCGTGTTCGACCTGCGCGTGGGTGAGATCAAGAAGGTGGAGAAGCACCCCACCGCCGACTCGCTCTACGTCGAGATGATCGACGTGGGTGAGGAGGAGCCGCGCCAGATCTGCTCGGGCCTCGTGAAGCACATGGCTGAGGCTGACCTGCTGGGGAAGAAGGTGCTCGTGATGTGCAACCTCAAGCCCGCCAAGCTGGTCGGCACCTTCTCGTACGGCATGGTGATGTGCTCCACTGGGAAGGACGAGAAGGTGCACCTCTGCAAGGCCCCCGAGGGTGCCGTCGCAGGTGACAAGGTCACCATGGAGAAGTATGAGACGGGGGCTGCCAAGGAGCAGGTATGCAACACGTCAAGGCAGAGAGGGTGGCTGTGGTTTGCAGCACAAGCAGGGGCCACCACAGAGAGTCTTTTTTTGTGCGCTCAACAAAAAGTAGTCCGGAACTGTTCTCCCACAGTTGCTGGACAAGGTGTCTATAATAAAGCGAAAAGAGTACAATTTCTAGCACGCTTCAATGTGGGTGCAGCACATACACACAACACCGCACCCACCCACAGGTTCCCTCGAAGAAGGTTCCGGACCTGCTGGACGGGTTCCACACCGACGCCAAGGGCACCGTGATGTGGAAGGACAGCCCCCTGGCCGTGAAGGGCAAGGGCGACTGCACCAGCCCCGAGCACCTTGACTGCAAGGTGCGGTAAGAGTGAGGGCCACTCCTGCTAATTGCAGGTGGTGGTTTCGCACGACTGCCTGAAAGGCGATGAAACACGAGAGAGGGGGCGAGGGAGACGAGGTGAGGTGAGGGCATACTCACTAGGAGTGTGTGCTGTGCACGGCTGGCATCTACCTTGTAGTTCCGCTGGCGACAGGCCAGAAGCATATGACGTGTTGTGGAGTGTATTGGCCAGAGCGCTGAGGGTGGCAAATGCGCTGTCAAGAAGGAGGCGCAACTGAAACCCGACTAACCAGCAAAACGGGTTGTCAAACGTTGAGCTGACCTGGCCAGCCAGAGGAATAGGGGGGGGGAGGTCGCGCTCTCATCTGCCGGGGTGTATAAATCCGGAAACGTATTGGCATTGGCGAAAAAGCAGCACCGCACGGTGCGGTGACGTGACAGGAAATGAAACTGCGAGCGAGGAAAACCCCCCCCCCCCTGGAGTGTTTCGAGGCGGGCGGGAGGGGGGGTGGGGTGGGGAAGAAGAAACACATTGCATCACACAAAACAGCCCAAAGCGCCGCGAACTGCCCCCCCTCCCCCCTCCCCCCTTCCATTAACCGCACCGCGTTCCCTCAAACGGGAGGGACACTTTTCGTGGCGCGCTTTATCCCCCCCACCCCCACCCTACCCCACCACTCCCAGGCTGCACGATGCGGCGCGCCCTGCAGCCCGCCGCAGCTGCAGGGAAGCATGCCTCCGGGCGTGCTGCCTGCGCACCCGACCGCTCCCTCCAGGGCAGCCCCCTGTGGGGATCACGGCGCCACGGGAGGTCCCGCCAGGCCGACGTGCCGCTCTCGTCGGCCGCAACCGCCTGGCAGCGCCAGGGGCCCCCTTCGAAAGCGGAGATCGGTTGGGATGCCAACTTCGGCGGGCACCACGTCGGGGGGCACCTGAAGGGCGTCCCCGCCAGCGCTGCCGCGGGACGGAGTCTGGAGGAGCAGCGCGAGTATCTCCAAGACAAGACGCTGATGTCGACAACAGGGCCTGAGCAGCCCCGCAGGGCGCGCATGCTGGACTGGCGCTCGCATATGAAGGAGCAGTCTGCAGAGGAGGCGAGGGCGCGCGCCGCGAAGGACGCCCCTGCTTACTCCGACAACGTCACCCGCCGCATCACCAACAGGGAGCGGGGCAGGCGGACCCGCTTGGATCAGGAGCTGCTGGAGTCCTTCCCCGACGTGGAGGTGAGCTCCCCTGCTGTGCAGGCCGCGTTTGCACAGCTGGAGGGGATTGACCCCGTGCAGGATGTGAAGGCTGTGCACACCGAGGCGCCCGACTGCCTCTACATCACGCATGCGAGCGGGGGGCCCCGCTCGCAGATCCGGCAGAGGCTGAAGAGGGAGGACTACACGGCGTCGCGTGCGTGGTTTGAAGGCGGGGGGGGCACCCCCTGCCCCGCCCACGTCGTGGTGGTCCTGTCGGAGTCGGGGTCGTATAGCTTCGCGGAGTGGGCGAGGCGGGCGCCGGAGATCCAGTTCATCGTGGTGTCGGACCTGGTTGCGGGGCTGTTCCGCTGCCTGTCGCGGCACGGCGGGGAGGACCTCCCGCCGGACAACATGAAGCATGTCCGGACCAGGGCGGACTTCTGGTTCCAGGCGGATGCGTGCATCCCGGATGGGTCCATCGATGAAATCCTCATCCCATACCCCAGGGCCATGGCCTCGGTTGACTCTGCCCACAAGCGGAGCCCCCACAGAGCCCTCCTCGCGCTTTTCCACCAGAAGCTGAAGGTTGGCGGTAGGGTCCGCACCACAACCTCCTCCGAAGGGATGGACGACTGGATCACCCTCCAGTTCGAGAAGTGCGACGCGAAGTACACCCGCGAGAAGGTGGCGGATCTTCACTTCAGCCCCCTCTTGGTGAAGCACGTCGTCAACACGGAGGAGGTGGGCGATCGCCCTGCCCCCACGGTGCAGGATGGGTCCCTTAGACCCCCTTCCGCCGCCCCGAGGGTACAGCAGTGGGTCAAGACGGAGATGACCCCCGAGGTGGTGTACGATCTGAACGACTCGTTTAACTTCGCCCGGATTAACCACCACGCCCTCAAGCTTTAGGGCTGGGGGGAGAGGGGTGATCGGGGGTGGGGGGGGAAGAGGGGAGGCCTCGGCCTCCCTCCCTGCCAATAGATGCGTCTCCTGGTGGGATGGGGTTGGGTGGGGGGGGGGGGTGAGGGTGAGGATGCTCTGCCACACTTCTGTATCTGCCGAGCTGCGCTCCAACAGCCCGAGCCCTCGACCTCCCATTCGGCCCGCCACCCACCCACCCCCCCACTGGCGCAGCTGATGCTTGCGTTTCAAGACTATCGAGGGAGGGGGAGGGGGAGGGGGGCATCTTTAGCTCTGTGTGCTAACCTTCCTCTGCATGTGCACCAAGTGTGGTGGAAGGGCGCAATGCAACAACTGTCAGGAGAGGATCGAGCGGGATGGACATACTTTTTTTTGCGTTGGCGAAAACCACCCCACCCCCACCCCCCCGCCCCGCCCGCCGCTCGGCGCTTCTTCTCCCCCTTTTCTGATGTGCAGATGCAGGAGGCCCCGACGAAGCATTGAAATGCTTAGCATTAAAAGGCTAGCCAGCCCGGGTTGGGAAGGAGAGGGGGGGTGGAGGGTGGTGGGCGCTTGAGCTGGGTGAAGAAGTTGTTTCTGGGCGGCGGTCCTGCCGGCATCGTCATCACACGTCCCTCTGGAGGCGGGTGGGGGGAGCAGTTGGGTCGGGTTGGCGAGCTGCGTAGGGATCGATCGGATCAGTCCGTCAAAAGAACCCAGTCCACTACAGAAGAGGGGTCGCATGCATTCGGGCCCTTGGATGGCCCGTGGTGGCAGATTGCATCATCGCCAGATGTTCGGTGTGTTTATGACTCCCGCACACTGAAAAGTATTTCACGTGCGGAGGTGTGCTTTGCGATGATTGAGGGGGTGATCTCGACGACACGTGTTTGTTGGTCTCTCATCATCAGCGAGCGAGTGATGAGACTGACACGCAACACAAAAATAATGCGTTTGAAAGTGAAGGTGGCCAGGGTTCGTCGAGAGGTCGGGCGTGTTCGTGCACCCACACTGATTTGCATCACCCCACAGTGACACCGCCCCACACAGCACATCACATCATGGAGGTGTTCGCCTGCCTCGGCGGGACGGATGTGCGTGTGGCGGTGGAGGCAGACCCGGATGAGACGGTCGCCAGTCTGCAGGCCAAGGCAGTCAGCTGCCTGCGTGCAGAGGGGCAGGTGCTGGAGGCGGACGCCGTGTGGCTGCGTGTGCCGGGCAGCGCCGATGCCCTCGGCAGCGGTGACACGCGCCTGGAGCACACACCCCTGCAGCACGGCGACACTGTCGAGGTGGTGGTGGGGTGCAAGGCAGGTGCCTCCGACGCCTTCGGTGGTGGCGGGGGCACCGCTTTCAACGACAGCACGCTCACAGTTTTGTGGGGACGCGTCGTCAGGATCAAGGCCTATGCGTACAACGGCGGTTTAGCTGGGTTGGACCTGACCTACGCCAACGGCCTGTCATCGACACACGGCTGTCAGCAAGGGATGTGTTCGATATTCAACCTCGCCGACGACGAGTGCGTGACAGGCGTCAGGGGCTCTGCAGGCGGCGCCGTGCAGCAGATCACCTTCATCACCAACAAACGCAGCTACGGACCTGTCGGAACGGTCGCCGATATGGGCTCTCTCGATTTTGCCGTCGACTTCGGTGACAACCAGTTGCTGTACTTCTACGGGCGGAGTGACGCTCAACGTTCACACTATCCTGTCATCCAGATCGGCTTTGGTTCCGGACGCCCTGTGGACGTGCCACGTGTGCGCCACACCATGACCCCTGCCCCTTGCCTCCAGACGGTCGACCACGGCCAGCATGGGGTCCACCTCCACTCCCGGGTCTGCGGGCTGTGTGTGTGGGCAGAGGATGAGTCAGTTTCTGGCCTGGGCCTTGTCTACACAGATGGGACCATTCTGTTGATCACGGCAGGCAGTTCACGTGGGGGCTTGTTTGTTGTGCCGTTCGGCGACGACGAGTTTGTGAAAGCGGTGAGCGGTTCGAGGGATGGGCAACTCCTGCAGGTCGCCTTCAGAACCAACAAGCGTGACGTTGGGCCTTTCGGGAGCCGTTCGGCCCGCCTGAACTTCTCTCACACCTTTGACGGCGAGCTCCTTTTCCTCTACGGCAACAGCAGTACACAATCCTTCAGCGACAACCTTGCCTTCGGATACGGGCAGCCTCCTGCAGCCACCACCACCAGAGTCTCACAGGAGGAGATGGAGTGGGCGGTGCTGCACTGGAAATCGCGGTGGGATGACGGGGACCTCCCCACCAAGAGCAGCCTGCTGGGCCACCCGCCGATGCCCACTGGGTTCGAAAGTACAATGCATTGGGATGTGACTGTGCCTGTCGGTGGCGCACTGGCGCAGTGGAGACCTCTTGTCAGAGACACACCACCCGAAGACACAGCTTCCGAAGGATCACCAACAAGACGTCCAACTGTGCGCACACCTGCAAAATCGGACTCACGATGTGGCTGTGTCATTTCATGATCTCTCGGTGGCAGTGCCCACCTTTTGCGATCTTCTCCTCACTTGACACCGATCCTGCTCGAACACCCTCCTTCCACACCCACCCCCCCTCCCCCCCGGGCAGACTTTGTGGGTCGTGCCTCCTCACAAACTGCTGTTGCCCCCCCTTCTCCCCTTCACTCTGTCTCGACCCACCCGTGGTGTGGTCGCATTAGTTTCTGCCATCCGTTTCTGGCTTGAGCCAGGCGGGATTCCCTCCGGGGGCACCTCCCGAGGTGCCCCTGACTTTTCCCCTAAAAAATACTACGGGATCCTCTCTGACCTCTGTCCTGTGAGAGTTGCATTGGACGCTTCACCACCCCAGGCCCCAGTCGCACAGAAACCCGGGTTGCAAGGCGACACCCCCTATCCAAGGTTGCCGAGAACTGCTGCCCGGGGGCTGCGCCCCCACCCCCCCACCTCTCCCCTGGTCGGCTGAAGGGTGATCATTCTTGTGCTCCCTTCGACTTCTATTTCACTACCCCCACCCCCCCCTGCTCGGTTGGGGATCAGTGCGGCGCCTCTATGATATATGAGAAGAGAGGGCAATACTGATTGACGCAGTGCTCGCTCTCTTCTTCAGACTGCTTGATGCCCCTCTGCCTCTCCCGCCTGTCCCTCAACGAATGTGCGAACGCATGTGCGTGGCACGCACTGTCTCTGTGGCCTTTAAGGTACCCACGCTGTGCATCCCTCCCAGCAGGCGGCGCGGCATTATGCACGGCGCCACTGCGCTCAGCCACCTCCTGGCTGTCGCCCTCCCTGTTGTCATCACGCTGAGCTTCAACTCGGGAGCCCCCCACTACGTCGCGCACCACCCACGCGCAGAGCCTGTCGAGATCTGCGACTGGCTCTCCGACTGCGCCTCTCCCTCATGGCACGACGGCAACTACCTGCGCTGCACCTGGAGGACTGGCACGGAGCCAGACGACACATGCACAGCGGCAGCTACCCTGCTGCCGCCCGGCTCCATCCCCCGTGGGTTCTGCCCCACAGTCGAGAGGATATGGGCTGGGCCTGATGTGCTACGCATTGTCGGGGGGCTGGTGTACCCTGTGCCCGCTGCAGCCTCTGCGTGCTGCCTGATGGCCAGCTGGTTCAAAGCCCCATCCCCCGGCTCCGCAACATCGCGCTGGTGTCCTCCGGTCTCTCCTCGACGTGCTGCCTTCTCCTGCTGATCCTCAACGCCCTCCGCCCGCACATCTCTCCAGTATTGGGTTGGCATGTCGCAGTCGCATCCCCCGGCACGTGGGTGGCTGTGCAGACCTACCTTGCCCTCAGGGGCATGGCGGGGGCGCGCCGGATGCTCCGCGGAGGGACCCCGCTCCCCTTCCGGATCCTGCTCATGATTCCCATCCTGACGCAGGGGGCGTGTGTGACTGCCCCGTTCAGCTCGATGGTGCACCGCATCCGATCCGGAGAATGGTGCTTTGGCGTAAGCTCCGGTGTGCTCCACTGCATCCTGTGGGGGGGGAGGCAGAGGCAGGCCTGCATCAGCCCCCCTGTCGTGCGGCGTGCGTGCCATGCCCTACCCCACCGCATTGCAAAACACCATGCCTCCACTGCCAGGTGTCCGGGTGTGGCTGGCAGTGCTCTGAAACGATACCCCCTCCTGCCCGGCAGGGCGTCAGAATCTTACTTGCACCTTTTGTGAACATATTTGGCGGCGCCCCCATCACCCTTTTTGCTCCAGCCTTCTGTTCAGGTCATCCCAACCCGACGCCACCACCAACACCTCAACAGGCTTGCTGGGGTGGAGGCGTTACCTTACATGTCGCTGGCACAGACGTGATTTCTTGACACAGGGAGTGTACCGACGCTTGTACTTCTCGACAGCAGCTCGCGTGAGTGAGCCTTGCCACTGCCATGCCGCCGCCGATAAACGAGGGGAAGCGATTTCTCTACTTTGCGTTTCGACAGCTGCGGCGCATCCCTGAGGACTGGCAGCCGCACTATAAATACGAGCTGATCAATGCTGTGAAACAGGCCGATTTTTCAAACCACCCTGACCGCGACGTCTCCTCCCAACGCGAGTACTACCGGCTGAACGCCATCAAAAGGGGCTACCACGGTGTCAAGTGGGTTCTCTCCCGCTTTGACCTTGATGCACCGCCCATCCCAGAGAAGTTTGAAGACCCGAACACACCCATTTACACGAATGAGTCCACTGGCGGGTATGATCATTAGTGTTGTCTTGTAATGGGGGTCTTCGCTGGTCGTTATCCTTCGTCAATCTTCGTCAGTTTTCAGCTAATTCAACAGGAAATTCACCAAAATGCACTGACGATCACCCCGTAGCGAAGACCCCCAATAAGTTGTATTTCTGGGGGGGGGGGAAGGGGGGGATGGATGTTCAGCGCGTTCGAAGAACGCCAATTTTGCTGTGGCAGTGGGGGGGGTGGGGGAGAGACGGGAGGGGCAGCACCCAGTGCTCGCCCGGTGTGATCTACACTAAACTCAATAGAGCAGCGTGTGTGTGTGCAGCAGGAGGTCTCTCTTCACCTCCGCCTCCATGTCACCCCCTCACCCTCAGAGTCTACAGCCGGATCCGGAAAGAGAAGGTGCTTTCGCACGACGATGCATACATGAAGGTGCGCACCATCAGCGAGGCTGAGGCACTGATGGCAGCAGGCATGCCTGTTGACATGGGGGACACAGCGAAACGCGGCGAAACTCCGTTTGATGTTGCCATGCCGCACCGCATGCAGGACCCGGCTGCCATGACCATACACGATTTGGAAGACGGTATGCGCGGGGGCAGGGCAGACGGGGGGTGAATGGCGAGACTCAACCGGAGGTAGTGCTGTGCCCCGCCCCCCTGGGTCACGCTCCGTTGCCTGAGAGAGCTTGGTGCTGTCTCCCCCCAAATTGGTGAAGATGACCTGCCGCCACGCCCCACCCATCCCTTCCCTTCGCAGACAAGCTCGAATCAGAATACGGCGGGACTCTCTACGGCGACACACGAGGGTACCCCGAGGTATGTCCACCACAGGTGGAAGACGTGCAATGCAACAACATTCGTCAGTCAGTCTGAGAGAGAGAGAGAGAGAGAGAGCGGGTTTGCCGGATGATCGAGCTTAATGGAAGCATACCCCCCCCAAACCGTCAAACAATACGATGGAGGGGCTCCTTTGGGGTTGTGAGGGGATGCCCAAAGGCAGTTTGCACTCGTCTCACCATTAGGGGATCTTCAGAAGCAAGGTGTCGTAGTGTGGCGAGATGCCTGTTGTCCTCCCCGCTCCACCCCCTTTTCCCCCCTCGCAGGGCATGTCGGCGGAAACATCGGAGCGATCTTCTGGGTTCTCCGTGTGGCACAGCAACGATGCATACGAGATTGACCGCGAGGCAATGCGGAATTTCGGCCGGAGCATCCCTGCGGGTGGGGGCGGCCAGGATAGGGAGCTGCACAGGAAGGCAGTGTCGTCTGAAGAAGTGAAGCCAAACGAACCCCCTCCGCAGCAGAGCCGGTGGACACGTGGCCCTGACGGCAAGTGGAAGAGGCAGGAGATCTCCGCGCCCAGAGTGACCCACGATGAGTACGACCCCCCTTGGGTTCGTGGGGAGTATTGAGGTTGTTTATGCTGTGCCACGATTGGGGAGGGTGTGGGGATCGGAAGGCGTGTGCCCCCCCTCCGGCTGAGTGTCTAGCCCTAGAGATAACGTAGTTTAGAACCCCCGTGTGGTGGTGTGCCGAAGCGGGGCAAAGGGGTGTGGAGTGGGTGGCCCGCCCGGCGGAGGTGAGTTGTTGCAGGGCTCTCTCCCTCCGCAGTGATCTGCGCAGGAGGGCAGGGGGGGGTGGTGTGAGGTGGGACAGACGAAGCCACGGAGCACAAACGAACCGCAACCCCTCCCCAGCCGCCCCCCCCCTCCCCCAAGCATATTGAGCAGGGCAATTCCTAACGATCGACCCATCGATCCACCAAAGACCACTGCCAAACGTGCCCTACACACCACCCCCTTCATCAGGCAAGTGGGTTTGTAAGTGTGTGGAAGCGTCAACGCATCAAACGAAGTACCAACAGTAGAGAAAGAGCGGCAGAGTTGAAGTGACACTTTACTCTCGACGATCAAAACCCCCTCCCCACTTTTTTGTGTCAAACGCACCGTGCTCACGGAAGGCGTTCAGAACTAAAAAGGTTCAAAGGTTCAAACTAAAAAGGCTGCAGTGGGAGCAATGTTTTGTTCACCTACACTCCACGCCCCAACGTGCAGGTGACCAGAAGGTTGCACAAACAAAACAAAAGAAACCCGGCAATCCTTTTTCCATCGACCCAGCGACCACCGAATTTCTGCAGGCGCCCCTCGTGGGGAGAGGGCAGAGCTCTTCCCAACTATCGACCCAACGACCCACTTTGGTCAGGGGGCTTGGCATGACATGGATCATGTCAACCTGTGAACAGGCGTTCACTACCGTGGCCTCCTGCGGCTGGGGAGCTCCGCCCCCAGACCCCCTGTGGGGTGTGCCTGTCTTGTCACCAAGCCCTTGCGCGTATGCCGCTGACATATCAAGAAGGTGGTGCACCCCGCTCTGTTGGTGTTTCACTTGATATGCACACACACAACATGCAGGCAGTGTACATTACACAGACACATATTCGGGATCACTATAAACAAGCAGAACGCACGAAGGGTGTGTGCAGGCGCAAGATATCTGTGGGCGGGATGGGGTCGAGTGCGAGTGTGGAGGAGCAGGGGCGGGGATGGTGGGGCAGTACACGCGCTGTGAAGGAGGCACTGGAGGGCGGGACGTGGCGGCAGCTGCTGGAGAAGCACAAGGCGGACGTGAACGCGGCGGACCCACACACTGGGCGGATGCTGCTGCACGAGGTGTTGCAGCCCGGGTGCAGGGGGGTTCCCGCTGCTGCCGAAGCAGTCAAGTTTCTGGTGGGGTGCGGGGCAGCCAGCGTTCCGGACGGGGAGGGGCGCACACCGGTGTGGTACGCGCTGCAGCACCGTGATGGCGGCACACGCAGTGCGCTGCTGGCGGCGCTCGCCGAGCAAGTGGGGAAGATGCAGACGGAGGTGGTCAGCAGGCTGCGGCACTTCCTCACAGACGAGTGGCCGTCCTTGAGGGCACGTCTTCCCACTGTTGCTGATGCAGCCCACACTGCATCGGATGGGCTCCCGCAGTCGCAGGCTCAGCCACCGCCACAGGAGCCCCGCACAGACAAACCCACCGACAAGGACAAGACGAGCGAGCGGCTGGAGAACCACGTGGACGGGCGGAAGATCTGCTTCACGCGCAGCGACAAAACGGGCGAAACACCGCTGCTGGAGTGGCTGGTGCAGCTGCTGGTGGTGCAGCCGGATCTCGGGTACCGGGCAAAGCACGTGGACAGCATGCTGCTGGGGCTGCGGTTTGTAGTGCAGCGGGTGCTGCGGCGTGCGGAGAATGCGCCAGATGAGATCGAGGACTGGATGGCGGTGGACGACTGGTTCGAGCATCTGTGCGCAGGCTACCTCTTCACCTGCGACTGCGTGGACTACGAAGTCAACAGCGAGACGTGCGATCTCGTGTGCAAGGCAGACGGTGCACCCATCGTCAAGGAGTACCACAAGAACCTCAGCGACGTGGCTGTGCTGGGGAACCACGGGGCGGGCTGCGTGCGGCCGGCACTGTACTTCGGGATGAATCAAGCGATGCGGACGATTGGGCTGTCGAAGGAAGCGCGTGAGTCTGCGGCAGGCAGCGTGTTCGAGCTTGAGCCTGCACCGGCACAGCTGCACGTGATTGCGACGTTCCAGCCGCTGATTGCGAAGCTGGCGCGGCTGATCCGGAGCCGGCGGCCGAGCCTGACCACGGTGTTCCGCGGGATCAACGTGAACGTGTCGGCACAGTACAAGGTGGGGACGTCGGTGGTGTGGAACGCCTTCACGTCGACTACTGAGGAGCAGGGTGTGGCGAAGGACTTCATGTACGGGAAGGCGGGGACGTTCTTTGTGATTGTGGCGAAGCAGGGTGCGGCGGAGGTGGGGTTCGCAAGCGTGTTCCCGCAGGAGGCGGAGCTGCTGTACGACAGCAACATCGAGTTCCGGGTGCAGTGGAAGCTGTCTCCGACACTGCTGCGCATGGTGGGGCAGCCCTTCGACGTGATTGTGATGCAGGAGGTGGCTGCGCATGACGAGAAGAAAGACAGCAACAACGACGCCGGGGACTACTCTGTGGCGGACCAGGTTGAGGCGGTGCGGAAGGTGCTGCAACACACGGCGTCGCTCTTTGCGGAGTTCCTGGACGGCTACGTGGAGGGCAGGGTCGGGGACGATACACATGTGGCGGAGTCGGAGACGAGGATGCTGCTGCACGAGGTGGACGAGTGGCTGGCGGCAGACGGGCACGGGGAGGAGGAGGTGGAGGGGGCGGGGGAAGGGGCGAGGGGGACGGGGCGGCACCCGCTGTGCCTGGTCGGGGACGGAGGGACCGGGAAGACATCTGCGGCGGTTGCGGTTCTGTGCCACCTGCTGCAGGAGAAGGAGAAGAAGAAGGAGGATGCAGGGGTGGTTGCGGGGCAGAGAAAGAAGCCCGTGTTCCCTGTCTTTGTGGCGCTGCCGTCGATTGGTGCGTCCACCTTCACAACACACGCCGGTATCGACGAGTTCATCCAGAAGTCGTTCGGGCTGGAGGAGGCTGCGTTGGAGCACCTCAGCAGTGTCTACGACGTTGTGGTGATCCTGGACTCGCTGGACGAGGTGGGGCTGACGCAGAAGGATTTGGGGGACGCGTACAAGGCCAGTGGCGGGCAAGGGGTGCTGCGGCTGCACCCGTGGTGTGCGAAGCACTGCAGTGTGATCGTGACGACGCGCGGTGAGTACCTGAAGAGCGTGGATCACACACCGTCGCAAATCTGTGGGGACGGGACGAGGTCGCTGTACATGCAGCCCTTCACACAGGCAGACGCGGTGACCTACATCAGCAAGGTGCGTATGGCACAGGTGACGAAGGCGGAGCAGCAGCGTGTGGACGCATTCTTCACTGCGGACGATCAGCGGAAACTGGCCAACACGGTGCGCGGCACATGCGGTGCAGCTGACGATGATACAGCGGTGGTGCTCAGCGACCGAGCCCTGGTGGTGGCGATTGTGGGGCAGGCGTGGGTGCTGGCCGGTGCTGACAGCGGCAGCAGCGGCAAAGACAAGACAACGGGTGCTTCTACAGACAACGGGGTGCGGGGAAACGCAAACACCACGTGTGTGGAGGCTGCAGCCGAGGCGGTGATGTTGGCGCTGGAAGGCAGATGCGGCGGCACACCGCATGCTGCAGGGTCATCAGTGCCGCTGCGTGACGTGCTTGTGGCGCTGTCGCAGCAGGCGGGGTTCTTGGAGCTGAAGGTAGCGCAGCAGCGTGCAGCCAATCAGACCACAACACGGCTGGAGCAGCTGGCGGCGGAACCAGTTCCTCCGCGCACAGTCGCAGACGCTGAGGTGGCGGTGCTATCGCAGCTGCGCAACCCGTTCCTGCTTCACATGGCGTGTTACGCCCAGCGCGAGCTGTCATCGTGCAGCGCACAGGTGCATCAGTGCCTGAGTGATGTCGCGGTGTACGAGGCGTACCTGCAGAAGCACGTGGAGGTGGGGTTGCGTCAGGGGTCAGCTGGAGCGGCGCGCGCGGAGGAGGTGCTGCGGGCGGGGGAACTGATTGCGTGCGCGATGCTGCAGGCACAGACGTGGCAGGGAGCACTGGGCACTGAGCGGGCGCGCCTGTTGGAGGAGGACGGGGTGGACCGTGCAAGGGCAGACGAGGCGTTCCGGGTCCTCCCGTTTCGTGTGGAGAGCTTCCACGATGACAGCAGCGCGTTTGCATTCCGTCACAAGACGCTTGGGGAGTTCCTTGTGGCGCGGCGCCTGGCACGGAAAGGTGCTGTGGCCGACACGCTTCGGTGCAAAGTGCGCAGGGCCTTCAGCAAGGATGCGCCGAATGTGCTGGAGTACTTTGCGGACACGGTGCTCACACGTGGGGGCGACGAGCGCGACGCAACGGTGGTGTCCGAGCTGCTGCCGCTGGTCCTGGCGACCCGCGACGGTGGTGATGACGCGGTATCACTGGCGTCTGCTTCCAATGCCATGGCACTCGCCGCACGCACGCGGTTTGCGTTCAGGTGCGACCTCACTGGTGTGCTTGTGCAGGACAGCGACCTGCGCCACGCACGCCTGGGTGGGACTGTGCTGACGGAGAGCCGCTTCCACAACTGCTGGCTGGAGCACGCAATGCTCTGGGAGGGCAATCTCACACGCTCTGACTGGAAGGGCTCCTCCTTCGGTGCCCCGCTCCCGCCTCTGTTGGGTCACACCGATTCCGTCCTCTCCGTGACTGTCACACCAGACGGATCGAAGATCATCTCAGGATCTGATGACTACAGCGTTCGTGTCTGGGATACATCAACAGGGAAGGAGCTGCAGAAGCTTGAAGGCCACACCTCTTCTGTCTGCTCCGTGACTGTCACACCAGACGGATCGAAGATAATCTCAGGATCTGATGACTACAGCGTTCGTGTCTGGGATACATCAACAGGGAAGGAGCTGCAGAAGCTTGAAGGCCACACCTCTTCTGTCCTCTCCGTGACTGTCGCACCAGACGGATCGAAGATAATCTCAGGATCTGATGACGACAGCGTTCGTGTCTGGGATACATCAACAGGGAAGGAGCTGCAGAAGCTTGAAGGCCACACCTCTTCTGTCTGCTCCGTGACTGTCACACCAGACGGATCGAAGATCATCTCGGGATCTGGCGACAACAGCGTTCGTGTCTGGGATACATCAACAGGGAAGGAGCTGCAGAAGCTTGAAGGCCACACCGACACTGTCTACTCCGTGACTGTCACGCCAGACGGATCGAAGATCATCTCAGGATCTGGCGACGAGAGCGTTCGTGTCTGGGATACATCAACAGGGAAGGAGCTGCAGAAGCTTCAAGGCCACACCGACACTGTCTGCTCCGTGACTGTCACACCAGACGGATCGAAGATCATCTCAGGATCTGGCGACAACAGCGTTCGTGTCTGGGATACATCAACAGGGAAGGAGCTGCAGAAGCTTGAAGGCCACACCGCCACTGTCTACTCCGTGACTGTCACGCCAGACGGATCGAAGATCATCTCAGGATCTGGCGACAAGAGCGTTCGTGTCTGGGATACATCAACAGGGAAGGAGCTGCAGAAGCTTGAAGGCCACACCGACACTGTCTGCTCCGTGACTGTCACACCAGACGGATCGAAGATCATCTCAGGATCTGGCGACAACAGCGTTCGTGTCTGGGATACATCAACAGGGAAGGAGCTGCAGAAGCTTGAAGGGCACACCGGCTGGGTGCGCTCCGTGACTGTCACACCAGACGGATCGAAGATCATCTCAGGATCTCGCGACGAGAGCGTTCGTGTCTGGGATACATCAACAGGGAAGGAGCTGCAGAAGCTTGAAGGCCACACCGCCACTGTCTACTCCGTGACTGTCACACCAGACGGATCGAAGATCATCTCAGGATCTCGCGACGAGAGCGTTCGTGTCTGGGATACATCAACAGGGAAGGAGCTGCAGAAGCTTGAAGGCCACACCAACTGGGTGCGCTCCGTGACTGTCACACCAGACGGATCGAAGATCATCTCGGGATCTGATGACAACAGCGTTCGTGTGTGGGATACATCAACAGGGAAGGAGCTGCAGAATCTTGAAGGCCACACCGACACTGTCTGGTCCGTGACTGTCACACGAGACGGATCGAAGATCATCTCAGGATCTGATGACAACAGCGTTCGTGTGTGGGATACATCAACAGGGAAGGAGCTGCAGAATCTTGAAGGCCACACCCTCTCAGTGGGCCGCGGAGCGATGACACCCGGGGTACCACCCTGTGTTGCTGTTTGTGATGGCAACGTGATCCGCATCTGTGCCGCATCCTGGCGTCTGCGGACTGTGATTGGGATTGGACCCGTTGTGCCTGTACCCTTTCAATGCGCCGGGCTGGACACTGTGACGCCTACCGCTGCGTGCAGTGTGCTTGGTGGGGCTGTGACTGCTGCGTAGCACCGCAGTGTGGCAGAGGCATGTGTGCAAGGCAAGTTGCGAGTCGTTTTTCAGCTGGAAGCAGCTTCCAGTATGCAAGCTGACGAAGCCTTGGGCAAGACCAAAGTGTTCTGGTGTGGTGTGCACTGGAGTCTGCCGACGTCCGATTCTCGTGTGTGTCCGCAGGTTTGACCCTATCATGTGCCACCTTTCCAGGTGACACGTTCCACAAGATTTCCGTGCGTGTTTACACTGCAGGGCCTCGAGATGTGTGGGAGTTGTGAGATCGAGGAAGGTCGGTGATCTGACCTATTGTGTTGTTCTCTTTACAAGTTGCGAGCGACGGAGCGAAATCGCGAAGTCACGAAGGAAATCCTACGACTGAACCTCATGAGGCTCACTCCCTTTATGCCACTTCACATGGGCCTCCGCAGCCTTGACACAGGAGTGTGTACTCAACGAAACATTTCCCAGATTTTGAACGATTTTTGGCCGTGTTCGTAGCGTCCCCCGGTGAGGGGTGTCGCTGTTTCGTGTTCTCCTGGCCGCACGGAGGCATTGCCGTACGTCCCCTCTTCCTCTTTTCCATTGTTGGTGAGTTGGTCTGACACGGAGGGCGGGACCGTGCTGACATGCACAGTGACGACTCTCCCTTTGTTGTTGTGCCCGCCCCCTACTAGAGTCGTGTGATGCCTCTCAGACTGGGGGGTGGTCGCCGACGCTGACGCGCCTGGCGGTCTGTGGAAAGTGACGTGGGGCTGGGGGGGAGGGGGTGGTGATGGGAGTGAGGAGTTTCCCAGATTTTTGAGCACATTTATGATGCGTAAAAGTGTAGGAGTGCTTCCGACGATCCTGTTCCTTTTCTGTGTGTCTAGCTATCTCGTGTTCACATGTGCTCCACACCCACATCAAAGCAGCAGGCTCTAGGGTGGTGGAAGCGTCAACGCATCATTAAGGAAGAAGGAAGCACGGTTGCTACGCTTTTTACCACTACTTAGATTACTTCCGCACACTCGTGTGGGTGATCTGCCTCGAAAGAGGGGGCGCGTGCACAGCTCACCCCACACAGCACACAGCAGGGGAGACATATATACACATACACTGTGGTAACACACGCCATGAAGTCTGAGCGGTGACATTTCTGGCTGGCTGTGGCCTGCATCTGGGCTGGTGTGGACCTCATCCCGAGAGACAAGGCGGAGGGGGGGGGGGCACCACGAGATTATGGACCTCGTGACATCCACCAAGAAGGCGGATGTCTTCAAACGCCTGGAGAAGCTCGAGATGCTCGTGGCAAGCCGTGCGGAGCTTGTCGCCTGCCTTTCCACCACGAAGGACACCACAAACGACTGCGTCGAGAAGTTCCGCGCGGGGAAGAAGGCGTTTGAGGCTGTCGCCCGCGACCCCCAGCCCAAACCCCTCTACGTGGCGAGCCCGCCAGCCTTCCTCCCCCCACTCCGGGACACCGGGCACGCCACCGACTCCCTCCTCACCAACAGGAAGAGGACCGACATGTTCTCCGACAGGAGGTTTGTCGACGCGACGAACCTCTGCATGATATACAAAGCATTCCAGCCCTTCCTCGACCGCAACACACCGAGCGAAGAGGCGCAGGCCTGCCTAAAGAGCATCATCGAGCCTGAGGGGGGCGCCAGCATCTACGGGCAGTTCGCCCCACACTTCAAGAAGAACGGTGCTCTGATTCGATGGAAGGGCCGAATGAGGCGTGCGAACCTCGTTGCTCTCTCCGAGGGTGATGACGGCGAGGTTGACGACGGCAACGTCGCAGAGGCAAGGATGCGTGTGGCAGGGAGGAACGGCTCCATCACCCCCAGGGCGTTTCGGTTTGTCCTGAGGCATCTGACTGAGTCACGCACAGACGACCTCCTCCTGCGTACGCTGTTCGAATGGTTCGACGGGAGCGATAAAGAGGAGGATGACTCCATAGAGCTTCACGCCTTCCTCAACGACATGGACAGCATGCTGTTGGACTACCGCACGGAGGTGGCGGAGACGCTCTTCCGCTACTGCAGCCTGCCAGGAGGGGCGGGCATAACGAAGGGGCATGTGTATAACGTGCTGTTGCCGACGGGGAAGCTGACGCAGTATCAGGCGCAGTGTCTGATAGACCACTTCCCTCCGGACGAGCCGATCCCGAAGGTTCCGGTGGGGAGCAAGCGCCAGCAGGAGAAGCTTCAGGCGGAACGCTCCGTGAAGATTCTGCACAACTTCCGCGTGGGGGTGACGATGACGCGGAAGCATTTTGAGAACTGCTTCGAGGAGTCGCCGTACCTCGTCATCTGCTTCCTCGACCTCGTGCTGCGCTTTGCAGCCAACGAGTTCTCCAAGCCCTATATGAATGTCAGGCCCGACGGCACGGCGCGGAGGAAGAAGGTCACAAAGCTTCAGATGCTGGGCCCCGTCTGGCTCCCAGAGGGCCTGACAGCCACAGCGAGCGAGTGATCCCCAGACACACACAGGGCTGGGTGCCTGACGGTGGGGTGGCAGCAAGGGTGGGGGGTGGGGGCAGTCCCATGCGTTTCCACGCAGCTGCCCACCCCCTTCCCCCTCGCTGTTGCCGCGCGAGCTCTTCTCGATTTTGGTTGGGTGAGACTCAGGGTTGTGTTGGCGCTTCTGCACACACAAATCCATTTGCCCCAAGCAACGGAATGCCTCTCCCTATGTCTTGTCTGCCCGCCAGCCCGCCCTCTCTGTTTGGCACCATCATGGTGTTGATGTCACGTGTCATGCCTTATTATCTGCGACGCCCTTTTCGGCTTGAGAAGCGCCGCTGGTGGGGGTGCCGCCCCCTCGTTTCCCAGAAACTGGCGCAAACAAAAATTGTTCCACACATGCAGGGCTGGATGACCCCCCACCCCACCACCCCACCACAAACTTGTTTGAGCACCGTAGGTGCGTAGGGGGGAGTCGTGAGGTCGAGGAAGGACGGGCGATCTGACCTGTCGTGTTTTCCTTTTTTAAGCACATGCATGATGCGTAAAAGTGTAGGAGTGCTTCCGACGACCTGCTTCTTTTCAGTGTGTCTTGCTATTTCGTGTTCACATGTGCTCCACACCCACATCAAAGCAGCAGGCTAGGGTGGTGGAAGCGTCAACGCATCATTAAGGAAGAAGGAAGCACGGTCGCTACGCTTTTACTACCACTTGCAATACGCAAGGTTGGAAGGGGGGCTGAGGGGAAACACCGCACAACTCACAGCAGGATTTGTGTCTCTTTGTTCCCCGCTCCAGCCCCTCCGCACGCGAACTGATACTACAAGCAGACCTGGATGAACTGACCTCCCCCTCCCCCTATCTCCTTTGTATCCTCTGACCGAGCAAGACTCCCCCCCACCCCACCCCACCCCACCCACATTTCACACCTTTCTTCGACCCCCCCCCCCTCTCTCCCGCACCCCACTCTCTCCCACAAGAATCACCACCACCACCACCACCACCCACACCTGCCACAGGGTGCGATTGCCGCAAGCACACGCCCACCCACAGGGTCGGCACGGAGAGAGGGGGGGTGGGGCGCGCTGCCGATCGGACGGAGCGTTTTGGGCATGCTCCCGGATGACATCTAATCTGCGGCTTGTCAGCTGCAGCCGTCGCCACCCCGGGCCGGCGGGGTTGTAGGGCGTTGGAACTACGCCCCACACCCCCACCTCCTCCTACCCCCCTCCCTCGAGAAGGCACTATGAACCCAGCGGCGAGCACCGCGCTGAAGCGGAAGGGGTCTCAACGGGGAGAGCACAGCCCCGACCTGCCCGAGAGGAAGGTGTCTGCCCACTGCCCGGCGACAGGGCTTCCGTATGCCAAGATCCCGGTGGAGCTGTCCGCGCTGTCATCTCCCAACCTTCTCTTCATCGGGCATGCCGATAAGGTGCACCTGACGCTCGGGGGGATGCAGAAGCGGGTTGTCATTCTGACCTATCAGAGGCTTATCCTTGCGGAGCAGGATGGCCCTATCAAACGTCTCGTCAGCGTCTACAGCATCGCGAAGCTCTTCTGGAAGCGGGTCCGCCGATCTACAAAGCACGGCGATCAGACCGCCACCCTTCAAGTACTCCTCCTCCTCCCCAGCGACAAGCATCTCCTCCTCATATTCACAAACCGGGATGGGGAGACAGCAGAGGCATCCGGTTTTAACTTCATATCAGTCGTCAGCAAGGTGCGTGGGGTTCAGCAGAGCCTTGGCTCAGAGAAGGACCGCTGTGCGCCGAAGGAGGGGACTGAGATCTGGAATGGGTCAGAGGAGCTGACGGCGAATGCGTCTATCATGGAGAAGCTGAGCGCGCCGTATAAAATTGTGCTCGACAGGGAGACGCTGGGGAGCGGGAGGTTGGGGTCCAGCCTCAGAGGGGCGGGGGGGAGCAGCCTGGCCCTGCAGAGCCCGACGAATCGGACCACGTCGAGCAGCGACGATGCCATCACAGGGGGTGGGGGTGGCAGCACATACCGGTCCTCGAAAACCTTCAGGACAACCTCGCCGACGCACCGCCCGAAATCCCCCTCCTGCCGCAACGTCGCGAGCATCGTTCAGAAGAAGGTGGAGTCGGGGAGGATACGGCGTTCCGCATCCATCTCTGAGCAGTCCGTCTCCTCGCAGTCCTCTGCGAGGCCATTCCAGCTGTCGCAGAACGGGCTCAGCCCCAGCGGCAGCCCCACAGCCGCAGCAGGTGGGCTGGACTCCCCTGGGAGCCCGTCTGGCCACGCCGGCCGGAACAGCGGCAGGATCTCCCGCCCGGACCTCCTCTGCGTGCAGCCGCAGTCGCTGTTCAACTCGGTGTCGACGGCTGGCTCCACCAGCCCCAAGGGGAGAGGGTACAGCGGTGGCGCCAGCGGCAGCGGCGGAGGCGTTGCGGGCGACCTCTCCCCGCCCTCTGCGGCGGGAGCCACCGGATCCGACACCAACCTGACGCCGCGCAGCGCCCTGCAGTGCCGCCAGCAGCAGGAGCGCGACTCGCAGCAGCGCAGGAGGCTCCTCGACGCCGCAGCCTCACGCCTCGAGCAGTATGAGCGACGCGGGCCCAGGGTGGAGCCTTTGGGTCTCGGCACTTCGCCCCCTGCACCCTCTGCAACCAACACGGCGCAGGCCGCAGGGCTGCAGCACTCTACGTCAACCTCGTCAGACTCTTCTGGCGGACGCGGTGCCAGCGGCGGCGGCACGCAGCGAAAAGGGAGCTGGAGGCTCCGCAAGAAGAAGGGCTCCCCTCTGCGCGGCGACGTCGCGCCGGGCGGCAGGGCGTTCTGCAGCCACAGCGATATCGAGACGGACACGGCGTCCTCCGGTGGGGGAGGAGCAGGAGGAGCAGGAGGAGCAGGAGGAGCAGGAGGAGGTGGTGGTGGTGGTGGTGGTGGTGGTGGTGGTGGTGGTGGTGGTGGTGGTGACCTCCGCAGCCAGGGGCGCCGGGGGGAGCTGGCAGGGGGTGGTGGTGTGCGTCAGGAGGATGAGGGGGAGGATGATGATGATGACGACGACGATGACGACGGCTTCCGCCGCATCGGGGAGGCGACCGCAACGACGGTGCCCGTCGACAGGGGGGAGAGCTTCGGGGTGAACCTCATCACGTCCCCTGTGGGCGGCGGCTCGCTGCCCAACCAGTCCTTCACGCTGCAGCTCAGCCCGGTGTCATCAGGGGCAGGCCTGCGTCTCAACTCTCCGGAGGAGAAGGCGGTGGGGGGGCTGCGCCCTTCTTTTTCTTCTTCCTCTCCTTCAGGGGCTGCGCGGCTGGACCCTCTCGCAGCGAGGGGTGTGCCAGCGGCGGAGCGGCGGCAGCAGCAGAGAAGGCAGAAGGCGCGGGCGTCTTCGATGCTGGCGCCCGCATCCCATCGGCGTGGCGGTGGCGGTGGGCTGGCGTCGCCATCCGGGGTGGTGCGGGGTGGTGCCGACTGGTCCTCCGCGAGCAACTCGCCTGCTGAGCAGCCGTTTCTCAACGCCAGTATGACGGGGCGCGCGAAGCGCGTTTTGGTCATCACGACGGATGAGGAGCACCCAGCGCTGGGGGGTGGTGGAGGAGGAGGTGGTGGTGGTGCCGAAGGCGAGGGGTCGCCTACTACCGGCAGTCTGCACGGCACAGTGTCGTCCTTTGGGGGAACGCTGCCCGTGCCTGGTGGGGCTGTCTCGGGGAGCCGCCTGCGGCGGGACTCGGTGGTGGCGGGGGGTGCGAATGCCAACGCGTGGCGTGCCGGGGTGGCGGCGTGCGAGGCGAGCGAGTCGCTGATGCGGGGGGCGGTGGCGGAGTCGTGGGAGACGGCGTACGGCTACCTGGAGGGGATCTTCACGCATGACCTGGCGGTGCTGATGTCGAAGCGGAAGACGCGGCGCAACCTCGAGTTCCTGCAGAGCACGAGGGCCCTTTGCGCATCGGAGGACGCGGCGCGGCGCAGCACCGTAGAGTCCCGACTCGACGGTGTGGCAGTGCTGCAGCAGATGTTCGCTGAGGTGGCTCTGCCGCTACTACGCGCCCTCGGGGATTCAATGGAGTCCCAACAGCAGCAGCAGCAGCAGCAGCAGCAGCAGCAACAACAACATCATCAACAACATCATCAACAGCACCCCTCCCCATCAGGCTCGTCAGCCTCGTCGTCGTGCTTCTCCTCCAGCGCCGTGGCACCTGGTGCCAGCCGCCAGGCTGCAGAGGGCATTGCCAGCAGCACCAGCCTCCGCGACACACTCATCGCCAACCTGCGGGCGGCACTGCTGAGGCAGGAGGCTGCCCAGCGCGCCACACTTATCGACGCTGAGTCCCACGGCACATCGCTCCTCCTCACCATGGCTGCTGCAGCGCCGCGCCGCGATGGGCGTGGGGTCAGCAGCCTCCACGACACACTCATCGCCAACCTGCGGGCAGCGCTGCAGAAGCAGGAGGCTGCCCAGCGCACCGTGCTTGCCGATGCCGAGTCGGACAGCGCATCGCTCCTCCTCACCATGGCTGCTGCAGCTCCACGCCCCACCAGCAGCAGCAGCAGCAGCACCAGCCTCCGCGACACACTCATCTCCAACCTGCGTGCAGCACTTCTGAGGCAGGAATCTGCCCAGCGCGCCACACTTATCGACGCTGAGTCCCACGCCGCATCGCTCCTCCTCACCATGGCAGCAGACCACGGCACGGCCTGCCTCCACAGCCTCCGCACGGCAGAGGCTCGGCTCGCAGACCTGCTCGCCTCCGAGTCGTCACACAGGCGATCTCTCCAGGAGCTCTGGCGCGCCGGGGCGGAAGCGGTTGTGCAGGGCGCAGGGCACCACACACAGCAGCACCGCCGCCACCACCACCGCCTGGGCCTGCTGCAGGCTGTGTGTGACGCAGAGACCCGCGCCAGGGCGGAGGTAGAGGCGGCGTGGCGCGGGGGGGCCTCTGTGCTCTCGGGTGTGGTGCCGCGCTACTTCGCCCCTGCCGTGGTGCCCGCGTGGGAGATCTCTGCGCTGGAGGCGCAGCTTTACGCCCGGCTGACCGATGTGATTGCCGCCGAGGCGGGGGAGCGTGGCCACCTCCGGCTTGCCGCGTGGATCTCCCACGCGGCAGTCGCGCAGCAGGAAGCCTCTGCGTCACGCGCCATGGAGGCACTCATGCAGCACCTCGACGCCGCACACCGAGGCATCCTTGCTCTGGAGCAGAGCCAGTGGAACTGCCTCCGCCTCAAGCAGCGCGTCGCCGCGGCACGGCTCCTCGCGAAACACGCCGGGCCACAGCAGAGGGCAGTCGCCGGAGGGGCACAGCCCCGCCACCACCGCCAGGGCGTTGTCAGCCTCAGCCCGCGGAGCCCGACGGCTTTGCCGCCGCCTCCGCTGTCGTCACCCGCCCGCCCCGCCGGCAGCGGCACCCCAAACCCTGTGAGGGGAGGAGAGTGCGCCGCGGTCAGCCCAGCTGCATCCACCGCCTCCTCCGCCGCAGGCACCTCGTCCCACAACGACCTCCCGCTCGACCCTGCTGCGCCTGCGGCGCAGCAGGGGGGTGCGCGGCAGACCCACTGGGCTGCCTCCTCGGGGGTGCGGATCGGCGGCGGTGGCGGTGTGAGGGGTGCGTGCGTTGCTGCCGATGCTTCGGGCTGCTTCTCTGCTGCGACGAGCGCCGCGAGCAGCGACGGGGGTGACGGCGGGGGGTGCTTTTCCCTGGAGAACCCGCTGAGCAGCACGCCTGTGGGGGTGGGGGTGGGTGTGGGGGTGCATGCCCCTCCGGAGAAGCCTCCTGCTTCCTGCGGGCAGGCGAGGGGGCAGTCCGCCACCCCGCGCGACAGGCCTCCGCCGCCCTGCGCTGAGGTGGAGTGCCTGCTGCTGGAGTCGGAGCACTTCGACCTGCGCCACCGCCTGCTGCGTGCGGAGGAGGCGGATCGTGCTGCCCTGCTTGCGGGCATCGGCAGTGGTGTGCGGCAGGCTGTGGGCCGCCGTGCGGTGGTGCGGCGGCGTGGCGACAGCCGCGGCGCCGGGGGGTTCCAGTCGGACCTGCAGGCGCTGGGCCTGACAGCTGCGGAGGCGGCGGGGCTGACGGGAACCCTGTCTGTCAGACACCCGGAGCACCTCGCATCTGTCACGGTGCTGGAGCTGCTGCGGCACCTGGACCACAAGAAGGTGCGCCTGATCCTGGGCGCGTTCGGTTATCAAGAAGGGCGGAGGAAGGGCGATGTGTGTGTCAAGATCTGAACAACTTAGAAACAACCGCCTCGGCAGTGCCGGGGCGAGGGGTGGGGTGGGGTGATGGGGGGGAAAGGGGTGTGGGGCGACGTCAAGTGTTCTGCTCGGTTGAAAGGGCCTCCTCTGTGCCCTACGCATGCTCCCGTGATTTAGCGGGGGGAGAGAGAGAGAGAGACAGAGAGGGTATGTATGCCTTGGTGTTGTCTGGCGCTTTGCTATGTTCGTCCTTGCGTCTCTGATCATTGCTTTTGTTTCTGGATGTGTGTGTATGCCTTCCTGGCGCAGTCGGAAGTGTGTTTTGTGTTGTTTACGCACACTCGTGTGAGCGGAGGAGCGACGGGCCCACAGCTGCAATCAAACGCTCTGTGAGGAAACCTGTTTTTTTTTGGGGGGATATCTTTTGTGTGTGTAGAAACCGTTGTTAACGTCAACACAACAGCAAAGAAGCAGTTTGTATCAGAGGGGTTGCAGCTGCGAAGTGAAGGTCACGAATGTAATACCAACTGTGGGGGGGGGGGGGTTATCGGCGCAAACCCCTGCCTTTTTTCAGCCCGGGTGACCCCCCCCCCCCCTCCCCCCCCCGCACCTCGCCTCTCGCAAACGAGATTTATCCGGCAGGGGTGTGTTGCCATCGCACTGGGTGCAAGGGTGTACGTGCTCACCCTGCTCCCTACGCACACACCCAACACCCACTCATTCCCGCATTCATGGCTTGACACACTTCCCTGCCAGGAAGGTCTCTCCACGTCAAAACTCTCTGGGGGGGTGGAATTTCTTTGCCACGCGGTGCCGACGAGCGCGTTATTCATGGTGCACGTCACCCTGCCTGATTGAGTTTGTTGAGGTGGAACTAATACCGCTGAACATCTTCAAAAAAAGAATACCTGCCTCTCGAAGAGCGAAGGATCCATCGCCCCAGCCCAGTAGATTTGTGGCTTGTGTTGTCGGGAAGGGGCGAGGGGTGGTGGTGGTCGTTGTGACGGTTTTCAAACAGCTCAGTGTTGGTGCACATAACACACCGGGTGTGTTGGTAAAGGGAAATACCACGGAGACGCAATGGACCCGGGGCTACGCTCCCTGGCCTTTGCTCATGAATCCCTCATGAAGGTTTGCTTCTCTCGTGCGTCTCCACCTGCTCTATCTCCAGGCGCACTGTAGTCACGTGCGCTGCAGGCAACATCATCAAGAGGATGAAAAGGACGGCTGGGTTTGGGGTGACATTTCCGCACCCCAAACCCTGGGTCAAGTCAAAAGGGAACAAAGACACAGCGATTGTCCCTGGGTAGGTGCTTCCACAACGCCTTCTCCTCATCAGATCGAGGGTGAGCAGAGCCCCACCGGCGGAGTACCCTCCTCGAGACAGTTTTGCTTTCACCACACAGGTGCAGTCGTTCAAAAAAAGGCCCTCTGAAATCTGACCCACCTGACCTGCCGAAATGCTGTGGGGGAGTCAATTCACCTGGAGTACATTTTGCATCATGATGCATGCAGTCAACATACCTTCAACGGGCTGGGGGGGTTTGGGGAAAGAAGTGGTGGTGGTGGTTGTGGTGGTCACGGTGCGAGTCTCAGAATGGTAGACCGGTCACTTCACAGCAACAGCATATTGGAGGGCGGGGAGAACGTGGTGGTGGTCGTGGCGGAGTTTCGCTCTGGGGCGGGGCTGTTCTGGGTTCTTTTGCCACCCCCCCCCCCCCTACTGGGGGGGGCTAAATAGAAGACCCCCCCCCTTGTAATAGGCGTATAAACGCTTTTTTTGGGGGGTTTTCAAAACCCAAAATTTTGGGCAATTTTTGCAGTGGGTGGCCAAATACAAGGGGGTGGCCGAATACAAGGGGGGGGGGCTTGTATTCGGCGGTCCGTGAATTTTCCCAATTTTGCTCCAGGTGACCTCGTGGAATCGCGATTTTCGCCTTCCATTGCACTATTCGGAATCCGTGCGGATCGTGGTGGGGTCATTTTGTGGGTGGAGGTGCCAAGTTTCACACATGAAACGTGGGCCTGGTTTGGCTCCTGATAATGGGAGGATATTCCCAGGAGGCCACCTGCGAGGACCCCCACACTGGTGTCCAAAACCCTGTTCTTTTGAATGTTTGGATTCCGTGCGAATCGCAGTGGGGTCATTTTGGCCATGGAGTGCCTGTTAGGACTGGAAAAACGGGCTGAAAATTTGAAATTTGGCCAAAATTCACGGACCGCCGAATACAAGACCCCCCCCCCTTGTATTCGGCCTAAAATTTTCTGGATTTCGAATTTCCAGACCCCCCCCTTCTATTCGGCCACCCCCTTGTATTCGGCCACCCCCTTCTATTTAGCCCCCCCAGTAGGGGATCCGACTCCTGTTTAAAAAATGTCCGAAAAAATATTTTTTGGCATATTCGGGCATCTACCCCGCACCTCGGGATGGAAAACACCCCAAAAATGTGTTCCCACACACATGTGGCCCCAAAACTGACCGGGTCCAACGTTGGTCCAACGACGTTTTTGAGCAGAAAAATAGCAAAAAAAAATCACCAAAAATGTGGTAAAAGTGCCCGGAATAGGTTGGAAATGGCCCAAAAACCATTTTTGGGCCCTAGGTATGCTATAGGGGGGTCCAGGACGTCGAGTTTTTGGCCCGACAGCCCGAAAAATGGCCATTTTGCCTGAAATGGCGAAATAGGGGGGAACCCCACTTTTTCACCCATTTTTCCGCATTTTTCGGGCTGTAGGGCGAGTTTTCGGTCAGTTTTGGGGTCACAGGTGTGTGGGAACACATTTTTGAGGTGGTTCTCACCCGGGGGTGCCGGGTAGATGCCCAAATATGCCAAAAATATTTTTTCGGACACAGGGTTCCGTTAGAACAAACAGGGAGTCGGATTCCCTACCCCCCCCCCCCCCCCCCGTTGCCACTCCATATTGTGTCGAGGGGGAGGGGCTGCCTCAGTCTATATGCAGCTGCTGCTTCGGAGCGAAAAAAGGACTCCCGCCCCCGCCCCCCGCTCTGCCCCCTTCCCGCCCCAACACAGCTTCTATTTTTGTACAGACATTCATTTATGTTCAGTTCTTCTTCCCGTTTATGCAGTTCTTCCCCTTTTGAGCGCCTTGCACGTTGCAGCGATGTGTGAAGGTGCGAGGTGGTGTGGAACCACGAAAAGGTTCACATGTGTGTGTGCACAGTGGATATCAGATCAAAGTTATGGGTGTGCTCGGTGTGCTCTACGCTACAGTGCAACCCAACAAAACAGCGGGCGGGGTATGAAATAACTTGGGTGGGTTTCATACATGTTAGACTTGTACCCCACCTGATGTTTGTTGGGGCACTGAGGTGCACTCTCTGCTGAAGCTTTTGCAGCGACACAAATAAAACTCCCTTGTGTGTGTGTATGTGTGTGATTTTTCTCGCTTTTTCTTTTTGCTGTCTGCCTCATTCTCGTGTTCGCATGTGCCCATCGGCATCGAGACAAGTCGGCGTCAAAAGTGTCACTTCAACTCTGCCGTTCTTTCTCTACTGTTGATACTTCGTTTGATGCGTTGACGCTTCCACACTCTCCGCTCGTCCCTTTTCGCTGCTTCTGACTCTTCTCACTAAAAATAAATGTGCGTTGACGCTTCCACACACACTTACAAACCCACTTGCCTGATGAAGGGGGTGGTGTGTAGAGCACGTTTGGCAGAGCTGAATGACACTTTCCGCGCGAAAGTCGTGTGCGTAAAAAAAAATTGAACCGGAGACTCGAAGCAGCGCTTGCCCTGACGCGACACGAGAGCACTCTCTCAAGGAAGCGCAAGAAGAGCCACCCCTCACGGCGAAATCATTGTCTGGGCATCGGATGATTCTATTTTCCATTTTCAAAACCCGGCCATGTCAGAGTGGTTGCCGAGCAGGCTCAGTGTCTGCTGGCCGTCCTACCGGAAGGCGGGGGGCCAACGCACACACCAAGCCAAAGTGAGAGAGAGAGGACCTGCCCGGAGAACACATTAATGAAAACTTGCCGTGTTTCGTGCGATCAACAAAAAGGAACATTATTTTCAAGCTATTTCTGCCGGCGGCGGGGATATCACACACCTCCCACCCCCCCCGCCCCTATCGCCGTGCTGCATTCAATCTTTCTGGGTTTTTTTGTGCCTCCCACCCTCTACCACTGCACGGCATTTATGGACTTCAGTACACAGCCCAGGTAAGGAGGGGAGGCCCAGGCAGGGGAGGGCTTGCACTGCTCTCGACCCCGCGCATCGGCATCTCTCGTGATACACCTTCTCGCTGGTGTGCAGTGTGCTGGCTGTATATCCTGCTCTTCTCGTTACCCATGGTTTTGTCTGTTTGTCACCCCAAGTGCTCCAGAGGTTTCCCGGGTGTAGGAGCGACAAGCGAATCGAAGTCGCGGGGTGACGAAACAATGCGAGAGTTGTGCTTCGCGGAGGTGGGGATGTTGGCGAAGTCATTTTTTTTTGCCCCCCAAAGAAAAAAACAAAGCGCAATGTGTTTTCTTGAGAGAGAGCAACACAAAAAGCGACCTATTGGGGGTATGGAAATTTAGTCATTCTTAGTCACTTTTAGGCGATTTACGCGCGGTTTTTCGGCTGGGGAAAAGAGAGTAAGATTTTCGAAAAAAATCGATTTTTTCGCAAAAAATCGCATTGTGTCGTAGTCGCGCGTAGTCACCCGTAGTCGCCAGGTCGAGGTTCCCATATTCCATACCCCCCCGGGGTACTGAATTACCGATTTTTCGACATGTCGAAAAAAAAAATTTGGCCGAAAAGCGCCCTATCACTTCACAGCTACAACCGCTCTGATGAATTTCCTTTTGTTTGTTGCGTTGACGCTTCTACACACAAAACCCTGAACTGATCACACCCTGAGCCTGATGAAGGGTGGGGTTAGTGTATAGAGCACGTTTGGTTGCAGCTGTGGTGGGGCGCTTTCCGCTCACACGAGTGTGCTTAAAAAAAAAATTTTTTTTTTCGGCCGACTAAACTCAGGGTATAAGATAGACTTTTTTTCTGGCGCCGTTTTCCGGTTTTTCTGGTTTTGAAATTTTTCGCGCGCGCCTTCGGCGCGCGCGACCCGCGCAAACCCTCTCAGAATCACACCCAACACGGCTGGACCAGGCTCTGCCGAACAGCAGTGGCGTGTTGCTCCACGCAGCTCCCCGAAGGGACGGAACTGAGCTTTCAATGCGTCCACGTACTGACGGGGCGCGGCTTCGCATCACCTCCCGCATCAGGACAAACCCCCCTGAGGGTGCTGCTCTGCTGGTATGCCTCACGAAGGGCAACTACCTTCATGGTCGAGCTTGTTGCATGACCACCCCCTTGAGGCAGTCAGTCAGACGATGCGCACAACGTGCGCTCATGCGAACACCAGCGGGTGTCTCCAACACTGCACAAATCGCGGTCCCGCCAGAACCCGAATCCGTCGATCCTCTCCAAAGCGGACATGCACTCCCGAAAACATCGGAGTTTGCATGTGCCATCCCCAGCAAGGCAAACGTGCTCGAGACAAGGTCGTAGCTTGCGTGGATGACAGGGTGGTCCTTGGCAGTGTGCACCGCAACGAGATTGAGTGCATGCGCTCGGCAAGCCGCCCAGAAGGAGTACGGTGCGGTCGGAATGATCAAGCTAGAAGACCTGCATGACGAGGACATCACCACCCACCGGGTCCCGCTGGGCTCCTTTTCTCCGCTTCTCTGCTTTCTTTTGACTGTTTGAGCTCCGTGCGGATCACGATGGGGTCACTTTCCGTGTTTTTTTGGCTAATATTCCCACTGGTTGACTGTCACAAAGGTTCCCCAAAAACCGGCGAAAATCCGATCGGCCTTTTTTCTTTTTTTCCAGAAAACCGGAAACCGGGAAACCCTGGTTTTGAAAACCGGAAAACCAGGCCTATCTTATCCCCTGACTAAACCGAAAATCGGGCCCTCTGGGGTGCCACACCGATATTTTTCGGATTTTTTTCGGATTTTTTTGCGATTTTTTTCTGCCTAGCTGGGCACCGGTCCAGGGCACTGACCCAGGGTGGCCGAAATTTCGACATGTCGAAAAAAAAATTTTTGGCCAAAAAAAAATTTTTTTTTCGCGTGCCTAAACCGAAAATCGGGCCCTCTGGGGTGCCACACCCACATTTTTCGGATTTTTTTGCGATTTTTTTCTGCCTAGCCGGGCCTAGCCGGTCCAGGGGACTGTTCCAGGGTGGCCGAAATTTCGACATGCCGAAAAAAAAAATTCAGTCAGGATCCAGTCAGCAAGGACCACGTCCATGCATATTTGTGAGGGCTGGGTGGTTGGTGAACGGCTCTTTTCTGACGATCCGCAGATCTTGCTGTCGGCCCTGCAACCTGGCTGCCCACCTGATATGTAACAAAACAAACCGTTCATGTCGACCGCACCCTGAACCTTGAAGACGGGCTCTTTATTGTATCCACTGTAGTACCGTGTACGTAAATATCGTAGTCCTTCATTCGCACATCGCTGCGCATAGTATATCGTAGTCCTTCATGGGATTGATGCATACAGGGAACACATGTAGGATCATGGTAACGTGCTGTAGGCTCCGATACAAATGCTGTAGGCCTATGCCACAAGTAATGCAGACATAAGACTTGTGTGGGCGTGAAAATCTTACGCTTCTTACTCTTCTTACTCTCTTCTTACTTTTCTTACTTCCCTTGCGACATCCCCAACTGCTGTTTCTTTCACTGCCGATTCTATCCTTCCATCTTCATACAAACGCATAGTGATTACCAAACGAATAGTGATTACCTGTGAGGTAAATCGTTGGCGGGTTTGCGGGTCCGTGGCACTATTCGCGATGATGTCAGAAACCTGGTCAAGTCCCGCCCTCTGAAGAATTGAAGGATCCAGACGGAGATGGTCGCAATCGGGAGAAGGGGAATAAAACGATGCGTATTTCTGTTCATAAACAGTGTCGACTGCAAGTACCCGAAAGCCGCTTTCTTATTCCGCGTCCTGGGATTCTTAGGGAGGTCGGACAACTTTGAGGCTTCCTTCTGGTAAACAGAAAAATCAAGACGGTAAGGTTTTGCCTTTTCCGATTCCGGGTCCTGAAGCGAAACAAACCTTGGATCAGACAGCGCCTGCTGCCATTTCATAGGAGCGTCGTCTTTTGCTACACTGTAGGGACTTAAAAAACTTTTTGTCGACCTCATATACGCCATTTACCGCTTCCGCCACCATCTTGTTGTACGCGGAGACTTCGCGACTTCTGATGGCGCTTTATGGGGGGGTGGGCACGGAATACGGGAGGACTAAAGAAGATCTGCCTGTCACACTTCTGATTCACACACGCGGTTTTTTGCGTCGGTCGGGAGCAGTCCGCCCCCCCCCCCCCCCCCCCCCCCCCCCACCCCTTCAAATTCGATTTCACGACCCCCCCCCCCCCCGAAACAACCCTCGTTTACCTTTTCCATCTCAAAGGCCAATCTCGACTAAATGGCCAATTTCACGCAACACCGCACAATATCTCCAGGAAGTTTCTGGTCTGGCTGACACCGGGGGGGGGGGGGGGGGGGCTTCGAGGACCAAAAAATCACTCTGCGGGCCAAGCCGAAGACTTGTCTGGGGACTTTCGGTGTCCCCAATTTTTCAAATTTTGAAAAATACACTCACTTTGCTAAACTGGACCCAACTCCCCACACTCTTTTTTTAGCGAAAAACAGCAAATTTCGGCCGATTTTTTCTCATTTTTTCTCATTTTTTTTCACCGACTTTTCCATACCCCCATTCACAGCAACGCCCTTCACAGGGGCCACAGCACACTGCTCGTGCGCGACAAACGGAAAACTCACCGGTCTAGTCTGGAGAAAAATACCCGCTAGCGTTCTGGATTCGCACCGTTTGCACAAAAGAGCAAAAGACAAAATGCAACCCCAAATCCTTTTTTCCAGGCCGCCCCAGCAGGGGAGCTGGACGTTCATCCTGGATGACCCAGACCCCAGCTGCCCAGCCTGTGTCCCTCCCACCCCCAACCATTCTTCATCATCCGGTTCTGTGCGGGGGGGGGGGGGTAGGGGGGGGGTCACTGCTAAGGAAAAGTGGTAGACAAACAGCAATTTTTTACACAAACAATCTTGATTGTGACAGTAAACAATAGGCTGTTGGCAGCGTGCAGTGCAACATACATAATTCCATGAACAGATATATTGCATAGTGCGCACAAACAAAACCCATTCCGACCCCCGGAGAGCCTATTTTTGGGTAGCTGTTGGCCGATATGTGGTGGAAAACAGGTTTTAGGCCCATTTCGGTGATTTTTGACACCCGGGAAGACATTTTTCGCCCATTTTTTATTTTCCTACCAGAACTTGTACCTCGGGGTAGTAGCGTGGCTTCGTCATTTTTTGACTACAACCACTGGGAAGAGGCATTGTATCAAGTTCCGCATACATATCGTCCAGGAGGTTCTCCTGGAGCTCAAGTATGGTGAATTCACCCTGGTGGAGCCCGCTCTCCTCGGCGCGATCCATCAATTCAGCACCCCGTTTCCTTCCCAGGAAGCTGCGGATCTCGCCCTGTTTGTGGGCCAAGTATCTCCCGGAACGCTTCCTGGGCAGTTGTCTGGGGACGCGGTCGCTTCGCAAATGCGCGCACATCCTCTGCCGAGGGTACAGGGGGATTTCCCCACCTCAATATTCACTATTCCGCTTGCGGTGACCTGTGCGAGTGCAGTCACCGTTGAGGCTGTACACTGAAAGCGGCTGATCAGCTGTACTGTCATTGACGAGAGGAGACCCTCCAGCCAGTCGTGCATCACACCTGTTTGAATTCGATCCACACCGACCTCGGCTCACGTCAGCACTAGGGTGCGAGCGCTGCAGTGGAGTATATGTTCGTACAGGGGCAACCGTGCCACCTGTGCTGCACCTTCACCACGGTGTGCTTCCGGTACAACAACCGGTAGGTACCTTCTTGTGCGATATCTGCGACCTGCAGCACCGCTATCTCACAGCAGGGCTTGCACCGCTGTTCCGATAGACTCCACAGGAACCTCTCGGCAGCTTTGAAGGGTGGAACAGAGCTTTTCTTGGCCCATTGCATGTTGATCACGATGAGACCTTGCCCACCGGGGGTGGGCTCGGTACAAGTTGTGGTATGGAAAATTAGGATGGGGTCTGAGAGGGTAACAAGGCCACAGATCATGTTGTAGTGGGGGTATTTCCGGGTTCCGACACATTCTGGACCGGTTTTTCATATTTTTTTGGCCTAAAAATGACCTCCGAGGGAAAGTGGAATTTTGGGGTTTGTCCCCCCCAGTGACCCCCCCCTAGGGCAGTGATGTAGAAATACGGTCGGATACGGTGATTTTTCAAAATCGGGATACGGATACGGATACGGATACGTATCCGGATACGGGATACGCTGCCGGCCTAGGTGGGCCCAGCCCAGACAAAATTAGTGGTGGGCGGGGGGCTGCTCTGCTCGTATCCATTGGGTGGAGATCTGCCTTTGTTCGGACTAGTTCGCCTCCAAGGGGGGCGTTGCCTCCTCGGCGTCCGGATCGTCGTGCACGTCCCCCTCGTTGACTTCAGCGGTCTTCCAGTAGTGCTGTGCGCCCTGCGTCACTTTCCAGGTGCGCTTGTTGTACAGTATCCTTGTCAGTGAGCTGGCATTCTTGTCGGTGAGGCTGTATTTTTGTGTTGTGCCAAAGGAGTCGTCAAACTCATACCGGTTTCTTTTTTTGGTCAAGACGTCTGAGTAGCATGACCAACCTCTCTCACTCGGGGCAGCTGTCGCGATCTGGCCCAGCAAGCGCTGGGCCAGCATTTGGCACCGTGGCCATCTGGTTTGGGTGCAATGGAGAAAAATACAAACAGCAGCTCTATCATCGATAGCACCATACCTGCTCCCAAACTGGGACCACCACTTCTCGCCCGGCCACTTCACATTCCTTGCGGGCAGCCCGTCAAAAATGAAAGTGGACCACTCCACCCATTCAGCGAGGGCTTCGTCCTGTTCATCGGCGTCTTGGAAGGTCATGGTAATTGCCTTCTGGATGCCGTCCTTCGCCTGAGGGCAGCGGCGGCTCTCCTCCCTGAACTGAGGACTCAGGGCAAAAGCCGCCTCGTGCGCAGTGGCTTTGCCGTATTGCCACCGCGACTTCGCCAGCTCCACGAGCAGCCCCCTCCTCTCCTCTGTCAGAAACTCCGTCAGCGGGAGCTCGGCGATGGCGGCCTTGAAGTGTTCAAACCTTTTCCGGACAAACTCCAGGGTGACGCGGTTGGAACCATCACTGGCATCAAAATCCTTCACAAGCTTGAAGACCAACTTCGATATCTCCACCACCTCTTCCAGCTGATCCCAAAAGAGATTGGACAGCACCACGTCCTTCCATTTGTCTGCTTGCACCTTCCCTCCCGCCTTTTTGATGCCCCTCCGCCACTCCGTGAACTCCGGCGAGACCACCACCTGGGACATAGCGTCACGCACCCGAAGCAGCCGATGTGCTGCAATGAACTGTGTGCCCATCCTGGTATCCGCCGGGCGGAGGATCCGGAGGGGGGTGTGGGTCCCCAGGAAGCTCACCAGACGCTCCCGGGCCTTCCACCACTGGATCAGCCCCAGCGCTTGGCTGACCACAGAGTTCAACCAGCGAAAGCGGTCGCGGGTTGTCGCCTTGTCTGGGTCCGAAATATCCTCAAGGATGAGGTCTGCTGTATGGCAGCAGCAAATGCTGCAGAAGACACCGAGGTTCTCCCTCTCGATCTGGGCGAAGGCACCCCTCAGAGCTCCATCCAAGCAAACGTGCACGATTGCCTTCCCGATGTCCCCTAACTCAACGATGCTGTCCCGGATAAAACCAGCGATGTAGCTCATCGTCTTACTCTCGATGCCCGTTGACTTGTTTGAGATGTAGTAGCTGCAGTTTGTGGTTGATGTCATGATGTTGAATATCGGTCGGGTAGCTGTGTCGGTCCATGCGTCATGGTTCAACGTCAGACCATATTCCACCCCGGTCATGATATCCGCCCGCACTCTCTCGTCCATCTCCTCCGTTGCTCGGGTCAGCAGAGGACCCGACAGGTCCGTGCGCTTCGGGGGTGTGTACACGAGGTTGTTCGGTAGGCGCCTGATGACCGAGACCATTTCCCGAAATGCCCTGCTTTCCACTCTCTCGAAGGGGGTGGCTGTCTCAAAAAAAAATCAGCTGTCGACCGGTCTGCATCTTCTGCTGTTGTCGTGCGGGTGAGGAACTGTGTCATGCTGCTCTGCTGCAACCCAACCAGGTCCGTTGTGGGCTGGGCGCGTTTCACTTCTGCTGCATCCACTGCCTCGCGGATGCGTGCCTTCAGTGCGTCGTGGGCATCCTTCTTCGCATCGTCCTTGGGAACACATCCACGGATGTTCCCAGTCTCCCCCATGAGGTGGGAGCGCAGCCGGTTCACAGATGTTACTGTGAACTCCGTCTCGCAAAACTTACAGGTCAGTGTTTTTTGGCGCCCGTTCGTCTCTTTAATTGTCACTCCTTCCCACGCCACATCCACCGCGGTCCTTCTCGCTGCTGCAGGCTTGGCTGCAGGCTTCGCCGTCGTCTTCAGACCTGGCTTGATGACCGCCTTGGTGGAGGCCTTCTTGCCTGCGGGCTTCGCGCCTGCCTTCGGCATTGTGCCGTGATCCTGACTGGGTTGGTGGTGTGCGGTACCCTGTGTGCTCCTCTGTACCACCAAGTAAATGGACCGTATCCTGACCGTATCCTATCGATTTCTGGAAAATTTGGATACGGATACGGATACGGATACGGATACGGATACGTATCCACCGTATCCTAACATCACTGCCCTAGGGGGGGGGGGGGGCGGCCCGCTGCCGGGACCCCCCCTCCCCCGCCAACTTCTCCTTTTCTTTCATTCTTTGATACTGGCGCCCCTTATCTGGAGCCGCAAACCCTCCTTTCCCTCACAAAACACGCTCAGTCATTCAATTCAGGCAGCGCTTCTGAGGGGGTGGGTGGGGGGTGGGGGTGGTGAATATTTCGCACAATTGAATTGCCTCTCTTCTCGCCAAGGATTGTGTGGGGTGATCCTGACCAGTGTTTAAGATACTGTTATGCATGGTTTGACAGAATTCTTAAGAGAAAAAGCTCTTTTTTCGTAAGAATTCGGGAATTCTTAAGAATTTTCAAGAATTCTTAAAATTCTTGAAAATTCTTACAGGGGGGGGTCAAATAAACGTACTTAGTACTACTATTCGGCGAACGCGCGGGCCTAAATCGACCTCGCCAGAAAATTAATAAATAGTTTGCGAGCGAATAGACGTACTAAGTACGTCTATTCAACTTTTCCTAAAAACGCTGTTTGCAGGGGCTCTGCGGGGCTGTTTGGTCCACCAGGGGCGCGCTGGTCACTGCTGTCGTCCGTCTCTCACTTCTTCTGCCTTCCGGTCGAGTATCCGCTCTGTTCTCGTCCTACCACTCGCCCCTCATTTGGTTTCGTACCGTTTTGATTTGTATTGCCCCCCCCCCCCTGGTTGACATTCTTGTTGAGTTAGTGAAAGCATACACAGTTCATCAGAGCTGTCAGCTTCACTGTCGGTGGTTGGTTGGTGCGTTGATGCTTAAAAAAAGATGTGAAAAAGACAAGCCACAACCAGCACGCCCCAACTTACTTCTTCTTCAAGTTCTTGGGCTTGCTGGGGCAAGTCTGCATGTTGTGCCCAGGCTTCCTACACCCTTTGCAGAGCCTGCGGTGTTTGTTGGGAGTCTGGGTGGTCGGGGACGCTGCGCGCTTCTTTTCGGAGGACTGGGAGGACTGGGAAGGCTGTGTCTGTGTGAGAGAGTTCACACGAACCGGCTTCGCCCATGCCAAGATGCTTGACTGTTGGGTTGGCTGAGACACAACTTTCTTTTGGGTGGACTGCTTCTCTGTGCTCTCTTTTGCCTTCCCGTCCAACCCAGGTTCAAGGTCCGCACCACCAGCCTCAGGGTATGTTTCTGTGCTTGGTGCGAAGGTGAGGTCCGGACAAAGGGAGCTCTTCACGAACCCGTCCTCCTCACCCGACACCTTCAGCACGTACCCCATATCCCGCAAGCGCTCGGCTACCAGCGTGCCCTGGCCCGGGCCAGTTGGTTGAAGGAAGGCCGGGGAGCGCATGGCGGTGGCCCATCCTCGAATATCTTGAACAGGAGGCATTCCATCAGCAGGAGGCACATGAAAGCATCGGACGTCATCATTATGTCGGACACCAGCCGAAGCTATTGGCTCTGTTGGTGGATGGTGAAATCTGGGCAGTTGGATTGCGGGTTTGCGGGCGTGTGTTGATCAGTGCTGCACAACAGGAGAGAATGTCAAACAACGTCAGGGAAGGGGGCTGCGGGGGGTGGGGGGTGGGCTCAGCTGGTCCTCGAAGGCTACATCTATGGTGAGGTGTGTCTGGGGCCATCCGTCCACATCTTCTCGTTGGTGGTAGGGACTGCGGACGCCGTAGATGAGGAGTCGTTTAATGCGCGCCGCTCTTCAGCAGTGATTTTGACGCCTCTGGACCCCAGGAGTTTGCGGGTTTCCGGGTTTGCGGTCTTCAGCAGTGGTTCTGATGCCTCTGGACCGCAGGAGTTTGCGGGTTCGCTGGTTTCCCGTCCGTATGTGTCTGAGGGGGGATGCCCCGATTCCCTTCGTCACGACATATCTTTGAGCGTAGGTCACTTCCCCCCTCTACGGACCCCGTGCACCCTGGTTCCCCTAAGTGGCACCAATAGACCCCGTTGTCCCCATTCCTTGCCCCAAAGTTTGCAGATTTGTGTGTCTCCAAAAAGAAAATCTCAAAAAAAACGGAAAATTTTCCCAAAAAAAAAGGGTGAAAAGTAAGTACTACTATTCAACGGCCCAACGTGCCCCAGAGCCCCAAAAAAATAAGTACTACTATTCGGCTAAGTACTACTATTCAACTAAGTACGTTTATTTGACCCCCCCCTGTAAGAATTCTTGGAAATTCTTACAGGGGGGGGCGAATAGAATTACTAAGTAATACTATTCAAAATGGCATGTTTGAAAAATTCCCAAATTTTGGGTTGGGCGCATTCCCCAGTACGTGGTATTCCACTCCACCGAAATCGAAAAAAAAGTTGATCGTGAACTGCGCTGGTTCAGGCCAGTTCACGATCAACTTTTTTTTCGATTTCGGTGGAGTGGAATACCACGTACTGGGGAATGTGCCCAACCCAAAATTTGGGGATTTTTCAAACATGCCATTTTGAATAGTATTACTTAGTAATTCTATTCGCCCCCCCCCCCTGTAAGAATTCTTAAGAATTCCTGAAACTCCTGAAAATTCCTGAAAACTCCTGAAAATTCCTGAAAACTCCTGAGGCGTTTCTGAGGGGAGGATGGGCAAGTTTTTCAGTCATCGGGGGCTCCAGGGGCTAACTTCCACCCGGTGCGGCTCAGATCCTGAAAACCCGGCTTCGGCCAGTGTAGTTGGATGCACCGGTGGGCAATTCAAATTGCACAGCTGCTCCGACGAAAGGGGAAGCAATCCCTCCGGATCCGGAACCCCTCCGCCGTGCCGGAGAGGATGCTGGGTTTGCAGTGGTGGCGCACGCATCGTGTTTTCCAGAAGTGCGTACGGCGCACGCGTGCAAGGACGGCGCGTCCGTGCGGCAAAATGTAGCACACACGGTGGACTCCAGCCACCCTAGTGCAGTGGTGGCAGCGTACGGCCGTACGGTCCGCGTACGCGTATGCCGTACGCACTTTCTGAAAACCGCGCTGCGTACGCGTACGCAGAATTTTCGTACGGCTGGTATTCTATATTAGTCAGGGAGTGGGAGTCTTTAGCCTAAAGTAGGGGGAAAATGGACTCCCGCTAGCACCAAAAACTCCGGCGAGACTCCCGACAAGGGTTGCCCGACCACCGCTTGCGTCCACCGTGCAGGAGACGGCCATTCTTCTCGAATAATGGCTGATCCTGAACGGGCGTCATGGTCACTCTGTGTCGGAAGACATGCGACTCCTCTCCCGATGTCCTGCTCGACTTCCCTGTTCGTGACTGTGGAAAGGACTACCCAACGTTCCAGAGGCTGTGTATCTTGGCATCCACGTTGACTCATATCCGTCGAAGATGAAAGACTATTCAGTCGATTGCACCTGATCGGCCAGACACAGTTGATCCGTCTCTGTCTCGAGACCGCGGAAAGGGGGTTGCCACCCCCGCTTTTCGGGATACCAACCCCCTCTCGAACTATCTCCCATTATACCCCCACTCGATCGGCTGGAGTCCGTCGTGCAGGCACTGAGCACCCTGGGCGAACTTCCTGAAGGTCCCCAGAGGGCGCCCTATGCATACATGATGTAGCAAGCAACGAAATCACCCGCATCTGCGCCCCAGGGCACGCAGGACGATAGCGACTTCAGCGTTCCTGTCGTGTGGCAGCTCGACTGCCGCACCTAAAAGGGGATCCGGGAAGTGTACCCCTCCGCACGACCGGTGTATGCGAGCTGGTCTCGAACAGCAGTCTGCGAAAGACCACTTCACAAGGACCAAATGCATCATCTACTGCATGGCCTACAGCATCCCCACACAGACGTGGTCCTTCTGTTCTCCAATCGGGAGAAAGGCATGCATATATTCACCTCAGCTGCAGCAGTGATGAAGAAGGCACAGGACGCACGAGAACCGGCAGGAAAGTGGATACCGTAGAAGGAATAGGAGGAAGGAAGTGAATCGTCCAGATCTGCCAACCTACCACGTGCAGCCAGAATAACCCAGAACAGGACCTTCTCACGTGGGGCTGCTGAGAGCAGGGCAAAACTCATTCAAAATTGTTCAAACCTGCCTCCGGTGGATCTTCACCGGCGTAATCTGGGAGGAAATGATCTGGGCACAATGTCCTCCCCCTGGTTGTGCCGAGAGGGTGCAGGATCAGATTCCGTACCGGCACCCAGACTGAGCCTGGGGCGTCCTGGGACGGGATGGGAGACACCAGTATACTCAAGGGGCTCGCCTCCAACAGGTCGTGGATTTTGCCCAACGGCGAGATATTGGTGGCGCCAATGGACACCTCCACCCTCCTTGCAATACGTCACCCACGAGAAAGGGCTCCCAGACTCAGACCGTAACAGTGGAGCTACGTGTTCACGCACATTTTCATGTGCTTCAATCGCACACAAAGATGCCCACGCTCGCTAACACTGTGTTGGTAGAGTTTCCATCCCTGGCTTTATGTGCCGAACAAGCGTGCTCTTCAGGTAGGTTGAGGGTTTCCTCAAACTGCAAAGGCAGTTGCTGATCGATGGCTGCCTTTTTTGCGCTCACCAGGCTCCTGGTCTCTAGCAAAGAAGACTGTTGGCAGCGCGTGTTCACCCATGTACCCCACAGGTAACGAACCAGCGCACAAACAAAAAACTACCGCTTGTGCGCAGTATGTCTACCCGCTCTCTCTTCAAGGCGAAGGAGATTGAGTGGGATTCGCTGAGCCTCTGCGCTCCGGAGGTCGCGAAGTGTGTGTTCCCGGAGTATGATGCTGAGCACGAGGGTGAAGGATGCCTCAACTGTCGTTCGTGCGGACACCGCGCGGCGGTTTCGTGCCTCGATACCTTTGTTCCCTCCTCCTGTAACGAGGAGTTCGTCAAGGGGATGGAGGACAAGGACTGGATGTGCCCGGTGTGTTGCTGGGTAGCCAGCCGGTAGCCAGTCTCCCAAGAAGGCGGAAATGCAGCGATGGATGGCTGTCCCAGCTGGCCAGAAACAGGTTTGAGGCCATTTTTGTGACTATTTTCCCTGGAAGAAGGCCCTGGAGGGGGTCATTTTGTGATTTTCACCTTCTCCCTCAGAAAACCTCCCAATAAGAACGTACATCCGTATGCTGTCAGGGGACCTCGTGCGTGCCCCTTTCAAGAATTCCTAAGAATTCTTACAGGGGGGGGGGGGGGGCGAATAGAATTACTAAGTAATACTATTCAAAATGGCATGTTTGCAAAATTCCCAAATTTTGGGTTGGGCGCATTCCCCAGTAAGTGGTATTCCACTCCACCAAAATCGAAAAAAAAGTTGATCGTGAACTGGCCTGAACCAGCGCAGTTCACGATCAACTTTTTTTTCGATTTTGGTGGAGTGGAATACCACGTACTGGGGAATGCGCCCAACCCAAAATTTGGGAATTTTTCAAACATGCCATTTTGAATAGTATTACTTAGTAATTCTATTCGCCCCCCCCCTGTAAGAATTCTTCAAGAATTCTTGGAAATTCTTGGAAATTCTTAAGAATTCTTAAGAATTCTTAAGAATTCTTGGTAAGAATTTCCAAGAATTCAAGAATTTTTAAGAATTGAAAAAGTATGAATTCTTAAGAATTCTTACGAATTCTTAAAGAATTCTGTCAAACCATGCTGTTATGGAAAACGGGGCTTAGCCCCGGTTTTTGAGATTTTGCCCCGAAAAACCGGGGGTGCCTCTTTTTTTTTTGCACATAACACACCTGTGTGGTACGGGAAATGCTACGAGGAACGCGATGGACTCGGGACTGCTGCTGGCCTCTCTTGCTATGGTTTACTTATGTTTCGTGCTCCACCTGCTCCACCTCATTCTGCACTTCAGATGATCCACTTCACGTGGGTTACGGGGTTTGGGACAACGATGATATGTTGTGTCCGACGACAAGGTAAGGTAAGCTCATCGAGGTACACCAAACCGGAGTTGTCAAATCAAAAAAGACACACCGCCCGAGAGGCAATTGGTGTGACACAACAGCGATGACACAACCACTCTGCCCGAGGGGGCGCGTTTTTAGCGACCGAGACCTCCTCTCCTGACTGAGGGACACACGATCTGACCGTCCGAGAGACGCAGCATTCTACCCTGCCCGAGGGGCACCCACTCTCCTGACCGAGAGACACGCAGTCTTGCCCGAGGGGCACCTGGTTTCCTGACCGAGACAATATTCTGCCCGAGGGGCACTCACTCTCCCGACCGAGAGACACGCAGTTTTGCCCGAGGGGCACCTGTTCTCCTGACCGAGACAATATTCTGCCCGAGGGGCACCCACTCTCCCGACCGAGAGACGCAGCATCTCGCCCGAGGGGCACCTGTTCTCCTGACCGAGACAAAGATTTTGCCCGAGGGGCACCCACTCTCCCGACCGAGAGACACGCAGTCTTGCCCGAGGGGCACCTGTTCTCCTGACCGAGACAATATTCTGCCCGAGGGGCATCCACTCTCCCGACCGAGAGACGCAGCATCTCGCCCGAGGGGCACCTGTTCTCCTGACCGAGACAATATTCTGCCCGAGGGGCACTCACTCTCCCGACCGAGAGACACGCAGTTTTGCCCGAGGGGCACCCGTTATCCTGACCGAGACAAAACTATGCCCGAGGGGCACCCACTCTCCCGACCGAGAGACGCAGCATCTCGCCCGAGGGGCACCTGTTCTCCTGACCGAGACAAAAATTTTGCCCGAGGGGCACCCGCTCTCCCGACCGAGAGATACACAATCTTGCCCGAGGGGCACCAAATCCCGACCGAGAAGACGACCCTCACACCATGCTCGTGTCAGGTCTCAAGAGGGCCGAAGCCGCGGTTGAGGACAACAACACCCCCACGCACTGGTTCTAATAAATGACGGCGAGGTGCACGGGGGGATCAGCACGAAGGAGGGGCGCAAAAAGATGGGGATGATGACGCCGTGGTGTTCAAGGTGGTCCTCCGCCGCTTATGAACGTGACAGCGGGACAGCGCTGCGCCCGTGGCCGCAGCGGATTGAGGACATTCCCATCAGCCATCGAGACTATCACCGCGCCTCGCCGAAAACCTGCTTCACGCTTGATCGCGCTCAAGGTTTCCAAACGCATACTTCAGCTGGAGGTTCCGTCACAGAGGCGCTGACAAAGGCGGGACCAAGAGCAACAGTCGGGTGCTGATAAATGGGTCGATACTGATGCAGCAAAGTGACGTCAGTGATATCCAACTCCTACTTTCCTGACCGAGACACGATCTTGCCGAGGAGCATCGGACCGAGACACCCACTTCTGCCTGAGGGGCACCTAGCCGAGACGCATTTTTCCTGCCCGAGGGGCATCTCGCCGAGACATTACCTGCCTGAGGGGCACCTGGCCACGACATACCTACAGCTTACGCTTGCGGGGCACCCTGCCTGAGGAGCACCTGGCCAAGACATACATTTCCGCCTACGAGGCACCCTGCCCGAGGGGCACCTGGTCAAGACACACACTTCCGCCTACGGGGCACCCTGCCCGAGGGGCACCTGGCCAAGACAGACACCTCTGCCTACGAGGCACCCTGCCCGAGGGGCACCTGGCCAAGACATACACTTCCGCCTACGAGGCACCCTGCCCGAGGGGCACCTGGCCAAGACATACACTTCCGCCTACGAGGCACCCTGCCCGAGGGGCACCTGGCCAAGACATACACTTCCGCCTACGAGGCACCCTGCCCGAGGGGCACCTGGCCAAGACAGACACTTCCGCCTACGAGGCACCCTGCCCGAGGGGCACCTGGCCAAGACATACACTTCCGCCTACGAGGCACCCTGCCCGAGGGGCACCTGGTCAAGACATACATTTCCGCCTACGGGGCACCCTGCCTGAGGGGCATCTGGCCGCGACATACATTTCCGCCTACGGGGCACCCTGCCTGAGGGGCACCTGGCCAAGACGCACATTCATGCCCGAGGGACACCGGGCCGAGACATTACATTCCCTGCCTGAGGGACACCTGGCCGAGACACATTCCTGCCGAGGGGCACTCACTCCCGACCGCGAGACGCAGGATTTTGCCTGAGGGGCACCTCCTCTCCTGACCGAGACACAACCCCGCCCAGCACAGTGCCGAGGGGCATTTACGCTTTCGACTGGAATACCGAGCCTGACCCGGGGAGACACAATCGTGCCACAATCGTGAGGGGCATACTCTCTTGATTGAGAAATACACCTTTTTTGCCCGAGCGACGGCACCTGAAGGCGGAAGGGTGGCCTGTCACACACAGCCTGCCAGATCCAGCTCGAGCACGGTGACGCGACGTGAGCTTTCCGAGGGCGACAGTTTTCGTGTACCAATGCAACGCCCCCGGACACGCCCCCGAGAAGCCGGCACGTCTGTCGTGCCCAGCTTATCTGCGCGAATGCCGACTACGCGCACCCCGGCGTCAAGCGGATGCCCGCACACGCCCCAAGCGGGGCATACTCCGTCGAAGCATAGTCTCCCTGCCGGGGGACACACATTCAAGCCTGCATTATTTACAGGGGTCAGGGGGAGTTCCGGGCGTCTGTGGCCCGGTGTTGAGACGTACGACCTCACAGTTCCATGCAGGGAAGGGGAGCTGCTGACTGGACACCTGCGAGGTGCCGTGGGACATACACAGAGATCAGGTATCCAACACAGCCGAGACGCTCTCCCAAGCTGCACTGCTCGGGGAGCAAAAGAAGCAGCGACTGAGAGACGCGTCCGCATCGCCTGTGTCAGCGGTGCCGCCGCTGAGGGGGTCCACCGAAACCGCAGCCATGGCAGCGGGCCGAGATCATTCCACAAGGTTGGGGGGCAGTCGGCCAGTCTTCCCGAGTACCCAGCAGCCTACTCGACAAGCCCGAACAGCGACTGCAGCGTGCGACAAGCTCCGGTCCGCGGGGACTCACCTCTCTCATTAAGAAGGCGACTCCGAGAATCCTTCTGGCATGCCCACACCTCCAGGGCCTCGAATTTCCTCACGCACCGGGAAATACGCCCTCCACACTGAGTCCGGGCGTTACCACTGAATCGACGCCACGTGGGGCCACAGGGCCTCCGTTTGATGCGCTGTCTACGAGGCGGGCGATGGGGCAGGTACAGTGGGGATCAGCCCAGTGGGAAGGGGGCCGCAGGAACGTGTTGTCCACCGCTCGAGCGGAGTTCAGGAGACGACAGTGCGCGCGATCGCCCTCTTTCACCCAGAAGGGCCGGCACCTCTCACACCTACCCCTGGGCACTCCATGCAGCGTCTCCAGTGCGCCATGAAGAGGCGCGTTGGGCTTCACCCCGCAACTCGCTCGCAGCCAGCGAAGACCGGAGAGGACACAGAGAGCCACAGAGCGATCGAGATCACGCCGGAAAGCACCGGGTGTTGGCCGGGCTCCCGAAGGGCGAGAGTTTAAGACGGCCGGACAGTAGACTGCTGCGGAGGAGCTGGGAGGCGAGTTTCAGACTGTGATTTCTCGATCCGCCGAGCCCTGTCCCCAGGCGAGAGCTGCCGGGTCATGGTGGCTGAATATGCACGAGCGTCGCGGTGGTGGTGCTGGGAGCGCACCAGAGGACTGTCACGCTGAGGGGCTGGGCATGGCCACTGACTACCTGGATACGGCCGTCTCAGTGCATCGCCCGGGGTGCAAAACGACATCGAGGATGTCAGGAAGAAGGGTCATGTGGGCACACACCAATATGTCGGAGACGTGAAGAAGCCTCGAGGGGAAGGGTTCCCCAGGGGATGGAGGATCCCGAAGAGGTACAGGGTGAGGATTCAAATACCCGGAGTGGGAAACGCACCAGACGTCGGGGGTCAGCCAAGAGCGGGTGGTTGCAGCACAGGCGGGGCTGTGTGCAACCTTTGCCCCCTTAGTTTCGCCGGGTTGAGACGCATCAACTCTCTCGCCGGGTGCGGCAACTGGAGAGACAGGCATGTTGTCGATAGGGCACACCAAGAATCACGAGGCTGACCACACGACGGCGGCACACGGCCGAGGCAGGCGGATCCCCTCAGCGAGTGAGGTTCGATCGTTTTCCGTACAAGGTGCTCGTGACAACGTAGAAAGCGGTACATTACCATCGGAGGGATGCATACGATGGGCGACGGAGCCTGATCACTTCAATAGTAGACCGTTCGCGCGGCGTCCCTAAGTCCTTGGGTCCTAAGGGTCCTGGGTGGAAGCGTCCAATGCAACACTCACAGCATAGAGGCCAAGTGTTTCTCGTAGTATTTTGCACATAACACACCTGTGTGGTACGGGAAATGCTACGAGGAACGCGATGGACTCGGGACTGCTGCTGGCCTCTCTTGCTATGGTTTACTTATGTTTCGTGCTCCACCTGCTCCACCTCATTCTGCACTTCAGATGATCCACTTCACGTGGGTTACGGGGTTTGGGACAACGATGATATGTTGTGTCCGACGACAAGGTAAGGTAAGCTCATCGAGGTACACCAAACCGGAGTTGTCAAATCAAAAAAAAATATGGGGGGGGGGGGGTTTTCAAAGTGCAAGAGGTGGAGCCCGTTCAACAGGTGGAAGCGTCCAATGCAACACTCACAGCATAGAGGCCAAGTGTTTCTCGTAGTATTTTTGGCCAAAAAAAAATTTTTTTTTCCGCCTGGCTCAACAGAATCTGGGGCTCACTGGGGTGCCACACTGAAAAATTTCGGAAAATTTTCGAATTTTTTTCAGCCATTTTTGGTTAGCCAGGCCTGGGCCCAGCTGGGCCAGGTAGGCCGAAATTTCGACATGTCGAAAAAATACAGCAGCAGTCTCTCGAGTCTTCCTTTCAGATGATTTTTGCATTGATCGCTTCCACCTCAACCCGTCACTCGTCACGCGTTTTTTTTTTCTCGCTGGCGCTAGTGATGTCGGCTGGCAGAAAAAACACACAACAAAACCCCCCCCCCCCGCGTGTCGAGTGACCTTACCTGTCTGAAGTACAGAAAATGTGTCGGGTTGGGTGGAGCATACACACACACATACACATATGTTCACACAACACAGGGCAAACCGCACAAACGTGTTCACACATCCGGCATCCTATGCGAAATACCCGCCGCTCCCCGGGAGCTGTTGCGGGAACCATCTGCTCTTCCGACCCACCGAGACTCTTGCCGTATTTTCTCTACCACACGGGGTGTGTTTTACCAAAAAAATACTACGAGAAACACTTGGCCTCTATGCTGTGAGTGTTGCATTGGACGCTTCTTGGAAGCGTCCAATGCAACACTCACAGCATAGAGGCCAAGTGTTTCTCGTAGTATTTTCAGCACACTTCGATGTGGGCGGAAAGTGTCGCGTGCTTGTTCGTGCCCTTGTGCTCCTCACTCACGACACCATCATCAGCAGGAGTGTGAGTGTGGAAGCGTCAACGCAAAAAAGAAACCAAAGCAAAAAGTGCCGAACAAAGCGCAGTGACACTTTTTCACCGGGATTTTTCTGAGATTCTGTCCGGGTACTACTTTTGGCCAGAGGAGGCCGGGGCCAAGAGCACAGTGCCCTGCCCCAGGCGTTAGCCCGATGAACCTGTTGAGCACAAGGTGCACGTTGCCTACATGCGGCGTGCGACTATGGAGCAGAATCAGCTGTTCACTACCGTGGCCTCCGGCGGCTGGGGGGCTCCGCCCCCCAGACCCCCTGTGGCCTGTGCCTGTCCAGAACCAAGTCCGCAAGGGCAACCTGCGATGCTTTCAGCACCACCACGCTCTCAAGAACGCCTCATCGACTAGCTCCTTCGTGTTGACGACAAGAATTGCGCTCCTCTCGGACCTGGCAGCGGCGGCGAGGTCAGTCCCCCGCAGAGGAGCCACCCTGCCCATCCCAGTTGAGTGGCGTGGGGTGGGGTGTTGTGGGAAGGGAAAGCCCTTCCATTTGGGGACATGGCCGAAATTTTACCCCCGATTACCCCCGGTTTTCGGCGCGCAGCCCGGAACCCTATCTTTTACCCTGATCCTGACCCTGCGCACGTTGTTTTGTCCGCGTGCGGAGGAGGGGTTAGGGGGGGGGTGGGCGTAGGAAGGGGAAGGGATTATCTTTTGTGTGGGGAGGAAACACGCCGCATCACGTGTGAGTTGCATCGTTGCTCTTCCCTCCCTCCCCCCCCCCCCCCTCTCCCTCACCCCACCCCGCCCCTGCCGCGAGTTGAAGAGTGTCAGGGAGGGTGGTGGTGGTGGTGGTGGCGGGACTTTGGTGATGCTCCCCTGCAGGGATAGGAGTGGGGGGGGCAGGGGAGGGTTGTGCAGCGAAAATGTGTTTTTTGCATGTGGAATCCCGGTCCCGGAAAAGACGGGGTGGTGCGGCGTGACCTCCCCTCCCCCCCCCCCCCCCCAGAACATTCGTTTCAAATTCAACACATTATGGCGGGCGTGTTGGCGGTTGGTGTCATGCTGGTCAGACCACCGGGTTGCCATGTTTGCGACGGCCGTTATCGACAACTCAAATCTTCAAACAGAGAGAGAGAGAGAGAGAGAGAAAAAAAAAATGAACGGTTTATTTCTGATGGTGTTTTCCCGCCCTCTGCCCCGGTGATGTAACGCGAGAGTTGTGGCGAGCAACACGCACACACACCCTCGACCTGTGGAGAGAGACGTGCACCCTCCCTCTCCTCCCCTCCCCACCCGGACACTTGTCAAAAGGAAATGAAACCGCTCCCCTACCTTCGAGGTTGGGTTGGATGAGTGTGATCACACGCACACACCCCATCATCCCGTTTGCCGGCCAAACACACTGCACTTTGAACGAAAAGGCGGCGCCTCCTGTTCCTGGCTCTCGAGGAAGAGGTGGCATGAGGATACCGTGGGGCCAGGAGAACACGAAATAGCGGTCCCTCTCTCACAGCCAAAAATCGTTCAAAATCGTTCAAGAAAAAATGGCAAGTGGGGTGCGAAGGGCTGGTCCTCTGCAACACATGCCGCCGAAAGAGGGGGGGGGGAAAGGAAAACAAAGTGAAATCATGCGATCTATACCCGTGCCACATCACACAAAGCAAAAAAGCTGGATCAACAACGCCCCCAGCCTGGGCTGCGGATGGTGGGGAGCGAGGGGGGTCGGGTCCTCTCTTTTGATCGGTAGTGTTGTGTCTGCAAATGGGGCCCGCACAGAGCCCGCCTATATTTCAAATCAGCGGTGCGGTGCGACCAGCGGTGCCGTGCCACCCACACGGCCCCACTGCTGCGGGCCGTCTTTTCTTCACCCTCCCCACGGTTGGTATACAATGCACGCAGCACTACCGGCTGTCGGTGCATGTGTATCCCGCCACCTAGGCACATACGCACCAGACACAAATTATCCCAGCTTGCAACCCCCACCAGGGCTACATCGCTTTAATTAAACCTCATCACCCAATCGGCATCGAACAAACACGCCACACACAAAGAGCCGCTGTGTTGGTGGGTGTGACAGGTTTTATTTTCCAACCGCTGCAGAGCAGAGGCCACAGTGTATGGGTTTCAAGTCCTCACAACAAGAATGCGACACTTTATCCCTCACAGCTCTTCCCCCCCCCCCCCCCCCCCCCCCCAGGAAATCCCACACACACACACACACAAACCGTTTCATTTCTCCTTCCGTGTGGTGTGAGTGAAAGCAACGTGCAGTAGTATACTTGAAGAGGGGGGGTGGGGGGGGTTGGAACAGGGTGACATCCGCTCCCCCTAACAAGCTTTCGGGCAACGTTCGGCGCGGTTGTTACCCTAGCCCCCCCCCCCCCCCCGACACACCCCCCCCACCCCCTCCCCCCTCCCCAAAAAGAACGGTGAAAAACGGTGTGCCACCCACACAACAAAGCACGGTGGCGGGTATCAGGTGAATGTGCCAGAGTGTGCAGGGGCGACAGATCCTTCTGGCAACTATGCATCTGGCTGGCTCTGCCCTGCCGCTGCCAGGGGGCGGGTGGGGGGGGGGGGGGTTGGGGCGTGTGCCTGCATATGCCGTGATGCCATGTGGGGCAGTGGGGGCGACGGCACGGGGTGGGGTGGGGGGAAGCTCCCCTCAGAGAGAGGAGGGGGGTAGGGTATGCACGCATGGCTTTTCGCTTTCATGGATTTCGGGGGGGAGCACCCCGTGCCAACCAAGGGTGGCCCTGTGTATTCTATAGCTGTTCAGACGTGGTATAGGAAGTTTGCGGATACAGGGATAATGGATGGGTTCGCGCAGCGTACGCCGGAGAATCAGGTTTTGGCAGTAGCCCACATAACGACCGACACACACACACACACAAGCTCACGCTCGGGCTGCCACACAGCCACTGCCCCTCACAGGTGACACCCTCCCTACCCCCTACTCCCTTTTCCCCACCCCACACACACACACAACACGCCCGAACCTCACAAGAGAGAGTGACAGACAGAGAGATAGAGAGAGGAACCCGGAGAAGGCACCCGAGAGGTGAGGGGGGTCACACATCCATCCCACCATGTCCGGCGGGCCGCAGTACGAGAATGAGGGTGACAAGGTGGTGGTGTACCCCCCGCCGCCGCCGCCCCCAGCTGCAGGGCAGAGCTCCTCCTCCTCCGCATCCGCCTCGTCGCTGTCCGATTCCTCGCAGCAGCGCTACCTCCACCACCCCGCGGCGCACGACACCGCCGTCATCCCACCCGCCTCCGATATCTGCGAGGCAAGCGGGAAGGCCGCCAAGCCTGTCTGGGTGCAGGGTGCCTACCCCTCCGACCCCACCGCCGCAACCACATCCTCTGCCAGCCACTCCGGGGTTCCCACAGCGCCGCCGATGAGCGTCGTCGTCGATGCGGAGGGGATGGGCGGGCAGATCCTGCAGGGGTCGAGCCAAGGCGCTGCCGCGGCTGCCTCGTCGTCTGCGCCGCACCCCGGGAGGGTTTCCACCGCATCGCATGACTCCAACACGCCGCTTCTCGATGCGCAGCGGGCTCCGGTGGAGGTGCCTCCGTCTCGCGGAAATTCAAACAAGGCATCAACGGCAGCAGCTTCAACCAACCCACGCGGGGGTGGCGCCGGGGTGGTCCAGGTGTATGCCTCCGTGGAGGCAATGCCGCCGAAGGGCGAGAAGGTTTCGATCTGCGGCCTCCACGCGAACTACGCCCTGAATGGAAAGGAGGGGACTGTCGTGGGGTACCGCAGCGACGGGGCGGTGCTGGTGTCCATCCCGTCGCAGGGTATCTCCTGCGCACCCATCCACCCCGACAACCTGCAGTGGGGTGGGACGACAGACGACGACCTGTTCGGCCCGGCACTCACCGCCGAAGCGCTGCAGACCTTCATGGCGACGAACAACCAGGTGTCGAAATACGACGGGCTGACCATCATGAAGGTGCCACCTTCCCGCCGCGGCAGGGCCACCCTCTTTGGGAAGCGCATGGATGCCCCGGCGGCGCGCGGGCCTGACGAGTGCTGCTGCCGCCCCACCCCGTGGAGCGACTTCTCCCTCTTCGCGGTTGCCCTGGGCCTCCTGCTCAACTTCGTCCTGGGCGTGCTGACCCTGGTGGGTGTCATGCTGTCGATCCCCGTCGCGATCGTCCCCCTCTGCTTCCGCCACGCCGCCCGCATCTGGAGGTGGCTAGCCCACCGCCACGTCGACGTGCTCCTCGCGGTCGCCCCCCCGGAGAAGGGCGTGGTTGCGACCCACCCCAACGCCAGCATCCCCAACGGCACCAACATGCGGTACGCCGGGTCGTGCCACACCTGGAAGTGCCTGATCTACTGCTTCATCGGGCCGCCCCTCTCCTTCTTCAGCCTCTTCATCGCGATGTTCGGGATGTCGCTGGGCGTGCTCATCTTCTGCAGGCCGCTCTACAACCTGATGACGAACATTGTGTGGGCGATCGCATCGTTCGACCGGGCTGTGGCGTGCACCCTGCTGACGCACACCGTCTGTGAGTACGACCTGTATGTGCAGGAGATCGAGAGGGGCGAGCAGGAGGGGGCGCAGGATGCTGACGTCGTGATCGAGGCGCAGGGCGACAACCTGCAGGGGAGTGCGACGCAGGAGCCCCATGAAGGTGTGACGTACGACGGGTATGTGCAGGCGGGGCAGGATGTGGAGACTGCGGTGTCGAACCCGTTCCTGAGGGGGCGGGGGCGGACGATGGAGGAGGGCATGGCTCTGGACAAGTTCAACGGCGCGTTCACGAGGCTGTTCGGGAGGGCTTCGCGCCTGCAGGACATCACCATCCACCCACCTCGGGAGCCGGGGCGTGGGCCGCGGCACTACATCACCCTCGCCGACACGCTGACCGATGCGGAGAGGCTGAAGGTGATCAAAGCATACAAGCAGGCCTTCTCGACGATGTATGTCCACATTGTGGATCTCGACGAGCAGGAGCGCCAAGGGGGCACTGACTATTCTGAGCTCTACTCTTGAAAAAGGAAGATAGGTTGGAGTTTACTGTCGAACGAAAAACATTGTGACACACAGCTCCAGATCTGTTTTTTTATTTTGGGTAGAACGCAAGGCAAAAAATATTAAAAAAAAGCTTCCCCATTGAATCGGGGGAGTTTATGTTTCGATCCTGATGAATATGTGCGCGGGGGGGTGCGCGATGCGTGTCTTGCAGTCGGGAGGGGGGGGGAAGAGGAGGAGGAGGAGGATGAGGATGGGTATCGCACCAAGAGATGTCTGTGAGGGGGTGTTGTCTTTTGGTGCGTTTCCCCCTCCCTCCCCCTCACCCCTCAGCTCCCACACCCTCACTGCTGCTGCAAGTGAGTATCAGATTACACCTTTTTTTTAAGTGTAAAACGTGTGTCTGACACTCTGTCGCGCACCCAAGGCGGGTTTAATGCTCTCTGTTTCGGCCTATCTAGCTTCATTCTGATTTTCCGCAGGTTCCTCCCCTCCCCCACCCCCCCCCCCCCATCTCCCACCACCCCCTCGCTCTTCGCTTGTCCCCTCTTTGTGGGGGATGTCGCGGGAGGAGGGTATACACTGCTGCAGAAAGGTAAAAAAAAATTACTTCGTTCCGTGGTTCCTGTGATTTAATCATGCACAGCGCGCCTCCATCTCTTTGTCTTTCTCCGCTTGGCCAGCCCCTTCGGCGTTGCGATTTGTTGCCACTCCAGATGTCTTAATTTTTTTGGCGGTTCGTCGAGCTTTGAGGAGGGGTTATCTTCTGGGTGTGTGTTGGGCAGAGGGGTTATCCAACCCCACATGCCCCCCCCTCTCTCTCTCTCTCTCTCTCTCTCTGTCGTCTCTCTAAACAACAGTGTAGTGTGCCACAGCCTTTTTTTTCTCCAGTTTGGCGGGGCGGAAGGAGTACATCCCGCCGCCCCGTTGGTTTTTTTTCTCTTCTCTGTTTTATTCTTTCGGTCCCAAAGCCGCCGGCCTTTTGTGGGCGGGGGAGGGGGGTTTGGGGTGTTGGGGGAGGGGTTGCCGCTTGACTGCTCGCTCATCTTTCTCTTCTCTGTAGTGTGTGCTCCGCGAGGAAAAAAACGCACCCGCGCCCCCCTTGCGGGGGGGATGTGTGAGCCTTTTGTTGTCTGGGGGAGTCATGGCGAAAAAAAAACATTCAAAAATCTTTCGAGTTTTGAACGGACGACGCAAGCACAGTAACAACAAACAACCTTCCAAAGGCAAATCTTGCGGACTAAAACAGCAGCCTCAACAGCCCCAGCAGAGACAGATCGAGATTGAGAGAGAGCGGCAAAGGCTACACCCTTCTTTATTACTTTGCTGTTGCTTTTCCCCCGCCCCGCCCCCCCCCCCCCCCTCCGGCTTCTCTTCCCGTTTTCCCTCCCATCCCCCCCCCCGACACACATTCAACGCAAATTCCCAATCACACCTCCCTCCCCACCCTCCCACTCACCCTCTGGGTGGGTGTGCGTTTTCTTTGTGACGAAAAGTGTTGTATCCAAAAGGCAGAATACAAGTCACTTATGTCTCCACCGCCTGTGGGCAATCCGGGCGGGGACTACCTAGGCCAACAGTAGGCTATGGGGACCCGTGCGGATGGGCCACGCCGCGGCAACGTAAGTTCACGTCTCCCTTGTTGGGTTTGAAAAAAAGGATGAGGGCCAAAAATAATCGAAAATCACTTGTGTGGTAAACCACGGGGCAGCGTTGTGGCTGTCACTCAGGCTCCATGTTGGGGACTGCTGTGGCAGCGGACGATGACAGCGCCTCCTCATGTCCAGAACGAAGAAATTTGGCAACAGGTAACAAAAATCGGCTCTTCGGGTGTTGCCCTGCTTTCCGCAGAGCGGCCATTCTCAAATCGAGATTCAGAAGGGTACGTGTGTGTCTGTGTTCGTGGTATTTTTTTGAGTTTCCGAGTTCCGAGCCGTATCGCTGTGCTCGCCGGGCCTTCTCCTTTCGGGATTGTGCCCACCCCACGCCTTGTGCAGTGATTGTGTTTCTCCTGGTGGTGGCAACAGCCGCGGCCTGCGGGTGCATACTGTTGCACATTTGGGTGCGAAGTTGAGGAAGAAGATATTCTATACGAAACTATGGTGCGGGCATGCGACGACCCCACCCCCACCCTCCCACACACCCACCACCCTTCCCCACCCCGTCTGCATTCGGAGAGTAGACGCGCCAAAACGAACAAGATACAGGCCGAAAGCTGCTTTTGTGGCTTATTTCCCCCTTTTTTGATTCCACCAACACACACGCCCCCCGAACAACACTGACATCCTCCCCAGGGCAATTCCTAACTATCGACCCAGCGACCCACCAACAACCAGTTCCCCCCCCCCCCCCTACTGCATAGCTTCCGATAAGCGGGGGTCGGGGGTCGCAGGGGTCGGGAGGGGGGGTCGGAGGGGGTCGCCTTACTATTTCCTAAGGAATGTGGCCTGGATGGGGACCACCAATAAGGGGTGCGAATAGGCACCCCATGTCAAAAATGACCCCACTGCGATCCGCACAAACTCCAAATATTCAAAAGAACGGGTTTTTGAAAAACCCGAGGGGGTCGGGAGGGTCCCGCTGGGTGGGTGGTGGGGGTGGCCTGGTGTGCCTCCCGGTCACGTCCTCCCATGACGGTACCTGGACCAGACCCATGTTTCGTCGTTGAAGCTTGGTCCCAAGACCCACGAAATGACCCCACTACGATCCGCACAAACTCCAAATAGTCCAAAGAACGGGGTTTTGAAAACCCCGTGTGGGGGGTCGGGAGGGGTCGGGAGGGGGGACCACCCCATATTCCAACCCCTAGTTTCCGATCCCCATCTACGACCCCCGAGCAAAAACGCGAAAATTCCGACCCGAGTTTGACCACAGTTTCAGACCCCCCATCTTCCGGATCCTGACCCCCGCAAGAATGGGGGGTCGGGATATAGCCCCGACCCCCTCCGACCCCCGAAAAATGGGGGGTCGGAGGGTCGGGGGTCGGATTCCGACCCCGAGGTTCCGACCCCCCTTTTCTCAAGGAACCACATCCGCATTTCAGAGGTGTTCTGTGGCACCTACACCAACAAAGTGACCCCACTACGATCCGCACGGAGCCCAAACAACGCAGGAGAGGGGGGAACCGCGTTGCCTCGGGAAACCCCTGAGATTTTTTGGGAGGGGGGGGTAGTTTTGCTAAGGGGGGGTCGGGGGTCGGGGGTCGGAGGGGTCTGGGGGTCGGATTCTTATCGGAAGCTATGGGCCTACTGGGGGGGGCTAAATAGAAGGGGGTGGCCGAATAGAAGGGGGGGGTCTGGAAATTCGAAATCCAGAAAAATTTAGGCCGAATACAAGGGGGGGGGTCTTGTATTCGGCGGTCCGTGAATTTTGGCCAATTTTCAAATTTTCAGCCTGTTTTTCCAGTCCTAACAGGCATCCCATGGTCAAAATGACCCACTGCGATCCGCACGGAATCCAAACATTCAAAGGAACGGGGTTTTGGACACCAGTGTGGGGGTCCTCACAGGTGGCTGACTCCTGGGAATATCCTCCCATTATCAGGAGCCAAACCAGACCCACATTTCATGGGTGAAACTTGACACCTCCACCCACAAAATGACCCCACCACGATCCGCACGGATTCCGAATAGTGCAATGGAAGGCGAAAATTGCGATTCCACGAGGTCGCCTGGGGCAAAATTCGCCAAAATTGGGAAAATTCACGGACCGCCGAATACAAGACCCCCCCCCTTGTATTCGGCCACCCCCTTGTATTTGGCCACCCACTGCAAAAATTGCCCAAAATTTTGGATTTTGAAAACCCCCCAAAAAAAGCGTTTATACGCCTATTACAAGGGGGGGGGGGGGGTCTTCTATTTAGCCCCCCCCAGTAGGCATCCCTGGGGCACATTGTGTACCATCCAGGGCCTCTACGACCAGTAGATGTGCGTTAAAATGCACATGTTTATCCAAAAATGTGGACCCTGCAACAATGTTGTAGGACCCTGCAACCGTGTTGTGTGCCTGTCTTGTCACCAAGCCCTGCGCGTATGCCGCTGACATGTCAAGAAGGGGGTGCACCCGCTCTGTTGGTGTTTCACTTAAGATACACACACACACAGCATGCAGGCAGTGTACATTACACAGACACATATTCGGGATCACTATAAACAAACAGAACACGCGAAGGGTGTGTGCAGAGCGCAAGGAATCTGTGGGCGGGATGGGGTCGAGTGCGAGTGTGGAGGAGCACGGGCGGGGATGGTGGGGCAGTACACGCGCTGTGAAGGAGGCACTGGAGGGCGGGACGTGGCGGCAGCTGCTGGAGAAGCACAAGGCGGACGTGAACGCGGCGGACCCACACACTGGGCGGATGCTGCTGCACGAGGTGTTGCAGCCCGGGTGCAGGGGGGTTCCCGCTGCTGCCGAAGCAGTCAAGTTTCTGGTGGGGTGCGGGGCAGCCAGCGTTCCGGACGGGGAGGGGCGCACACCGGTGTGGTACGCGCTGCAGCACCGTGATGGCGGCACACGCAGTGCGCTGCTGGCGGCGCTCGCCGAGCAAGTGGGGAAGATGCAGACGGGGGTGGTCAGCAGGCTGCGGCACTTCCTCACAGACGAGTGGCCGTCCTTGAGGGCACGTGTTCCCACTGTTGCTGATGCAGCCCACACTGCATCGGATGGACTCCCGCAGTCGCAGGCTCAGCCACCGCCACAGGAGCCCCGCACAGACAAACCCACCGACAAGGACAAGACGAGCGAGCGGCTGGAGAACCACGTGGACGGGCGGAAGATCTGCTTCACGCGCAGCGACAAAACGGGCGAAACGCCGCTGCTGGAGTGGCTGGTGCAGCTGCTAGCGGTGCAGCCGGATCTCGGGTACCGGGCAAAGCACGTGGACAGCATGCTGCTGGGGCTGCGGTTTGTAGTGCAGCGGGTGCTGCGGCGTGCGGAGAATGCGCCAGACGAGATCGAGGACTGGATGGCGGTGGACGACTGGTTCGAGCATCTGTGCGCAGGCTACCTCTTCACCTGCGACTGCGTGGACTACGAAGTCAACAGCGAGACGTGCGATCTCGTGTGCAAGGCAGACGGTGCACCCATCGTCAAGGAGTACCACAAGAACCTCAGCGACGTGGCTGTGCTGGGGAACCACGGGGCGGGCTGCGTGCGGCCGGCACTGTACTTCGGGATGAATCAAGCGATGCGGACGATTGGGCTGTCGAAGGAAGTGCGTGAGTCTGCGGCAGGCAGCGTGTTCGAGCTTGAGCCTGCACCGGCACAGCTGCACGTGATTGCGACGTTCCAGCCGCTGATTGCGAAGCTGGCGCGGCTGATCCGGAGCCGGCGGCCGAGCCTGACCACGGTGTTCCGCGGGATCAACGTGAACGTGTCGGCACAGTACAAGGTGGGTACGTCTGTGGTGTGGAACGCCTTCACGTCGACGACGGAGGAGCAGGGTGTGGCGAAGGACTTCATGTACGGGAAGGCGGGGACGTTCTTTGTGATTGTGGCGAAGCAGGGTGCGGCGGAGGTGGGGTTTGCAAGCGTGTTCCCGCAGGAGGCGGAGCTGCTGTACGACAGCAACATCGAGTTCCGGGTGCAGTGGAAGCTGTCTCCGACACTGCTGCGCATGGTGGGGCAGCCCTTCGACGTGATTGTGATGCAGGAGGTGGCTGCGCATGACGAGAAGAAAGACAGCAACAACGACGCTGGGGACTACTACTCTGTGGCGGACCAGGTTGAGGCGGTGCGGAAGGTGCTGCAACACACGGCGTCGCTCTTTGCGGAGTTCCTGGACGGCTACGTGGAGGGCAGGGTCGGGGACGATACACATGTGGCGGAGTCGGAGACGAGGATGCTGCTGCACGAGGTGGACGAGTGGCTGGCGGCAGACGGGCACGGGGAGGAGGAGGAGGGGGCGGGGGCAGGGGAAGGGGCGGCACCCGCTGTGCCTGGTCGGGGACGGAGGGACCGGGAAGACATCTGCGGCGGTTGCGGTTCTGTGCCACCTGCTGCAGGAGAAGGAGAACAAAGAGGAGGATGCAGGGGTGGTTGCGGGGCAGAGAAAGAAGCCCGTGTTCCCTGTCTTTGTGGCGCTGCCGTCGATTGGTGCGTCCACCTTCACAACACACGGCGGGATCGACGAGTTCATCCAGAAGTCGTTCGGGCTGGAGGAGGCTGCGTTGGAGCACCTCAGCAGTGTCTACGACGTTGTGGTGATCCTGGACTCACTGGACGAGGTGGGGCTGACGCAGAAGGATTTGGGGGACGCGTACAAGGCCAGTGGCGGGCAAGGGGTGCTGCGGCTGCACCCGTGGTGCGCGAAGCACTGCAGCGTGATCGTGACGACGCGCGGTGAGTACCTGAAGAGCGTGGATCACACACCGTCGCAAATCTGTGGGGACGGGACGAGGTCGCTGTACATGCAGCCCTTCACACAGGCAGACGCGGTGACCTACATCAGCAAGGTGCGTATGGCACAGGTGACGAAGGCGGAGCAGCAGCGTGTGGACGCATTCTTCACTGCGGACGATCAGCGGAAACTGGCCAACACGGTGCGCGGCACATGCGGTGCAGCTGATGATGATACAGCGGTGGTGCTCAGCGACCGAGCCCTAGTGGTGGCGATTGTGGAGCAGGCGTGGGTGCTGGCTGGTGCTGACAGCGGCAGCAGCGGCAAAGACAAGACAACGGGTGCTTCTACAGACAACGGGGTGCGGGGAAACGCAAACACCACGTGTGTGGAGGCTGCAGCCGAGGCGGTGATGTTGGCGCTGGAAGGCAGATGCGGCGGCACACCGCATGCTGCAGGGTCATCAGTACCACTGCGTGACGTGCTTGTGGCGCTGTCGCAGCAGGCGGGGTTCTTGGAGCTGAAGGTAGCGCAGCAGCGTGCAGCCGATCAGACCACAACACGGCTGGAGCAGCTGGCGGCGGAACCAGTTCCTCCGCGCACAGTCGCAGACGCTGAGGTGGCGGTACTATCGCAGCTGCGCAACCCGTTCCTGCTTCACATGGCGTGTTACGCCCAGCGCGAGCTGTCATCGTGCAGCGCACAGGTACATCAGTGCCTGAGTGATGTCGCGGTGTACGAGGCGTACCTGCAGAAGCACGTGGAGGTGGGGTTGCGTCAGGGGTCAGCTGGAGCGGCGCGCGCGGAGGAGGTGCTGCGGGTGGGGGAACTGATTGCGTGCGCGATGCTGCAGGCACAGACGTGGCAGGGATCACTGGGCACAGAGCGGGCGCGCCTGTTGGAGGAGGACGGGGTGGACCGTGCAAGGGCAGACGAGGCGTTCCGGGTCCTCCCGTTTCGTGTGGAGAGCTTCCGCGATGACAGCAGCGCGTTTGCATTCCGTCACAAGACGCTTGGGGAGTTCCTTGTGGCGCGGCGCCTGGCACGGAAAGGTGCTGTGGCCGACACGCTTCGGTGCAAAGTGCGCAGGGCCTTCAGCAAGGATGCGCCGAATGTGCTGGAGTACTTTGCGGACACGGTGCTCACACGTGGGGGCGACGAGCGCGACGCAACGGTGGTGTCCGAGCTGCTGCCGCTGGTCCTGGCGACCCGCGACGCTGGTGATGACGCGGTATCACTGGCGTCTGCTTCCAATGCCATGGCACTCGCCGCACGCACGCGGTTTGCGTTCAGGTGCGACCTCACTGGTGTGCTTGTGCAGGACAGCGACCTGCGCCACGCACGCCTGGGTGGGACTGTGCTGACGGAGAGCCGCTTCCACAACTGCTGGCTGGAGCACGCAATGCTCTGGGAGGGCAATCTCACACGCTCTGACTGGAAGGGCTCCTCCTTCGGTGCCCCGCTCCCGCCTCTGTTGGGTCACACCGATTCCGTCCTCTCCGCGACTGTCACACCAGACGGATCGAAGATCATCTCAGCATCTGATGACAAGAGCGTTCGTGTCTGGGATGCATCAACAGGGAAGGAGCTGCAGAATCTTGAAGGCCACACCTCTGCTGTCAACTCCGTGACTGTCACACCAGACGGATCGAAGATCATCTCAGGATCTGGCGACAAGAGCGTTCGTGTCTGGGATACATCAACAGGGAAGGAGCTGCAGAAGCTTGAAGGCCACACCGACTGGGTGCGCTCCGTGACTGTCACACCAGACGGATCGAAGATAATCTCGGGCTCTGATGACTTCAGCGTTCGTGTGTGGGATACATCAACAGGGAAGGAGCTGCAGAAGCTTGAAGGCCACGTGGCCGGTGTTCACTCCGTGACTGTCACACCAGACGGATCGAAGATTATCTCAGGCTCTGATGACTTCAGCGTTCGTGTCTGGGATACATCAACAGGGAAGGAGCTGCAGAAGCTTGAAGGCCACGTCGCCGGTGTTAACTCCGTGACTGTCACACCAGACGGATCGAAGATCATCTCAGGATCTGATGACTTCAGCGTTTGTGTCTGGGATACATCAACAGGGAAGGAGCTGCAGAAGCTTGAAGGCCATACCTCTCGTGTCTGGTCCGTGACTGTCACACCAGACGGATCGAAGATCATCTCATCTGGCGACAAGAGCGTTCGTGTCTGGGATACATCAACAGGGAAGGAGCTGCAGAAGCTTGAAGGCCACACCGACTGGGTGCGCTCCGTGACTGTCACACCAGACGGATCGAAGATTATCTCAGGATCTGATGACAGCAGCGTTCGTGTCTGGGATACATCAACAGGGAAGGAGCTGCAGAAGCTTGACGGCCACGTCGGCGGTGTTAACTCCGTGACTGTCACACCAGACGGATCGAAGATCATCTCAGGATCTGATGACAACAGCGTTCGTGTCTGGGATACATCAACAGGGAAGGAGCTGCAGAATCTTGAAGGCCACACCGACTGGGTGTGCTCCGTGACTGTCACACCAGACGGATCGAAGATCATCTCAGGATCTGGCGACAAGAGCGTTCGTGTCTGGGATACATCAACAGGGAAGGAGCTGCAGAAGCTTGAAGGCCATACCTCTCGTGTCTGGTCCGTGACTGTCACACCAGACGGATCGAAGATCATCTCAGGATCTGATGACAACAGCGTTCGTGTCTGGGATACATCAACAGGGAAGGAGCTGCAGAAGCTTGAAGGCCATACCTCTCGTGTCTGGTCCATGACTGTCACACCAGACGGATCGAAGATCATCTCAGGATCTGGCGACAAGAGCGTTCGTGTCTGGGATACATCAACAGGGAAGGAGCTGCAGAAGCTTGAAGGCCACACCGACACTGTCTACTCCGTGACTGTCACACCAGACGGATCGAAGATCATCTCAGGATCTGGCGACAACAGCGTTCGTGTCTGGGATACATCAACAGGGAAGGAGCTGCAGAAGCTTGAAGGCCACGTCGCCGGTGTTAACTCCGTGACTGTCACACCAGACGGATCGAAGATCATCTCAGGATCTGGCGACGGGATCGTTCGTGTCTGGGATACATCAACAGGGAAGGAGCTGCAGAATCTTGAAGACCACACCCCCTCAGTGGGCCGCGGAGCGATGACACCCGGGGTCCCACCCTGTGTTGCTGTTTGTGAGGGCAACGTGATCCGCATCTGTGCCGCATCCTGGCGTCTGCGGACTGTGATTGGGATTGGACCCGTTGTGCCTGTACCCTTTCAATGCGCCGGGCTGGACACTGTGACGCCTACCGCTGCGTGCAGTGTGCTTGGTGGGGCTGTGGCTGCACAAGATTTCCGTGCGTGTTTACACTGCAGAGCCCTCGAGATACTCGAGATCTTGTTGTGAGGTCGAGGGAGGTCGGTGCTCTGACCTATTGTGTTTTTCTCTTTACAAGTTGCGAGCGACGAAGCGAAGTGACAAAGGCTATCGTACGACTGAACCTTCATCAGGATCACTCCCTTTATGCCACTTCACATGGACTTCCGCAGCCTTGACACAGGAGTGTGCGCTCATCAGATTTTGAATGATTTTTGGCCGTGTTCGTAGCGTCCCCCGGTGAGGGGGGTCGCTGTTTCGTGTTCTCCTGGCCGCACGGAGGCATTGCCTTACGTCCCCTCTTCCCCTTTTCCATTGTTGGTGAGTTGGTCTGACACAGAGGGCGAGACCGTACTGACATGCACAGTGACGACTCTCCCTTTGTATTTGTGCCCGCCCCCTACCGATTCGTGTGATGCCTCTCAGACTGGGGGTGGGCGGCCGACGCTGACGCGCCTGGCTGCCTGTAGAAAGTGACGTGGGGCTGGGGAGGGGGTGGTGACGGGAGTGGGGGGGGTTTCCCAGATTTTTACCACCACTTGCACGACACAAGGTTGGAAGGGGCGCTGAGGGAAACACCGCACAACTCACAGGTGGGTTTGCAGCATTTGTGTCTCTTGTCCCCCCGCTCCAGCCCCTCCACACGCAAACTGATACACCAAGGAGACCTGGATTTTGTGCTGTAACACCCTGAGCCTGATGAAGGGTGGGGTTAGTGTATAAAGCACGTTTGGTTGCTTGCTGTGGTAGGTGACTTCTGCTCACACAAGTGTGCGGAAACTGATCCCCCCCCCCTCCCTCCCCCCTTATTGACAGTCTTTTCCCAGCTCCCTCCCTTTTTCCCCCATCGACCCAGTTTTCCCCCGACCCTGGGAAGTTAGGAAGACCCCTGCATCCTCCCCACTAACGTTGCAAGAAGGTTCTGAGAGACTTGCTTTCCATTCACTCTAGACGATCAACCCCCCCCCCTAGGCATAGGGTGCGGGCGATTCGGTTATCGCCCAAATCGCAAAAATTATCGCCCTCATTATCGCCCATTCTGTCAAGGCGATAAGTGGGCGATAATTTTTTGGAGTTGTGCCAACAACGCAGGAAACTTTGCTATGCAGATCATGCAGGACACACCACACCCGCAGCAGGCGTGTGGGGTGTTCTCGCGATCGACGAATACCCGCTGGTTCTTCTCTCTCCTTTCTGATTTGCAGACACAAAGTTATTGTACCAGACACACCTGTGTGTCAGAGGAAATGCGACTGACACACTGAAGGAGTCGAAGCGCAGCGAAGCTTCTCATATGTTATCTATCTCTTTCTGCTCCGCCATCGATCCACTTTCTGTACTTCAGAAAGGTCATCCGAGGCGTCACACACAGGGGTGGGGGTGGATGCGTGCAATGCAAGCAAGCGTAAGATTCCAGAAGTGTGTCAGTAGTATTTCCGTCGTATTTTTGGGGGCAAAATGGCGGCCAGGGACGTCAGATCACTGCTGAGGTGGTGAGTGGATCATTGCCTCAGTGAAGACCCGGTTCCTGACCTAGATCAAGCCCTCTGCTCCAGTGTTCTCAGTGGGTGATGACTCTGTGGCCAGGGTCAGAACCGCCCCAGGTCTCAGATCAGCCGTGAAGCTTCCTGTGGGCTATGCAACGAGTCATCTCAAACGTACGGAGTTCATCTCCTCCCATTCAGACCGACTACACTAGGACCACGCATCTCCTTCAACACTAAGGTGTACCCGCTTCGCACTATGGGCGGAAGCATGACGCTGCTCAGAGGGTTTGTCCGTTCCGACGCCATTCAGAGGTGGCAATAACTCAGCGACCTCGATATCCCCCAAAGTGAGCACTTGATGCCCTGCTCTCATTGAGAGTAATCAACTAGCGGCCCTTGCCATTCTAATGGGGCGGCTACGCCCTCAAATAATTGAAGGCAAATGACAAGGAACCTGCTGGCGAGCTGAGCGCCACTCGGATCGAGAACGTTTTCCTTCTCGAGGATAAGCTCGTCTCCCTCCTCCGGGAGATGCACCGGAGTGGCTGGCGCAGTTCATGTCGTGCCAGCCAGCATTGGGGTACGTGAAAAAGGTACGGTGGCACGCCAACGACGATAAACACACCTTGCCGATCTTAAAAACTGTGAAGGGGGCGGAACACTATCGAAGTGGCTCAATCATGACTACATTGATGCATGGGTGACATATGACGTCAAGCCGCAGTGCCTGCAGAAAGGAGTGCCCACCGGCTGTTTTTCTCGGGCCATTCAGGTACCGCATCTGGTACCACATCTGTGCCAACTGAAAAAAATCGCGTTTCTGGGCCTCTCTGGGCCACACAGGTCACCAAAACCCCCCAGAAACACGTTTCTGGACTGGTTTGGGTCGGTTTGTAGCATTGATTTCATGTTTAGGGGTGCTCCCTGAAAAAGTGGGGTTTACTCCCGTTTTTTGGGTTGAATTAGCCCCCCCTAACCCCCCCCCCCCCCCCCCACAACACCACACAACCAAAGGTACACGTGGGGAGGCCGAGAGACCGCCCCACCACCACCCCCCAGCCCCCACCCCCACTGGTGGGAAGATGAACTACGATGAGATCCTCGGCGACATCAAAGGCATCATGCGGGGCTTCCGCAGCGACAGGCTCCGCGCCGCAGGGGAGTCAATCCACGCCATGGAGACCCGCCAGCTGGGGCAGCTGTCCGAGCTGTTCGGGATGCTGTGCGTCCCCCCCGAAGAGTTCCTCCCGACCGCGCTGGACGCCGCGATGCAGATGATGTCCCGCAAACACTACTCCGCAGCCTCCGCCTTTCTATCCTCCATAGTCCACGACAAGGTTGCCCAGATGGTCGCTCTCCGAAAGGCCTGCGGCGCCAGCCTCCTCCCCTACGAGCTCGCCCTGCGCGCCACATCGATCTACCTCACCTCCGCCTCCGCGGCACTACTCCTTTCGCGCGACGACGCCCTGATGCAATCGAAGGACACAGCCTCTCGGGTCATCCACCACCTCAAAGACATCACGGCGGCGATCGAATCCCTTTTCCCCCACGACGATGACCTCTACCATGCGATTCTCAACGGGACTATATTCCTCTTCGAATGCTGCACAGTGTTGGTGAAACACGGCTTCTACCGCGACGCAATCCTCTTCCTCGGATTTGCCTCGCAGTGCTGCGAATGCACCTCCCTCATGCAGGTGAAGTACGCCCCCTGGAAGGTTCGGATTTACTCCGCCATCACACTATGCTACCAGTCCCTCGGTGAGCCGGGGCATGCCCTGCAGGTCACACTACACGCCCTCTCCCTCATCCAAGAGCTCCACGCTTTGGAGTCATCCGACGCGGTCCCCCCGCCCCCGCATACCCTCCGCACCCTCAACAGCTGCGCCGCGTCGCTCCGGGTTCTCGAGATGAAATACACCGTTCTGAAGATCGAACAGGGGGAGCCTGACGAGACACCCGCCCCCACCGAGAAGCCGGATAAAAAGGGAAAGGGCGGCGCAGCCGCCGCAGCCGCATCCAGCGGCGGGATCACCGCTGACTCTCTCTCCGGGCTGCTCCAGAAGGTGGGGGTTCGGCTGGACCCTGCCCCAGGAGGAGGAGGAGGAGGTGGTGGTGGTGGTGACGCAACAGCAGCAGCTGTGGAGGCGAAGCTGTGGGAGGCGGGGTGCCGGGTGTCCGCGCTGCTCAGCATCCTGGAGGGGCCTGCGGTTGCGGTGCGGCAGGGCATGGAGGTGTACCCCGACCCGCAGGACCTGAGGCATGCGCAGAACTACGGTGGTGGTGGTGGTGTCGGCACTCCTCTAGCCCCGCTCTCCGCCTCAACCTTCTCCGCAGTCTCGGGGAAACTCGATGAGATTCTGACATCTTATTTCGAGTCATACCGGGCCGACTACCTCAACGGGCTCCTCACCTGGGAGCAGCAGCAGAGCCGCAGCGCGGCACCACATGACGATGCGGAGGCGGTGGAGGGTGGTGACGGTGGCGCGGATCAAGGGGGTGGTGACGCCTCGACGGCTGCACCCCACCCCCCCTCCCCCGCGGTTGACGCAGCGCATTCGCGCGTGCTGCAGCATCTCGTGGATTTCATCGCGGCGCTGCAGAGGTATGGCGCTGCAGACCTCGGCGCGAAGTGGAGCGAATTCCTGAAGGGCAACAGCAGCGCAGATGGGGTCTGCGGCGACAGGGGGTGGGCTGCCCCTGCCTCTGCATCTGCATCTGCTGCTGAGGGCCATTCCGATGTCCGCCTCCCCGCTCTCCGGACGACCTTCCGTATCTCCGACTGCGCCCTGCGCCTCCGCGCCGCAATGGCATCCCACGCCGAGTCGTTCCGCGAGGCCACCGATTCCACCCCCTCCGGGGGTGACGGCACCGCCCTCCACAGCCCGCCCACCCGTGGGCAGGTGTTTGCCGACCTCCTCCGCCCCGCCCTCCCGGTCCTCTCCGAGATGGCCGAATCACTCGAGGCAGGCCTGGCGGGGCTCAGCACACTGTGCACGGCACACCAACGCAGGGAGGCAGGTCTTGGGAAAAGCACCACCACCCACACCTCCACCACCTCTCCCCAAACACAAGAGGGTGGTGACAACCGCGTCGTCAGCTTCTCACCCGGGTCCCTCACCCTGGATGGCAGCGCCGCGCCGAGAGGCTGCGGTGGGGCCACCGCCGGAGGGAGTCCCGGTTTGACGCAGTTCCCCAGAACCCTCCGCGAGAAATCGCTCCTCCTCCGCGGCGCCGAGGCGAGCGGCGGCGGCTCCGCCGCCGCCACAACCTCCCCCGACCCACGCCGCCGCCGCACCCACGGGGCCTCCGGCGGTGGCGCCGGGGCACCCCACGGTGCTTCCGTATCTGCCACAGCCTCCTCCGAACCCTCCCTTGACGTGGTGCCGGAGGGGGCGCCCCCCGGGAAAGACCTGCAGGTGTTGGACAGCGAGGTGTGCAGCTTCGACTCGCCTGCGCAGTATTATGGGTGGGTCTCCTCAGAGGCGCTTCTCTCCGCAGCCCTGCTGCTCTACAAAGCTGTGACGAACGCGGGGGATCCGGACGTCGTGCAGTGCCTCCCCGCGGAGGGGCTGCGCGTCGTGGAGTGCGTCGTGCAGGCCCTGCTGTCCATCCCGCAGGCAAACCTGGTGTTCGTCGCGGGGGTGGCGCAGCTCTTCTCGACGTGGTGCGACAAGGAGGTCGACTCCCTCTTCGCGGCGCCGGCGCCGCCGCCACCTCAGGGTGGCGGTGGAGGTGGTGTGGCGGGTGGTGCCGGCAGCACCACCATGGCATCCCAGCCTGCCGTGTCGGCGACCCGCTCCCCCCAAGGCTATTCTGCGAAGCCCAACGCCAGCACGGCTGCCGGTGGAGGTGGAGGTGGAGGAGGGGGTGGGGGCAACACCGCTGCGACAACGCTCTCCCTGGGGGATGTCTCGCTGCCGTCGTTCGGGTCGGGGGGTGGTGGTGGGGGTGGTGGGGGCGGCGGTGCATCCCGCAGCCAGGCGGCTGCGGCGCACCCCGCGCCCCCCCCGCTGCTCCACGGCGCTGCGGAGAACTCGGAGAGCCTGCGCGGGATCCATGCAAAGGAGGTGTTTTTGGTGCGGCAGATCCGGGTTCTCCGGAGGCTCCTCAGAGCCATATCCTCACGCAGGGCGGCGTATGCGAGATTCCACGGGAGGGCGCAGCAGCAGCAGCAGCAGCAGCAGCCGCGCCAGCCCAAGGCTGGGGGGTACAGCGGTGGGGGCCATGCTGCCGCGCGGGGTGCGTTGCCGGGTCCCAACGAGGGGGTGGTGTCGGAGAGCCTGCTCTACAAAACCCTGGGGGTTGAGCACGGCCTGGCTGATGCGGCCTGCGCGCGCGCCACGATGCGCTATGGGATACTCCTGCTGTGGCAGCGTGCCCTGCAGGACCACCACCAGAAGATAGCGACGCTACTCTCCCGCAAGGCGCAGAGCCACCTCTTCGGGGAGCTCAGCGCGAAGGAGGAGCATATCCTCCGCCACGAGATGCAGCGCGTCATCCCACGCCCCGTCTCGGATGACGACACGACGCGGCGGCTCCTCTCTGAGAGAGCCGCGTCGCCCCACTTCACAGCTCTGGCGCACATCTCCCTCGCGGAGTACTCTGCTTCTCCAAAGGAGGCTCTCAAGAAGCTCAGCACTGCATACCGCTACGCCTTGGCCTGTCAGGAGGCCCTGCCGGATGGGGGTTCCGCCTGCGGGAGGTTTTCTGAAGGGGTGTCGGAGGGGTCGCTGCCCGTGGATTTTATATGGTGTCAGCTGGCCTGTGCGGCGGCGCGCTACCAGGGGCATGCCCTTGTGAGGGAGAGTGGGAAGGTGCTCCGTGCGAAGTACACCGCGCAGCGGCTGCCCACCGTGGAGCCGAGGTGGGCTGCCAGCCCGATGGCGGAGCTGGAGCCGGACAGGGAGGCTGTGGCGCACGCCCCGGTCCGGCTGGTGGTGTTGGTGGCGAAGTCGCTCCTTGCGGAGGCGGAGGCGATCGTCAGCAGCGACGGCGGGGCGGGGGTGGGGGCTGGGCAGCAGAACCCGGACCCGCCGGAGGCAGGCGTTGGAGGCGGTGACAGCAGGAGGTGCCCCCAGCCGACCCGCCCGGGCGGCGTGACGTCGACCTGCCATGAAGTCCCGGAGTTCCACGACGATCCGGACCACTCCTTCGACCCGCAGCGGTACAACCTGCTGCAGGTGCAGGAGGGCCACATGGCTGCCGCCAACACCGCCCTCCTCGCCCTCACCCTGGCACGCTCCGCAGGCTCCACCCCCCTCGTCGTCGCCACCTGCCACCGCCTCTACGACGTCCTCCGCCCCCTGCTGAAGCCCGCTTCCCCCTCGCCCAACCTCCTCCGCCCCCTGTGGGCCATCTCCAGGAGCCTCTCGGAGCTCCCCGCGGGCGACCCCGCCACCGAGCTCCCCATCCACCAGGCCCTCCTGGTGCGGGTCGTGCACGACCTCTTCGCGACGGTGAACTCCGCAGGGCAGGAGGTGGTCCTCTGCGACGCAGCCACCGTCACCCCGCCGCCCCCGCAGCTCCTCGCTGCCTGCGCCGCGTCGCTCCGCGACGCCTGGGTGGCGATCGGGAAAAACCCCAACAGGCACGTCAGGCTGCGGTGTGCGACATATGACAACCTCCGCAAGACCTTCCAGCTGAAGAGCGACATCGACGACATCCAGGGAATCCTCGCCTCAGGCAACGGGCAGTACACCCTTGGCGGATCCATGGCCGGAGCCGGCGCAGCCGGCTCTAAGAAGGACGCTGCAGCAGCGGGAAAGAATCCCCCCGCAGGCGGTGCCGCACCTCCGGAGGCAGAGAGCGCGCTGCCCGAGGTCTGCATTACTGTCAACATGCTCCCCCAGCTCACCCCCCACGTCTCCGATGCGATGCCGGCGGAGGCGTTCGACCTTCTGGGCGCCGTGGCGCTGGGGTGCCCCCACGCGGTGCCCCACATCCTGCAGACGCATGAGGAGTCGGCGTGGCTCCCCCCGATCTACCACGCGGTGTTGGGGAGGATGCACGCCGAGCCGGGGGCTGCGCTGGAGGAGCTCTGCGCGCAGTTTAAACGCGACCCGCTCTTCCCGCAGGTCGCCACCCTGCTGGCGCGCTGCGCGTCGCGGGGCGGGCAGGCGGAGCAGGCTGCGTCTGCCGTCGCCACCACCCTCCAGGCGCTCGACGAGAGGAGGCAGAGCCTCAACGGGATTGCCATCGTCTGCGCCTCCAACACCGTGGAGTCGCTTGCGAAGCTGAAGCGCGGCGAGCTCCCCGGTGCCCCCGCCGCCGCCGCCGGCGGGAAGGGCGATGCCAAGGGGGGCAAGGCTGCCGCGAAGGGTCCCGCCGCCGGGCAGGACACCCAGGAGGGTTCGGGCAGCCCCGAAGAAGCCAAGGCGAAGAAGCAGGCGTTCCTCCTCCGCTGGGCATGCCTCTGCCTGGTGCACCGCAGGCGTGTTGCGAGGGTGAGGGAGCTGCGGTATAAACTCTACCTCACCGACACGCCCTGCAGGGCTCGCCTGTATGAGATGTCCAGCGCAGCTGCGGTGTCGGAAAGCGTTGGGGTCAAACAGGGCATTCTGGCCGCAGCGGCGGACAGGGCAACCCCCGACGGGGCTGAGGGAGGAGGCGGTGGGGCTCTGTCCGACGAGGAGACGAACAACTTCTGGAGGAGCGACGTGGTGTGCATCCGGCACATCACCCGTGCTGCCTCCCTCTTCTCGCGGATCCGCCGGTGGAAGCACGCCTGCAACGCGATGACGAGCCTCGCTAACGCGCTCAACCTCTTCTTCCCCGACGCGATCCCCTTCGTCCTCAACGTGCCCGACTCTGCGAAGAGCTCGGACCCCGCCTTCCTCCCCCTCCACGGCATCACCGCTGTGCAGGCGGAGGTGCTGGGGGGCACCTCCCCGAAGGACGGACTCCTCCTGGTCCGCAAGGAGCTCCGCTCCGCTGTGGAGACAATCGCCTCCCTTCTCGAGGAGCTCGGCGGCGTGTCGGGTCGCGGCGGCGCCGCGGGGGAAGGCACCGCCCACCCCTTCTACCGCGACCCGACTGACCTGGGGTGTTACCTCGACACGCTGAGCCCGAGGTGCATCGAGGCCTACTGCATCCCGGGCCTGCTCTCCGCCGCCGCGACCACATCCCTCCGCCTTCAAACCACCGACGCAGGCCGTGCCGCCTACGAACGCTACATCAGCGAATCAGGCCTGGAGGCTGCTGGGGGTTCCTCCGCCACAAACCCCTCCAACGGGCAGCCTCCCGCCCGCCCGGCACAGCTCGCCCCTCTGCTGGAGGCGGAGTTTGTGGGGCGCAGTGCTGCGGATGCTGAAGAGCACGCTGGATACGCTGAGATCCTGCGGGAGATGTCGCAGCTGGTGGGGGATGGGAGTGGTGGAGGTGGAGGTGGCGGTGACGACCCCAGCCCTGTCGTCGGCGGGGAGGATGCTGGGGGAGGCGATGGGGGCGAGGTGATGGTTCCGGAGGATATCCCGGGGGACTCGGGGGATGCCGCGGGGATGCTGGAGTCGCTGCGGCACGACATGTCGCATCTCCCGCTGATGCAGCTCAGCTACTGGAGACCCGATCCGGCACGCTTCCACGCGGGGTCGGGCGGTGGGGACGACGCATCGGGGAGGTACTGCAGCACGGTGGTGCCGGTGCTGCGCGCGCTGTGCCTCCCTGCAGCGGAGGGTTCCGGCGGGGCGGCGGATGCAGCGGTGGCTGCCATCCCGCCCCTCCCTGCGTCGCACCTCCGCGCCGTCCTGTCGAGCGGGCCCGTTGCGGGGAGGGTGCTGCACTTTGTGAAGGGCTTTCCTCCCGACCTCTACACCAACTCGGCGTACCGCGGTGGGGTTGTCCTGAACATAGCAGGGTTCCCCGAGCTTCTCACATGCACCGCTCTCTCCGACAGGCTTGTTATCGGCGCTGCTGCGAGCTGCAGGAGGGCTGCCCAGGCGATCCGCTCCTCGAAGGCACCGGATGCTGCGATGCGTGCTGCTGCCGATGCGCTGGCCGGCAATGCGCCCGGCAGTGGCGACGCAGCCCCCACATTCCTCCACCCCGCCCTGTTTGCGGAGTGTGGCTGCACCGCATATGTGTATGACATCTTCCGCCGGGAGGTCATCGAGATGCCCATCCGGGAGCTGGTGGAGAACGACTTCCGCATCAACTCGGAGTGGTGCCTCCTGCGCTACAGCCTGTCCCCTGCGCGGGGCCCCGGTGACACCAGGGGTGGGTCGGGCAAGCTCCGCCTTTCGAAGCGTGAAACCGCTGGGGATGCGCAGCGGTGTGTCGATGGTGGCGGGGTGCCTGGGGCTGGCGTGGCGGAGGCGGACACATTGCAGGCAATCCAGTCGCGTCTCGGCGGGGTGGATCTGGCGCGGCTGGTGGGGCTGGCGGAGAGGGCGATGCGGGCGCTGCAGCACAGCGCTGCCGTCGCGTCGAACCTCGCGTCGGTCGACTCCGCGGAGGTGATCAACTCGCTGACGAACAACAAGTTTGCCGCGCAGCTGATCCCCATCTCGATGGTGTTCCTCGCCGCCTCGGGGCGCAACGTGCAGAAGCAGGGGAAGCTGCTCGCCTCCGTCTTCCGCGACTTCCCCCGTTCGGAGGTGCTGATGGAGTCCGGCGAGATCGCCCTCGAGTCGTACGCAAGCTCGACGGCCTGCCAGCTGGCAACCTCGGAGGTGGCGAAGGACAGGGAGAACCGGGGTGGGCGTGGCACCGTGGTGACGTCCTGCCGCACCACAGCCACAGGGAGGAAGTCGCTCGTGCGGAACGAGTTCTACAAGGAGGTGTGCCAGAGGCTCGGGCTGGCTTATGCCTACTTCAGGCAGAAGCACCTGCCGCTGCCGGCGATGCGTGTTGTGGATATCCTGGGGCAGCTGCACACGCAGCACCAGGCGAGGAAGGAGGCGGCGACGGCCTGGCACGAAGGTGTGGACATCGCGTTTGGGCATGTGAATGCCTGGCAGAAGTGGAGGGCCCTGACGGAGGAGGGTGGTGGGGAGGCTGCCCTGGTGGCCCGCCTGGGCACGACGAAGATCTTCGTGACGGTGATACTCCTCTACAAGCTGGCGTCGCAGTCGCTGCTGCACCGGCAGCACGCTGCGTTCGAGCACTGCATGCTGGCTGCAAAGCTGTGCAAGGCTGTGCTCTCCAGCTGCCAGTCGCAGCCTGCCCGGGAATGCGACTTTGCGAAGTGCCCCAAAGAGGTCCTCCTGGGCGCAGATCCCTTCAGCGGGCCCCTCGGTGTCGACGGGAAGCAGCTGGTATGGCGCCAGGCAGGGCGGCGGCGGGGTGAGGTGGGGGGGAAGGGGTGGTCGAATTGGCCAAACAGAGATCAAGTAGCCACCGCGGCAGTGGTTCCTCTTCCCAGGGCACAGCTCGGTGGGTAGCGTATACCAGCATTAAAAGGATGAAGAATTATCAGGGATTTTCCTGATGCACCCAGCCGTTGTGATGTTCTCAGCATTGCCATCACCCCTCCCTTGCAGATGTTTGCTCTGGCGTACGTCGCAGCGCAGTGCCAGAAGATAGGGCACGCTGTGATGTCGCTCCCTGCCGCCTCACTGTTGGAGTACGTCGCATGCGAGTGCCTGCGCAGGTATGATTTGCTCCTCGTGCCTCTAAATGATAATTTATTCAATGGGGGCCCTCGCTACGAGTCACTGTGAGTCACGAGTCGTCAGTTTTCAGCCAAACATGGCTGACTTCTCACTTTTTCTCACTCAGTCACACTTGGTAGCGAGGGCCCCCAATGTACACAGCAGCAAATGTCCTCTCTGCTCAGCGTCCTTTACTCTACATTCGCATCCATATCTAATGGGGGTATCTTGACAGCACATTCTTGGACGGAGTCCCGCAAATCGAGGACATCCTGCGAGGGTACCGGGTACCGCACAGAAGGGGAATTCCTCAACTCCGAGAGCTCCATGTTCTTTTGGCCAGAGAGCAGTGCGGAAGGCACTGCGCACGTCATCATCCGAAACAGATTTGTATGCAGCACTCAGCCACTGACACATTTGTGGGCGGCAAGGCGTCCGCCTCCAACTTGACGAGCAAAGGGCCTGCCCAATGTCAGGACCAGTTGTATTGATCTTGTCCGACTCTCTCTCCTGAAGTTTCACGAAGCTTCACGCCGCACGCACTCTTGGCTCAAACTGCGAGGACTGGCCGATCGTCGTGGATGTGACACTTCTCCAGCGGGAGCCGCATCTCGTACATGTCGGAATAGTGGCCCACGATTCCATGTTTTGGTTCCTGTTAGTTCTTTCTCTTCAGAAGCTGCTGGAAAGGTGCGCAACACTTCCCCAGAACTGACAGCACTCTTTGCGTGACGACCGAGTATCCACGCGACCTCCTTCTCAGTGTCTTCATGAACACATGATTGTGCGTCCCCGTGCGACATTCACCCTCATCTCTTCTCCACACACCTCCCACCCACCCACAGCTCGGAGTATGTCCTGATGGCACGCTGCCTCAAGGTCCGCGCCCTGTCAGCCATCGGCAACCCCAACGCCGTGTCCGCCATCCTCCGCTCCGTCACCCGCGCAGTCGGTTTCCCCAGCCTCGGCCTGCAGCAGGTCGAAGGCACGAAGCCGTCCGGCGCCAGCGGCGCCCCCTCCCCACCCCCCTCCGCCCAGGGCGCCAAGAAGCCGCCCGCCAAGAAGGGCGCCCCCGCCGCCAAGCCGGACCCCAACGCCGCAGCGGACGGCACACCGCCGCCACCGGACCTCCTCTGCAACCACAGGCCGCTCACCACCGCCGACAGGCCCATCCTCTCGGCGATGGCGGAGCCGCTGCCGGGGCACCTCCGCACCGCGATGCCTCCTTCGCTTGCATCCTACTTCGCGCTGTCGCAGTCGGAAGCGCTCCTCCGCATCGCCTCCGCCTGCCCCAGCCTCGCTGTCGAGGGGGGCAAGCTCACGGCAAACGACGACGGAAAGCAAGCCTACGCAGCTGCACTGGAGCTCTCCGAAACACTCGCCTCCTCGGTGGAAGCACTGGGGAGTGAAAGCGGGTGCGGAAGGCGGACCCTCTGTGCCCACGCCATGCACATCCGCGCCGGGATCCACGCGGCGCGGGGGAACTTCCACAAATCCCTCGATGCCTGCTCCGCGCTGCTGGAGTACCACACCGCATCCTACGACATCCCAAGCGATGTGAGTGACTGCGAGACGCCTGTCGTCAGCCTGGGCGTCGCCGACATCTGCAACTGGCACCTCCTCCGCGCCGAGGTGCTGTTGCAGCTGCGGCGCCCCCAGCAGTCGGGAGAGGCATGCGCTGACTGCGAGGCGCTTGCCGCAAAATACGAACACATCCACGGGGAGAGGGAGGCTAAGCTCCTCCGGGCTCGCTCCTACCTCCAGCAGGGGAAGGACCGCGATGCCGCTTCGCTGTTGACGCAGCCGCAGCGTAGCGCAGGGCAGCCCAGCGCAGGGGAGGGTGGTGGTGGCGGTGGTGGCGATGGAGGTGGTGCCGCTGCCCCAGCCCTGCCAGATCTGGGGAAGGTGGCGCGTGTGGGTGCCCCGACGCGGCTGCGCGAGGCGCCCGACCCGCACGCCGCGCTGGTGGTTGGTGGTGGGTTGCTGGAGGGGATGCCCGTGTCGGTGCTGCAGGTGGACCACGGGTATACCCTGGTGCGGAGCGACGAGGGGGCGCAGGGGTTTATGCCGACGCGGGACATCCGCCCTGGGCTCCAGGCGCAGCCGCGCGCGCCCCCGCCGCCCCCGCTCCGCCCTTCGATGGTGGAGGAGGCGGCTGCGATGGACTGCGACTCCCGCGACCCCTTCCTGCCGCGCCTGGCTGCCCTGGCAGCGGTGGCGGTGTATGCGGATGAGTTTGAAGGCAGGTTGGATACGGCGCTCGGTGCCTTCTACCTCCCTCTGACGCCCTGTGGTGGTGGTGGTGGTGGCGCCACCCAGCAGCGCGGCCCCAGAGGGGCAGGTGGGGCACGCGCAGGGGGCGAGGGGGTAAAGGCGGGCGAGGGCACCGGGGGCTACCGCCTGCTGGCTGCACGGCATTACTTGAGGTTTTTGGAGCACGTATGTTGTGGAAAGGAGGAGGGGGTGGGTGGTGGGGAGGGTGTATGTGTGCCTTTTGGGTGTCCTGCCCTGTGTGTGTCTCGCGACCAACCTCCTCTTCTTCCGCTTACGCCCCGTCCCCCTTATCAGGTTGGCTTCGACCTGACCCTCGGCAGCAACTGGAAGGGGCTGCACAACGCGCACATCCCGATCGCACGGGAGGCGACCCTGGCCTGCGTGCATGCCGGCAGGGAGATGATGCTCCGCAACAACTACAACGTATGCACCTTCCTCCCCCCCTCCACTCCACTCCGCATCCACCACCACCCCACAGGAGGCCGAGTCCCTCTTCCGCAAGGCCTGCGCCATCTCAACGCAGTGCATGGACCCCTTCCCCTACTCGAGGGCACTCGCCGCCCATGGGCTGGCGCGGTGTCTGCGGCTTGCCTGCCCTGACTCTGCTGCTGCTGCTTCGCCATCGCAGGGCGGCCGCACGGGGCCGCACAGGCCGCCATCCCCTACCACGATCTCGCAGGCAGCTGCTACCGCCACCGCCACCTCGCCTGCCGCCGCACAGCGGTTGGTGGACACGCTGGAGGTGGCGTGCGACGACATCCCCCCAGCACTCACCCACGCGGAGGCTGTGGGGCTGATCGAGGTGCACGCCGCAGGCACCCCAGCAGGTGCCGCCCGTGCCGGCAGGCTGCAGGAGGCGGCAGGTCTCCTCGCGGAGTCGCTGCAGCTGTGCGGCACACGCGCCCCCTACGACTACAGCCTGCAGCACGCATGCTGCATGGAGCTGGCCTGCATCTACACAGCCCTCGCAGGGGCTGCCCAAGCTGTGCCGGACGAACCCACCCGTGGGCAGGGTGCGTGTGTGCTGGCTGCGGCGCACTGCCTCAAGCTTGCCGCAGATGTGGCGCACCAGAGGCGGTTGCTGCTGCTGCCTCAGCTTGCGGAGGCGCCCCTCACGCATGCCTTCGCGCGGGCAGCGCCGCACCCTGCGAAGTCGCTGGGGCTTGCGAAGGATGTCGATGCTGCGGACATCAGCACGCTGGTCGCGGCGGACGTCGCGGAGCTGCAGCGGCGCAGCTCGACGCAGCAGAGCGTCTTCGCGAAGGGGCAGGGCGACCCGCCCCCGCCAGAGCGCGCAACGCTTGCGTGCTTCGCGCAGTGGCTGCGGGCGTCGTTCCTCGAGCTTCCTGTTGCAGGCCTGTCCTCAGCCCTCCCCGAGGTGAAGCTGTCGGAGTGGCGTGCCGTGCTGCAGCATCTCTACAGCGGTGCGGCGGCGCCGGGGTCCGAAGTGGTGTCACGCCCCTCCGCCCCGCAGCTGCAGCCAGGCTCGCTGCTGGCGTGCAGCAACGCTGCCTCCGACACATTCGCCTCCAGCACGAGCCCCGGGTTTGCCGCTGCCGAGGCGCACGTCCTCCTGTCGCAGATGTTCCCCGTGGTGGACCAGCAGCTCCCCCCTCGCCCAGTCAAGCCCGGCGAGCCTGTGTCGGACCTGCCCCCGCTCCCCGCCTTGCATTGGGTGGTGTTCTGCAAGCGGAGCGTGCCCGTCTTGCAGCTGCGGGAGGAGGGTGACGGTGGTGGGGGTGCCGAGAGCAGGAGCGTGGTGGGCGTGCGGGATGTGGTGGTGGACCAGCGTGACCTGCGCGGGGTGCAGGGCGTCTGCCAGAAGATCGTGGCGCTGGTGGCAGCCATCATGGAGAGGGAGGAGGAGCTGGGGGCGCAGGCAGATGCGGAGGACAGCTGCGGCGGGGCGGGCGGCAAGAAGGGGGCGCCTGCGGCGAAGAAGGGTAAGGACAGTGCCGGTGTGACTCCGACACCGGCGGTGTCGCGCGGGATGACCCCGGATGTGCATGCGATGGAGGGTGAGTTCGACGACCTCTGCATCGACTTTGCAGACGCAGTGCAGCGGCTGTGCGAGGGTGCCCGGTTCAACATCGGCGAGGAGCCTACCGCCGTCCTGTCGCCGACAAGCCCCGTCTCCCCCGTGGTCCCTCCGGGCATGTTCTTGCCACCGCTGTCGGTTGCCAACCGTGAAGTGATGCCGGACGTTCATGCCACGGCTGTGATGCTCGCTTCGTTGTTTGATCCTGCGATAGGCGTCGCCGCAGCGTCGTCCAGCTGCAAGCATGTCGAGCAAGTTGCGGTGTGGCTGATGGAGCTGCTGAACCACTGAAGCGTGGCACGTGTGTGGTGTCGGCCTGTGTATTTTCATTGCACTCAGAAGTAGTTTTGTCTGCTGAAGGGAGCGAAGACCCCACCAAGGTGTGGGTCAAAGCGTCGTGACGAGATTGGGTGCGTGCGGCGGATGCACATACATGCATGCGTCATTTTAAAGTGCATATTCTGTATGTGCCACACAATCATAACCATCGGGTAGTTGCAGGCCGTGTTTTGAGCCTGGGGCGCATGAAGGCGGCTTCTGTCGCCTTGCATGTGCGTGTCGGCACTGCAGGCATCATTCCACACAGCCGCACAAGAGAGTACTGTCCAGTATCCTCCCCCCATTTACACCCTCCCCCCTGTGCCGGGTCACTGAGCCCTGGAGCTCCGACGCCAGAGTGGTGCAACAGGCTGGGCTATGGCTGCCCCAACGAGGGTTCCGCGCGTGCCTGCCTGCTTCATGTCATGTGCAGACACAGCAGACCATCCCAGTCGCCCGAGCTCCACATATTTCTGTATTCTGGCGTGCGTTCTGATAAGGGGCTTAATGGTGCAAGAAGTCGAAAGTCATCACACGTGTCTGTGCCAGGCACTGCTGGGTGGCAGCACAACATGATCCACTGCATTGCAGACACAGAGAGCAACGACCCTCCAGGAGGAGGAGGAGGGGGTCGTCTACTATGTTCGAATCCAGAGCTCCACCTATTTGTGTGTTCTGGTGTGGAAGCAGAAAAGTGCAAGGAGTCAAGCCGTTGGTGCCAGCCAGGATCCCACCTGATACCAAGACATAACAGGATTCCACCTGCCGCCCCCCCGAAGCCCTCCCGACCCCCCTCCCTGCATCCCTCACCCCTGCCCGATCCCTGTTCCTGTTGGCGCCACGGCAGCAGGACAGCGCATTCGTTTACGATCCTCCCATCACTGTACCCTCTGGCCCCCGATCTCCTGTGGTGTGGCTGCACTCCACAGCATGAAGCGGTCACTTGCCCCACCACACAACACACACTCCGCCTGCAGTTCAGGGTGGCACAGCACGAAGATGGACATCACACTGAAGCACCGCGAGTCAGGCACCTCCTGCGTCATCGAGGTCCTCGAAAACTCCACGGTCAGAACGGTGAAATTTGCCGCGAACCGGCAGCTGTTCAACGGGGCAATCGACCTTCCCTTCAGCTGCCTCAGAACTGTTGACGGCACGGAGCTCGCACAGGACGACCAGCTGATATCGGGACTGGGTCTGGAGTTCGGGACAGTGCTGTACGTCGAGAGCACCTCTGTCGGCAACAGGCAGGTCCACCTGCAGAGCATTTCGGCCAGCCCAGACGACCCATCCGCCTACGTCCTTCTTGGGAACATGCTGAAAGACAGCGAGACCATCAGCGTCCCTGAGATCGGCCGAAACGTGACAAAGCGGCAGCTCTTCCAGCGCGCCATCTCCCTCGACAAAGACTACCACGCAGCATACTACCACCTCGCGTGCTGCAACGGGGTCGACAGCCATGACAGAGAGTCTCTGATGCTGTCGGCCATCTCACGGGCACCCCAGGAGGGTGCGTACTACAGGGCGCTGGCTGGCATCCTCGCGAAGGGGCGCACCACCGCGGTGAATGGGCAGCTGTGGGGCAGGACTGCGCTGTGCTCCAGGGCGATCGCACTGGACCCCTTCGACGTCGAGTCTTACATCCTGCTCGCAGACTCCGGCGCGAACGTGATGCTGCAGGGCGAGGCGCACGTCTCCACCAAAGAGTCCCTCCTGTGCCGCGCGGTGCTGATCGACCCGACACACGCCCCGACATACTGCCGCCTTGCAGAGTGCCTCGACACCCCCACATCGACCCCAGCCTCCGATACAGTGACCCTGCCCAGGTGGCTGTATGACAGGCTGCTCACCTTAGACACCTCCCTCGCCAGCCGCGTGGAGGTGCTGGAGAACTCCCCCTCCAACAGGGGCGTCACAGTCGCAGTGCTGGCCCTGCAGTGCAGTGTCGATGAGTGTTCCGACGACCCACCACCCCTGCTGACGAAGCAGGACCTCCTGCTGAAGGCGATATCTCTGGACTGCCGGCTGACCCGGGCCTACACAACCCTGGGCAACATGCTGCCCTGGAGGGGCCGGGCCGTGCTGCTGGATCACACCATCATGACGAAGCAGCAGCTGCTTGTGCATGCCATCTCCCTGGAGCCCGACTCCGCCACTGCTTACCACAACCTGGCCTCCGGCATCCTGGATTACACCCGCAGGCGTGGGGGCGGAGCACCCCCTCAGGTCGAGATCGAGGGGAGGCCGTGGGGTGCCGTCGAACTCCTCGAGAAGTGCATCGAGCTTAACCCCGACAGCGCAGACACCTACGCGCTGCTGGGGGAGGCCTTGCAGGGCAGCGCCACGGCAGGGCTCCCCAACGGGGTGCGCCTCGGGAAGAGGTCGCTGCTCCTTAAAGCGATGGGCCTCCGCAGGCATGCGCGGGCCTACTCACAGCTGGGCCTGCTGCTGGGGCCCACGGAGTCCATCTCTATCATATTTGGTGCGCTCATGTCGCAGCAGCAGCTGCTGCAGAGGGCTATCACGCTGGACCCCGACACCGGGGATCTCTACACAAATCTGGCTGACACGCTGCACCGCCACTGGGACACGGTTGTGTTGGAGCAGACCCGTGAGACCCTGACCCAGCTGCAGCTCTATAAGAGGGCTGTCGCCCTGGACCCGAGGAACCCCTTACCTCTCTGCAGGATTGCGCGCGCCATCGGTTCCAACGGGCGCACCACCCTGGAGGACGGCACCTCCGTGACAGGCGCTGAGCTCTGCAAACGCGCCATCGCCGCTGAACCCGACATGCCCGAGGCCCTCTTCTGCCTCGCCAAAGGCATGGGGGAGGACACGACTGTCGAGATCGAGGTGTTCCCTGAAGACTACCGAGTGGAGATTGGGGGTGATGGTGCTACGAGGCCGCGCGAGGTTGCAGTGGAGCAAGCCGCCCCCACCCCGGTTATCCGCGAGGGCACCCTACAGGGCGCGTCTGCCTGGGGCGAATCGGGCCCAGACCCCGCCGCGACAGCGGCGGATTCGGTGAGGGCTGCCGCTTCGCGGCAGCCGCGCCCGCCGCCCCGCCCCACCACGGTGCTTCTCCCGCTGCACCGCAGGCAGCTTCTGGAGCGCGTGATCCGCCTCGACCCCAGCCACGGCGCGGCCTACATAGAGCTGGCCTCCCTCGCCCTGTCCGGCTCCGGCAGCTACACCTTTCAGAACGGGCTCTGCCTCTCCGCAGCGGACATCCTCCGCAAGGCGATCGCCCTCTCCCCCGGCACGCCGGAGCCCTACTCCCTCCTGGCCTCCGGGCTCCCCCCAGGGGGGGTGGCTGTGCTGGGCCCGGGGAGCTCCGCCACAAAGCAGGAGCTGCTGCTGAAGGCGGTGAGGCACGCCCCCCGGCGTGTCGCAAAGCACTACTACGAGCTGGGGAGGGAGATGGCTGAGGGGGAGGAGGTTGTACTGCCGGCGCCGGATGGTGTGTCGCAGCGGGAGCAGGTTTTCAAGAGGGTGGTGGCGCTGGCGCCCGACTCGGCGCTGGCGGGGGCGGCCTTCAGATGCCTGGCGCAGTGCGCCGGGCTGACGGAGGTGGTGCTGCTGCTGGACACAGCCCCCATGAGCCAGACACAGCTGTACACCGCGGCTATCTCGTTGGATGCAGACCACATCGCACACAACAACCTCGGTGCGCTGCTTCGTCCGGGCGAGGTGGTGTCCCTTCGGGACAAAACCCGTGTGGGCGCGCGTGACTTGTTTCTCGAGGCAATCCGGCGCGAGCCAAGCCATGCACGCCCCTACTGCAACCTCGCGGAGACCCTCGCAGAGGGCGAGGCTGTGCAGCTTCCCTGCGGGGGCGAGCCTTTAGACCAACGTGCCCTGCTGCTGGAGGCAATCCGCCGCGACCCACACGATGCGTATCTCTACTTCGTGCTGTCGTCGCTTCTGGGGCCCGGCGAGACAGCCACACTCACGCTCCCGGCAGAAGTCGGGGAGGGCCTTGCCGCATGCGGGGTTGATGTGTCGGCACACCCCCTGGACACCGAGGTGGGCGAGGAGGCCCTGTGCCTGGCTGCCGTCCTGCTCGACCCCGCCTTCGACCTCCCCTACCTGAGCCTGGCGCGGCTGCTGGGGGGGCGCGGTGGTGGTGGTGGCGCTTCCCCGCAGGTTGTTGAGGTGCCGTCGCTCGACACGGTGTGTGCGGCCCGCGAGGCAGCGCCGAAGCTGCTCCTGCCGCAGGGTGAGGAGGTGGCGCAGGCCGACCTGCTGTGTGGGCGGATGACGCGGCTGCTGGGTTGGGGCTGTGTGGAGCACGGGATGGGGCCTGGGCAGGACGCCCCCTTCGCGTCGGGTGCAGCGGGGCTGGACGCCCTTGCGGTGCGGCAGTATAAGGTGGACCTGTTTGTGCGGGCGGCGCGGCTGCACAGCACAGATGCAATGGCGTTTGTCAACCTCGCCTGCTCGCTGCCTGCGGGCAGGAGGGTTTGTGTCGGGCTTGCGTGCTGCGCTGAATCTGACCGTGGGTCCACACGGGAGGACCTGCTGAGGACAGCCCTGCACCTCGACCCCTCATGTGCTGCTGCGTACTACGGCCTCGCCCTGCGCACAGGCGAGGTTGCCCTCCGGGACGGCACGGTGCTCTCCAAGGTCGAGCTGCTGCAGCGCGCCCTCTCTGCGGACCCGCTGCTGTGCGATGCGCACCTGCTGCTGGCGCGCACCCTCAGCGAGAGGCAAGCTGGCGATGAGGGGCATCGTGCCCAGGTTGCCCTGTGCAGGTGTGCCATTCAGGCTGATGCCGCACGCACTGATGCGTGGGAAGCGCTGGTGGGGGTGATGGCGGCGGGCGAGTCTTTAGCAGTGGGCACGGACGTCGTTGTCTCGAAGGATGTCATGAGCAATCGTGCTGCCTGGTGCCCGTGAGTCGCCACTGGATTGCGCGTCTCCTGCTGATCTTTCCCGCTGTTTGCGGATTCGGGTTGCGAGTGGTGGAAGCGGTCAACAAGACATTTTTCTTCGTTCCATTTTTGTGTTACCAGTGACGAGCGACGAAGCGTAGCGAAGTCGCGAAGTAACGAAGGAAACCCTTTATAAGGATCACCTTCATGCCACTTCACAGGGGCCTACACAGCCTTTGACACAGGAGTGTGCGATCAACGAAAAGTAGCCCGGATCTGCCTTTTTGCAGTTGCTGGGCAGGGTGTTTCTCTTATTATAGCGAATGGAGTACGATTTTTTCCATAGCGCCAAGTAAGTTATTGACAGAAGGACGTCTAGGACGCGTATTTCTTTTTACGAGTTACGAGCGACGAAGCGTAGCGAAGTCGCGAAGTAACGAAGGAAATCGTACGACTGAAGCTTTGGATTAGGCAATTTAGCACCTCATGCCACTTCACAGGGCCTCAACACAGCCTTGAGACAGCAGTGTGCGCTCAACAAAAATTAGTCCGGAACTGTTCTCCCACAGTTGCTGGACAGGGTGTCTATAATAAAGCGAAAGGAGTACGATTTCTTCGATTGAATTGAAGTTTCCCCCAACCAAAGGCTCTGATGAGCTGCTCCACTGCTCCAAAACTAATTCAGACCCGGACGGTCGGCTGCAACAAGGTTATTGTGATGCTGGCATGCAAAGTGCAAGGTAAAATTTCAGCAACCGGTTTCTGGTTTAATCTCCCATTCTGAACGGTTCTCCCAATGAATCGCACTGTGTCCCACAGTGTGATCTCGATATTGTCCAAGAAGTGCAATCACTCCCTCAGGGATCTTGGGCTTTATCCTCACCCGCTCGCCCCCTTCCTCCCTCCAACACAATCGAATCCTCAATGCCTTTGGCCACACATTGCGTACGCCGGCTCCCTTTCTTGGGGGATCCCGTAGAGAAGTAAGTGTGATAGGCCTAACACCAAATGTGTGATGTGTGTTTCTCTGCGTCATTTTCTTCGATTGTATGCTGCCGCAGTGCAGCCATTGTATGTTTACCGAACGTTGCCACGAGTCTTCGAAGAGATAAAAGACATATCACCCGCTGGTTCTTCCCCCCTTTGATTGCAGACACACAGGGGCCTTCGCTTTTCAAAGGCAAGCCCAAAGGCGTTATTCCACAAGAATCGAACATCAGAAGCCGGTAGCCATCAGAAATGGCAACCAAAACGTGCTCTGTTCTAGCGAAGACCCCTTTAGTTTCCCACACAAAAAATGCCTGTGTCGCCACACCTTCCCGATTTACATGCCTCGCGATTAATTGGATCGCAACACGTGCGGTCCCCCGGTGATGCACTTTGAGCAGAGATGTGCAGCTGGAAGCTGGAAGATGGCCCCCCTGACACCCTACTGCCCCAGAACAGCGATGTCTGCGCGAAGTAGCATCTTGTGCGCGGAATTCGATATTCTCGTGTCTCTGCCACGAGTCAGCGTTTTCACATGCAATACACTACCACCGCCCCACACAGCACATCACATCATGGAGGTGTTCGCCTGCCTCGGCGGGACGGATGTGCGTGTGGCGGTGGAGGCAGACCCGGATGAGACGGTCGCCAGTCTGCAGGCCAAGGCAGTCAGCTGCCTGCGTGCAGAGGGGCAGGTGCTGGAGGCGGACGCCGTGTGGCTGCGTGTGCCGGGCAGCGCCGATGCCCTCGGCAGCGGTGACACGCGCCTGGAGCACACACCCCTGCAGCACGGCGACACTGTCGAGGTGGTGGTGGGGTGCAAGGCAGGTGCCTCCGACGCCTTCGGTGGTGGCGGGGGCACCGCTTTCAACGACAGCACGCTCACAGTTTTGTGGGGACGCGTCGTCAGGATCGACATCGAGCTTTCTGCCGCTCCCGGCCTACCCAGCATCACTGGACTCAGCCTGACCTACGCCAACGGGGTGCGTGTCCCGCATGCATCCGGCACAAACAGGACGATCTGCGTCACCCTCGACGACGACGAGCACGTGACAGGTGTGAAGGGCTGGGCCGGGCACAGTCTGCACCAGATTGTCTTCATGACCAACAAGCGTGACTGCGGGCCTCACGGGCGCCACGACCCTCGAGAGTCTCGCGAGTTCTCCGTAGACTTCGGCTTAGGCAACCAGCTGCTGTACTTCTATGGAAGCGCAAGCCCCACCGGGCACCAGCAAATCGGATTCGGTTTTGGGACGCCTGTGGACGTGCCGCCTGTTCTCCGCACCGCACTGCACGGGCGGACCCGCTCTCGCATCGAAGACGACGACAGCCTTGACTGTGTCCACCTCCGCGCCCGCGTCTGTGGCATCTCTGTGTGGGTGATGTACGGCTTTGTCCGTGAGGTCGGTGTTGCCTACACAGATGGGACATTTCGGCACCACGGATGTTTCCAAATGGGGAGCTCGTACGTCGTTGCTTTCGACGATGACGAGTTTGTGACCCGCGTGGATGGCGTTGCGTGGGACATGGGGCTGACACAGGTCACCTTTACCACCAACAAGCGCACGGTCGGCCCCTTCGGCACTGCCTCCCGCAACGACACCCAGACCTTCTCCGAGACGTTCTCAGGGCAGATGCTGTTCGTCTGCAGCCACTCGCGGCTGTTTCTCTACAGTCTGGGATTCGGACACGGACAGCCTGCAGAGAGAGAGAGCACCGACAGGGCTCTGTCGAAGAGGGAGGTCGAGTGGGCCATGCGGCAGTGCGAGGAGGGGAGGCGGGCGGGCACCAGCACCCGTTCGCGTGTGTCGAACCTGCAGGACTACCTCCCCATGCCGACTGACTACCAGCCAAACACGGGCTGCGTGGTGCACACTCCAGAACCGTGCTGCAGGCCTGCAGCCACAACGGCCGGTCCACAGGATGATTCCTGTGGGTGCACTGTCTGCTGAGGATCCCCGGATGGGGGAGCTCAGAACAGGGGCCGAAGAATGGAATGCAGATCAAGAGGGGTGGCGCTTTCTCCACATCGCCACTGCGCCCCGACCTGATCTGGGGAAGCCCAAGCCAGGGCGTCGTCTGGGGTCTTGCTGTGCCGGGGTGTGAGCGGCATATCATCCCAGGGGGGTTTTTGCGTTTTAGTTTTGCCCTTTTGCGTGCGGTCCGGTTTGATCCGGGTTTTCGCCCCCCCCCCCCCCCCCCCCCGACATGTTGCCTTCCTTATCTTTGCGCATTCGCACACACATCCCACATTGCTTTGTCGCACTTGCGCGTAGACAGAACCTGACGGAATAATCAGCATTCTTCCTCCCTTGTATGTGCTGTGCAGTACACTCTACATTTCTATCTGAGACGCCGCCCCTTTGCTGGGCCCGCACAAAAGTTCCTGTTCATCCGGTCTTCACCTCTGTACGAAAGCCGTGCCGGTGTTGAAAATCTTCTTTTTATGCCTGGCGTGCTCTGACTCCCAGAACTGGCACAGAACCTGCATGTGATCACGCCAAGGTGGACACAGTCTCGTCTTCAATGCAAGAGCGGGTCCACCCGTGCAGGCAAGCGTCTCTCTTTCTCTACACTCCTGAGCAATGGCCCCTTCCGCTGTGTTCACTGTGTGTGGCAAACTATACCACTTTTGAAACGGAATCTGCGAGGCACACCCATACACACACGCAGCGCGCTCGCCCCCTTTTCTCATCATTTTGACATTTCCATCACCGCATTTCTGGGCGAAGGCACCCTTTGGGTACACACAGGCCGGCTTGTGTCTCCCGTCCCTATTTGTGACCACCTCCATCATCAGGTCAAAGTTCACTGATTTGTCATCTTTCCCTTTTGCGCTCTTCCCTGAAGGATCAGTGCGGTTCCCGGCTGACGCTGGCGCACCGCCATGTTTCCTAGTGTACCAATTCTTCACGTCTCAGAGGCTCTCCGCTTGCAGTGCCCAAGAAGACTGCGCGCACTGCCAAACCAACGGCGGGTGGTTGGGGTGCGTTCGTCGGGGGTGCAATCATTCCGCTGCAAATGGGAGTCTTCGCTACGGGGTGACCGTCAGTGCATTTTGGTGCATTTCCTGTTGAATTAGCTGAAAACTGACGAAGACTGACGAAGCATAACGACCAGCGAAGACCCCCAATGGATAGGTTGTCGTCCCGCCCGGCCCCCAGCGGGGAAGGGCAGCTCATGGTGGGGATGCCTTGCCTCGGTTGAGGTCCATCGTGGAACCGCTGCAGATGGACACTGATACACCGATACGCCGCCTGACCACCCCGGCCCACCTTCCCAGCACCCCCGCCCCCCGGCCCCCCATTGACGTGCAGTGGTCGGAAGCACTCCTCACCCAACCGCCTTCCCACTTCAGATGTGTGTGTGAAGCCATCACAGCCACAGCCACCACCACGTCAATATACCCCTGCAGGTTCTACACAGAGACTGACCTTTTGCTCGCAGTCCAGGGAATCCGGTCTTTCGACCGCGGGAGCTTTGGAAAGTGCGGGCGCAAGGAAGAAGGGCCGTGTGTGTGTGACAGAGTGCCCTAGGTCTTCATACCCCCTCCCCACCCTCGCCACCCCCCTTTCCCCCCCACACGCGAAAGCGGCGTGGTGAGGCAGGTGGATCTCTACCCGCGCAAGTTACTGCCACAGTAACCTCCCCCGCATCCTCTTAACCTTGCGAGCGCTTGGGGGCCTGGGGGTGTGTGCAGTTGGTGAAGCGCTCACCTGTCTTTCCGCTTGTCCCCCTTCCCCGCCCTGAGGGTGTACCGGGTTTGTCGCAATGGCGCATATCGACCGGCACAATGCGACCGATGAGCAAATTGAGGCGACTGCACGCAGGGTTCTGGAGGAGATTGCGGCTGTTGGGACTGGCACCGAGGTGCAGTTAGACGAGTATATTGCTGTATGGCACCCGTCTCCCCCCTCTGTGCCGCACATGCCCTGCTCCCCAGCCCAGTAGCAAGAGATCTGCCGAGAGAGGGCAGCTGTTGTTGTGCTGAGGTGTTTTGTTCGCCTGGTGTACCAATCTGAGCCCAATGGGGTGGTGGCCAGCCAGTTGGTTGTGGGGGTTTGCCCGTACCCAACGTGTGTGTGTGTGTGGTGGGGGCAGCAGGCCATGCTGGGGTTGCCGTTTGTTCGAATGCATCTCACTCTCTCTGTTCCAGATTCTCGCCAAGTACCGCCGTGCCTGTGAGAAGAAGGCGAACTACAAAGAGGCAGAGCTTGTGCAGCACGTCCTGAAGCAGCTGCGCCTCGAAGAAGAGAACAGGTATGCACTCGTAATCACTCGAAAGCCCCAGGTTATCCGTCGCCAGTGTCCCATGCGCACCCGCATCTGTGTGTGCTCTACGAAAGAGCATGGCATTCTGCACAGCCACAATATTCCAACCACGATGTGCCGAATCAAACCACACACCACCACAGGCACGTGTATGCCCTGACGCAGCAGCAGGAGTGGGAGCGCCAGGGCTTGGAGGAAGCGCATTCCCTGGAGTTCCAAAACTTCAACCAGGTATGTGGGAGGAAGGAATGCAGGAACAAGTCTTGGAAGTCTCGCGGCAATTGAAATGATACCTGGCGCATTTGCATCCAGCAACATGACCATGAGCGGCTCGAAAGGGCTCATGCACATACCGTACCACCTTGCACACGTGAAGGTTTCTTGCCGATGATCGAAATTATCGGGTCCCTGCGTTTGATACGACCACTGCCACACACACGCCATCGTGCAGATCTGGAACGAGAAGATCGACAGCTTCGAGGAACACCAGCTGGAGTGCGAGGCTGTGATGCTTGAGCAGCACAGCATGGAGCTCACGAAATTCCACGGCACCATGACAGCGGAGGCGCCGAAGAAGGCGAAGTTCTCAAAGGACCTCCTCAACCTGCGCAAAATACAAGACACCCTCGCAAGGCAGAAGAACTACGTCGAGGCGCAGAAGGTGAAGCTGAAGGGCGACAGGCTGGAGTCGATCGAGCTGGACAGGATCAACAAAGACAAGGGCGAGCGGTACGCCAAGAAGGAGGCGCAGATCCTGAACAGGCACAGGCAGGAGCTTCTGGCGATGCGGAAGCGCATGGAGCGTGGTAGGATCGAGCTCGACAGGCGCCGCAAGAAGGAGCTGGAAATGCTCCTCCAGCGCTACAACAACGTGAAGCGCGGCCTCCTCGGGCAGCAGAACATCATCAAGGCGAAGACAGGGAGCATGCTGCTGAAGCACGCCGCAAACAAGAAGACGGATTCCAGCGGCAGCCAGGCGATCGTCACTTCCATGCACAGCGGCACCTTCGGGCCGGGCCTGAAGAAGAAGACTGAGGCCTTCCCCTCTGCCCGCGATGTCGTGAAGCAGATCCAACAGGAAGTTGCGCAGCAGGACGGCCAGGAGGCAGCGTCTCCAGGCGCGTCTGCCTTACCTCCCGTCAGCACGACCCAAGGGTGAAGAAGCGTGTGAGGTGAATGCAGCGCTTGTTTATGTCGGTGGGAATCCCGTTATGTGCTTTGGGCATCATGGCGGTGTCTAGTGGAGTGGTGTGTGGTTCACGCTGTGGGTGATGGGTGGAGGCAGCAGCCGGAGTTTTCACCCCCGGAGAAGAACATTTAGTTGGCTGTTGCCCACCGCCCCCCCCCGCCCGCCCTTTCTCTCTCTTCTCTTCTCTTCTCTCTTCGCTGATGGATTCCTTTTCCCCTCGGCCCACAGTCTTGTCAGGCGTAATACTTTGTGTGTAGTACTTCTGTTCCCTTCCCACCCAGACACACCAGACCACCGCAGCACCCCCTCGGGGCGGGGGGGGAGCAGTCAATACCCGGAAGATCTTTCAGAGTGAATGCCTTTCGGAGTGACGAATGCCCAGGTGTAGGTCGTGTGGTTTCCCTCGACTCCGGTGCCCATCTGCCGCCCCGAGCGGACGTCAGGTGGGGAGGTCCCCCAAAACGAAATGTTGTCACAAAAAGGTCTTTCATCAGAACGGCCGGCACAGGTGTTAGAAGCATATCCCTCGAGAAGACAGGGGGTGCGGATGGGTGCCTTCCCCACCCATTCCTTCTCTTCTCCTGCAACCAACCAGCGCTGTTCGTGGGTGCAGTCCCCTTTCCCCCTCCGGCCCCGCATGCTCCAGGGGGTGGTGCCAAGAAAGAACAACGCAATGTCCAAACTCCCTTGTTTCTATTAGCCAATTAGATCGACCAACCTGTGTTCTCGCGATCCACAATACTGCAAACAGAAAGCAGAGAATATACCCCCTCACGCTTCAGGTTGCAAAGGGTGGCGCGCAGTTTTACGTGAATCACAGATTCCCTAAGGACCCCTTGGCTTCAAGAATGAAAGAGCCCTCCCTTATGCCTAACACAACCGCCACACACCCCCTCCTCCGTTTCCCTTCCGGTTTGCGTTTTGTCTTTTTCATTTTTCACACAAGAATATCATGTCAAAAAGGGTCACACCGCCCGACCCCACACACGGCTCCATCAGGGCTCGGGGGTGGTGGTCCCGTTGCGTGTGCCAACCAAAAGTCATTCTTTTCGGGGCATTTCCAAAGCAACTGACAAAAGAAAATCCCCCCCCCCCCCCCACAGCAATGACTGCCGACGATTGAAGGATATCATCCTTGCTTCCTTCTTCTATTTCAATACCCCCAAAGCAATAACTGCCGGTGGGGCTGTGTTGTGCCGCCTTTTTGTTCGTTTGCCTGGGGGGCGAAACGCACACACACACTTATACACGCAACAAACAACCATCGAAACAAAGGAGCCGCCGTACGTAATCTGTTTGTTTGTGCATGCAACCGGAAGACCCCCCCCCCCTCCCCCACCCCCCTTCATTTCCAAACATCTGTCACTCACTCGGACTGACCCCCCCCCCACCCTCCTCTGTGGCTGCGGCTGTGTTTGGTTATCCGTATGCACCGTAGTGTGGTGCACCTTGATACACACAAAAAAGGCCTTCACTTCTGTTAAAGGTCGGTGTGGATGTGTGTGTCGGCGTTCGCAGCGTTGCGGAGAACGAATGTGGGCCGGGGGGGGAGGGGGGTTCTGGCTTCTGCCGGCTGGAAGTGGGTGGGGGCCTGGAGCGCTCTGTCTGCTGGCCCCTCTGGGCTGGCTTCCCAGGAGGGGCAGTATCGTACCACAGCAACAACACCGTTGGACATGAAGGCTGAGAGAACGGCTTCTGATGGACGGATTGGTTGTGGTTTTATGACAGGCTAACGAACGCACGAAAACTGTGTGTTCAACGCGACTTCAATCTGTCACCTGCTTTGTTCGTGTCCTGTGTGACTCTCAGCCACACAACGCCAGGCCTGCGTGGGGCAAGATCCGGTGCTCTGTTTTATCACCTGGTGGTGGTGGTGTGGAGAGTGGAGATCGCGTCTGAGAGCAGATGCTTGGTGCTTTACACTGCTGCGAAGAAAGGTTCACGTGTGTTGTGAGTAACAAAGGGGTCGGTGGGGAGGTGGGGTGGCAATAGAGCAGAACGAAACGCAGTGCCTCAATCCAAAGGAGGGTGGCGGCACAAAAGTATTGCACAAAGTAGGTTCTCCGAACGAACAACAGAACAACAGCTCCCTTTCCTGTCGTCTCACAGTGTATGTGCCACTAATAGGGGCCCATCACTTGCCAATTTTGTGAATTTAGAAAGGCTGGCGCATAGAAGTTGCCAGATGAGGCGAAGCTTTCTAGCACAGCAAGTTTACAAGGCTGGCTCGATTTTCACCAGATGGCCATACCCCTATGGTGGGTGATGGTATCCTGCTGCTGTGTCCCGCTTCACCCGAGTGCACCGTTGTGTGTATGAACCAAATTGCCGTACGTCACATCGAAGGGGCTTGTCACCTCACAAGGAATCATGGGCTTGCCAAGCCGTCGGTGCAAACTGCCAGCAGGATATAAGATGGTTCTGCCGCTCACGATCCCAGCGGAGGACGCATGTCACAGGTTTGTTTTTTGGCACTAAAAAGACAGCAGCAGCGGCAGCAACATGACACGTGACGTCGTAAGTCGGTGCGCAGCGTGTCTCGACGCCCCCTACATCTCTCCCCCGCACCTCTGCCCTTCCACCCCCCACCCCCCCTCCCTCATGCTAAGTAATACAACAACGACGTGTGTTGCCACCCCCCCTCTACCCCGTGCAGCGCAGTGCACATTCGAATCACTTCACTGTCGCGTGCATCACAGGTGGTTCCAAAAACACACACAACACAGACACACATACCAACCCCCGATACACCCCCGGGGGAGGGGAGGGGGGCCGGTGCCACGCGACACCGCGGCATTTCTTGGGATTTTGAGGTTCTGACCTCACTCTGTTCCCCACCGCCGCACACCCCCCGCACACCTCCCCCTCCCCCCCTTACCTCACCCACCGTGACAGCTGCGGCGGCGGCGGGGGAGGGGGCTGAGGGCGGGGGGGGTCGATGGCGGGCGCCGAGGGGTTGCTGCAACGCGTGGCGGAAAAACAGCTCCTGGTCGGAATCGCCGCTGCGGGGGCTGTGGCCGCAGGGGCGCTTGGGTGCTACTGCTGCTCCTCGGCGAAGGCGGCGCCGGAGGGGAAGAAGAAGCAGAAGCAGTTCACCTCCACTAAGGATGACCTGCTGACGCAGGAGTGCTCCGTCCCCCGGCTGGGCTTCTCGGTGCGCTACCCCACAGGGTGGGTGTGGCGGCAGGAGGCGCCCACAGAGGGGACCTGCGTGTTCACCTTCTCCCCGGAGGAGGATCCGGAGGCGACGATCATGCTGGTGCTGGAGTCGCTGCCCTTCGACAACGTGTCCCTCAGCACCTACGCCCAGCAGGCGAAAAATAACACCTCCGACCAGCTGAGCGAGCTGGGGATGGAGCTCTCGGAGGAGTCTGCGGGGAGCGGGTTTGCGCAGTTCACCGTTAACTCGCGTGAGTTCGCCCAGTGGGAGATCTCGGTGACAAACAGAGAAGAGGACGAGGTGTATATGTACCACACCTGGAACTGGTATGGCCTGTTGGCCCCCGTGTGTTGTTCAGGGTTCCGGGGGAGGCAGGGGGACTGGGGTGTGCAATAATTGTTATCCACCTATCATCCACGCCCCCAACAGTGTCTGTGTGTACCGTAGACGAGGCTGGGGCCTGTTGGTGTCTGGGAGAGATGAGCAGTTCCCAGAGGTATGTCTTGGTGCCGGTCTCGTTGCTTCACATGGATCCTCCTGTGGAAGTCGGGTCGGTGCAAAGGAGCAACTGTTGTGGGGCAAGGCGTGAGAGGCTTTTGATTGTGAAATACATTTAAGGAAGCGCCAACGCAAAAAGGAAAACCAAAGCAAAAAATGCCGAACAAAGCGCAGTGACACTTTCTGTGTATCACACACACACACACACACCTCTGCCTCTCCACAGCGTGTCGAGTTCGCCAAGTCGATGACAAATAGCCTCAAGCTCAACTGAGATCCTGCCTCCCCCCCCCCCCCAAACAAAATCCGAGTTGAACGAGTTCAACGATTCTTTTTTTGCATACACGTTAAGTGTTCTAAGAAACCAGACATAACCAGAAGACCAACATCATGTTCGTGCTAGCACTTTTCCCTTTTGTCATCACACCCGTGCGCCAAAACAGGTTAGGCCTTATATTTGGCTGCGTTCAACGAAAAATATTTTCGTGGTTCAACACTCCCACCTACTCCCTTCTCTTTACTCCACCCTTCAACCCCCCCGACATATCCGATGCCTGGCGTGCAGAACTCGGAGCTGGTGCTGTCCGGAGTGGGGCGCGGCGCGGGCAACCCGGATGCCTTGTCCGCCCCCCTCCCGGCGGGCGACTTCGGGATGGCGATGGGGCAGGCGCTGGCGGCAGTGACCACCGCCAACGCCCGCGAGGTGGCCACTCGCGAGGTCGCGGGGGCCGACATCCGGGCCACGCAGGTGGAGGCGCACGCGAGGGTGCACGCGGCGGGGGTGGAGGCGGGGGCGGCTACGAGGGCCGCCAACGCGGAGGCGGCGGCGGGGATGCACATCGCATCCGCGAATGCAGCGGCGCATGCGGCGAAGGTGGAATCCGCTGCGGCACAGCGGGTGACGGGGGCGGAGTCGGACGCGAAGGTGGCGTCGGTGGAGGCGGCGGCCTCAAACGCCGTCACGGAGGCGCAGGCGCGGGCCATGGTCGCCGAGGAGTCCGCCAGGCACGCGGAGGTGAGAGCCCGCCTCGAGGCGGAGCTGGCCCTTGAGAGGGAGAAGACGCGGAACGCCGCGTTGGTGATGGAGGAGCGGGCCAAGGCCCAGCGGGAGACGGCCCTCGCGGAGCACGCGAGGGTAAGGGCTGAGGCAGGTGCGAGCCGGGCTGCAGCCCCCCAGGACGAGGTGGCTTCCCTCCGGGAGGAGGTGCGGCGGATGCGGGAGGTGGCGGACCTCCAGGCGGAGCTGGCCCGCCTGCGGGGAAACGGGACGGGCTCCGGAGCCGGCGCCGGAGCACCGAGGGCCGGAAAGCCGGAGCAGCGGGACGGGGCCGGCAGCGTAGCCGGCAGCAGCGACAGCCGCAGGGGCGCCGGGGCTCTCAACCCCCTGGACGTGGACGAGTGGTGGCACGCGGACGAGGCCACGCTGGGGCTGGTGCACCTGCACCAGCTGCGCCGCTACGACGCCCTGCTGGGGGCCCGGGCGGGGGGTGCCCTGCGCCCGCAGGCCCACGAGGCGCAGGCCCGGATGAGGGATATCAACCTCATCATGACGAGCCTGCCGTCGCTGCAGGAGCCGGAGGACTACGACGACCTCCTGGTCCGGCTGATGCAGAACCAGTTCTGCAGGCTGGAAGCCCTCAACGAGGGCGTGTTGGGGGGCGGATGGGAGGCGGCCTCCGCGATGGAGGAGGAATTCTTCGGGAAGCCGGAGATTCCTCCGTACCTCCGGGCGGCAAAGGAGAAGGCACGGGCCCGCCAGCCACGCTCCCCCCAGGTCCACCACCCACAGCATCAGCATCAACATCAACAACAACAGCAACGCAGCTCGCAGCCACAGCCGCAGCAGGGCCACCCCACCAGCCAGCGGAGCAGGAGGGGGGGCCACAGGCAGTGAGCTCGCCCCTCACGGCGATGCTGGAGAGCATAGGGGTGCTCTCCACGGCGCGGGTGGGAAGGAGACGGGCACAGGAGGACCCGCTGACCGCCAGAGAGGCACAGCGGATCGCCAAGCGCGCGGTGAAGACGCTGGGGGAGGCGTTGGCACCGTCGACGTGGAGGGGGCTCGAGGGGCCCCACCGGCGACTCCTCCAGTTCCGGCACGAGTGGGAGCAGACCACGGGTGTGCTCTTGCCGTGGGACCTTTGCATCATTTACTGGGTGCAGAGGCTCATGTCCGAAGCGGACTCCCCACTCCGGCCCTCCTCCGCCCTACAGTACGTATCGAGGGCGGTCGCCGCGATGAGCCGCATGGGGGTTGTGGTGGACTCCCAGCTGCTCCAAGACTTCAAGCGAGGTCTGAAGCGCTTGGGGGCCCTCCGACCGCAGCACCAAGCGAAGCCAGCAGCATCCGCCCAGGTGGCCGCAGTGGTGGGCCGGGAGGACGTCGACCGCGACACGAAGCTCGCGATTGTGCTGGGGTGGTGCGGGGCGGCGCGGGTGTCGGACGTGGTGCGCCTGAAGTGCGGGGACATCGCTTTCCAGAGCGAGTTTGTCGCCGTGAACTGGGCGGAGACGAAGAGCGACCCGTTCCGCCTGGGCGTCACGACGGGCCTGTTCCTCTCGGAGTGCTGGACGGAGGTGCTGCGGGAGGCGATCTCGGGGCGGGCGGCGGGCGCGCTGGTGGTCGACACGACCTACCGGCGCATCGTGGCGGCGCTGAAGAAGGAGGACCCGGAGCTGAGTGGTCATTCCCTCCGTCGGGGGGCTCTGGCGGAGCTCCTGCAAGAGCGGCTGTGCCTGGAGTCGCTTCGGCAGCTGTCCCGCCACAGCTCCCTGGACGCCCTGGCCAGGTACCTCCCGGCGGGGAAGCTGAAGCTGGCGAGGCAGACGGCCTCCACATCAATGGTGCTCGACCGGGGGCTATCCCGGGGGTCGCTCTTTGCCCTGCCTTCCCTGGGAAGCTCCTGAGGACGGCGTGCGTGGCGTACGAGCCCCCAGGCACGCCTTCCCCGCCGGCGACCCCTCGGCCCAGGCCGCCTCCCACGCTACCGCCTCCACCTCCGCCTCCGCCTCCACCGCCGCCACGGCCGCCCCCTCCTCCTCCTCTTCCTCGGAGGGTCGGCGACGACTCCTACTCGCCGGACGTCAACGCGACGTACGCGAGGGAAGCGCGGGTGACGGTGGAGGGGCGGCATCTTGGCCCGCCCTCGGCGCGGGGTGGCCCCACGGGGGAGCTGGCCCCCATATCGACGTCACGTCTGAACCTCGACGCCTTAGAGGCTTTGGATTCCGAGGGGATCCTGTCAGGGGTTATCGACGTGATTCGGGACCGGGGCGCTTTCCTGCGGGCCATGCGACCGGGCGTGGATCTGGGCGACAGGCCTCTTTCGCGCGGGACCTCGAGGCACATGCTGCGGCACTGGGATAACCTCTCGGAGTGGGGGGTGCTGGGGTTGGCAGACGCGCCGAAGGTGGTCCTCCCGGCGTTCACCGTGGAGAAAAAGAGCGGGCTGCTGCGTTTGGTATGCGACGGGCGAAAGCTGAACCGGCTGATGCGGGACCCGCCACCGATGCTCCTCCCGTCGATCCACGAGGTGGTCCGGAGGTTCCTGGCGGCCGAATTCGTGGTGCAGGCTGACGGGAAGAGCTGGTTCTACCAGTTCCCCCTGGGGGACGGGGTCCGCGACTTCTTCGGGGTGAATCTGGCTGGGGAGCGGGGCCCGTTTCGGCGCACCTCGCTGCGGGTGATGTGCATGGGCTGGAGCTGGGCGCCGTGCATCGCGCAGAGGGCCTCACGCGTGCTTCTCCCCCTGGAGGATGGGCTGTCTTGGGTGGACAACTGGTTTGTGGTTGGAGATAGCCGGGAGGATGCAGCCGAGAGATACGCCCGATTCCTCGGCAAGGCCGAGTCGGTGGGCGCCGAGCTCAACGAGGGTGCGGAGTTCGGCACACCGCAGTCGCGGTTCATCGCCTTGGGGTTGGAATTTGATCTGGAGTCGTCGCCTAAGCGCTTCAGGTCGGACCCCGATTGGGTGTCGAAATTCCTTGCCTCGGCGGCCGTGGCGGCGGTTCGCGAGAACAGGGCTACTTCCCGGGAGTTCTACAAGGTTTTCGGCGGTATGATTTGGTTTCTGTTCTCGACGCAGAGGCGTCTCTGCTACTTCCGCGCCTCCCTCGCCTTCCTCAGGAGATCCGCGGCCAAGCTGGTTGCGGAACCGGAGCAGTGGGACCGCCCTCTCGACATCCCCCCCTCTGTTCTCGCTGATCTTTCTCTGATTTCGGCCGATCTGGGCCAGAATGTGTGGGTTGAGGCAGGGGCTTCGGGGCCCTCGGTCACGGCGTGGTCTGACGCTTCCGACACAGAATGGGCAGCCCTTCTGGAGTTAGACCCCGAGCCGATTGTCCAGGGCTGTTTTGATGAACCCCTCGCCCACCATATATATGTCAAAGAGCTCTTCGCAGCGCTCCAGGCGACACGCCTCGCAGCCGCTACGCGGCCGGGCTGTGCGTTGGGGTTGCAGGTGGACAACACGGCAGCGGTGGCAGCTATCAACAAGGGCCACAGCAAGAATTACCTCGCGAATGACTTGTTGTGTGCCTTGTTTGACACCGCGGACGGTGCGGGCATCTCCGTTTCCGCTCAGTGGGTGCCTACGCATGCACAGAGAGCAGACGAGTTTACCCGAGGCACTGTGGCATCGCCGTGCCCTGTCCCCCTGGCGCCCCTCCCTGCGAGATACGCGGCGGTTGCAGCCATATCGCGTTAAACATTTCAAGTGTGGTGTACCCTTTCAATTCCTTGTCTTTCTTTCCGCTACGCGGTCCCTGTGGGTTGGGCTGCGTTCAACGAAAAAAGACACTTCTTTCCGGAGTTTAGCTAGCACGATTCAGTTGGGCGATTCATTTGTCTGGTTTTTGCATACACGTTAAGTGTTCTAAGAAACCAGACATAACCAGAAGACCAACATCATGTTCGTGCTAGCACTTTTCCCTTTTGTCATCACACCCGTGCGCCAAAACAGGTTAGGCCTTATATTTGGCTGCGTTCAACGAAAAAAGACACTTCTTTCCGGAGTTTAGCTAGCACGATTCAGTTGGGCGATTCATTTGTCTGGTTTTGCGACAGCCCCGGCGCCGGTCGTGGGGCTACTGGCACCACAAAATTTTTGGGTTCATCTGGCCATTTTTCATTGCTGTACCACATGAGGGTGTACAGCTGTGCGGGAGAGAGCGGGTGGGCGGTGTGGGGCGGCCGACAACTCTCTCTCCCTCCCCCCCTCCCTTGCGAAGGGACACACCCCACTGTCCCCCCCCCTCTTTTGCGGAAGCGTCACTAAAGTTACGCATCGCGCACAGTCAAGCGGACGATCGATATTATTCGGGTTTTCTTGCAGTGTTGCATTTATTGAGATCCCTGGGCAGAGGGGCTGGCTTGGGGAACGGGAACGGGGAAAGGGGGAGTGGGGCGATCTACACACCCACACACACATGAAGTTGAACCAAGGCGAATTTGTGTGTGCCACTCTTGTCGTCTCGAGAAACCTGTTGTTTGGGGTGTGCAGTTTTTTGTGCCCCTGTGTGCCGCTGTACACTGCGTGAGGTCGAAGCACCCACACGCCACGCCACTGTCTTCTTTGTGATAAACGCACCGTGCACCACGGAAAGTGTTCAGATCAAAAAAAAGGCTGCAGTGGGCAGCACTGTTCTTTTTACCTCCACTTCCGCGCCCCAACGTGCAGGGGACCAGAAAGTTGCACAAGACAATGCAAGAGAACCCGGCATCCCTTTTTTGAGGGTCTTCGCTGCGTTGCCGAAAACGGCGTTGTTCGGTGCATTTCCTCCAGTTTTTACATGGTATGACAAAGGTCTTACAGGGGGGGGTCAAATAAACGTACTTAGTACTACTATTCGGCGAACGCGCGGGCCTAAATCGACCTCGCCAGAAAATTAATAAATAGTTTGCGAGCGAATAGACGTACTAAGTACGTCTATTCAACTTTTCCTAAAAACGCTGTTTGCAGGGGCTCTGCGGGGCTGTTTGGTCCACCAGGGGCGCGCTGGTCACTGCTGTCGTCCGTCTCTCACTTCTTCTGCCTTCCGGTCGAGTATCCGCTCTGTTCTCGTCCTACCACTCGCCCCTCATTTGGTTTCGTACCGTTTTGATTTGTATTGCCCCCCCCCCCCCTGGTTGACATTCTTGTTGAGTTAGTGAAAGCATACACAGTTCATCAGAGCTGTCAGCTTCACTGTCGGTGGTTGGTTGGTGCGTTGATGCTTAAAAAAAAGATGTGAAAAAGACAAGCCACAACCAGCACGCCCCAACTTACTTCTTCTTCAAGTTCTTGGGCTTGCTGGGGCAAGTCTGCATGTTGTGCCCAGGCTTCCTACACCCTTTGCAGAGCCTGCGGTGTTTGTTGGGAGTCTGGGTGGTCGGGGACGCTGCGCGCTTCTTTTCGGAGGACTGGGAGGACTGGGAAGGCTGTGTCTGTGTGAGAGAGTTCACACGAACCGGCTTCGCCCATGCCAAGATGCTTGACTGTTGGGTTGGCTGAGACACAACTTTCTTTTGGGTGGACTGCTTCTCTGTGCTCTCTTTTGCCTTCCCGTCCAACCCAGGTTCAAGGTCCGCACCACCAGCCTCAGGGGATGTTTCTGTGCTTGGTGCGAAGGTGAGGTCCGGACAAAGGGAGCTCTTCACGAACCCGTCCTCCTCACCCGACACCTTCAGCACGTACCCCATATCCCGCAAGCGCTCGGCTACCAGCGTGCCCTGGCCCGGGCCAGTTGGTTGAAGGAAGGCCGGGGAGCGCATGGCGGTGGCCCATCCTCGAATATCTTGAACAGGAGGCATTCCATCAGCAGGAGGCACATGAAAGCATCGGACGTCATCATTATGTCGGACACCAGCCGAAGCTATTGGCTCTGTTGGTGGATGGTGAAATCTGGGCAGTTGGATTGCGGGTTTGCGGGCGTGTGTTGATCAGTGCTGCACAACAGGAGAGAATGTCAAACAACGTCAGGGAAGGGGGCTGCGGGGGGTGGGGGGTGGGCTCAGCTGGTCCTCGAAGGCTACATCTATGGTGAGGTGTGTCTGGGGCCATCCGTCCACATCTTCTCGTTGGTGGTAGGGACTGCGGACGCCGTAGATGAGGAGTCGTTTAATGCGCGCCGCTCTTCAGCAGTGATTTTGACGCCTCTGGACCCCAGGAGTTTGCGGGTTTCCGGGTTTGCGGTCTTCAGCAGTGGTTCTGATGCCTCTGGACCGCAGGAGTTTGCGGGTTCGCTGGTTTCCCGTCCGTATGTGTCTGAGGGGGGATGCCCCGATTCCCTTCGTCACGACATATCTTTGAGCGTAGGTCACTTCCCCCCTCTACGGACCCCGTGCACCCTGGTTCCCCTAAGTGGCACCAATAGACCCCGTTGTCCCCATTCCTTGCCCCAAAGTTTGCAGATTTGTGTGTCTCCAAAAAGAAAATCTCAAAAAAAACGAAAAATTTCCCCCAAAAAAAAGGGTGAAAAGTAAGTACTACTATTCAACGGCCCAACGTGCCCCAGAGCCCCAAAAAAATAAGTACTACTATTCGGCTAAGTACTACTATTCAACTAAGTACGTTTATTTGACCCCCCCCTGTAATAAGAAAAGGATCTTTTCACTTCTTTCTTAAGACGTCTTAATGCAGGTGCTGCATTAAATTTCTTAAATTAATGACCCCCATTATTTTTAAGAAATGCAGGATTTCTTAAGATTTTTTAATGAAATGATGGACATTATTTCCATATCTCCCAGCATTAAAAATGTCCATCATTCTGAAAAAGATCTTTTAAGATCTTTTTCAGAATGATGGACATTAAAATGCTAGGCATTAAGAAACACGTCTTAAGAAATCAGTAAGAAATCTTTAAGAAATAGCCCTTTCGGCATTACATTAAGACGTCTTAAGAAATTTCGAGATATCTTAGCATTTCTTGCAAGATCTTTGTCATACCATGCAATTTTAGGTGAAAGCTGCCGAACTTTGCCGAAAACTTGCCTCAAGCGAAGACCCGCTTTGTTACAATTTGTTTCTTACACAGCCTTGCCTCCCTCTCTGTCTCTCTCTCTCTCTCTTGCATGCATCGGGTAGCCGCACACTAGCCCTCAGTTGGGTGCCGACCGATGGCACGCATCGGCCCTCCCCACTTGTTCCCTGCTGGCCAGCAGACATCTCATACTTCCCTCAGTGACCCCCTTCGTTGCTGTCCGTTATCCAATCTTCATTTCGTAAAACTGATATTTTGATAACATCTGGTGCAGCCCAGGCTGAGAAGGGTAGAGAGTTTTCTGTATTATTTCTGGTGGGACACACCCGACACCCCATGTTGTGTGTGTGTGTGGGTAGCACAAGTGTTGCTTTTGTGCCGGCGCTTTTTGTGCAGCGGACTTCTCCAGAACCACAACTGCAGGCAGTGCAGGGTGGGTGTTCTGGTCACGCATTGCAACCACTTTTCGATCCAGCGGGGCCAACAGGCCGATTATTTCAGGAACCGTCGGTGCAGGCCAAAGTGTCACATGATTTGTTCGTGCTCTTATGCCTGACACTTTCCCCTTTGCCGAATCCCTCTCCCCCCCTGCAGACAGTGGACGTGTGACTCCTGTGACGCACAGAACGTTCTCGATTAGCAACGCTTCGCTGTTGCAAACGATATCCCAAAGAAATCAACGGCAAACACCTGGTCCCCTGTTGCTTTTGATGCATTTTCCGCGCCACGGCTTCCATCTGCTGAGCGATCTAACGGAAGGGGGGGGGGGGGGTGTTCGGCCCCAGCAGACACTTTCAATATTCCACCCCCATGTCAATGCTGGATTCGCGGGCCAGCATCGAACAAGCACATGAAAGGCACACAGACGGGAACCACCCTGCACAGCTGAGGCCTTGCTGTACTGCTGGTGTATCCACTCTGTGCCACAGCTGTGTGACGGTTTGTCCCGTTCACCTCAAACAAAGAAGACTGTTGTCGGCGCATGTGTCCACACCTATGCACCCCCCCGCATACGGCATAGCAAGCCAGCGCAACAACACCAATGATTCTGCAAGGGCGGTCCCACCCCTTTTCACTTTAATGGAAGCGCCATCGCATCAAAAATACGGGGGCGCTACGAACAACCGCCAAAATCCGTTCAATCGTTCAAAACACACTGACTGCAACGCTTTTTGACTTCTCTGCAGCTTCTATACGGATGCCCCTCTTCTTTATCGAAGGCCTACCTCATTCAAATCCTGCTGGGTGCACCCCACCCCTGTAGGTGTGGTCTACTGCACTCTACTTCTGAACCCCTACCCCACCCTACCCCTGGAGGTGATCTCGCAGGGCTCGACGCACCCGCCGACCCCACCCAGAGCAGGCTACCCACAGGGTTTCCCCCCAGCAACGGGGGGCGCGCTGCGGGAAGCATCATTTCTTTGAAAAGAAGAAACAAATCATTGCTCAGGGCGGGGCGGAGGGGCAGCAGCAAAGCAAAAGGGGTGTGGTGTCGTGTGAAGGCAAAGGCCAGGAAGCAGCAGAGTGGACGTCCTGCGAGGGGTGTTGGCACTCCAGCACAACGGGTGAACGCACTGCATGGGTGTGACGCAAAGGGTGAATGCCTTATAGGAGCGACATATTGATGGAGCGAGCTGGTGGGGGGGGGGGTTAGGAGTGTGGCGGGGCGGAAGGTGGAGGGGGGGCCTGAGAACATCCCAGGGGGTGGGCGGGGAGGGTATAAACGTTACAGGGGGAGGTGATGGGGTGATAGGGTGTGGGGGGACCGCCGCCGCTCTGTGTCAAAAACTGCGTGGAGGAGAATATAACGTTACATTTTGTCTTTCGCTGCGTGTCTGTGTGTTGTGTGTGTGTGTCTGTGCCTGTGTGTTGTGGTGCACCCCCGCCCCCGCCCCCCCGACGCTGCCCCCACCGTAGGTCCCCGCCCTCCGCTGATTTGCAGTTATAGAGGGTCTTCACGACAGCGTTGGTGCCGAAAGCTCATGGCGGGTAGGTACATTGCAGGGGGTGGGGCAGTGGGGGGGGGCACAGCCGTCGGAGCAGTCCGAAGTTAAGGATGATGTGACGGGCCGCCACATCACGCGCAACTTCGCGATGTGCCTGCCGCACCACCACCCTCCCACCAGGTGTACACACCCAGCAGCCCTCTCAGGGCTGCTGGGCAGCGCGGCATGGCAATGCGCCCCATGTCCCTCGTGGTGCTGCTGCTCCTCTGCACGGCAGCGACGACTGCTGCGGACGACGATGCCGCTGGGATGGCAAAGCCCAGCACAGCGTCCGACGCATCGGGCCACAGCGGCACGGGGGCTATGGCAGCAGAGGGGGCAGGCAAGGTGAAGCTGCAGGATGGCGGTGACGACGAGGTGCGGCTCCAGAAGCAGATGGACGAGGCGGCAGAGGCTGCTGCGCAGAAGGCGCGGAAGGAGAAGGAGGACCTCGAGATGGAGAGGGACGGGGCAGGGGGTTCGGCTGCCGGCACAGCCTCGCACAGCGACTCTGCGAAGAAGGAGGGGGGAGACGGCTCTGGGAAGCCCGAGAAGGAGAAGCCGGAAGGCGGTGCCGTGGCGAAGGATGCCTCTGAAGGGACTGCGGAAGGGGTGAAGAAGGCTGCTTCGGCTGGAAGCGGAACGGCGGCAGCCGGTACGGATAAGCAGGCGGGTGACAGTGGTGCCGCTGAGGTGGAGACAAAGAAGGAGAAGAAGGAAAAGAATGATGAGGAGGAGAAGAGTCTGAAGGAGAAGACAACGGCAGGTGACGGTGGTGCCGCAGAGGCGGAGAAGACAAAGGAAGAGAAGGAGAAGAAGGAGGCGACAAAGGATGAGAAGAAGAAGGAGGAGAAGGAACAGAAGGAGGATCTGAAGGAGAAGACAAAGGGGGTCTTCGCTGGTCGACAAACTTCGACAAACTTCGTCGTTCGTCACATAATTAGGAAAACGGCTGTTTCAGGGGGTTTTTCACCGAAGACGGCAGTGTTCTGACGACGACGACAGGGGTCTTCGACAAAAACTTCGTCAGCGAAGACCCCCCCCCAAAAATGAATTAAAAACCGGTTTTTCGGGGATTCTCGCTGTTCGTCACCTGTCGTCAAATTTCGACAAAATTCGACAATTTTCACCTAAACCGACGGAAAATGCACCAAAATGCACCACCCACAGCCTGGGTCGGCCCAGGGTCTGGACACCACTCCTGGACCCGGCCCAGTACGGGCGAGATCGGCCCATAGCCGGCCCAGCACTGCCGAGATCGGCCCATAGCCGGCCCAGTACGGGCGAGATCGGCCCATGTCCGGCCCAGTACGGCCGAGATCGGCCCGTAGCCGGCCCAGCACTGCCGAGATCGGCCCATAGCCGGCCCAGTACGGGCGAGATCGGCCCATAGCCGTCCCAGCACTGCCGAGATCGGCCCATAGCCGGCCCAGTACGGGCGAGATCGGCCCATGTCCGGCCCAGTACGGCCGAGATCGGCCCGTAGCCGGCCCAGCACTGCCGAGATCGGCCCATAGCCGGCCCAGCACTGCCGAGATCGGCCCATGTCCGGCCCAGTACGGGCGAGATCGGCCCATAGCCGGCCCAGTACGGGCGAGATCGGCCCATAGCCGGCCCAGTACGGGCGAGATCGGCCCATGTCCGGCCCAGTACGGCCGAGATCGGCCCGTAGCCGGCCCAGCACTGCCGAGATCGGCCCATAGCCGGCCCAGTACGGGCGAGATCGGCCCATAGCCGGCCCAGCACTGCCGAGATCGGCCCATGTCCGGCCCAGTACGGTCGAGATCGGCCCATAGCCGGCCCAGTACGTGCGAGATCGGCCCATAGCCGGCCCAGTACTGCCGAGATCGGCCCATGTCCGGCCCAGTACGGGCGAGATCGGCCCATAGCCGGCCTAGTCGTAGGATGCTGAACGAAGACAGCCAGCAGGCGCTGCTCTTCGATGACTACTCCACAGAGACGAAGATCACGACACTCGTGGTCACAGACGTGCAGGCCTCGACCCTCTGCTTGGAGAAGTCTTTCGAGGGAATGCGGAAGGCGCTAGAAATCCACAACCATGTGATCCGGAAGTGCATTGCGGGCATGGCGGGTATGAGGCAGGACATCGTCAGTGTCTGGACAGCACTCCTGGGCTCGGCCCAGGGACTGGACATCACTCCCTGGCTCGGCCCAGTGTCTGGACACCACTCCCTGGCTCGGCCCAGGGACTGGACAGCACTCCTGAGCTCGGCCCAGTGTCTGGACAGCACTCCTGGGCTCGGCCCAGGGTCTGGACACCACTCCCTGGCTCGGCCCAGGGTCTGGACATCACGCCCTGGCTCGGCCCAGTGTGGACAGCACTCCTGGGCTCGGCCCAGGGTCTGGACATCACTCCTGGGCTCGGCCCAGTGTCTGGACACCACTCCCTGGCTCGGCCCAGTGTCTGGACATCACTCCTGGGCTCGGCCCAGTGTCTGGACACCACTCCCTGGCTCGGCCCAGTGTCTGGACATCACTCCCTGGCTCGGCCCAGTGTCTGGACATCACTCCTGGGCTCGGCCCAGTGTCTGGACACCACTCCCTGGCTCGGCCCAGGGTCTGGACATCACTCCTGGGCTCGGCCCAGTGTCTGGACATCACTCCTGGGCTCGGCCCAGGGTCTGGACACCACTCCCTGGCTCGGCCCAGGGACTGGACATCACTCCTGGGCTCGGCCCAGTGTCTGGACAGCACTCCTGGGCTCGGCCCAGTGTCTGGACACCACTCCCTGGCTCGGCCCAGGGTCTGGACATCACTCCTGGGCTCGGCCCAGTGTCTGGACACCACTCCCTGGCTCGGCCCAGGGTCTGGACATCACTCCTGGGCTCGGCCCAGTGTCTGGACAGCACTCCTGGGCTCGGCCCAGGGTCTGGACACCACTCCCTGGCTCGGCCCAGGGACTGGACAGCACTCCTGAGCTCGGCCCAGTGTCTGGACAGCACTCCTGGGCTCGGCCCAGGGTCTGGACACCACTCCCTGGCTCGGCCCAGGGTCTGGACATCACGCCCTGGCTCGGCCCAGTGTGGACATCACTCCTGGGCTCGGCCCAGTGTCTGGACACCACTCCCTGGCTCGGCCCAGTGTCTGGACATCACTCCTGGGCTCGGCCCAGTGTCTGGACACCACTCCCTGGCTCGGCCCAGGGTCTGGACATCACTCCTGGGCTCGGCCCAGTGTCTGGACATCACTCCTGGGCTCGGCCCAGTGTCTGGACACCACTCCCTGGCTCGGCCCAGGGTCTGGACATCACTCCTGGGCTCGGCCCAGTGTCTGGACAGCACTCCTGGGCTCGGCCCAGGGTCTGGACACCACTCCCTGGCTCGGCCCAGGGTCTGGACATCACGCCCTGGCTCGGCCCAGTGTGGACATCACTCCTGGGCTCGGCCCAGTGTCTGGACACCACTCCCTGGCTCGGCCCAGTGTCTGGACATCACTCCTGGGCTCGGCCCAGTGTCTGGACACCACTCCCTGGCTCGGCCCAGGGTCTGGACATCACTCCTGGGCTCGGCCCAGTGTCTGGACATCACTCCTGGGCTCGGCCCAGTGTCTGGACACCACTCCCTGGCTCGGCCCAGGGTCTGGACATCACTCCTGGGCTCGGCCCAGTGTCTGGACAGCACTCCTGGGCTCGGCCCAGGGTCTGGACACCACTCCCTGGCTCGGCCCAGGGTCTGGACATCACTCCTGGGCTCGGCCCAGTGTCTGGACACCACTCCCTGGCTCGGCCCAGGGTCTGGACATCACTCCTGGGCTCGGCCCAGTGTCTGGACAGCACTCCTGGGCTCGGCCCAGTGTCTGGACACGACTCGTCGGCTCGGCCCAGTGGGTCGAGCCCAGGAGTGATGTCCAGACACTGTCTGGACGGGAAGCTCCCCGCAGTGAGTGGTCGGGGGCCGTGGCCACGACCTCGGGGTGATGTCCAGCCGAGCAGAACGTGGCACCCGGAGTACCGAGTGTTTGCTCCACTCAGAGGGGGTTCGATGCAGGACCCCTTCCCAGTCATGATCTCCTCAGTGCCTCCATCGATCCCCTCCGTCAGGGATCTTGCTGTGTGTAACATTAGCACAAGACCTAAACCCGCATCGCGTACCCATCCTTCGAAACCGTGCGATGTGCAATGTTGTGTTCATGTAGCTAGCTCGGAGAGTGTCTTAGCGAGCCCGCAAGGCTAGCTATATTTGCACCGTCCAACCAAATCTTGCTCAGCTTCGACTTGGCGCCGAGAGAGTTACGAGCGCTGCCCATAGAATCAGGTGTGCCGGGCGTGTGTGTCTTTATCAACACACGCAGACTCCTGCATACAGTAGACGGCCTACAGGCGAGGCGGAGTGTGACCTACTGTTGGGGGTGGTGAACTGGTCTGCGACGTCATCCTGCTGGTGTGCGACGTCTCCACCTCCTGCGGCACAGGGGGCCTTGTGATCTGGAGCGCTGGGGCAGCGCGGTGCAATGTCGGAGTGCGGACGGGCCAAGTCCCCCTGCTCCTGTGCATGCAGCGCAGATTTCTTGTTGCTGCGGTCCAGACAGCGGGCCGAGACCGGATGTGATGTCGGCCCACCCTCGGGACATCACTGCCTGGCTCGGCCCACCCTCTGGACAGGACTGCGTGGCTCGGCCCATTCTCGGGACAGCACTGCCTAGCTCGGCCCACCCTCGGGACAGCACTGTCTGGCTCGGCCCGTTCTCGGGACAGTACTGTCTGGCTCGGCCCATTCTCGGGACAGCACTGTCTGGCTCGGCCCACCCTTGGGACAGCACTGCCTGGCTCGGCCCATTCTCGGGACAGCACTGCCTAGCTCGGCCCACCCTCGGGACAGCACTGTCTGGCTCGGCCCGTTCTCGGGACAGCACTGTCTGGCTCGGCCCATTCTCGGGACAGCACTGTCTGGCTCGGCCCATTCTCGGGACAGCACTGTCTGGCTCGGCCCACCCTTGGGACAGCACTGCCTGGCTCGGCCCATTCTCGGGACAGCACTGCCTAGCTCGGCCCACCCTCGGGACAGCACTGTCTGGCTCGGCCCGTTCTCGGGACAGCACTGTCTGGCTCGGCCCATTCTCGGGACAGCACTGCCTAGCTCGGCCCACCCTCGGGACAGCACTGTCTGGCTCGGCCCGTTCTCGGGACAGCACTGCCTGGCTCGGCCCATTCTCGGGACAGCACTGCCTAGCTCGGCCCACCCTCGGGACAGCACTGTCTGGCTCGGCCCGTTCTCGGGACAGCACTGTCTGGCTCGGCCCACCCTTGGGACAGCACTGCCTGGCTCGGCCCATTCTCGGGACAGCACTGCCTAGCTCGGCCCACCCTCGGGACAGCACTGTCTGGCTCGGCCCGTTCTCGGGACAGCACTGCCTGGCTCGGCCCATTCTCGGGACAGCACTGCCTAGCTCGGCCCACCCTCGGGACAGCACTGTCTGGCTCGGCCCATTCTCGGGACAGCACTGTCTGGCTCGGCCCACCCTTGGGACAGCACTGCCTGGCTCGGCCCATTCTCGGGACAGCACTGCCTAGCTCGGCCCACCCTCGGGACAGCACTGTCTGGCTCGGCCCGTTCTCGGGACAGCACTGTCTGGCTCGGCCCATTCTCGGGACAGCACTGTCTGGCTCGGCCCACCCTTGGGACAGCACTGCCTGGCTCGGCCCATTCTCGGGACAGCACTGTCTGGCTCGGCCCGTTCTCGGGACAGCACTGTCTGGCTCGGCCCACCCTTGGGACAGCACTGCCTGGCTCGGCCCATTCTCGGGACATCACTGTCTGGCTCGGCCCACCCTTGGGACAGCACTGTCTGGCTCGGCCCGTTCTCGGGACAGCACTGCCTGGCTCCGCTTCGTGCCAGCACGAGCACTAGCCGTTGCTCCTGCATTGCCCCAGGCGGCCAGCTCCCATCTTGGCTTGGCCCAGGATGACAGGTTGATCTCAATGTTTACCCGTGACACGGGCCCCGCCGTGCCTTCTCGTCCTGTGAGGGCTGAACAATGCACAGGGACCGCTCGACATTATTTTTTGGGTCCAAATGCGTGCTCCCAGCTAGGGGCCACCCAACTCCCCGCCCTTTTTTTTGCCTCCGATTTGGCCCATTTTCGGCCCATTTTGCCCTGCACCAGCCTGCACTTTTTTGCACCGGCTAGCGAAGACCCCCAAAGGAGGAGGAGGATGAGAAGGCGCAGAAGGAGAAGGAGGAGCGCGAGAAGGAGAGGGACGGGGCAGGGGGCTCGGGTGCCGGCACGTCTCCCCGCAGCGCCTCTGCAAAGGGTGCGAACAAGACAACTGACATCAGCCAGTCGAAGGAAGCTTCCGAGGCTGACTCGGGTGGCTCTCCGCAGAACGGCACCGATGCCATGCACTCCACGCCACCAAGCGGCAGCAGTGCAGGGGAGAAGGAGAAGGAGGAGAAGGCAGCCACCTCCAGCAACAGCACGGCCACAAAGGCGCAGGAGGGCGGGGAAGCTGCCTCCAGTGACGGCCCCGGTGTTGCGGTGCCTGTCGCCACCACGGTATGCGGCCCTGTTCCTGGGAAGGGGTAACACCATCACTTTGTCAAGGGCTGAACATGTGTGTTTGGTGTTTGTGGGGTGTCCAAGGAGCAGGTGGTGTCCAATGTGTTCTCAAACAAATCATATTTGTGGTGCCTGTTTCGCATTGGTTTTTTTCTTCTCAGAGACTTGATTACTGATCGTCCCAGTGGGATGCAGTGCACAAGGGGAAGGGGGACGAGGACTATTTGCACTGCCACGCTCACTTGAATCGCTTCTTTCAGCTGCCTTTCGATGCGGATGTCATTACGCGAGGGACGAAGGTCGCTGTGAAGTCGGGTGAAGCGAAGTACATCCTCTGCAGTGTGCTGGCACCGAACAACGGCCGGGACGAGGACCATCCAGACCACTGGGAGGTGAAGTGCAAGAAGAGCGCCACACGCTTTGCTTCCCCCGAGGACATGCGCATTGTCGCCGTTGTTGGGTATGATGGGTGACTCGCCCTGTGCTGCCCTTGGAGCACTCCTCAGCACCGTGTCTGATTCTCTTCAAGCTTGTGTTGATACGCTGAACCCTCAGCCCTTTGGTGGTGGGTGAATGTGTGCAGTGCAGACACATGGAGGCAGCGCGTGGTCGCTGTGTTCCATGCTGACCAAGTATATTACACATGTGTGTACAGTCCCGCCAGTAATTTGTGACGCTTTATTTTATAGAATCCTAATTTATGGAAGGCTAGAATTACGGTGTAATCGACTCCGGTCTTCGGTCCCCTGGTTGCAGGCACGCAATACTCGCCCTGTCTCTTGTGGACGACGTACTTGGAGACAGCCGCCACTGAGATAGGGCGGTCTGGGTGAGCCCCATTCCACCACTGCACGGTGTCAGCCTGTGGCTTCTTCTCCTTCATCGCCTCGTCCGTGATGCACACTATCTCCTCGGCGGTCAACGCACTCCTCTTGGTCTTCGCCACAGCCTCCTGGATGATAGCGGTGTCTTCTGCGTTCTGCCGCGCGTCCTCGAAGAGAACAGGCAGTGACATTGTTACCTGCTTGATAACTTGTGCAGGCACCTGTGTGTTGGTACGAGCCTGTGCCGGTGTTGAGTGTCGGTGTTTGCGGGGTACGGTTCTGGTGGTACAGGGAGGGGGCCAATAGTATTTTATAGAATCCCAATTTATGGGGGTCTTCGCTACGGGGTGACCGTCAGTGCAGAAGAGTTGAACCTCAGCCCCCAGTGTCCCCTGGATCACCGGTTTCAGCGTCGAGCCTTCGGCCTGACGAGGATAGTATCATGTCCCCATCAGAACTTGCTTCCCCCCTTCCTCTCTCGCCTGCACCTTCCCTTGTTGTGGATGACTCGCCGGGCTTTCAGCCCGTCGACACTAGGCCTAGTCCCCTATTAGATACTGTGTCACCCCCACCACCCTCTCCATGTCAGGAGCCCCTAGTGCCTTTAGACACTGCAACCCCCTCTCTTCCCGACTGGCAGGCAGAAACGCCGTCTCACCAGGGGAGCGACACGGGCTTTCAGCCCGTCGACACTCGGCTTAGTCCCCCATCAGACACTGTGTCACCCCCACCACCCTCTCCATGTCAGGAGCCCCTAGTGCCATTAGACTCTACAACCCCCTCTCTTCCCGATTGGCAGGCAGAAACGCCGTCTCACCAGGGGAGCGACACGCTCTCCCCCGAGTGCACGTCGCCGAGCCCTTACGTGGGGCGTCGACTTCCTTTCTCCCCTTCCTCCCCCTCTGAGTCCTCGATTCCCCGCGCGCAGAAACGTGTAGCGCACATGCGGGAGGCAGACGAATCTGCCCTGGAGCGCGGTTCGTTCCACAACAGAAGAAAAGATCTCCCTTCCTCTCGCGTTATCATCAGCACAGCTAGATCAGGCGTGCCTTCCCCTTTCCCACGGGCCTCACAGGCCTTGCGCTTCTTGGAGCGCAAGACACGTGCTGTCCGTCCTTCTCGTTCTCGTTTCATCCGGAAGCAGGTGTTGCGCGCGGTTCCGACGCGCACCCGCTGCATCCCCTCTCCCACCATCTTTCGTTCGGCGGCTATTCCGCGCTCTTTTCAACGCGTCGTCGCGAAGATTGCGCCTCAGTATCAGCAGGCGCAATCTCCGGCTTCCAGTGTGTGTGTGTCCCCCCTCCTTTACAGCGCAACGAGGAGGAGAGCGAAACCGTGTGGTGTCACGTAGTGCAAGAGTAGGATAGCGGGCCCGGTTCCTCACGGTATGGTCCTTCGGGGCCAGGCTGCGATGCCAGCACGCTAACCCAAATTGCAATACGACCGTCAGTGCATTTTGGTGAATTCCCTGTTGAATAAGCTGAAAACTGACGGAGATTGACGAAGGATAACGGCCAGCGAAGACCCCCTACGGATTTCTAAGTTATAGATCAATTACCTACCCGCCCCCTTGTAATTGTCCGCCCTACTTTAGCATTTTTGGCCGAAACGGACAATAGCAAGGTCAAGCGGACAATTACAAGGGATTAGCCTGTACCACTGGCTGCAGCGTGCACACAACACAACAGAGGCACATTCCATAGTGTTTGTGCGCTCTGTGTGGCCAGGGCTCTCGCTACTCACCCCTACCACCCCCAGGGGGTGATAGGGATGAGTAGCGAGGGGTGATTAAGAGACCCGTGTCACGCATGCGGAGCCCCGCTCTCGGCCTCATACCTGCCTTGTTTGCTGGGTAGGTGTGCATGGAAGGAGGCTGTTGTGCTCTGAGTACCACGGGCTATGGCTGGGTCCGCGGTGCGCCGGTGCATGCTGTGAACACCAACCAGCGTGTGCACGGTTCGATCAGTTTCCTCTGAAGACCACTCGCCACTTTCTGCTGTATGGCACAGCTTCCTGGTGGCGCCAGGCACAAGCGGGATGACCTGCTCGTGCGCCCATCTTCTGTGGTGCCCACCGACATCAGCAGGGGTGCTAGGTGGTCACCTAGCACCCCAACTCCCGCCAGCCCAACCACTCGCACTGCAGGCCTTAGTACCCAGTAGTAACCCTTGTAATTGCCCGCCCCCCGAGGAGGCTTGGCGTTTCTATAAATTATAAATCCATAAATTACGGGCGGGGCTGCATGTGTCGTTGTACCGGCTGTGTGTGCCCCACATGCATGCTGTGACCACCACCCTCTTTTCAGGCTGCGCGTGAGGTCGGGTGGGGACGAGCTTGAGGTGACTGCTGTTCCCGAAGCTGATGCTGATGCTGCCCCGGACACCTTCACCGTCACGGTGGAGGACGAGTCGAAGGCGGCGAAGTCCTTGAAGCTGCGGGAGCTGAAAGCATCGCCTGTTCAGTTTGACGTATGTGCATGACCTTGGAGTCTGTCGGGAATGTGTCACAGTGTGAGTAGCGTGTGGGTGCAGGCAACAGGCAGGTGTCCTGCATCCCGACGCGAGGCCAAAGGCTGCGTGTCACGCACAGTGGATTGCATCAAGAGGAGGTTGACCTGCACTAGAAGCGTCCTCCAATCAAACGGATTCACACGAGATGTACACGAGAGAGGATCAGAGTTTTCCAGGTGCGCCTGGCACAAACTGCAAGAAGTCACCGAACATGGCACACGGCAACACCACCAACACAGTACCATGTCGGGGACCGTGTCGACGTGCGTGACGATGCAAACAAGGACTGGAAGGTGGGGCGCATCCACTCGACCGACCCTGTCGCCGTTCTGGTTGACGGATGGCCGAAGCCGCACCATTGGAAGAAGATCCGTGTGCACGGGTCTGCGTCACTTGTGGCACACACGACGAAGCCTGTGCATGTTGAGGTGGGCGACCGGGTCGAGGTGCGTGACCAGGTGCGCGACCCATGGCGCTCGGGGACTGTCACCGCAACCAACCCGTCGACACTGGTCAGGGTGTCTGGCTGGAAGACGCCCCACACATGGCGCTTCATCCGGAAGCTGTCTGACGACGTATGTCCGTGCAGCAGCGCAGCATTCAGCACAGAATGTGCATGCCACGTCAGCCTGCCACACCACCACACCCACCTCAGGAAGAGACGAAGCCAGAGGCGGAGGCACCGAAGCCCACAACAGTGCCTGCCACTCAGCCGCCCACCCAAGAGGACATGATCATCCCTGTGGTATGCACACTGTCCATCATGTGTTGTTAGCCCACACCACCCATCCTTCCCACTCACCCCGCCCTCACCCCCCCCCACCACAGTGGGCTGATGTCTGCATGAAGGCAACATGCAACAACGCGGGTCGCTCCACCGACGCCACTTGCACGTCCGCAGCCGTCTGTGCCGCCACGTCTGGGTGCACGTGGGAGGAGCTGGAGAACCCACCCTGCTCCAAGAAACTGAAGCTGGGCGACTCTGTCGGGATCCGTGCCAACACACACGAGCAGGGGTCGCTGCGCACCGGGGAGGTGGGTGTCATCATCGCTGTCTTCGAGGAGGACGAGCAGCCCTACGAGGTGCGTGGTGGGTACTCCGACACATACCGCTACCGTGAAGACGAGGTGCTGCCTGCGTGGGGCCACTCCGTGCTGTGGGTGGACAAGGCCCTGCTCAACCCCACCTTCCGCAAGTGGAAGGGCGCCCCCTCCTTCGGCGCCGACGCCGAAGCCATCGAAGGTGCTGTTGTCGACCCCGGCTTCAAGACACCCGTGCCCGTCGACTGGAGCAAGGGAGATCAACCGGACCCCGCCACGCCCTCACGCCCGGTGCCCGTTTCGAAGCCGCTCCCTCCGCCCCCGCCTGCACAGCCTGCTGTTGTCACCCCGCCGCCCCCACCCGTGACACCCCCGCCGGCACAGCCAGCTGGTGGTGTGCCGCCTCCACCGCCTGTGACAGCCCCCCCGGTCACCGCTGTGAAGCCCGCAGCCCCACCTCCGGTTGCGGCACCGCCTGTCACACCGCCCCCTGTGCCTCCGCCAGGGTCCATCACTGCACCGACGTACCCTCCGCGGCCTCCGAAGACGCCGAAGCCTCCGTACAACCCGCGCGTGAAGCTGACGATGGCACCGAAACTGATGGTCCCCAAACAGCTTGTCGTGTATCTGCCGGATCTGCCTGCGCTGTGCGGGACATACACGGAGCAGAAGAAGAAGGAGCGCGGCAGCCCGCTGTGGCTGTCGGAGGACTGCGAGACAGGCGAGTGTGTCATCTTCATGAGCCACGGCGGGTTCTGGATGGTGGGGCGTGAGCAGGAGGATGCCGCTGGGAACCGCGGTGTCTGCAAGAGCACGAAGAAGGCGGTGCGGGCACCGAAGTCGAAGGCGACGTACCCGCATGTGATGGGGACGTGGCACTGCATGATGATGGGGCACTGGGTGGACAGCGCCGACGGCATGGTGGACCAGCCGGAGGAGGTGCAGAAGAAGGGCAAAGACCCCAAGGCCTGCAAGAAGCCTGAGGAAGGCGAAGGCATGGGTGGCGAGGGTGGCGGCGACATGGCGATGATGATGGGCGGTGACATGATGGGTGGTGGTGAGGCCATGATGGTGATGGAGGGGATGGGTGGCGGTGGTGACGATCCTGAGGAGAAACGCCAGGACAGTGACGGTGCCTATTACACACGGGCGCAGTTTTTGGAGTACTACAAGTCGGACGACACATGGAACTCGAAGGCAAGCACTTCGACGAAGCTCCTCAACTTCCCTGATGGCTCGAAGGTGATCAGCACACTCGACATCACGCTGGGCGGGACTGTGGTTGTGAAGAAAGACTCTGAAGGTGTTGTCCAGGGCCTCGCCTCGCCAGGGAAGTGGAAGGTCCAGTTCACAACCGACTCCTCACCTGTTGCCGTGGTTGTCGAGGGGACGGCCATCAAAGCTGCATAAAGACAGTTGCCGCAGAAGTTGCACTGTGTGGGGCGATGCAATGTCTGTGCAGTGTCTGCGTAATGGACGTGACAGGAAAGGAACGGTGCAGCCTGTCTCTTTCCAGCGTGGTCTAGCCCCCGCTTCCGACCCCTCATCTCACCAGTCTCCGAGAAACGAACCTGTTAAGTTTCCGGAGGTGACTTCGGGAACGTGTCACCGCGCTCGTTCTCCGATTTTGCTTCCACGTAATAACATCGCATTCAGCTAGGCTTTCTTGCTGTTCTAGAAAACGGGTTCTTTCTGCCAAGCACCGGCATGCTTCGGTATACGAGGGTGGCGTGGAGTGCAGGCTTCTGCACTGATTCGCAAAGACCCTTCAGATATTCTTTCATTGCTGTGTGGTGTGATGTTGGGAACACGTAGATATTTATAGCAGGCATGACGTGGTGGCAGATGGAATGAGTGTGTGAGGCTATTTCGAGGCACATTGCGAAGATGGACACAATGTGCTGCAGCGAATCGTGTCTTTACGAGATTCGACGAAAAATGCTGAAATGAAAGAAACCATAACCAAATGCAGAATTTCGCGCTAACACCCCCACACACTGAATGAAACGGCAATCTCTCTTGACAGTTCTTCGAAGAACTTCCCCCCCGTCTCACCCGGAGAACCAGAAACTTCAGAACGACTGAAATGTAATAACCAATAACTAACACGGCACAAACCAAACGACGTCGCATGATGTTGGCTCTGGTTGTGCTGCAACCACACACTGTCAAAGAATTGAATGGAAACCATGCAAAGGCGTGCAATGGTTCGTTACTCACCTTTGTTTTGTTGGTTTTCTGCAAACACATCGCCTTTTTGAGCTCGCTCGACGTGCTTGACGGCGACCGCCTTGTTGCATTTCCAGAGGGACACCCTCGATGATTATACGTCTGGTGTTTTGGTTGACAAACCAAACACATGTGCCGACCTGCACGGAGTGCACCCGTTGGAGTGATGAGTCATGCATATGCCGACTTTGCGCTGCTTTTCCAGATGAAACGCACCAAACGGGCGCAGCAGACTCGGAGCTCTCCCAGGTGTCCGCTTCTCCATCTTTCTGTGCCACTCCGTTCTCCGTGTTTCTCCCGCTCCACATCGAGGCTCTGTGAGCACCCAGGTGGAAGCGTCGATACAACGAACAAAGTGATAGAGAAGCGGCATCTGCGCTGTTTCACCACACCAACGAAAGTGCTGGTTGCCTCTCTGCCACAGAACGCCGTGCGATCCACGCCCTCCTGCACAAGGCGATACCAGCCTCTTCGTGCAGATCACCATGGTGTGCACAGCAGGGCAAGAACCTCAGGGAAGGCACCTACCAAGCCCTTCCCTGAGGCACCCCTGAGCGAGGGCGGCAGACAGTGCGGCAGTTCTTTGCTTGGGTGTCTTGGTGGGTCAAAGCCTTCGACTAGCTCCCAGACGATGCTCTGGGAGCGGGGGCACACCGTGCAGGATTTTGCATGAAAGAAAGTCACACGCTGCTGTGTGCATCTGCAGTACGCCAGGCGGCCACACACCTCCCCCATATCCCCATACCCTGTCTTGCCACATATCGCTGACGGCTGCTGCAGTAGCCCTGCACCGCGAGGCTTGTGAGATTTTCACAGGCGCGTCGGCTGAATCTGTTGCAGATGCGTGGGGCGCAGAGCGATCATGGCGGGTAGGTACATTGCAGGGGGTGGGGCAGTGGGGGGGGGGTGGGGCACAGCCGTCGGAGCAGTCCGAAGTTAAGGATGATGTGACGGGCCGCCACATCACGCGCAACTTCGCGATGTGCCTGCCGCACCACCACCCTCCCACCAGGTGTACACACCCAGCAGCCCTCTCAGGGCTGCTGGGCAGCGCGGCATGGCAATGCGCCCCATGTCCCTCGTGGTGCTGCTGCTCCTCTGCACGGCAGCGACGACTGCTGCGGACGACGATGCCGCTGGGATGGCAAAGCCCAGCACAGCGTCCGACGCATCGAGCCACAGCGGCACGGGGGCTATGGCAGCAGAGGGGGCAGGCAAGGTGAAGCTGCAGGACGGCGGTGACGACGAGGTGCGGCTCCAGAAGCAGATGGACGAGGCGGCAGAGGCTGCTGCGCAGAAGGCGCGGAAGGAGAAGGAGGACCTCGAGATGGAGAGGGACGGGGCAGGGGGTTCGGCTGCCGGCACAGCCTCGCACAGCGACTCTGCGAAGAAGGAGGGGGGAGACGGCTCTGGGAAGCCCGAGAAGGAGAAGCCGGAAGGCGGTGCCGTGGCGAAGGATGCCTCTGAAGGGACTGCGGAAGGGGTGAAGAAGGCTGCTTCGGCTGGAAGCGGAATGGCGGCAACCGGTACGGATAAGCAGGCGGGTGACAGTGGTGCCGCAGAGGTGGAGACAAAGAAGGAGAAGAAGGATGAGAATGATGAGGAGGAGAAGGGTCTGAAGGAGAAGACAACGGCAGGTGACGGTGGTGCCGCAGAGGCGGAGAAGACAAAGGAAGAGAAGGAGAAGAAGGAGGCGACAAAGGATGAGAAGAAGAAGGAGGAGAAGGAACAGAAGGAGGATCTGAAGGAGAAGACAAAGGAGGAGGAGGATGAGAAGGCGCAGAAGGAGAAGGAGGAGCGCGAGAAGGAGAGGGACGGGGCAGGGGGCTCGGGTGCCGGCACGTCTCCCCGCAGCGCCTCTGCAAAGGATGCGAATGCGACGAAGGGGGAGGGCGAGCTGGCGGCAGAAGGCAGCTCTGGGCAGCCCAGCGGTGCCAAGGGGGGCAAGGCTGCTGCCGACTCTAGCCGAGTGGGTGGCAATGCTGACGCGAACAAGTCAAGTGGTATCAGCCAGTCGAAGGAAGCTTCCGAGGCTGACTCGGGTGGCTCTCCGCCGAACGGCACCGATGCCATGCACTCCACGCCACCAAGCGGCAGCAGTGCAGGGGAGAAGGAGAAGGAGGAGAAGGCAGCCACCTCCAGCAACAGCACGGCCACAAAGGCGCAGGAGGGCGGGGAAGCTGCCTCCAGTGACGGCCCCGGTGTTGCGGTGCCTGTCGCCACCACGGTATGCGGCCCTGTTCCTGGGAAGGGGTAACACCATCACTTTGGTCAAGGGCTGAACATGTGTGTTTGGTGTTTGTGGGGTGTCCAAGGAGCAGGTGGTGTCCAATGTGTTCTCAAACAAATCATATTTGTGGTGCCTGTTTCGCATTGGTTTTTTTCTTCTCAGAGACTTGATTACTGATCGTCCCAGTGGGATGGTGCACAAGGGGAAGGGGGACGAGGACTATTTGCACTGCCACGCTCACTTGAATCGCTTCTTTCAGCTGCCTTTCGATGCGGATGTCATTACGCGAGGGACGAAGGTCGCTGTGAAGTCGGGTGAAGCGAAGTACATCCTCTGCAGTGTGCTGGCACCAAACAACGGCCGGGACGAGGACCATCCAGACCACTGGGAGGTGAAGTGCAAGAAGAGCGCCACACGCTTTGCTTCCCCCGAAGACATGCGCATTGTCGCCGTTGTTGGGTATGATGGGTGATACGCTGAACCTCAGCCCTTTGGTGGTGGGTGAATGTGTGCAGTGCAGACACAAGCGTGTGGTCGCTGTGTTCCATGCTGACCAGTATATTGCACATGTGTGAATGTGTCGTTGTACCGGCTGTGTGTGCCCCACATGCATGCTGTGACCATCACCCTCTTCTCAGGCTGCGAGTGAGGTCGGGTGGGGACGAGCTTGAGGTGACTGCTGTTCCCGAAGCTGATGCTGATGCTGCCCCGGACACCTTCACCGTCACGGTGGAAGACGAGTCGAAGGCGGCGAAATCCTTGAAGCTGCGGGAGCTGAAAGCATCGCCTGTTCAGTTTGACGTATGTGCATTACCTTGGGGGGTCTTCGCTGGTGGTTATCCTTCGCCAATCTTGGTCAGTTTTCAGCCAATTCAACAGGAAATGCACCAAAATGCACTGACGATGACCCCGTAGCGAAGACCCCCTTGGAGTCTGTCGGGAATGTGTCACAGTGTGAGTAGCGTGTGGGTGCAGGCAACAGGCAGGTGTCCTGCATCCCGACGCGAGGCCAAAGGCTGCGTGTCACGCACAGTGGATTGCATCAAGAGCAGGTTGACCTGCACTAGAAGCGTCCTCCAATCAAACGGATTCACACGAGATGTACACGAGAGAGGATCAGAGTTTTCCAGGTGCGCCTGACACAAACCGCAAGAAGTCACCGAACATGGCACACGGCAACACCACCAACACAGTACCATGTCGGGGACCGTGTCGACGTGCGTGACGATGCAAACAAGGACTGGAAGGTGGGGCGCATCCACTCGACCGACCCTGTCGCCGTTCTGGTTGACGGATGGCCGAAGCCGCACCATTGGAAGAAGATCCGTGTGCACGGGTCTGCGTCACTTGTGGCACACACGACGAAGCCTGTGCATGTTGAGGTGGGCGACCGGGTCGAGGTGCGTGACCAGGTGCGCGACCCATGGCGCTCGGGGACTGTCACCGCAACCAACCCGTCGACACTGGTCAGGGTGTCTGGCTGGAAGACGCCCCACACATGGCGCTTCATCCGGAAGCTGTCTGACGACGTATGTCCGTGCAGCAGCGCAGCATTCAGCACAGAATGTGCATGCCACGTCAGCCTGCCACACCACCACACCCACCTCAGGAAGAGACGAAGCCAGAGGCGGAGGCACCGAAGCCCACAACAGTGCCTGCCACTCAGCCGCCCACCCAAGAGGACATGATCATCCCTGTGGTATGCACACTGTCCATCATGTGTTGTTAGCCCACACCACCCATCCTTCCCACTCACCCCGCCCTCACCCCCCCCCACCACAGTGGGCTGATGTCTGCATGAAGGCAACATGCAACAACGCGGGTCGCTCCACCGACGCCACTTGCACGTCCGCAGCCGTCTGTGCCGCCACGTCTGGGTGCACGTGGGAGGAGCTGGAGAACCCACCCTGCTCCAAGAAACTGAAGCTGGGCGACTCTGTCGGGATCCGTGCCAACACACACGAGCAGGGGTCGCTGCGCACCGGGGAGGTGGGTGTCATCATCGCTGTCTTCGAGGAGGACGAGCAGCCCTACGAGGTGCGTGGTGGGTACTCCGACACATACCGCTACCGTGAAGACGAGGTGCTGCCTGCGTGGGGCCACTCCGTGCTGTGGGTGGACAAGGCCCTGCTCAACCCCACCTTCCGCAAGTGGAAGGGCGCCCCCTCCTTCGGCGCCGACGCCGAAGCCATCGAAGGTGCTGTTGTCGACCCCGGCTTCAAGACACCCGTGCCCGTCGACTGGAGCAAGGGAGATCAACCGGACCCCGCCACGCCCTCACGCCCGGTGCCCGTTTCGAAGCCGCTCCCTCCGCCCCCGCCTGCACAGCCTGCTGTTGTCACCCCGCCGCCCCCACCCGTGACACCCCCGCCGGCACAGCCAGCTGGTGGTGTGCCGCCTCCACCGCCTGTGACAGCCCCCCCGGTCACCGCTGTGAAGCCCGCAGCCCCACCTCCGGTTGCGGCACCGCCTGTCACACCGCCCCCTGTGCCTCCGCCAGGGTCCATCACTGCACCGACGTACCCTCCGCGGCCTCCGAAGACGCCGAAGCCTCCGTACAACCCGCGCGTGAAGCTGACGATGGCACCGAAACTGATGGTCCCCAAACAGCTTGTCGTGTATCTGCCGGATCTGCCTGCGCTGTGCGGGACATACACGGAGCAGAAGAAGAAGGAGCGCGGCAGCCCGCTGTGGCTGTCGGAGGACTGCGAGACAGGCGAGTGTGTCATCTTCATGAGCCACGGCGGGTTCTGGATGGTGGGGCGTGAGCAGGAGGATGCCGCTGGGAACCGCGGTGTCTGCAAGAGCACGAAGAAGGCGGTGCGGGCACCGAAGTCGAAGGCGACGTACCCGCATGTGATGGGGACGTGGCACTGCATGATGATGGGGCACTGGGTGGACAGCGCCGACGGCATGGTGGACCAGCCGGAGGAGGTGCAGAAGAAGGGCAAAGACCCCAAGGCCTGCAAGAAGCCTGAGGAAGGCGAAGGCATGGGTGGCGAGGGTGGCGGCGACATGGCGATGATGATGGGCGGTGACATGATGGGTGGTGGTGAGGCCATGATGGTGATGGAGGGGATGGGTGGCGGTGGTGACGATCCTGAGGAGAAACGCCAGGACAGTGACGGTGCCTATTACACACGGGCGCAGTTTTTGGAGTACTACAAGTCGGACGACACATGGAACTCGAAGGCAAGCACTTCGACGAAGCTCCTCAACTTCCCTGATGGCTCGAAGGTGATCAGCACACTCGACATCACGCTGGGCGGGACTGTGGTTGTGAAGAAAGACTCTGAAGGTGTTGTCCAGGGCCTCGCCTCGCCAGGGAAGTGGAAGGTCCAGTTCACAACCGACTCCTCACCTGTTGCCGTGGTTGTCGAGGGGACGGCCATCAAAGCTGCATAAAGACAGTTGCCGCAGAAGTTGCACTGTGTGGGGCGATGCAATGTCTGTGCAGTGTCTGCGTAATGGACGTGACAGGAAAGGAACGGTGCAGCCTGTCTCTTTCCAGCGTGGTCTAGCCCCCGCTTCCGACCCCTCATCTCACCAGTCTCCGAGAAACGAACCTGTTAAGTTTCCGGAGGTGACTTCGGGAACGTGTCACCGCGCTCGTTCTCCGATTTTGCTTCCACGTAATAACATCGCATTCAGCTAGGCTTTCTTGCTGTTCTAGAAAACGGGTTCTTTCTGCCAAGCACCGGCATGCTTCGGTATACGAGGGTGGCGTGGAGTGCAGGCTTCTGCACTGATTCGCAAAGACCCTTCAGATATTCTTTCATTGCTGTGTGGTGTGATGTTGGGAACACGTAGATATTTATAGCAGGCATGACGTGGTGGCAGATGGAATGAGTGTGTGAGGCTATTTCGAGGCACATTGCGAAGATGGACACAATGTGCTGCAGCGAATCGTGTCTTTACGAGATTCGACGAAAAATGCTGAAATGAAAGAAACCATAACCAAATGCAGAATTTCGCGCTAACACCCCCACACACTGAATGAAACGGCAATCTCTCTTGACAGTTCTTCGAAGAACTTCCCCCCCGTCTCACCCGGAGAACCAGAAACTTCAGAACGACTGAAATGTAATAACCAATAACTAACACGGCACAAACCAAACGACGTCGCATGATGTTGGCTCTGGTTGTGCTGCAACCACACACTGTCAAAGAATTGAATGGAAACCATGCAAAGGCGTGCAATGGTTCGTTACTCACCTTTGTTTTGTTGGTTTTCTGCAAACACATCGCCTTTTTGAGCTCGCTCGACGTGCTTGACGGCGACCGCCTTGTTGCATTTCCAGAGGGACACCCTCGATGATTATACGTCTGGTGTTTTGGTTGACAAACCAAACACATGTGCCGACCTGCACGGAGTGCACCCGTTGGAGTGATGAGTCATGCATATGCCGACTTTGCGCTGCTTTTCCAGATGAAACGCACCAAACGGGCGCAGCAGACTCGGAGCTCTCCCAGGTGTCCGCTTCTCCATCTTTCTGTGCCACTCCGTTCTCCGTGTTTCTCCCGCTCCACATCGAGGCTCTGTGAGCACCCAGGTGGAAGCGTCGATACAACGAACAAAGTGATAGAGAAGCGGCATCTGCGCTGTTTCACCACACCAACGAAAGTGCTGGTTGCCTCTCTGCCACAGAACGCCGTGCGATCCACGCCCTCCTGCACAAGGCGATACCAGCCTCTTCGTGCAGATCACCATGGTGTGCACAGCAGGGCAAGAACCTCAGGGAAGGCACCTACCAAGCCCTTCCCTGAGGCACCCCTGAGCGAGGGCGGCAGACAGTGCGGCAGTTCTTTGCTTGGGTGTCTTGGTGGGTCAAAGCCTTCGACTAGCTCCCAGACGATGCTCTGGGAGCGGGGGCACACCGTGCAGGATTTTGCATGAAAGAAAGTCACACGCTGCTGTGTGCATCTGCAGTACGCCAGGCGGCCACACACCTCCCCCATATCCCCATACCCTGTCTTGCCACATATCGCTGACGGCTGCTGCAGTAGCCCTGCACCGCGAGGCTTGTGAGATTTTCACAGGCGCGTCGGCTGAATCTGTTGCAGATGCGTGGGGCGCAGAGCGATCATGGCGGGTAGGTACATTGCAGGGGGTGGGGCAGTGGGGGGGGGGTGGGGCACAGCCGTCGGAGCAGTCCGAAGTTAAGGATGATGTGACGGGCCGCCACATCACGCGCAACTTCGCGATGTGCCTGCCGCACCACCACCCTCCCACCAGGTGTACACACCCAGCAGCCCTCTCAGGGCTGCTGGGCAGCGCGGCATGGCAATGCGCCCCATGTCCCTCGTGGTGCTGCTGCTCCTCTGCACGGCAGCGACGACTGCTGCGGACGACGATGCCGCTGGGATGGCAAAGCCCAGCACAGCGTCCGACGCATCGAGCCACAGCGGCACGGGGGCTATGGCAGCAGAGGGGGCAGGCAAGGTGAAGCTGCAGGACGGCGGTGACGACGAGGTGCGGCTCCAGAAGCAGATGGACGAGGCGGCAGAGGCTGCTGCGCAGAAGGCGCGGAAGGAGAAGGAGGACCTCGAGATGGAGAGGGACGGGGCAGGGGGTTCGGCTGCCGGCACAGCCTCGCACAGCGACTCTGCGAAGAAGGAGGGGGGAGACGGCTCTGGGAAGCCCGAGAAGGAGAAGCCGGAAGGCGGTGCCGTGGCGAAGGATGCCTCTGAAGGGACTGCGGAAGGGGTGAAGAAGGCTGCTTCGGCTGGAAGCGGAATGGCGGCAACCGGTACGGATAAGCAGGCGGGTGACAGTGGTGCCGCAGAGGTGGAGACAAAGAAGGAGAAGAAGGATGAGAATGATGAGGAGGAGAAGGGTCTGAAGGAGAAGACAACGGCAGGTGACGGTGGTGCCGCAGAGGCGGAGAAGACAAAGGAAGAGAAGGAGAAGAAGGAGGCGACAAAGGATGAGAAGAAGAAGGAGGAGAAGGAACAGAAGGAGGATCTGAAGGAGAAGACAAAGGAGGAGGAGGATGAGAAGGCGCAGAAGGAGAAGGAGGAGCGCGAGAAGGAGAGGGACGGGGCAGGGGGCTCGGGTGCCGGCACGTCTCCCCGCAGCGCCTCTGCAAAGGATGCGAATGCGACGAAGGGGGAGGGCGAGCTGGCGGCAGAAGGCAGCTCTGGGCAGCCCAGCGGTGCCAAGGGGGGCAAGGCTGCTGCCGACTCTAGCCGAGTGGGTGGCAATGCTGACGCGAACAAGTCAAGTGGTATCAGCCAGTCGAAGGAAGCTTCCGAGGCTGACTCGGGTGGCTCTCCGCCGAACGGCACCGATGCCATGCACTCCACGCCACCAAGCGGCAGCAGTGCAGGGGAGAAGGAGAAGGAGGAGAAGGCAGCCACCTCCAGCAACAGCACGGCCACAAAGGCGCAGGAGGGCGGGGAAGCTGCCTCCAGTGACGGCCCCGGTGTTGCGGTGCCTGTCGCCACCACGGTATGCGGCCCTGTTCCTGGGAAGGGGTAACACCATCACTTTGGTCAAGGGCTGAACATGTGTGTTTGGTGTTTGTGGGGTGTCCAAGGAGCAGGTGGTGTCCAATGTGTTCTCAAACAAATCATATTTGTGGTGCCTGTTTCGCATTGGTTTTTTTCTTCTCAGAGACTTGATTACTGATCGTCCCAGTGGGATGGTGCACAAGGGGAAGGGGGACGAGGACTATTTGCACTGCCACGCTCACTTGAATCGCTTCTTTCAGCTGCCTTTCGATGCGGATGTCATTACGCGAGGGACGAAGGTCGCTGTGAAGTCGGGTGAAGCGAAGTACATCCTCTGCAGTGTGCTGGCACCAAACAACGGCCGGGACGAGGACCATCCAGACCACTGGGAGGTGAAGTGCAAGAAGAGCGCCACACGCTTTGCTTCCCCCGAAGACATGCGCATTGTCGCCGTTGTTGGGTATGATGGGTGATACGCTGAACCTCAGCCCTTTGGTGGTGGGTGAATGTGTGCAGTGCAGACACAAGCGTGTGGTCGCTGTTTTCCATGCTGACCAGTATATTGCACATGTGTGAATGTGTCGTTGTACCGGCTGTGTGTGCCCCACATGCATGCTGTGACCATCACCCTCTTCTCAGGCTGCGAGTGAGGTCGGGTGGGGACGAGCTTGAGGTGACTGCTGTTCCCGAAGCTGATGCTGATGCTGCCCCGGACACCTTCACCGTCACGGTGGAAGACGAGTCGAAGGCGGCGAAATCCTTGAAGCTGCGGGAGCTGAAAGCATCGCCTGTTCAGTTTGACGTATGTGCATTACCTTGGGGGGTCTTCGCTGGTGGTTATCCTTCGCCAATCTTGGTCAGTTTTCAGCCAATTCAACAGGAAATGCACCAAAATGCACTGACGATGACCCCGTAGCGAAGACCCCCTTGGAGTCTGTCGGGAATGTGTCACAGTGTGAGTAGCGTGTGGGTGCAGGCAACAGGCAGGTGTCCTGCATCCCGACGCGAGGCCAAAGGCTGCGTGTCACGCACAGTGGATTGCATCAAGAGCAGGTTGACCTGCACTAGAAGCGTCCTCCAATCAAACGGATTCACACGAGATGTACACGAGAGAGGATCAGAGTTTTCCAGGTGCGCCTGACACAAACCGCAAGAAGTCACCGAACATGGCACACGGCAACACCACCAACACAGTACCATGTCGGGGACCGTGTCGACGTGCGTGACGATGCAAACAAGGACTGGAAGGTGGGGCGCATCCACTCGACCGACCCTGTCGCCGTTCTGGTTGACGGATGGCCGAAGCCGCACCATTGGAAGAAGATCCGTGTGCACGGGTCTGCGTCACTTGTGGCACACACGACGAAGCCTGTGCATGTTGAGGTGGGCGACCGGGTCGAGGTGCGTGACCAGGTGCGCGACCCATGGCGCTCGGGGACTGTCACCGCAACCAACCCGTCGACACTGGTCAGGGTGTCTGGCTGGAAGACGCCCCACACATGGCGCTTCATCCGGAAGCTGTCTGACGACGTATGTCCGTGCAGCAGCGCAGCATTCAGCACAGAATGTGCATGCCACGTCAGCCTGCCACACCACCACACCCACCTCAGGAAGAGACGAAGCCAGAGGCGGAGGCACCGAAGCCCACAACAGTGCCTGCCACTCAGCCGCCCACCCAAGAGGACATGATCATCCCTGTGGTATGCACACTGTCCATCATGTGTTGTTAGCCCACACCACCCATCCTTCCCACTCACCCCGCCCTCACCCCCCCCCACCACAGTGGGCTGATGTCTGCATGAAGGCAACATGCAACAACGCGGGTCGCTCCACCGACGCCACTTGCACGTCCGCAGCCGTCTGTGCCGCCACGTCTGGGTGCACGTGGGAGGAGCTGGAGAACCCACCCTGCTCCAAGAAACTGAAGCTGGGCGACTCTGTCGGGATCCGTGCCAACACACACGAGCAGGGGTCGCTGCGCACCGGGGAGGTGGGTGTCATCATCGCTGTCTTCGAGGAGGACGAGCAGCCCTACGAGGTGCGTGGTGGGTACTCCGACACATACCGCTACCGTGAAGACGAGGTGCTGCCTGCGTGGGGCCACTCCGTGCTGTGGGTGGACAAGGCCCTGCTCAACCCCACCTTCCGCAAGTGGAAGGGCGCCCCCTCCTTCGGCGCCGACGCCGAAGCCATCGAAGGTGCTGTTGTCGACCCCGGCTTCAAGACACCCGTGCCCGTCGACTGGAGCAAGGGAGATCAACCGGACCCCGCCACGCCCTCACGCCCGGTGCCCGTTTCGAAGCCGCTCCCTCCGCCCCCGCCTGCACAGCCTGCTGTTGTCACCCCGCCGCCCCCACCCGTGACACCCCCGCCGGCACAGCCAGCTGGTGGTGTGCCGCCTCCACCGCCTGTGACAGCCCCCCCGGTCACCGCTGTGAAGCCCGCAGCCCCACCTCCGGTTGCGGCACCGCCTGTCACACCGCCCCCTGTGCCTCCGCCAGGGTCCATCACTGCACCGACGTACCCTCCGCGGCCTCCGAAGACGCCGAAGCCTCCGTACAACCCGCGCGTGAAGCTGACGATGGCACCGAAACTGATGGTCCCCAAACAGCTTGTCGTGTATCTGCCGGATCTGCCTGCGCTGTGCGGGACATACACGGAGCAGAAGAAGAAGGAGCGCGGCAGCCCGCTGTGGCTGTCGGAGGACTGCGAGACAGGCGAGTGTGTCATCTTCATGAGCCACGGCGGGTTCTGGATGGTGGGGCGTGAGCAGGAGGATGCCGCTGGGAACCGCGGTGTCTGCAAGAGCACGAAGAAGGCGGTGCGGGCACCGAAGTCGAAGGCGACGTACCCGCATGTGATGGGGACGTGGCACTGCATGATGATGGGGCACTGGGTGGACAGCGCCGACGGCATGGTGGACCAGCCGGAGGAGGTGCAGAAGAAGGGCAAAGACCCCAAGGCCTGCAAGAAGCCTGAGGAAGGCGAAGGCATGGGTGGCGAGGGTGGCGGCGACATGGCGATGATGATGGGCGGTGACATGATGGGTGGTGGCGATGCCATGATGATGATGGGTGGCGGTGGCGGCGACCCCGAGGAGAAACGCCAGGACAGTGACGGTGCCTATTACACACGGGCGCAGTTTTTGGAGTACTACAAGTCGGACGACACATGGAACTCGAAGGCAAGCACTTCGACGAAGCTCCTCAACTTCCCTGATGGCTCGAAGGTGATCAGCACACTCGACATCACGCTGGGCGGGACTGTGGTTGTGAAGAAAGACTCTGAAGGTGTTGTCCAGGGCCTCGCCTCGCCAGGGAAGTGGAAGGTCCAGTTCACAACCGACTCCTCACCTGTTGCCGTGGTTGTCGAGGGGACGGCCATCAAAGCTGCATAAAGACAGTTGTCGCAGAGGTTGCGCTGTGTGGGGCGATGCAATGTCTGCAGTATTGTGACGTGAAACGAACGGCGTATCCCTGTCTCTTTCCATCGCGGTCTAGCCCCCGCTTCCGACCCCTCATCTCACCGGTCTCCGAAAAAGGGTCCTGTTAAGTGTCCAGCAGCTATTGGAACGTCAGGATTCCACACACAGCACCCCCTCCCCTGCACTCAGATGTCCGGTTTGCATTGTTGTTCCAGCATACGGAGTTCTTTCGCCGAGCACCGGCACACTTCGGCAAGTCTTCGGCTTGTTGATCATGAAGAATCTAAACTGTGTGAAGTCTTCTGCACTGCTTCGCAAAGACCCTTCAGATATTCTTTCATCGCTGTGTGGTGTGATGTTGGGAACACGTAGATATTTATAGCAGGCATGACATGGTGGCAGATGGAATGAGTGTGTGAGGCTATTTCGAGGCACATTGCGAGGATGAAAGAATGTGCTGCAGCGAATCGTGTCTTTACGAGATTCGACGAAAAATACTGAAATGAAAGAAACCATAACCAAAATGCAGAATTTCGCGCTAACACCCCCACACACTGAATGAAACGGCAATCTCTCTTGACAGTTCTTCGAAGAACTTCCCCCCCGTCTCACCCGGAGAACCAGAAACTTCAGAACGACTGAAATGTAATAACCATAACTAACACGGCACAAACCAAACGACGTCACATGATGTTGGCTCTGGTCGTGCTGCAACCACACACTGTCAAAGAATTGAACGGAAAACATGAACAGAAACAACAAGGGTGAACCAGCAAAGGTGTGCGTCAAACGGTTCGTTCCTCACCTTTGTTTTGTTGGTTTTCCGCAAACACACCTCGCCTTTGTGAGCTTGCTCGACGCGCTTGACGGCGGCCGCCTTTCCATTTGGATGCTGACGCCATGATGGAGGCTTCCTTGGGGTGGCCTCTTTTGCATTGGACCACAAGAAGCAATCCACACCACACGCAACAGAACCCTCCATCTTACGATGTGGCTTTTGCGGAGATCCATTTCTGCTTCTTATTGGGGTGTTCAGCGTTCGAACAGCTAACCGTCGCTACACGCCTTCTCTTGACCAACCCGGTTGCATGAGTTTTCAGTTATTGTCTGCCAGCACCCGGAGGGGACACCCTCGGTGATTATACGTCTGGTGTTTGGGTTGCCAAACCCAAAACACATGTGCCGTGACCTGCACGGAGTGCACCTGCTGCCATTCCGTTAAGTGGTCACCACGCGACACTTGCTGTGATCTTCAGTGGGTTCGTTGTGTTGTGCGTAGCGGTCGGTCAGAGTGTAAAGGGTGCGGAGTGTGGGGGGGTGGGTGGGTCTGGGTATGCGTGATGTATCATGCGAATGGCTGCTGTTGAGGGTGAAACGCACACAACGGGTGGTGTGCAGCAGAGACTCGGAGCTCCCCCGGAGGTCCGCTTGCTCCCATCTTTCTGTGCCACTCCGTTCTCCGTGTTTCGCCCTCCCAGCTCTTGTTCAGCAGCCAGGTTGAAGCGTCAACACAGAGCAAGGTGAGATAGAAGCGGCATCTGCATGGTGTGCACAAGCAGGGCAAGAAGGCATATACCAATCCCTTCCCTGAGGCACCCCTGAGCGAGGGCGGCAGACAGTGCGACAGTTCTTTTCTTGGGGTGGGTCGTGCGTATATGGACAAAACTGCGGAGACCGCCAAACCGCGTTTCCTAAACCGCCAAAAAAGTTACCAAAAAAAGTCCCTGAAACAGACCAGGTGAGGGAGGGTGGGGATATTTGCCCAAGGATTTCGCATGTATGAAATTCGCACGCTTTTGTGTGAGTCTGCAGTACGCCAGGCCGCCTGCACACCCCCTACCCCCCCCCCCCCCCCACACCCTGCTTCTGCCACGCATCGGTGAGGGCTGCCTGCCAAGAGGATCCCTGTCCCCACTCTGCCGCTCACCTCCCCAGTCACGCAGGGTTTACACGCCCTTCGCACGAGGCCTGCCTGCCCACTGCTTCAGGCACACCTCCACACCTTGCTGTTACCCAGCAAGCAGGACACCACGCAGTGGCACCCCAGCAGCAGCACAAACATGAGTCCTGCATAGCCCCTGCACCGCTAGGCCTGTGAGATGCCCACAGGCGTGTCGGCTGAATCTGTTGTGGAGACGTGGGGCTCGCAGAGCGATCATGGCGGGTACATGGCTGGGGGTGGGTCAGGGGCACAGCCGCCGCAGCAGTCCCTTGAAGTTGGGGACGAGGCGACGGGCCGCCACATCACGCGCAACTTCGCGATCGACCTGCTGCAGTACATCGACCTGCAGCCGCAGGAGCTGGAGCAGAAGTTCCGCGAGTTCTCCCGAAGCACGCGCGGGGTGGGCTGCCCCGACCGAGACCTCTACGTGACCCGCGAGGAGCTGGAGGACTTCATCAAGCTGCTGCTCTCCAGCCAGCTGGCACAGCACACCCAGAGGAAGGGCCGCATGCTCCACACCGTGGTCCACCCCGGGGTGCGCGAGGCCGAATCCCTCCTGTGCAACCTGAAGAAGAAGGTGGCGAGCCTCTTCCAATGCATCGACATCGAGGAGCGCAACGCACTCCGCTGGGAGCAGATCATGTGGTTCCTCATCGAAGCGACTCTGAAGGGCAGGGTTGGGGGGTCGCCAGACATACACAAATACGGGGTGACCTCCAACCACACGGTGAGGATGAACGAGCCGCACCTCGGGGCTGTGCAGTTCATCCCAGCCCTGTCGAAGCTCGTCATCGTATCAGATAAGGGTGTTCGAGTTGCCGACCCGAAGTCGCCCTACACCAGCTATGATTTCGCCCCGGTTGCCGGTGGTAGGCTGCTGTGCGTGACGTACATCCCTGTCCATAAGGTGCTGGCGGCGAGCTGCACAGATCTGCACATCCGGCTCGTCGACACGAAGCTCAACAAATGCAGGTGTGCCGCGCCCTGCCAGGAAAGCCAGCTGTCCATCACATGGGACGACAAACATAGGCATCTTATCACGGCAGGCCGGAGCGGGCACGTCACGGTGTGGACTGCCCGTCTGTATCGCGACCAGTTCCGCTACATCGCAGACGACGTGGACCCCGGGGAGTACCCTCATGTCCTCATCGAGCTGACGCAGTGCAAGCGGTGGCAGCCTCATGGGTCCCCCATCCACGCCCTCCTGGTGCTGCCCAACAGCAGGATTGTGTCGGCGAGCCTGGACCCGGCGCTCTATGTGCAGGACCCCCAGAGGGGCGAAGTGATTGTGTCGTGCTGCGGTGCGGCGTCGGGGCTCCTGGCTGTGGGGTACAGCAATGACAACGGGCTGCTCATCTCGGGTGGGTTCCAGAAGGACGTCATGGCGTGGCCTGTCACCAGCGGGGTGCACCAGCCCCTGATGCTGATCGACAAGCTGGCGCCGCACACCACGCCCATCATCGGGATCCATGCGTTGGACAACTCGCCGGAGGTGATATCCTGCGAGCAGAGCGGGATGGTGAAGGTGTGGGATCTGCGAACGCTGCTCTGCGCGCAGACCATCCCGCGGTCGTCTTTTATCGATGCCCGCGAGAGGGAGACGCAGTTCAAAACGATGGCCTTCGCACCGCAGGAGAAGCATATCGTCATCGGGGCACCCAAACGCCTCGTCTGCTTGTCGTACTGCCAGTCAAGCGATGTCTCCGTCCGCAGCGCTGTCGATGAGGTGCAGAACACCCCACCCCGCTACGCGCCGGATGCCCAGATGCTCGTCACCGCCGCAGGCGCGAGGGTCCGCTTCTGGAATGCGTCCACAGGGGAGCTCTGCACGGCACACTCCTCTCTGCTTCAGGAGAACGACCAGATGTCTGCGCTCGCCCTCGACAAGCAGGGGGCGATGGTGTTCGTCGGGACGCAGAGAGGCTTCGTGCGGTCCTACTCCGCCTCGACAGGCATCCTCATCTGCAAGTACTCCGCATGCCCCGGGCAGGAGGTGCGGCTGATCGAGGTGATCGAGGTGACAGACACCCTGAAGTACCTCCTGGGCATCGGGTGGAACGGGCAGGTCTTTGTGTACAACATAGTGGGGACCCTGGCCCGGGTCGCGGGTGTGTCGAACTCCGACTTCACAAAGGGGTTTGCGGAGTCGAAGACCTGCAGCTACTGCGCGAAGCATGTTCTGATGGCGGTGGGCACGAAGGGCGCCTTCTCGCTGTGGAAGATCAGCAAAGACCCGCGCAACGGGGAGTTCACACCCATGTTCCTCGACACGGTGAAGGTCGCGGACACCTCCTCCGTCACCTGCATCGCCTTCCTCGAGGACTGCCAGATGCTCGCTGTGGGCGTGGGCCGGGGCTACGTCCAGCTGTGGGTGATCCCTGTGGGCCACACAACCTCCAACGACCTACAGCTCGTCTCCCAGTGGCAGACGCCCTGCAGGATGCCCCTCGCCACGATGTCCTTCCTGCAGTCCCACATGATCCTCACCGTGGCGAACGAACGGGGCACCGTCTACGCCTACCCCCTTGCCCCTGTCATCAACGACGTCACGCGCCTCCGCTGCAAGAGCGGCCTCATCTGCCTCAACAGCTGCGTAGGCAGCGGGGGCAGCGTCGTCGCAGCCGTCCTCTCCGGCACCTCCACACCACCCGACACCCAGCAGCAGCGGGCACCCTCCGCCTCCACCTCCGCAACCCTCCCCCCAGTGTCTCGGGGCGGGTCGCTCTTTCCGAATGGCGCCGATGCCGACACCAACACCAACACCACTGCACCGAGGAGGGCGGGCAGCCCATCGGTCAGCGTGTCCCCGCTGCAGCCTGCCGCAGGGCAGCAGGCCGCTGCCACTCCCAGGGGTGGCACAACGGAGGGTGGCGGTGGGCAGGCGTGGTCCGCACCGGCGCCTTCCGCCAGCTCCCCGTCGCATTTCAGGCGCAAGAGGGGGCCCCTGTTCGGCAAGCACTCCTTCAGCATCACGCCTGTGGCGCAGGCGGTGGCGCACGCCGACGGGCTGATGGACATCCTCTCCCTCTCCCACCCGCACAGCATGGTCGTCACCTCGGGGTGGGACCGGTGCGTGCGGGCCTGGTCACCCATGCTGCGCCCCCTCGGCTTCCTCGACCCCTACGTCGTCGGGGGGAGCTACTGCCCCACAGACCAGGTGCTGACCCCCAGCGAGGCCGACCTCCTCAGAACACACGAGGCAGGCATGCGCATCGCCTGTGGTGTTGCTGGGGACGACGTTCCTGGCGCTGAAGGCGCCGCCCCGGCCGCAACAACACCCCCTGGGGGTGGCGGTGGCGGCAGGCTTCCGCGCAAGGGTGGTGGTGGTGGTGGTGGTGGTGGTGGTGGTGGTGGTGGTGGTGGTCTCTCCCCCGGAGGGGCAGGAGGGGGTTCTGGGCGGGAGCCCAGCATCCTGAAGCTGAGGAGGTCCGGGGTGGAGGCGCAGGCAGCGGGGGGCGGTGCCACGGCGCTGCCCCCGGCGCCGCTGCGGCAGGGCGGTGGGGTGGCGGCGCCGCAGCCGACCTTCCAGCTCACCGAGCTGCCGGAGGTTCTGTGCGGGGGTGGGCAGCAGCAGCAGCAGCAGCAGGCGCCTTCCAACAGCGCTTCCCCCCCACGCTCTCCTGCTGCTGTGGCGGGGACCCCGCTGGTGCAGGTCTCGGTTCCGGGGGGTGATGTGGTGCAGGCGCAGGAGAGCCCGCCGCCACCCGAGATACCCGCGGAGGTGATGGGGTACCTCGCAGAGCAGGGTGGGGATGGGGACGACGAGGCGATCAACTCCGACCGCCTCGGCGTGTCGCTGCGGCACCAGTCCTTCTCCAACGCCAGGGGGAGGAAGAAGACCCGCATCACCACCAAGGTGCAGGCCATGGTTGTTGCAAGCCGCATAGGCGGGGCGGGGCCCGCAGGGCATGCCGCCAGCACCGCCCCCACCACCTCTGGCAACAGCCAGCAGCAGCAGCAGCAGCCGAAACAGGCCCCCCCCCACGCCGACCCCACACCCAAGGCTGCTGGTGGCGCGCCGCAGAAGCCATCGCAACACCTCCAGCAGCGGGCCTCGGCAGGGGGCGCTCTGCAGCAGCAGCATCCGCACTACCGCACCCTGCAGTCCCCCCGGTGCCCCTGCGACAGCCTCGGCTCGCCGGCGCCGCAGCAGCAGCACGGAGGGGGTGCCCGCAGTGGTGAAAAGGCGTCGCCTGCTGGGCAGGAGGCTGGCGGGGCTCCGGTGGCGGAGGGGTGGGATGGCGGCGAAGCTGCGGGGGAGGGCCCGGCGTTTGACCCGAAGACGAAGCGGAAGATGATAAACAGGTTTACCGATCGGAGCACGCTGGCGTCGCCTTCGGCGGAGGCGGAGCTGTTGGATCACAGATGCCTCGACAGGTGTGACCACCGCATGCGGGGGTATGTTGTGCCCAACAGGGCGTCGCGTCTTCAGGAGATGGAGAAGTACGCAGAGGAGGGTTTGGATTTGTATGACATTGTCCTGAAGACGTGCCGGATGGAGATCTTGAGGAATGAGACGATTGTCTCCAACACGGTGCGGCACGACAGGACTCAGAGGGAGAAGAAGCGGCAGCACGCGGAGGCGTTGCGGAGGCACCGGATGAGCAAGGACGCCCTCGCGGCTGCGGCGCGCCGCAACGAACACCTCGATATCCACAAGATGTGGGGCGTGCTGCAGAAGTCGGCCCACAGCATCTCCCCGCGCCGCCCGAAGGGCGGCGGCATCTCCAACCTCAGCACCGCACCTCTTGGAGGAGCAGGAGGCTCGGCTGCCCAGGTGGGGAACCAGCTGAGCGGGTCGGCGGTGCTCCAGAGGCAGGGGCGGAGCCAGAGGCAGGAAGGGCAGGAGCTCTTCCCCCTGCGGAACGACGCGTCGCTGTTCAGGCATGCCCTGCCGCAGTCGGTGGGTTTGTCTGTGGGGCGGGCTGTGCGGTCGCAGGGTGGGAAGCGGTCTGGGGCCCGTCCTGTGCCTCTCTGAGTGAGGGAGGGGGTGGGTGGGTGTGGCATATTTATGAAGATGTGTTCAGGAGGTTTGGCACTCGCAGTGCGGAAGCTGCTAGCGCAGGATCCAAACCTAGGGTGAGGGTGGGGGGGGGGGGGGGCGCTGGCAGCGGAGCTGCTTTGTTTAGGGGTGTGTGTGTGTGTGCAGGGACACTCCCCATCTTTCCTGCATGCGTTCCCTCCACCCCTCACACCAGCAAAAAGCGATGCACAGCCCTTGCAGTGAAGGCATCTGTTTTTCCAAGCGGTGCCCAAGCATGGTTGGAGGTGCCTAGGTGCCAACAAGGTGAGTCTGGCGAGAAGGTGTTTTGCTCATGTCTGATGATGTCACTCGTCAGTTGCCGTGCTATAGCCCCCACCCATCCAACACGCGCCTCGCGCTGAACCTGTCACACATTCACACAGGGTGGTAAACCGACCATGGGGCAGTGTTGCAGTCGGGCGGAGCCCAACAAACATGATGACTCAAAGAAGATTGTGGCCAAGCCCGAGGTGCGTCGCCCGACGCAAGAAGTCATTGCCGCGCCTGACAATGAGCGCCAGGCGGTGATGGACAAGTACACTGACATGCTGCTGGAGAAGGCTAACCAGATCTTCGACAGCGAGCCCCAGAGCGTTGAGGGGTTCCTGCGTAACCCGGCAGACCTTCTGGTATGTCCTATGATGTGTTTCCCGTTGCTGTGTTGTTATGATGAATGATGAAACATGCTGTGTGTGCTCACGGAACGTGTCAGACATCGGCAATTCGTCATATGTGACCGAGATTGTGGAAGCAGCTCAAGGCTCTCCTCTCGTATCTCGGGCTTTCTTCTTTTCTGTTGGGCTCATAGCACTGCACAACACAACACCTACTGCACGTCATAACACCTCAGGCACGGCTGCGGAATGATACGAGGTACAAGGCAAAACCTCTCATCCAGGACGCGTTTGAGGCATACGACAACAAGCCGCCGGACCACATGCTGTCCGTCGAGGAGTCGACCAACTTCATTAACGCCTACTGCAAGTCGATGGAGACTTTTGCCGAGAAGATGTACATTTCTGGCGTATGTCGAACGACCACCATTGGTGTTGTGATCAACGTTTTGCTTCCCCCCAGTGTGGGTCATCCCGGGGGGAGGCACTTCTCGCTCGGTTCCTCCATGCAGTTCAAGCACATCTCGAAGAAGGTCGACCCGCAAGAAGCAAAGCGCGTGTCGTCGACATTTGCCAGGAACGGCGTCGAGCTGCGGGCGAAGTGGCACACCTCCTGCGACCGCAACGGGGACGGGCAGCTCCGCTTGTCTGAGGTATGTCGTGTTGGGGGTACAACCCCAGCAGTGACGTGTGCTTGGACAGCGCATATCGCATCAAGAGCAGGTGCTGATTGTGCTCCACACTCACGCAACAAGACACACATGTGTGGGATGTTGCGAACAGCACTGCACAAGCCCCCGCCCAACCGCCCACAGTGGATGCACACCACCCATGTCTTGTCTCTCCTCACAGGTCGCGCAGGCCTTCATGGGCAACACCGCTGGCGAAGCCGAGGTGCTTCTCGCCTCCTGCCTGGCGCAGGAGTTCGGCGGTGTCATCGGCGACGCCGTCTGACACCAGAGGGTGATGTGAAAACCATGCACCGTGCAACCCGTTTAGCTATAAAGGCACAGAAGTGCAAAAGCCGTTTCCTCCTGCATATTTTAACACCCCACCCTGGTTGCACGAACACAACACGCTGGCTCCTTATGTTGAGACCCTGGAGGGGGTTGCACCCTCCCTCTGAAGCGCATCAGAATGAGCCTGCCCTAGCTGCATAGGGTGTCGCACAGCTTTGATAACGTGCAGAGCGAAGGCCTCCTCCCCCCCCCACGCCGCTTGCTCCCCAGTCCCCCAGGAAATACGCCCCCGCGCGTAGTGCGTCCTCCGTTTGCACACACCTGCCTTTGGTTAACCCCGCATCCCACTTAACTCTGTCCGCAGGCACTGCTCTCACACTGCAGTGTGTGCGATTTGAGTTAGCGTATCTCATCAACTCGGCAAGAGCGTGTGGTGTGCGAGGGTGGTCCTTTCGGAAGGCAAAGTGTGGGCACTCAGTGCCTTTGTTTTCTATCGGTCTTCTGCAGGACCAACAACACCCCCGCCAGTGTGTTGGACGAAAAACACCCTTCACAAGCGCTGTGACACGACAAAACACCACCCGTTGTTGGCTTTACGGAATACTGATGTGGACGAAATGCCCTGAGCAGTCGCCAGTTCGTTCTCCACCAGCCTTCCCTACGGAAGGCCCCTCCCTGACTTGCCCCCTTCTGCGCCCTCAGCCACCTGCTGGCTATTGCCCTGGGGGCAGTGTTTCTTTCTTCTCCATGACCTTCCTCCAGGAGCTAAACCATGCGTGCTGCGGGAGGAGCTGCCGGATATCTCCTTCTGTATAATCTGCGTGGGGTTCACTGTTTCTCTGGCGGTGCACATTGCGCTCCACAATGTGCTTCTTCAATGCGAGGTCCTCAGTGCCGTGTGGTGTTGGTGGGTGGTGTATTCAGTAGCGAACGAACCTGCGTTGTTTTTTCCCCGATACTTTTGCCGATACCCTACGAAATGTTACACATCATTGTGTGCGGTTCGGACCATGTGGGGTAAGTCTACCTAACTGTGTATGTGATGTACAGCCATTCGTACTTGTGTCCGGCACTGACATTATGTGAGGGATGGAGGAGGAGGAAAGGCATGAAGGGCAGCCGCTTCCTCCTGCTTCATCCCAGCGCACCTTCATGCATGGTGTTGAGCAATTGCTTCCCGTCCCGTTTGTGCTACGCCCAACCCCTCTTTTCTCGCGCACCACCCATCTGCTTCAGACAGGTGGGAGCGGTCGGCAGAACAACTTCAGCGTCGAGGTTCTCTCCATGGGTTCCCTGGAGCGAATGAGTAAAATAACAAACGGGGTAGGGCAGCAGTTCCCTCCGGCGCATGTCGCAGTAATACCAGCAACAGAATTCGCCTGGCAAAGGGCCTATATCTAGGTGCTTCTGAGGACCATAATACTCCGCGAGTGGCAAAGGCAGGGAAACCCACAGCCCCCAACCCCCCAACCCTTCAAGCCTATAGGGAAGCACACCGCTCTGCCACACACACACACACCGGACTTCTTAGGTTTCCCCCCGTCACCCCCCCCCTTCCCGAACGTGACGTGGGGGCTGCGGTGCCATCGGCCTTGAGGGTCCTTACTTGGTCCTTCGGACGGGAAAACCCACAGCACCACGCACCGCTCCTGGCTGAGTAGCCCTGTACAATGGGTCAGTGCACAAGCTCTGCGAAGGAGAATGAACCGAAGTCTGCGCACAAGGGTGCGGTGAAGCCGGTAGCGAAGCAGCAGGTCAAGAAGGACATGCCTGTGCCTGTGGTTGACAGCTCGACGCCAGAGGAGCGCCAAGCTGCCATGCAGGCGTACGTTGGGGAGCTCCTGCGTAAAGGGCAGGAGATCTTCAAGACAGACGAGGGGAAGATTGTTGAATATCTCAACTCACCAGCTGACCTTCTGGTATGGTTTTTAGAGAGAAGAAGAGGTTATGAGTCGGGTGGCCCCAACAGCCTGCCCCCCCTCCACACTCCACACAAACACTCTCTGTGACAGACGCGGATTCGACTTGAGACGCGATACACAGCAAAGCCGTTGCTCGTGAATGCGTTTGAGCTGTTTGACCACAAGCCTCACGATCATGTCCTTTCCCCCGATGAGTCGAACGAGTTCATTTCCGCCTACTGCAAGGCAATGGAACGGTTCATCGAGCAGATGTACATCGACGGTGTATGTCCACTGTGCATCCCATGACCCGCTCTTCATTTTGTTGATTCGCTGGGAAGACACCAACAATGCCATCAAACCCATGCATTGTGGAACATCAGAACCGACGCACGCATCCTGCGCACACACTATGCCATGTTGCACGACCCCCTTCTCTCTCTCCGTCTCTCGTCCACATGTATCTTCCACCTCGCCTACAGCTGAAGTTCCTGGAAGGGGGCAAGAGCGTTGATGTTGCTGAAGCGAAACGGGTTTCGTCAATGTTTTACAAGAAGGGGGAGCGGCTGCGCACCGTGTGGCACGAATCCTGCGACATGAACCGCGACGGGAAGCTGCAGCTCCAGGAGGTATGCAGAAGCACATGTGAAATGTTTTTGGCCCTCAGCCCTGAGCTGTCAAACTGTGTCACTTTCACTCTCGCAGCCAATGCTGTGAGGCGGATTGCCTTTATTTTGAAACTTTTCTCACCTTTCTGCATTTCTGGCCCCCAACTACGGGGGAGTGTGTTTCCTCCAGACAACCCCCCTTGCTGCCAACACCCCCTGCAGGTCACTGCGGCACTCATGGGCAACCGGGCTGGCGAGGCCGAGCAGCTTCTGGGCGAATTTCTCTCAGAGGAGTTCGACGGCATCCTGTTCAAAGAGCAGTAGGCCAGCAGGCCCACCTCGCGCCCACCTCCACCTCCCCGGGGAGTGGGGCTGCCTGTGCAAAGGGAAGACAAACATGCAATGGTCACCGTCAGGGCAAGCGGTGGGAAGAAATGGAGGGAGTTTTTTTCAAGAGAAAGTTGCAGGGGTGGGAGGGGGGAGTACATGGGGGGCGGGTATGTCAAATTTTGGTTTCCTCGCGTGGGGAACCACGCTCCGGTCCGATCGAATGGCAATTGGGGGAGGGGCAGCGATCTCGTGCCTGGTCAGGCAGGTAGGGCAGCTGCCCTACCTATTAAAGTTTTGGGCACGAGCCCAGCGAGATCACTGATACCTGCTACCGTATACGTAAATATTATGGAACGTAAATATTATGGAACGGGCCCATTTTTGCCCGGTCCGTTCCATAATATTTACGTTCCATAATATTTACAGGGCCAGTTGGGGACTCGGTGGTGAGGGTGGCTTGCCTCAGGAATCGCGCGAAAAGTGCACGAGTAGGTCCCGTCAGGGACTCTGTATGCTGTCCGATCACCTGGCCCAAGTCCCCGAGTCGCAGAAAGCCCTGTAAATATTATGGAACGAAAAAAATCTGGAACGCCAACCCACCAGCGTTCCAAAATATTTACGTTCCATAATATTTACGTTCCAAAATATTTACGTATACCATACATTGGGCGTTATTCCGTTACCAGTAACGGTAATAACGTTATTTTTGCGTTATTTTTTGACCCCAAAAAAGGCAGCATTTCCCGGTGAATCTGACCCGAAACTCGGGTCCCTACCCCCCCTAAAAGAATTTTCTTGGGTAAAATATCACTCCAGGGGGCCACTCCGTGATGTCAAAAAATTGGAAAACGTTTTCTCCTAAAATAACGCGTTATTTTTCCGTTATTTTCATGAAAACTTGCGTTATTCGGACAATTTTGCGGGCGGATGGTGTAGTTTTTGGTGGAGATGGCTCCAGAATACCCCCCTGGGACCATTTTTTGGATAATAACGCACGGACATGTCGAGTTTCGTGAAAAAATCATGTTTTTTGGCTTTTTCAAGGCAAATACTGCAGAAACCCCTGCAACCTTGCAGCATCCAATGTTCCTGGAGTGAAATTTGGAGTGAAAATCACTCCAAAATCACTCAGTGTGGACGCAGAAGTGAATCCTTCAGGAATACACCCGCACACCTCACATTGGCGGTGTATAAACCACCTGATATTTTTACTCGTTACGAGCGACGAAGTAGCGCGAAGTAGCGACGTGCCCATTTTTTCCCGGTCCGTTCTAAAATAGTTACGTTCCAAAAGTCCGTTACTGGTGCTGTCAAAGACGCTTCGCACAATATACGCACGAACTACCCAAAGTACGCTCGGGCTACGCACGAAGTACGCAGGAACTACACAATTTGAACTTTCTTGCACCCCCCAGTCATTATTTGCACGCACTCCAGGTCCCATATTTGCACCAGTGCAAATATGAGACCTGGAGTGCAAATATGAGGAATTTCCGAGTTCGTCGTGATGTGCAAAACATGACTGGGTTGTGCAAGAAACCATCATCTGCACCCCGTATCGGCCTCAATTGCACCCTCGTGCAGGTAAAAAAAGGCCTCGGGCCTCCGGCCCTCGGACCGTTTTTTAATTACGCACACGACCTTCGCGCGGAAAGTGTCATTCAGCCCTGCCAAACGTGCTCTACACACCACCCCCTTCATCAGGCAAGTGGGTTTGTAAGGGTGTGTGGAAGCGTCAACGCTCGGGTGCAGGAAATTTACATTTTGGTCGCAAATGGCGTTACACATGCACTATGCACAACGTGTGCACGATTTCGGCAGAACTACGCACAACCAACGCAATTTGGACCTTTCAACAACACCATTCACGGTACTTCGATTTTGGGTGGGAAAGATGGGGCAAGGAAGTGGCAAAAACTGCGAAGAAGGTCGAAAATTTTCACATTTTCATCAGAAACCATATTCAACGGATTCCAATTTTCGGGTGAAATCAAGCAGGTTGGCACAATGGCTCATGTTCACCCAAAAATGCACCTACCAAACCTCTTTTGCTTGATTTTTGGGACGGCATGGGTGATCCAGAGGCCAAAAATCACGATTTTTTCACCAATTCCTTCGACAACGGACAGTTCCAGACCACAAGGACCACATTTTGGGGTCAGAATTTTCTCGGTCAAAAAATTCGAAAAATCTGAAATCTCTCGGAATTTTGAGCATTTTTTGAGATTGGCATGCCCATTTTAGACCCTTTGCGTGGCTCTAAACCCAAAAATTTGCTCGAAAATGGCCTCAAATAGCCTAAAACAGCCCATTCTGGCCACCCCGAAAAAAAAATTCGAAAAGGGTCCCCCTATAGAAGTTGCCCAAAAATACCGAAAATAACGCGGTATTACCGGTAATAACGGTAATAACGTTACCGATAACGTTATTACCGTTACTGATAACGGTATTACCGTTACCGATAACGGTAATAACGTTACCGATAACGTTATTACCGTTCCTGATAACGGTAATAACGGTATTACCGTTATCGATAACGGTATAACGCGGAAAAATAACGTTACCGATTTTCGGATAACGTTATTCGGCCGTTCTGGAACGTTATTAACGGTAAGTTATTTTACCGAAAAAATAACGGTATTACCGTTACTGGTAACGCAATAACGCCCGATGTATGGTATACGGTATATATATCTGGGGGAGTGGAGGTGGGGGCTTCGCACTACTGCATGTGGCATGATGTGCCAAATACTAGTTTTCAGTTTGCCTTGCTCTCTCTCTCTGAGAGGCGGGGTGTCATATTTCTGCACTTCTGAGTAATGCCCCTTCAGCTGTGTAGGATAATGTCGACACAGCGGCACACACCGTTCAGTTTCAACCAGTCTTTCATATTTTTGTGATTTTTTTTGCTGTTGTGTGGATGCTTCTACACATGCAAACCCCCCCCCCCCCCTGTATCCCACGGGACGAATGAATGGTGCGGGGTGCTATGGCTCGGAGATATGTTTGTTGGCGTGTCACTTTTATTACCAGCGTGCGAAAACAAGAGAACCGGAACCAGCGCATCTGGATGGCGCAACCGATTTTCTGGAATGTGCGATCACACTATGGGGCATCCCCCGGTTCCAGGGGGGGGGGGTCTGGTGTGAATCAACGGCGTTTTCCTGCCCGAGTCTCAGTGAGAACGGAAGGTGGTTCATGCATCTCATATCCTTTTTTTTAGAAAACCCCCAGCGTGCCGGGAAAGGACAGGCGTTAATCGCATTTTTATGCCAGGGCTCACTCACTCACTGCGATCTGCAACCCCATTCGCCTTTTGGCGGGGGGTGTGTGTGGAAAGCCTCAACGCATAACACCTGAGGGAGGCTGGCAGCGAAGCTTTCCAAATCTCGGCTAGACATTCGTCGTGTGCGTGTCCTCGGTCTGTGGTTATATTTTATCAGTCGGGCCTCCGCTCTGTGTGACGGTGTTCAGCTGTGGCACTGTGTATCACTTCGCAGCTGATGTATTTTTTTTGTGAGGCACATACACGCGCAGCTCACCCCCCCCCCCCCCCCGTTTCTCACTTTTGTCTGCATTTCTGAGCGAAGGGCCCGCCTTTGGGGGCACCCCCCTCAGTACCGTTAGCTCGGTGCTATTTTTCTGCCCCGACCCGGCCCATGGGGGGGCAGGGGGATTTTGCTTTATCCACGTCGAAGTCGTCTCAACAAAGGCAGCCTCGCAGAGTGGTAGGGCATGGAAAGGAGGCGTCGGTGTGGTGTGTATATTTCTGCCTGTCAAGAATCTTGGCGGGTATCCGGGCGATCCAAGTTGGCCATGCGGGGCGCTGTGGATCAGTGTCGGAGGAGGGGGGGATGTGTGCGGTTCAGGGCTTCCAATCCTGAAACACTCACACAGCTCCAAGTGAGGCACGCATCATCCCCTCTCCTGCAGGTTGTATTCGTTTGGGTGGGTGGGGGCCCTGTGATGCCCAGCACAGAAGTACAGACAGTTTCCCGCTTTTGAGACTGTTGCGTATTTCTCGCTGAGGTGTGAGGGTGACTTGGGCGTCTACACTCTGTGAGTGAAATGCCTTCTGGCAACAGTGTTCGCCACTGGTCGTGCATACGTCACGCTGGGGCGTCAGAGGCGGTGAAATATCGCCGAATCGGTGGCACCCGGGGGGTTTTCGGGGGCTTTGAAGAGCCGCGTGGGGCTTACACATGTCAGTGCTCGTAGTACATAGTCTGCGACGGACTGGACTGGTGATACCCAGTGATGTTCGTCTTAGGCAGTGTACGCCTTGCCCCAGCCTGGCCGCCTTCCGCATTGCAGACGGGTTGGAGACCTTCGGGACCCTGATCCCTCTCTGAGTCTCTCCCTCTTTTTGCCCGTCTGTTCGCAAGGCTCCAAGGCAGCGAATGAAACAGTTGCAACAAGATGTGGCACCATCCTTACTGCGAGGGTCCAGTCATCCACGGATGGGGCGTTTGTGGTCGGCGCAGCCCACAGCAATATCCCACAACGCATCCAAAGGTGGAACGAACGAAATGAATATTGACACACGGTGACACTGAGGGGGATCTTTCCCTGCATAAACGCATCCACCGTTGAGATGTTCCTGCAGTGTTGCAGGGCGTTTGGAGACAGGGGGCAGCCATCCCTACACAGGTCCACTTTCGTTTCACTTTCAAGGTCATTCTCTCTCTGGTGTGCAAACTGTTCCAGTATTGTCTCTATTTTTCCGAGGCCTTGGCTCACTTTCTTATGAGCCAAGACTCCCCACATTTGGCACATGTCACCCCTTTCGGCAGTGTCAAGAGGACAGCAGGCGGGGGCCCGGGGGCAGCGATTTTGGGCAGCAAAAGACAACCCGGCACAGCAATGACTGCGGCGAGCTGCTTTTGATCTGCCCGGCTTTGCGACACCACGGCCCCTCCACATGCTGCAAGAGGCACGGCCATAAAGTGAATCAACATCGTTCCAGCTCTGGGATTGAATCACGCGGAAGGTTTCCGAGTCTCCCATGCAGCGGATGATTCAGCGCGCCGGTCAGCGTCCTTTTTCCTGCGAAACCGAACGTAGTCAGTTTGGTGCCAATTGGTGAGGGAACTCACCATTTCTGCACTCTACCGAACGAATGTGCCGAAGGAAACACGGGACAGCCACAGGCGGATGCCCTTATTTGCGATGAATGCCCCCCCTCTTCCAACCATCTTCGTGCAGGGAGGGGCAGACGAGTGCCTCTTGTCTCAGCCAGGAGTGGTCAAGATAAGAACACTGAAATACCGCGCCTGCCAAAGGAGCTGGGTGTCGCTTTCGTTTGGTTTGAGAGCCGCCCCAGAAAGCATGGCTTTTACGCAAACGGGGTGGAACAGTTTCACGTGTGTTCGCTATGTTTGTGCATTCCCACATTCACGGCGCCAGACCTCCAGCGGAGCGTGAGACCTCCGAACATACCTGCGGGGGGGATTGGTTGTGGGGCGCGGTGGTGGCGAGTGTGCAACAGTGTTGACTTTACCGATCGCTTCTTTTTGTAAAAATGGAATCAAATGCGATCTCCGCTGTCTCCACACACACGCGTGGAGGCTGAGCGCGACAATGACACGTTCAGCCCGACGCTGTCCATACTGACACTGATATGCGAGTGGCTCGTAGTAGTGCCGCTAGATAACAGCTCGTGCAGGCCCATGATACCGTCGACACCCTGGGGCGTGTCCGATGTCGGGTGAACGAACCACTGCCCCCACCCCGCGCCCCCCGCGCCCTCTCCCCACTCCAGGCGCACCCCAACTCCCCCAACTTCCCCCGCGACCCCCAGCCCCACCTTGTCAGCACATCTCCGGTGGATGCGTGCAATGCAAGCAAGCGAAAGGTTCCTGAAGTGTGCCAGTGTCAGTCGTCTTGTTGTTAACGCCATCTCCTCCCCTCCATCCCATCCAACCACAACACACGCATGCCTGCAGGGGACTTGGGGCTGGGCAGTCCCTCTGGCGAGGATGAAGAACATAGCAGGCACGCTGCTGTGCTGTGCAGCAGCTGTTCACTGCGGGCATGTCTCGGATGTTCTGAACGGCCTGCAGGCTGAGGTGGATGAGTACCAGCATGGCGTGCTGCGCCTGCGTGTGCGTGAGCCGCAGAGCCAGAAGTACGAAGTGTCGGACGTGTTGGTTGTGGACCCTGTGAACAAGCTGTCCGCTCAGCAGCCCTACACCACAAAGTCCTCGCGCCTGTCGGTCAGCCACGACGCGGCGCGGTTCGTCACAACCACGCCTGCAGGGGACGAGCTCGAGGTGAGCGTGAACTTTGCCACGGCAGCGCCTGCCGTTGACCAGGTGGAGGCAGGTGTTACCTTCCCCACCGCCCAGCGGCTGTACGGCATCCCCGAGCACGCCGTCGACATGTCTCTCAAGTATGCGGACAGGTTGCAAGAGTGGTAGGGAGGGGGCAGAGAGGGTGTGGGGCTTTGCTCTGAGCTGCAGTGGGCCCACCCTGCCGCAGTCGGAGTGTGGTGAGGCACAGAGAGGAGGGCGGGAGGGGAGGCAACACTCCCCATCACCACCTGTCTTGTTGCCACGCAGGGACTCTGTCACTTACCGACTGATGAACCTTGATGTGTACATGTACAAGCTGGATGACCCGGGTGGCATCTACGGTAGCAAGCCATTCATGCAGGTATGCCCACAGGGTGACGGGGGGGTGTTGGTCTGTAGAGAGTGGGTGGCACATGCACTGTAGGGTGACACGCGCGCGTGAATCATTTCGTAGTTAGTGGAATGTAATTCTTGGTGCGATCCCCGCTTGTCTTGGCAAACACACCCGCACCACAGGCGCACTCAGACAAGGGCACTGTGGGGTTCTTCTGGCTCAACTCTGCCGACACCAACGTGGAGGTGCGGCAGGAGCAGCCCGGGTGGCACACTCACTGGCGCAGTGTCGGGGGCATCCACGACATGTTCTTCCTGCCGGGGCCCACGCCTGCGGATGTGCTGCGGCAGTACTCCTACCTGACGGGGCACAGCGCGCTGCACCCTCTGTTCTCCCTGGGGTACCACCAGTGCAGGTGGAACTACCGTAGCGAGGAGGACACGCTCAGCGTCGATGCAGGCTTCGACACGCACCACATCCCGTACGACGTGATCTGGTTGGACATCGAGCACACCGACGGGAAGCGGTACTTCACGTGGGACTCGCACAACTTCCCTGACCCCGAGCGTATGGTGAACAAGATTGCGTCGCGCGGGCGCAAGCTGGTCACGATCTCTGACCCGCACATTAAGCGTGCCTCGGGGTACCACGTGCACGACGAGGCAACTGCCAACGGGTACTACGTCAAGACGGAGACGGGTTCCGACTACGAGGGTGACTGCTGGCCGGGGCGCAGCTCGTGGCTCGACTTCTACAACCCTTCGGTGCGGTCGTGGTATGCCACGCTGTACCGCTACGACCGCTACAAGGGGTCCACCCCTGACGTCTACACGTGGATTGACATGAACGAGCCGAGCGTGTTCAACTCCCCCGAGGTGACCATGGATATGAATGCCGTGCACACCAGTGGGGACGGGCGCAAGGTGAAGCACAGGGACCTGCACAACATGTACGGCTACTACCAGACGGTGGCGACCTACCAGGGGCTGTATGAGCGCACGACAGGCCCCCCGCACGACAAGCCCTCCCGCCCCTTCATCCTGTCGCGGTCCTTCTTCAGTGGGACGCAGCGCTACGCTGCGGTGTGGACGGGCGACAACCTCGCCGACTGGTCGCACCTCGACAAGTCCATCCCGATGCTGCTGTCGATGTCTGTGGCTGGGCTCACCTTCGTTGGGGCAGATGTGGGCGGCTTCTTCCAGAACCCTGACGAGGAGCTGCTGGTGCGTTGGTACCAGATTGGGGCGTACTACCCGTTCTTCCGTGGGCACGCGCACCTGGAGACCAAGCGCAGGGAGCCGTGGATGTTCGGCGAGGAGCGCACCTCACAGATCCGCACGGCCATTGTCGGGCGGTACCAGCTGATGCCTTACATCTACACGCAGTTCTGGCGTGCACACGCAGTGGGTGAGTCTGTGATGATGCCGCTCTACTTCGAGTTCCCTTCCGACCCGCAGGTTCTGGACATCGACAGGCAGTTCCTGGTATGTAGAGTGGAGGCACGTTGACACTACCACCACCACGGCACACAGCTGGGGAAGGCCATCATGGTGAAGCCTGTCGTGGCTGCAGGGCAGACGACAGTGGACATGTACCTGCCTGGTATGTTGCTGCACAGGGAGGGTTTGCTGCACTATGCTAGGAAGCCCTCAACCTTGCAACTCTGCCACACCCACAGGTGCCCACCCGTGGTACGATCTGCACAGCGGCGAGAAGTTCGCGTCCGGCCAGCAGGTCACATTCCCCGCTCCCATCGAGCGTCTGCCGGCGCTGCTGCGGGGTGGGCACATCGTGCCGAAGCGTGAGCGTGTGCGTCGGTCGACTTCGGCACAGTACTGGGACCCTGTCACGCTTGTGGTATGACACCATGCCTTGGTGCTGAGAGTGATTTGCAGTCGAGGAAGAACCATTACAGTACGGCGTACCCACCACCCACACGCACAGGTCGCACTGGACAGCAACGGGCAGGCAGAGGGTGACTTGTACCTCGACGACTCGCACTCCTTCGACTACCAGGAGGGTGCTTATGTGCACAGGCGGTTTGCGTTCAAGGCTGGTGTCCTCTCGTCGACAATGTTCACAGATGACTCGCCTTACCGCACCAAGGTACGCCTCGTGGACCGCCTGCCACTGCACAGGGATACCTCTGGTGCCTCTCCTTTGCCCTACTTGCCACCCCCCTGCAGATGGAAGGCACGAAGACGTTCCCCACCAAGGTCACCGTGGAGCGTGTGAAGATCTACGGCCTCACTACCAACGTATGCATCGATTTGCGCGCCCCTGCCTTCCAGCCCCTCTCCCCTCCTCCCCCACGTCTGTTTCGTTTGCAATCCCCACGCTCGCACCTTTTGTGCATGCGCGTGTTCACGGCCTCTGCGTGACGATCGGCTCTAAGCAGGCCAGGGTTTCACCGCAACCATCCCGCATCCGAGGGTGCCCGAGGTAGGGGGCCCACGAACGAACGATCAGGGGGGAACGACCCCCCGCGTCAAGGGCTCCCACACGCCGACCGGGCACCTGCCGTGCCTCGTCTGACGGGAAAGAACCGTGATTGCTGGGAGTCGCAACCCCACACCACTGCGTGAGCGTTCCCTTCTTGCATTGACGCTTCCAGAACCACGAGGTGGTAAGTCAAACTCGGGTCCGCTCGGGTCCGCTGTACGTCGACGGGGGTTTCGATTCACGCGGGTCCGCCGCGGCAAGCACCCTGGGACCCAGCTCGTGCGTCAGGCGCGTCATGATGGCATCCATCGCCAGCTGCAGCTCCGCGCGGGTCACCACCCCCGCCTCCACCCTCCATCTCGTCCAGGCGGTTGCCATCGCGATGTCCTGCCACGTCCACCTCTTGGGTGTTCATCAATGAAGTACAGAAACCCGTTGCACACACAAACACATTGCGTACGCCGCTCCTTTTTCACACCACCCCCCCCTCCACACGTGAAAGGCAGAGCCTGCCACTCCCTCTGGCTGTGACACACACCCCCACACCACACTGCAGCCTGTGGGTGACGAGGTGCGTGTGCTGCGCGGCAGTCAGAAGGGGGCCCTGCCTGCCTCACACTTCCAGTGGGACGAGGCCAGCAAGGTATGTGTCTCATTATTATTTCACCCACAAGGGAAAGTCACCCGACTACAGCAATCACCCAAACGCTTCTCTGCACCCTGTTTCCAGCAGTCGTGTGCCCCCCACACAGTGAAGCATGGATCACAGAACCCCGCTACACACAACAACCCAACAACATGACACACTGCGCAACACCCTGTGTCACCTTTTTTTGCAGATCCTGACCATCAAGCGCCCCGACCTTGCTATCGCTGCCGACTGGCAGCTGATCCTGACCGACAAGTCTGGGAGCACTGCCGAGGAGCTTTGATGACGCATACCGATCCTGGGGGCAGTGTGTGCGTGGTGTGCACGGCTGCAGCACCGCATGCGGCGGCTGCTTTGCGGGGAGGGTGGTTGCTGTGTGTGGAGATTGCGTCACCCCAGCTGTTGGTGTGTGACGGGCAGAACAGAGGCGGTTCGATATTCCCCACAACAAGGCATATCGACAACTCCGCTTGAGGCCAGCAGACGGGGAGGAGGGCGGGAGGGGGAGCTCCCCCCCCCCTCTTGCTGCTGACTGCCTTGGGTGCTGTGGTGCCCGCACACCGGGTGCCTCACACAAACAGCTTTGAGAACACTCCCACAAACACCGCCTCCCCCCTCCCCCTCGAATTTGCCATGCGCTGCCGTCGTGTGTTTGTTCCAGAGGGGTGGGGTGGGGGAGGGGAGGGGGGGGCAGGAGGTGAATGGTAAGGGGGTGATGGAGAACTTTTTTTTTGAAATTTTCGTGTTTTTTTGTATTTTTTTTTCACTCGTCTCGTGGCACTCTCTCCCCAAGGCGGGGAGGGGTGTGCCGGGCACACAGGCGTGGGTAGGGGGGGGGGCGGCCCGTGTGTGTTGTGTTGCGTGTTGTGTCGACGTCTCTACACTGGAGATCGTATCAAGAGGTGATCGATAGCTGATCTGCAGTACAAAAAATGGGCCCCATCGGTGTTTGTTCCCAGATTCTAGAGCGGGTGGGGGGGGGGGGTCGGGGGGGATTGGAAGGAGTGGGTGCTTTGAGTTGACTCTGTGTCAAGAGAAAATGGCACCCACTCTGTGTCGTACTTCCTGGCCCTAGGTGGTAAGATTCGTGTAGGTTCGGAGGACGGGGCCTGCAGGCCTGTGTGTGAGGGGGTGATGGTGGTGGTGGACTTTGGCTAAACAATACCCCCTCTTCTTCTTTTAAAAAAACACGAGAAGACGAACCGAATCGCGCGGGACAGAAGTTAAGATTGGGGGTGTTCGCTGCCTCCCACCCCATATCCACCGCATGTTGAAGGGAGGAGGTTGTGCTGATACCACGCATTGCACTGCCCAAGCTGACGATGTTGCCCGCACCACGTCACCCACTTTCTGCAGGGGGCACTTCAGCAGGAAGGGCACAGCAATGGGGCGTGGTGGTAAGTTCGATGCGTCCGAAGCGCTGGACCAGCTGAAGAAGACCGGTGTTCCCGGTGGGGCCATGCGCCGCCTGGGCCTTGCGGTTGCGGGTGTGGGCTTCGCCGCTGCGGCGTACAACTCGCTGTACACCGTGCAGGGTGGTTACCGTGCCATCAAGTTCAACCTGCTCACAGGGCTCGGGCCGGACACGTACGGCGCAGGGACCCACTTCCGTGTCCCGCTTCTGGAGAAGGTGGTGCAGTTCGATGTCCGCCAGCAGCCCATCAGCATTCAGTCCAGCCAGGGATCCCGGGATCTGCAGGTGGTGAACACGACTGTGCGTGTGCTGTTCCGGGCAAACGAGGGCCAGCTCTCCGACCTTTACCGCCGCCTCGGGCAGCAGTACGCCGATGTGGTTCTGCCGTCCATCTCGAACGAGGTGCTGAAGTCCGTGATTGTATGTCCGTGCTCTTGGTAGTGGACAGTATTGTGTCTGTGTATCATGCGGCCTACCTTCTGGGGGCACCAACCCCACCTGACGGGGGCCAGAAACCTAATAGTGTGGCAGCCGGTGGTGGCACAACCGCCTCGACTGGCTTCTTAATACACGCCTGCACACCCTCACACCCTCTTGACACAGGCGCAGTACAACGCATCTGAGCTGATCACCCGTCGTCCGGAGGTGTCGGCAGCCATCACCCGCGAACTGCTGAACCGCGCAAAGGACTTCTACATTGACATCGTGGATGTGTCGATCGTATGTAGCAGCAGCAATGCATTCGCATCGGGAAGTGAGCGTGGCGACACACCATCATACACCCACCCATGCCACAGGTGCAAATGAACTTCGGGAAGGAGTACACGGCAGCTGTGGAGTCGAAGCAGATTGCGCAGCAGATGGCCGAGCGTGCCCGGTTCAAGGTCGAGCAGGCACAGCAGGAGAAGAAGGGTGTTATCATCCTTGCTCAGGGTGAGGCCGAGAGCGCGCGCCTGATCGGGAAGGCTGTGCAGGCCAACAAGTGTATGCCACCAAGACACAGCGGAAGACACGCGCTTCCAACTCGCATCATGCCACTCCCCCCTGCAGACCTTCCTTCTTTTCACACCACCCCACCATCTCCACCTCCATCCCCAACAGCGTTCATCGAGCTGCGTCGCCTTGAGGCTGCCGACGAAATTGCACGCACCCTCTCGAAGTCCCCCAACAAGCTGACCCTCGACTCCGAGTCTCTGATGCTCAGCCTGCATTCGGACGTGGCGCCTGCCAAATGACTCCCGGGCCGGCACCCCGCGCAGGAGGGGCCTGCACACCACGGCACATCTATCTTCGGCTTGCGCCTGTGGTGAGGGTCAAGAACGGCGGCATCTGCGTCACCACACCCCGCCCCCCCACAACCCCCTCTCATGACAGCGGTGGCCCTAATGTGCAGCGCTCTCCCCCACACAACGGAATCGCAAGGTTCGCTAGCCCAGACCCTTGGCAATCTCGAAGGAGGCGGTGCCGTGTCACAGTTGTGTGTGGCAGCCAGGCGGGATATCAACGGATCATAGCCCGCCTGCCTCCACGCCCCTGTGTGTGTGCGCCTTAATGTGACAGTGGAGGCGTCATCGAGATTTCACTCGATGGCAGCATTCAACAATACAGTGAAGGTGTATGTGTGGTGTGTGTGGCCCTTATGTAGCAGTGGAGGTCACGTCATGCTCGACACTGCTGCGAAAAGGTTCATGTGTGAATGTGTATTTTGTGTGCCCCTTGCTGTGCCCACCCCTCGGAGGCCTGCATCTGCGCCCCCAGGAGGGCCACAGGCACCGGAGTGGCGCACAGCCACAGGGTGAGCTGGCTGTTGCGCTCACACAGCACATCTGCGCACTGCGGAGCTGTGCATGCACAGAATCCGTTAGGTTAACGCGACGGCTGATGCCGCGTGAGATCGTATGTAGTGCGAAACTGGTTTCGATATGGTGGAACGCGTGGCATGCAAGCTAATGACAAGATCCAGCACGAAGAATGCGGCATCTCCACAGAGTAGGGGCGGTTGTGATGGGGGGGGGGGGGGCTCGGGTGGGGGGGGGGGGAGGGCACAGCACGGTGAGGAGGGAGCTTCCCCCCCTCCCCCCATCTCCCGGCAACGTAACCAGGAAAGGTTTTGATTTCTATTTTGCAAGAAGAAAAAAGAAGAAACGAGAGCACAGGGGTGCGGAGGAGGGGGGGGGGGGGGGGAGGGGCGTGTTGTTTTTGCACGCAGGGTTCCCTTTGGTGCAGGGCTCGAAAATGCCCAAGCAATGAGAACGGCGGCGCTGGAGTGGGAGTGGGGGGTGGGGGGGTCGAAGGGACCTTCCCAACGCCCATTATACATTGCGGCGATTCAGGAAGATGCGTGACAGATTTACCCCCTCCCACCACCCCGCTCCAACCCAACCCTCTTCAGATTCTTCAGACAAGACACCGGATCTCAAGACACAGCCTGCATTAACGAGTGAAGGGACATCCACCCTTGTGCTTCGTTTCTCCTTCTATTTCAACACCCCCGCCCCACCCGACCCTCTTCCGCGTGAGGTCTGGGGTTCACACCCTCCCCCACACCCATACCCCTCGCCTCGCCTCACCACAACCCACCTTTTCACCCGCCCACCCTTTGCAGGCACCATGCAGACCCTGAAGACGAAGGTTGCCGTGGCAGGGGGTGGCCCTGTGGGTAAAATCGTTGCGCTCTCCCTCGCACGGGATGGGGTCGACTGCGTGCTGATCGGCCGCCCCAGCCCAGGCCGGCACCCGAAGGCGCACGCCCTCACATGCCGCTCCATGGAGATCTTCCGGCAGCTGGGGGTCGATGCGGACATCCTCCGCCATAACCCCCCTCTGGGGACGTGGGAAAACTTCTCATACACCCGCACCCTCACGGGGGGCTGCTTCGGGGTGCAGAAGCACACCGACAGCAGGGCATTCCGCGACCTCTGCGAGTTCTCGACATGCCGCCCGGCGCACGTCTCCCAGCCCTACGTCGAGGATGCTCTTGACGCAGCCCTGATGCCCTTCCTCCAGCCTGGGAGCGGCATCCCTTCCCCGCTCACATTCCTCGACAGCCACGACTGCCGGGATGCATCCGCTGGCGAATGGGGAACCCGGGTTGTCGCAGAATTGATCTCCCCCACCACCTCCTCCACCTCCGGCGATCCTCCAGCAGGGGGAGATCCCGCGCCCTCGGCACATTCTGAGTCGTTTGCGGTGGAGGCGGAGCATCTGGTGATCTGCGACGGGGCAAACTCCTCCCTCCGCCACGGCTTCGGGGTGAACATGGAGGGCCCGGGGTGTTTGCAGACCTTCATGTCGATCCACTTCTTCTCCGCAAAGCTCGCAGACGCGCTCCTCGCAGGGGGCCGCAGCGGGTGGGGCTCCTCCGCCTCCTCCCCGCCCCCCTCCATGCTCTACTTCGTTTTCAACTCCTCTGTCATAGCATGCGTCGTATCCCACAGCCTCGCCAGAGGGGAGTTCGTCATGCAGGCTCCATACTACCCGAAATTCCAGTCCCCGGAGGATTTTCAAAACCCTGAGGTGAGTCTGAAGCTCATCCGGGCCGCTGTGGGGGATGCGGGGATCGACGATATTAAGGTGCATGCGGCACACCCCTGGATGATGGCGGCGCAGGTCGCGGAGGCGATGCAGTGCGGCGGGGAGGAGGGGCGTGTGTTCATCGCGGGGGACGCGGCACACCGCTTCCCCCCCTCCGGGGGGTTGGGGCTGAATACCGGTGTGGCGGATGCGCACAACCTGGCGTGGAAGCTCTCCGCGGTGCACCGCAACGGCGCCTCCGCAGGCCACCTCCTCCGGAGCTACGACGCGGAGAGGCGCCCCGCCGCGAAGCACCTCGTCTCCACCGCAGTCCGCTGCTTCCGCCGGGGGATGAAAGTCCCCAGCCTCCTGGGCCTCCACCCCAGCTCCGTCGACACCCTCGGCGGCGCCGCCGAGTCCCTCCTCCCCGCATCCCTCTCCAAAACCGCCTTCGAATGGGGCCTCTTTGGAGGCCGACACCTCACCTACGCCTCTCGGCTCCAGGCCTCCAAGGTGCAACGCTCTCTCGACAGCGACGGCATCCCCCTCTTCTTCTCTAAAGACGACCTGGGTGTGGGGTACTCCCGGGTCAGCCGTGGGATGGCCGCCACCATTCCCCTTGAGGGGGCCCAGCGAGGGGGTGGCGCCGCTGCTGCTGCGGCAGGGGCTTCGTTTTCCTACGGCATCCCGGACTACACCCCGGCGGTTCTCCCTGGGGAGAGGATGCCTGCTGTGCCTGTTGTCGAGGCTCTGGAGGAGGGCAGTGGCGGTGGTGGTTCTGCGCACCTCCCCTTCGAAATGCGCGGCACGGCATGGCGCTGCGTGGTGCCTGTTGTGCCGGATGAGGGTCGGGAGGCGGAAGGGTCTGCTATGCAGCCAACACCAACCCCGGTGGAATCTACAGAACTGCCTGGCCCAAGAAAGACGGCGTGCGTCTCTGAGGCCTTCAAAGGGTACGCCTTTGCCGGGGGTGCGGAGGTGGTGCTGTGCACCTCTGACCTCGCCTTCCCCGAGGTGGCTGCGGGGTGGCGGGTTGTGTGTGCGTCGCTTCCAAACGGCGATATCCCCCGCGCGGTCCTCGTGAGGCCCGATGGACATGTTGCGTGGGTCTCCCCCGGGGGGCTGCCTACAGAGGAGGAGGAGGGGCAGGGCAGCAGCAGCAGCGAGAATGGCCGAACCTCACCCCACGTCACGCCGGAGGAGGTGGACGCTGCGTTGCGTGTGGTTCTGGGGGTGTCCCCCTCGGCAGGTTCGGCGTGAGGCAAAGGGGAGGTTGCGTGGAGGGGGGGTGGGGGGGTGGGGGGGGGGGAGGTCCTGAAGAAGATGAGAGAGAGAGAGAGAGGGGGGGGGGGAGCGGGGCAGGGGGGGGGGGGGTTCGGGGCTCAAGCCCACCCTCGATGCCTCGATGCCTCGGTGCTGCTGTGTGGTTTTCTGATTCACTACCCCCCTCCCCACCCCCTCCCCGTCGGCGGGATTTGCTTGCAGTATTAATGTACTGTCCAGCACTTGCCTGCGCCCTGCCCCCTTCCCACCGGGGGGTGGCCCCTCCCACCACCAAGGCTGGGTGAGGGGCAGGGGTTGCAGGGGTTCTCCTATTTATTTTTGAAGGGGTGTGATCGAGATAGTGGAAGCGATCAACAAGTACAACCACTCTCTCGGCGAGATCTCAGAATGTTTACCTTACCCCTTTTCCCCTTTCTATCCTCCGACACAAACAATCAGAGACTCAGGGGGTCTTCGCTGGTCGACAAACTTCGACAAACTTCGTCGTTCGTCACATAATTAGGAAAACGGCTGTTTCAGGGGGTTTTTCACCGAAGACGGCAGTGTTCTGACGACGACGACAGGGGTCTTCGACAAGAACTTCGTCAGCGAAGACCCCCCCCAAAAATGAATTAAAAACCGGTTTTTCGGGGATTCTCGCTGTTCGTCACCTGTCGTCAAATTTCGACAAAATTCGACAATTTTCACCTAAACCGACGGAAAATGCACCAAAATGCACCACCCACAGCCTGGGTCGTCCCAGGGTCTGGACATCACTCCCTGGGCTGGCCCAGCACTGCCGAGATCGGCCCATGTCCGGCCCAGTACGGGCGAGATCTGCCCATAGCCGGCCCAGCACTGCCGAGATCGGCCCATAGCCGGCCCAGTACTGCCGAGATCGGCCCGTAGCCGGCCCAGCACTGCCGAGATCGGCCCGTAGCCGGCCCAGTACGGGCGAGATCGGCCCATAGCCGGCCCAGCACTGCCGAGATCGGCCCATAGCCGGCCCAGTACGGGCGAGATCGGCCCATGTCCGGCCCAGCACTGCCGAGATCGGCCCATAGCCGGCCCAGCACTGCCGAGATCGGCCCATGTCCGGCCCAGTACGGGCGAGATCGGCCCATACCCGGCCCAGCACTGCCGAGATCGGCCCATAGCCGGCCCAGTACTGCCGAGATCGGCCCGTAGCCGGCCCAGCACTGCCGAGATCGGCCCATAGCCGGGCCAGTACGGGCGAGATCGGCCCATAGCCGGCCCAGCACTGCCGAGGTCGGCCCATGTCCGGCCTAGTCCGGGCGAGATCGGCCCATAGCCGGCCCAGCACTGCCGAGATCGGCCCATAGCCGGCCCAGTACGGGCGAGATCGGCCCATGTCCGGCCCAGCACTGCCGAGATCGGCCCATGTCCGGCCCAGTACGGGCGAGATCGGCCCATACCCGGCCCAGCACTGCCGAGATCGGCCCATAGCCGGCCCAGTACGGGCGAGATCGGCCCATAGCCGGCCCAGCACTGCCGAGATCGGCCCATAGCCGGCCCAGTACGGGCGAGATCGGCCCATGTCCGGCCCAGCACTGCCGAGATCGGCCCATGTCCGGCCCAGTACGGGCGAGATCGGCCCATACCCGGCCCAGCACTGCCGAGATCGGCCCATAGCCGGCCCAGTACGGGCGAGATTGGCCCATAGCCGGCCCAGCACTGCCGAGATCGGCCCATAGCCGGCCCAGCACTGCCGAGATCGGCCCATGTCCGGCCCAGTACGGGCGAGATCGGCCCATAGCCGGCCCAGCACTGCCGAGATCGGCCCATGTCCGGCCCAGCACTGCCGAGATCGGCCCATAGCCGGCCCAGCACTGCCGAGATCGGCCCATGTCCGGCCCAGTACGGGCGAGATCGGCCCATAGCCGGCCCAGCACTGCCGAGATCGGCCCACGTCCGGCCCAGTACGGGCGAGATCGGCCCATAGCCGGCCCAGCACTGCCGAGATCGGCCCATGTCCGGCCCAGTACGGGCGAGATCGGCCCATACCCGGCCCAGCACTGCGGAGATCGGCCCATAACCGGCCCAGTACTGCCGAGATCGGCCCATAGCCGGCCCAGTACGGGCGAGATCGGCCCATGTCCGGCCCAGCACTGCCGAGATCGGCCCATAGCCGGCCCAGCACTGCCGAGATCGCCCCATGTCCGGCCCAGTACGGGCGAGATCGGCCCATACCCGGCCCAGCACTGCCGAGATCGGCCCATAGCCGGCCCAGTACTGCCGAGATCGGCCCGTAGCCGGCCCAGCACTGCCGAGATCGGCCCATAGCCGGCCCAGTACGGGCGAGATCGGCCCATAGCCGGCCCAGCACTGCCGAGGTCGGCCCATGTCCGGCCTAGTCCGGGCGAGATCGGCCCATAGCCGGCCCAGCACTGCCGAGATCGGCCCATAGCCGGCCCAGTACGGGCGAGATCGGCCCATACCCGGCCCAGTACGGGCGAGATCGGCCCATGTCCGGCCCAGCACTGCCGAGATCGGCCCATGTCCGGCCCAGTACGGGCGAGATCGGCCCATACCCGGCCCAGCACTGCCGAGATCGGCCCATAGCCGGCCCAGTACGGGCGAGATCGGCCCATGTCCGGCCCAGCACTGCCGAGATCGGCCCATAGCCGGCCCAGCACTGCCGAGATCGGCCCATAGCCGGCCCAGTACGGGCGAGATCGGCCCATGTCCGGCCCAGCACTGCCGAGATCGGCCCATGTCCGGCCCAGTACGGGCGAGATCGGCCCATACCCGGCCCAGCACTGCCGAGATCGGCCCATAGCCGGCCCAGTACGGGCGAGATCGGCCCATAGCCGGCCCAGCACTGCCGAGATCGGCCCATAGCCGGCCCAGCACTGCCGAGATCGGCCCATGTCCGGCCCAGTACGGGCGAGATCGGCCCATAGCCGGCCCAGCACTGCCGAGATCGGCCCATAGCCGGCCCAGCACTGCCGAGATCGGCCCATGTCCGGCCCAGCACTGCCGAGATCGGCCCATAGCCGGCCCAGCACTGCCGAGATCGGCCCATGTCCGGCCCAGTACGGGCGAGATCGGCCCATACCCGCCCCAGCACTGCCGAGATCGGCCCATGTCCGGCCCAGCACTGCCGAGATCGGCCCATACCCGGCCCAGCACTGCCGAGATCGGCCCATGTCCGGCCCAGTACGGGCGAGATCGGCCCATAGCCGGCCCAGCACTGCCGAGATCGGCCCATGTCCGGCCCAGTACGGGCGAGATCGGCCCATACCCGGCCCAGCACTGCGGAGATCGGCCCATAACCGGCCCAGTACTGCCGAGATCGGCCCGTAGCCGGCCCAGCACTGCCGAGATCGGCCCATAGCCGGCCCAGTACGGGCGAGATCGGCCCATAGCCGGCCCAGCACTGCCGAGGTCGGCCCATGTCCGGCCTAGTCCGGGCGAGATCGGCCCATAGCCGGCCCAGCACTGCCGAGATCGGCCCATAGCCGGCCCAGTACGGGCGAGATCGGCCCATAGCCGGCCCAGTACGGGCGAGATCGGCCCATGTCCGGCCCAGCACTGCCGAGATCGGCCCATGTCCGGCCCAGTACGGGCGAGATCGGCCCATAGCCGGCCCAGCACTGCCGAGATCGGCCCATGTCCGGCCCAGTACGGGCGAGATCGGCCCATAGCCGGCCCAGCACTGCCGAGATCGGCCCATAGCCGGCCCAGCACTGCCGAGATCGGCCCATGTCCGGCCCAGTACGGGCGAGATCGGCCCATACCCGGCCCAGCACTGCGGAGATCGGCCCATAACCGGCCCAGTACTGCCGAGATCGGCCCGTAGCCGGCCCAGCACTGCCGAGATCGGCCCATAGCCGGCCCAGTACGGGCGAGATCGGCCCATAGCCGGCCCAGCACTGCCGAGGTCGGCCCATGTCCGGCCTAGTCCGGGCGAGATCGGCCCATAGCCGGCCCAGCACTGCCGAGATCGGCCCATAGCCGGCCCAGTACGGGCGAGATCGGCCCATGTCCGGCCCAGCACTGCCGAGATGGGCCCATGTCCGGCCCAGTACGGGCGAGATCGGCCCATACCCGGCCCAGCACTGCCGAGATCGGCCCATAGCCGGCCCAGCACTGCCGAGATCGGCCCATAGCCGGCCCAGTACGGGCGAGATCGGCCCATAGCCGGCCCAGCACTGCCGAGATCGGCCCATAGCCGGCCCAGCACTGCCGAGATCGGCCCATGTCCGGCCCAGTACGGGCGAGATCGGCCCATAGCCGGCCCAGCACTGCCGAGATCGGCCCATAGCCGGCCCAGTACGGGCGAGATCGGCCCATGTCCGGCCCAGCACTGCCGAGATCGGCCCATAGCCGGCCCAGCACTGCCGAGATCGGCCCATGTCCGGCCCAGTACGGGCGAGATCGGCCCATACCCGGCCCAGCACTGCCGAGATCGGCCCATAGCCGGCCCAGCACTGCCGAGATCGGCCCATAGCCGGCCCAGTACGGGCGAGATCGGCCCATGTCCGGCCCAGCACTGCCGAGATCGGCCCATAGCCGGCCCAGTACGGGCGAGATCGGCCCATGTCCGGCCCAGCACTGCCGAGATCGGCCCATAGCCGGCCCAGTACTGCCGAGATCGGCCCATGTCCGGCCCAGTACGGGCGAGATCGGCCCATACCCGGCCCAGCACTGCCGAGATCGGCCCATAGCCGGCCCAGTACGGGCGAGATCGGCCCATAGCCGGCCCAGCACTGCCGAGATCGGCCCATAGCCGGCCCAGCACTGCCGAGATCGGCCCATGTCCGGCCCAGTACGGGCGAGATCGGCCCATAGCCGGCCCAGCACTGCCGAGATCGGCCCATGTCCGGCCCAGCACTGCCGAGATCGGCCCATAGCCGGCCCAGCACTGCCGAGATCGGCCCATGTCCGGCCCAGTACGGGCGAGATCGGCCCATACCCGGCCCAGCACTGCCGAGATCGGCCCATGTCCGGCCCAGTACGGGCGAGATCGGCCCATAGCCGGCCCAGCACTGCCGAGATCGGCCCATGTCCGGCCCAGTACGGGCGAGATCGGCCCATAGCCGGCCCAGCACTGCCGAGATCGGCCCATGTCCGGCCCAGTACGGGCGAGATCGGCCCATACCCGGCCCAGCACTGCCGAGATCGGCCCATGTCCGGCCCAGTACGGGCGAGATCGGCCCATAGCCGGCCCAGCACTGCCGAGATCGGCCCATAGCCGGCCCAGCACTGCCGAGATCGGCCCATGTCCGGCCCAGTACGGGCGAGATCGGCCCATACCCGGCCCAGCACTGCGGAGATCGGCCCATAACCGGCCCAGTACTGCCGAGATCGGCCCGTAGCCGGCCCAGCACTGCCGAGATCGGCCCATAGCCGGCCCAGTACGGGCGAGATCGGCCCATAGCCGGCCCAGCACTGCCGAGGTCGGCCCATGTCCGGCCTAGTCCGGGCGAGATCGGCCCATAGCCGGCCCAGCACTGCCGAGATCGGCCCATAGCCGGCCCAGTACGGGCGAGATCGGCCCATAGCCGGCCCAGTACGGGCGAGATCGGCCCATGTCCGGCCCAGCACTGCCGAGATCGGCCCATGTCCGGCCCAGTACGGGCGAGATCGGCCCATAGCCGGCCCAGCACTGCCGAGATCGGCCCATGTCCGGCCCAGTACGGGCGAGATCGGCCCATAGCCGGCCCAGCACTGCCGAGATCGGCCCATAGCCGGCCCAGCACTGCCGAGATCGGCCCATGTCCGGCCCAGTACGGGCGAGATCGGCCCATACCCGGCCCAGCACTGCGGAGATCGGCCCATAACCGGCCCAGTACTGCCGAGATCGGCCCGTAGCCGGCCCAGCACTGCCGAGATCGGCCCATAGCCGGCCCAGTACGGGCGAGATCGGCCCATAGCCGGCCCAGCACTGCCGAGGTCGGCCCATGTCCGGCCTAGTCCGGGCGAGATCGGCCCATAGCCGGCCCAGCACTGCCGAGATCGGCCCATAGCCGGCCCAGTACGGGCGAGATCGGCCCATAGCCGGCCCAGTACGGGCGAGATCGGCCCATGTCCGGCCCAGCACTGCCGAGATCGGCCCATGTCCGGCCCAGTACGGGCGAGATCGGCCCATACCCGGCCCAGCACTGCCGAGATCGGCCCATAGCCGGCCCAGTACGGGCGAGATCGGCCCATGTCCGGCCCAGCACTGCCGAGATCGGCCCATGTCCGGCCCAGTACGGGCGAGATCGGCCCATAGCCGGCCCAGCACTGCCGAGATCGGCCCATGTCCGGCCCAGTACGGGCGAGATCGGCCCATAGCCGGCCCAGCACTGCCGAGATCGGCCCATAGCCGGCCCAGCACTGCCGAGATCGGCCCATGTCCGGCCCAGTACGGGCGAGATCGGCCCATACCCGGCCCAGCACTGCGGAGATCGGCCCATAACCGGCCCAGTACTGCCGAGATCGGCCCGTAGCCGGCCCAGCACTGCCGAGATCGGCCCATAGCCGGCCCAGTACGGGCGAGATCGGCCCATAGCCGGCCCAGCACTGCCGAGGTCGGCCCATGTCCGGCCTAGTCCGGGCGAGATCGGCCCATAGCCGGCCCAGCACTGCCGAGATCGGCCCATAGCCGGCCCAGTACGGGCGAGATCGGCCCATGTCCGGCCCAGCACTGCCGAGATGGGCCCATGTCCGGCCCAGTACGGGCGAGATCGGCCCATACCCGGCCCAGCACTGCCGAGATCGGCCCATAGCCGGCCCAGCACTGCCGAGATCGGCCCATAGCCGGCCCAGTACGGGCGAGATCGGCCCATAGCCGGCCCAGCACTGCCGAGATCGGCCCATAGCCGGCCCAGCACTGCCGAGATCGGCCCATGTCCGGCCCAGTACGGGCGAGATCGGCCCATAGCCGGCCCAGCACTGCCGAGATCGGCCCATAGCCGGCCCAGTACGGGCGAGATCGGCCCATGTCCGGCCCAGCACTGCCGAGATCGGCCCATAGCCGGCCCAGCACTGCCGAGATCGGCCCATGTCCGGCCCAGTACGGGCGAGATCGGCCCATACCCGGCCCAGCACTGCCGAGATCGGCCCATAGCCGGCCCAGCACTGCCGAGATCGGCCCATAGCCGGCCCAGTACGGGCGAGATCGGCCCATGTCCGGCCCAGCACTGCCGAGATCGGCCCATAGCCGGCCCAGTACGGGCGAGATCGGCCCATGTCCGGCCCAGCACTGCCGAGATCGGCCCATAGCCGGCCCAGTACTGCCGAGATCGGCCCATGTCCGGCCCAGTACGGGCGAGATCGGCCCATACCCGGCCCAGCACTGCCGAGATCGGCCCATAGCCGGCCCAGTACGGGCGAGATCGGCCCATAGCCGGCCCAGCACTGCCGAGATCGGCCCATAGCCGGCCCAGCACTGCCGAGATCGGCCCATGTCCGGCCCAGTACGGGCGAGATCGGCCCATAGCCGGCCCAGCACTGCCGAGATCGGCCCATGTCCGGCCCAGCACTGCCGAGATCGGCCCATAGCCGGCCCAGCACTGCCGAGATCGGCCCATGTCCGGCCCAGTACGGGCGAGATCGGCCCATACCCGGCCCAGCACTGCCGAGATCGGCCCATGTCCGGCCCAGTACGGGCGAGATCGGCCCATAGCCGGCCCAGCACTGCCGAGATCGGCCCATGTCCGGCCCAGTACGGGCGAGATCGGCCCATAGCCGGCCCAGCACTGCCGAGATCGGCCCATGTCCGGCCCAGTACGGGCGAGATCGGCCCATACCCGGCCCAGCACTGCCGAGATCGGCCCATGTCCGGCCCAGTACGGGCGAGATCGGCCCATAGCCGGCCCAGCACTGCCGAGATCGGCCCATAGCCGGCCCAGCACTGCCGAGATCGGCCCATGTCCGGCCCAGTACGGGCGAGATCGGCCCATACCCGGCCCAGCACTGCGGAGATCGGCCCATAACCGGCCCAGTACTGCCGAGATCGGCCCGTAGCCGGCCCAGCACTGCCGAGATCGGCCCATAGCCGGCCCAGTACGGGCGAGATCGGCCCATAGCCGGCCCAGCACTGCCGAGGTCGGCCCATGTCCGGCCTAGTCCGGGCGAGATCGGCCCATAGCCGGCCCAGCACTGCCGAGATCGGCCCATAGCCGGCCCAGTACGGGCGAGATCGGCCCATAGCCGGCCCAGTACGGGCGAGATCGGCCCATGTCCGGCCCAGCACTGCCGAGATCGGCCCATGTCCGGCCCAGTACGGGCGAGATCGGCCCATAGCCGGCCCAGCACTGCCGAGATCGGCCCATGTCCGGCCCAGTACGGGCGAGATCGGCCCATAGCCGGCCCAGCACTGCCGAGATCGGCCCATAGCCGGCCCAGCACTGCCGAGATCGGCCCATGTCCGGCCCAGTACGGGCGAGATCGGCCCATACCCGGCCCAGCACTGCGGAGATCGGCCCATAACCGGCCCAGTACTGCCGAGATCGGCCCGTAGCCGGCCCAGCACTGCCGAGATCGGCCCATAGCCGGCCCAGTACGGGCGAGATCGGCCCATAGCCGGCCCAGCACTGCCGAGGTCGGCCCATGTCCGGCCTAGTCCGGGCGAGATCGGCCCATAGCCGGCCCAGCACTGCCGAGATCGGCCCATAGCCGGCCCAGTACGGGCGAGATCGGCCCATAGCCGGCCCAGTACGGGCGAGATCGGCCCATGTCCGGCCCAGCACTGCCGAGATCGGCCCATGTCCGGCCCAGTACGGGCGAGATCGGCCCATACCCGGCCCAGCACTGCCGAGATCGGCCCATAGCCGGCCCAGCACTGCCGAGATCGGCCCATAGCCGGCCCAGTACGGGCGAGATCGGCCCATGTCCGGCCCAGCACTGCCGAGATCGGCCCATAGCCGGCCCAGTACGGGCGAGATCGGCCCATGTCCGGCCCAGCACTGCCGAGATCGGCCCATGTCCGGCCCAGTACGGGCGAGATCGGCCCATACCCGGCCCAGCACTGCCGAGATCGGCCCATAGCCGGCCCAGCACTGCCGAGATCGGCCCATAGCCGGCCCAGTACGGGCGAGATCGGCCCATAGCCGGCCCAGCACTGCCGAGATCGGCCCATAGCCGGCCCAGCACTGCCGAGATCGGCCCATGTCCGGCCCAGTACGGGCGAGATCGGCCCATAGCCGGCCCAGCACTGCCGAGATCGGCCCATAGCCGGCCCAGTACGGGCGAGATCGGCCCATGTCCGGCCCAGCACTGCCGAGATCGGCCCATAGCCGGCCCAGCACTGTTGAGATCGGCCCATGTCCGGCCCAGCACTGCCGAGATCGGCCCATAGCCGGCCCAGTACGGGCGAGATCGGCCCATAGCCGGCCCAGCACTGCCGAGATCGGCCCATAGCCGGCCCAGTACGGGCGAGATCGGCCCATGTCCGGCCCAGCACTGCCGAGATCGGCCCATAGCCGGCCCAGTACTGCCGAGATCGGCCCATGTCCGGCCCAGTACGGGCGAGATCGGCCCATACCCGGCCCAGCACTGCCGAGATCGGCCCATAGCCGGCCCAGTACGGGCGAGATGGGCCCATAGCCGGCCCAGTACTGCCGAGATCGGCCCATAGCCGGCCCAGTACGGGCGAGATCGGCCCGTAGCCGGCCCAGCACTGCCGAGATCGGCCCATCGCCGGCCGAGTAGTCGTATGATGCTGAACGAAGACAGCCAGCAGGCGCTGCTCGTCGATGACTACTCCACAGAGACGAAGATCACGACACTCGTGGTCACAGACGTGCAGGCCTCGACCCTCTGCTTGGAGGAGTCTTTCGAGGGAATGCGGAAGGCGCTAAAAATCCACAACCATGTGATCCGGAAGTGCATTGCGGGCATGGCGGGTATGAGGCAGGACATCATCGAAGTATGCAGGTCATCCGGTCTTCGCGTGTGTGTGGCCACTCGTCACTTCCACTTCACTTGGACGGCACTGCTTCTCGCTTCCTGTGCCAGACCAGGGAGTGCTAGAGTTTGCATCGCCGATGCCCTGTTATCGTAAAAGTGAGAGTTGGCAGTGCCGGCACTCCCGTGCGACACTTCTGTTCTGGGTAGCGTCAAGTGAGCTGTGACATCCGTCAGGTTCTGTCGCCGCGCACGCATCGACTGAGTGAATCCCTGGTGTCGCGGTAGTCTGCCCCCCTTCCCGCTCCGACCTTGTTCTCTGCGCTGGTTGCCGGTTTGATTTCCTGCGCCCACGGTCACTCATCACCTATGCAGGGTTTCGATGATATGTCGGACCTTCGGGCACTCGTCGTATCTGCTTTGCAGGGGCTGACGATTTGGGGCAAGTGCTCCGAGCTCCCCGCCACCCTCTTCGGCTTGCTAGAGCGCGATGGGGTTGATATCACTAAGCAGCAAGTGGTATCCACGCTTTCCCGCTTCTTTCGCGACGACGGCGTGAAGCTGCAGAGGGGGGCGGTTTTGTGTGTAGAGCAAGTGGCCACCGCACACCTTCCCTCTACGAAAGAGGTGCAGCGCAAGGGGAGGCGCAAGACCACGGAGTACTGCGTGCACGTCGGTCAGAAGCGATGCCCCTGCTTCCCCAGCACTGCTGCCCCCACGACGGCTGCTGCCCCCTCATCGCCGACGTCACCTGATGTGCCCGACGTCTCCCCCCTGCCACCCGAGACCGGCTTGCCGAGTCCTCCCCCTGCGCCTGACTCCCCCACCTCCTCTGCTGCTGCGGCCCCTGTGCCTTCACCTCCGACCGATGACCCCCTCCCCCCGCTGTTTACAAACCCTGCTCCTCCCTCTACTTCTGCTGCCCCGACTCCTCAGCCTTCCACCCCCACTACTCCCGACTTGCGAGTGCCCAGAGGCATTGACAACATTGGGGCGTCATGCTACGCGGCTGCGACCCTGCAGTACTTGTTTGCCAGCCCACTTGTCCGCGCAGTCTTCCTCGCGAATGCACGGTCTTTGCAGGATAGTGTCGATGAGTCGGGAATTGCCAACCTCAATGCACTCAGTGTCCAGCAGGCATGCCTCCTTCAGGAGTCGGATCGTATGCAGTCTCTGGTCAGCCTGCTCGAGAAAGCGTGTGATGGCAAGAGGACCCTGGTGCGGCCCACTGCTCTGCTGACCTTGTCGCCAGCACAGTTCCAGAGTGGGGCGAGTCAGGAGGATCCCGACGACTTTCTGAGGCTGGCCCTGCTGGCCCCGCTTCGGGACTACGACGACCTCGTGCACCAGAAGACGGTGGTTCGGTGCCTGCAGTGCAAGGCGGAGTCGGTGACGCCGCAGCATTTCCTGCTGTACCCGGTGTCGATTCCGGAGAGACCTGATGCCCTGAGCTTCGAGCAGCTCCTCCTCGGGTCGATGTGGGCATCCGAGGAGATGGATTACGAGTGCGATGCCCGGTGCCCTGGTGCGAAGCGCGCCATCATGAGTCAAGAGCCTGTCCTCATCCCGCGTGTCCTGATGGTGCAGTTGGTGCGCTTCCGCCACGACGGCCACACCGCGCGGAAGATTTTCACCCGCACGGATGTCCCCCTGGAGCTGGATGTTGCGGGTAGGGCGTACTCTCTCCGCAGCGTCGTGGTCCACGACGGGAAGAGTGCCCAATCTGGGCACTACACCGCCTACTGTCGGTACGGTGATACCTGGCGTTGGTACAACGACAACCAGGTCGTCAAGATTGCCAGCATGACGAAGACCTGCGCCAGGTTGAAGAGGGACAAAACCCCGTACCTCTTCCTGTTTGAGGAACAGCTCCCCCCTTCACCTTCATCGGCCGGAACTGCAACACCCCTCCCGCCCGCACCGAGGCCGCCTCCAGCCGCACCTGCACCACCGCCACCACCACCTGGGGTTCCCGCACCCCCCACCGCCGTAGCTGATGCTTCAACGCCCGGAGACTCCACACCGAGGCCGCCTCCAGCCGCACCTGCATCTCCGCCGCCACCACCTGGGGTTCCCGCACCCACCACCGCCGTAGCTGATGCTTCAACGCCCGGAGACTCCACACCGAGGCCGCCTCCGACCGCACCTGCATCTGCAGCTCCGCCATCTCCGTCTGGGGTCGCCCCCTGCGCCCCTGCTGCAGCTGCTGCTACAACGCCCGGTGTTACCACATCCCCCGGATCTGCGACGCAACGAGCGGCCACGGGGTGGGCCACCGACAAAGTGTCTTTTCTGAAGGGGCTGTTTCAGGCCTATAAGGATGTGGTTGGCGGCTCCTCCGGCTACTCCCGGTTGGCAAAAATCCTCATGAGGAAGCCGTTCCTCTGGACCCAGGAGCATGTCTTCTGCGGCAATAGCAAGGGCGACTACCACTCCAGGCTCAGGCACAAGCTGTCGGACTTCAACGCCGCTTTGGGCAAGAAGACGCACGGCACGGTCACCCCCCTCGCATTCCCTCCGTTGAAAAACGACGGATTGCCGTTGGCGGACTATGTGTTCGAGCGCTGCAACCGCAGCAGGGCTGACACGGCTGACAGGCTTGTCAGCCAGTACTTCTGCAACCCCAAAGAGGCGAATACCCAGGCGAGGGCTTGCTACGACAAGCACACCCGTCCTGGTGGCAGGGGCGACGGCTCCAACGACTCCGACGTGGTTGCGACCCCACCCTCAGTCCCAGCAGCCGCATCCCCCGGTTCCGTTGCAACAACAACTGACGCCCTCCCTCTGTCGGGCATGTCGGAAGCGTCCGTGCAGTATGTGGTCGATAAAACGATCCATGCGTTGGTGAAGGAAGGCACTCTCGCCTACGCCCCCTCTCCGCTGAAGTCTGAGCGCGAGGAGGTGCTGTCCGACTCTGACTTGGGCACTCCTCAGGCCAAGCGTGCCAGGGTGGAGGACAGCAGGACCGCCAAGCGCCCCCTGACGGAGGCTGCTGAAAGCGCAGTCCCCAAGAAGCGCCAGCGGAAGGGGAAAGGGACTGCAGAGGAGAAGCCGAAGCCTGTCGTCACCCCAAAGACTCTCCCTGATCCCCTGACTGCGGAGGACTTCGACAAGAAGGGACCCGCCGAGCGGATTGTGTGCGGCTTCGAGACCGGCCGTAACGGCGCGGACCCCCGGCCGGCGTACATGGACCGTCGCCTCCTGAACGGTCCGGATCTGACGGCCCAGATCAAGGCCGCAGATGCGGCGTACAAGGGGCTCTGGGAGGCGCTCCTTGGCAGCTTGCCAAAACCGGAGAACCCAGCCCTCAAAAAGCTGGCTTCGGGGTTCGCCTCTGGGACGCGGTTCCAGGATGTCTGGCGTGCCGAGCATGTGCGGATGTGGCGCGAGCATCCGAAGCGGTTTGACCTGAGTCATCTCGCGGCGGAAGGTGTGCGCTTTCCTCCCGGCGCATGGTTGGCGCTTCGCCCGGGGCAGGGTCATCGGCCGCTGCAGGTGCAGCGCCATATCTTGCGCAAGGCTGCGGCAGCAGCCCGCCGGGGAGCCATCCCAGCAGGCACCATCCACCCAGAGGCCCCCATCCCCTACATGGACCAACAAGCGAAGGTGCTGGCGCGCCGGTCGAAGACCAAGCAGGAGGCTGCTGTGAAGGCCATCTTCGTCTCCGATGAGGTGGGGGGGGTCGTGAAGCCGGGCAAGCGCAGCAAGGAGATGGAGGCGAAGTGGAAGAAGGCGAAGCGCCTCCTGAAGAAGAAGGACGCGGCTGCGGTGGAAGCTGCTTCCCAACCGGGGGCTGGCCGTGGGCGGAGAGACGGTATCTGCGAGCAGCTTGCCACCGTGCAAAAAAAGCTCTACGACCAGTACATCTCTGAGAAGGACGACCCCAACATCGCCCATCCACTCGTCGGCAAGCCCCTCTCGCAGATCGTCGAGGAAGGCCGTTCCACCTTCAACTGGGACGAGGCCTGCAAGGGGCGTGTGCGTGAGCTGACCGGCCTCAGCGAGTGGCAGGTGGTGCTCCTGTATGAAAAGTACCAGTCGCCCAACCTGTTCACCCCCCACCACCTCCTCCTCACCCTCCACCACCTCCGGCGGAAGCCGATCCAGCGCCTCCTGGCCGCCCCCTTCTCCTTCTCCGACATGGATCCTGCCCGGGCGAAGGTCTACGTCACGGAAGGGTTGGAGCACCTGTTCAGGAACATGAACGAGGTGGAGAACGTGCGGGATACGTCACACTGCGACCCCTACAACCACGCCCCTCTCTTCCCCGCTGTCACCCACATCCTCGATGTCACCTACATTCCTGTGGCGCGGGGGGGTGTAGACTGCGGCAACCTGAACTACTCCAGCTATTACGGCAAGGATGTAGTGAAGGTGCAAGTCGCCATCAACGCCTACGGCTTGGTATCGTACGTCACGGGTCCCCACCCAGGTTCAGAATCGGACTCCAGCCTGTGGGGTACGAGCAAGGACACCTCCCACGCCTTCCACCCCAACCTCGACGCGCACCACGTGGTTATGGGAGACGGGGCGTACGCCGGTGCATGGCGTTGTGTGATTGCCACAAGGCGGGTCGGCGGGACCGGGGACGAGAACCGGGTGGGGCCGCTGCAGCAGTCGATCATGCCCCGGGTCGACTGCCGTGAGTACGACGGTGCTCACAACCTGATCCGGATGCGCGTCGAACGTGCGATCGCGAGGCTGAAGGTCTTCCGGATCTTGACGTACCAGTGGCTGCGTCTCACCACCGTCAACGATCTCAAGGAGATGACGGCATGCGTGAGCATCGTCGCGAATTTGCACAATTTCATGTGTAAATACGCCCTCCCGGAGCTGCCAGTCGGGCCCTACCCCAACAAGGTGACTGACTTCGTGCCTTGCAGGGGCGAGGCGCCTACACCTGCTGAGGATGAGGAGGACGCGGAGGAGGGCACCCCGAGGAAATCGTCTGGCCGCACCCCCCAGGTGCCCGACACCTCAAGGCAGGGCGACGAGGACGAGGACGACGAGTACGATTTGGAGACGCTTACCGCAGAGATCGCAGGGGGCCGCAGCGTGAGCGACCCCTTTCCGGTGGAGGCGGAGGAGGAGGGCGACGACGTCATGGATTCCCTCCTCGATGCGACACGGAGTGACGATGAGTGTGCAGAGTGGCATGACCTGTGAGTTCTTCTTCTGGGAGGTTGAGGGGGTCCGCGGGGCGTTCTCTTGCGTTCTGGATTTCTGATGGCGTCCACTTCTTTTTGTTCGGTTCTGTGTTAATACTAACAGAGGGTTACACGGGGTTGCCGCCCAGCACAAACGGCTGTATTCGTCTTATCTTCCTCCCTGCGTGGCCCATGGTCGCTTACCAGTTACCGTGCGCCACAAGGCATAATGCACCACAGTGTCGTGCAACGGGGCTGGGCCCACTATCCCAAAATGTGCCCGCAGCATGGCGGTCGCTTCCCTCATTTTCCAAGGTCTAGCGAGGTTCTTCGAAGGTTCTGGGGAGCGGTCATCCCTGAAGCAAGCGGCGCAGAGCGCGTAATGCCTCAGACGGCCTGTGGCACCCCCCAGAACAGCCCTGCACCTAGCTTCGCCCTGGGGAAGGGTCAGGAAGGTTCGCGTGCCACGGGGCACCCTTCTCGTCCCCTCTGAGGCTTGAAGAAAGCCTGGGACCGCGGGAAAAAAAATTTTGGGGTCCAAAATAGTGCTCCCAGCTAGGGGCCACCCAACTCCCCACCCTTTTTTTTGCCTCCGATTTGTATAAATTTCTGCCCATTTTGCCCTGCACCAGCCTGCACTTTTTTGCACCGGCTAGCGAAGACCCCCTCAAGCATTTGCACATAACGGTGGAAGCCTCCAATGCAACACTCACAGCATAGAGGCCAAGTGTTTCTCGGAGGATTTGGGCGCACAAAGAACTCTCAGCCTACCCTCGGGTTTGCTGCTCAACTTGCTTCTCAACCAGGCAGACCACAGTGTGTGGTAATGATCCAAGTGAAGCTAAAGGAGCCTGAACTGAGGAGACGCTTTGGGCGCGCTTTCCCTTGGGGGGGGTATGAGTGGAATGGTTGTTCCACGCGAGTGTGATTTGGTGCGCCGGCCGGCCTGTCAATCAGAGGAGGTATGGTGGTTCGTCAACTCTGCGAGATGGGCGCAGCACTGCAATGCTGCATTGGTCCTAGTTGCGCTGTGTGTGCAGGGGGTGGTAGGGGCTGGGGGGTTGCAACAGAGGGCTTGAAAACCCGACTTCATTAAGAGTGTGGGTGTGGTGCACACGGCACAGTGTGGCATCAAGAGCTCAAGCGAAGACAGAAGCAACAGGTGAAAGAGGGCGGGGCTGAACAGACGCACACCTTCCCACACGCGACCTGATTCCAAACGATATCCTCCCCAATGATGCACCCGGCCCCTCGCACGTTGGCCTCTTGTCGGGTGACGCAGTGATTTGTTTGCAGCTCTCCTGTTGCTTCCCCCACACCGCACCGCCCCACAGCCCCCCCTCTCCCCCCCCTCCCCCCATATCCAACACATCTGCCCAACCCAGCTGCGTGCTTCTCTCTGTGGTGTGTTGGGCTGCAACGATGCTCCGCGCTGCACGATGCCTCCCTGAGGATCGGGTGCGTGCGATAGAGGGTGCGAAGGCTGCGACATACGAGGCTGTGATGCTCAGCATCCGCCGCGACTGCGGCGACGGCAGCGGCGCATCCACCCCTGAGGCCACCCTGTCCTACGTCCTGCAGGCACTCAAGGCCCTGGCGGTCTGCAAGCTCGCACCCTCCGACGAGCAGCGCCTCGAGGCTGTGCGGTACCTCTCAGGCCGCCTCCTCCCCGCCATCGACCACCCCCTGCTGCTGCGCGATGCTGTCATCCGCCTCACAGCACTCCTCCTGACTGAGATGGGCCCCGACACAGCCCTGCGCAGGTCGTACCGCCCCCGCCCTGAGCCCTTCTTCGAGCTGATCGACAGACTCTTCGTCAAGAAGCACGCTGACCCGACAGACGAGGAGTCATCAATGCTAGGCCCGATGGCGAAGCTGATGGGGTGTGTCTCTGAGTTCTGGGAGGACCCTGAGTCAGCCTGCAGCAGCCTTCTCTCGCGGTACCTGAGTTATGCCCGCACCCGGCACAACTGCGCCTTCCTGGTGATGCTGGAAGGGTTGCCGCTGCGCCACATCGCGCAGGAGCAGGTCGAGCAGATCCTCGACAGGCTGTGGCGCCTGGTGCAGCGGGGTATCTTCATGCCTTCCTTTATCATCCGTCTCCTGATGGCGGAGTGCAGTGCGCTGGAGGACCCTGCGGTTCCCACGCCATGTGCGTCGCTCTACTCGCACCGGGATGTGATCTACTACAGGTTGCAGTGCTTCGTCCCTCTGGAGGCAGGGCGTGTCGTCGTCGCACAGATCTGCGGTCTCCTCGCTGTGCTGGAGCATGCGAAGGAGGGGAGCATGAAGTATCTTGAGTACAAACTGCAGAGGGGTGCCGACTTCCCGCAGTGGCTTGCCATGCAGAGCATCCAGGTTGAGGCGCAGCATCAGAAGCGGCTTGGGGTGATGTCCGATACCTCGGATGTGCTTGACTCTGACGAGGAGGACGAGGATGTCGACGCGGATCATCACGCCGGGGTGCAGGGGTCCTTCGTGAGGAGCTACGCGCAGCTGGCCCTGCCCGCCTGCCACGCCCTGCTGCTGACCTCGCCTCTGCAGGGCGCACAGACTATGCAGCGCCTGCTGCGGCTTGACCCCACGACACTCCCTGGCTTCATCGCCATCATCAAGGAGGTCATCGCTTCGGGGAAGTTCAGCTGTGACGTCATCTCTGTCTGCCTCCGTATGATGTCGCCCTTTGCCACCGTTGTCGGGTCCCCTGAGGAACGGGTGTGGCTGCGGGCGGAGGTGCTGCGCCTGGTGGATATGGCCAACTCGGAGGTGACGCTGCAGTCCTCACTGCATGCGGTGGAGCAGATCTGCTCGCTGGAGGCACTTGCTGGCGAGGAGGCGTTGGCGTGGGGTGTGTCTGTCTTCGAGAAGCTTCTGGAGCTGTGCAGCATGAACATCGGCACCTGCAACGACATCGCGTCGAAGATCCTGTTCAACCTGGGGCAGGCCGAGGCACAGAAGTGCTGCGACATGGTGTCGGACATCATCGACAACAGGCACCACGAGGAGGAGAAGGTGGTGGACGCCTACGCCGGAATCGCAGGGAAGTGTGCCGACCGCAACCCCAAATGGGCCATGGGGCACATCCAGCGTCTGGTGGAGCGAGTGCGGAGGGAGGTTGCGGCACCGATCGCCACCCTGAGGTGGCCTGTCGCCTTCCTTGATGCGATGCTGTTCGAAGGGAGCGGGTCCTTCCCGGGCCTGGAGGACATCCGTGCAGCTGAGGAGTGCATCGAGCTGGGCAACAGCATCCTGACGCACGACGCTGAGGACATTCCACGCTCATGCCTGGGTGGCGAGTTGCTGATCACTGCTGCCAACACCCTCGACACCCACTGGAGGAAGACCTACATGACTCACGACGTCGGTCCGGGGTCGTCACCCATCTGTCCCGCTGGGGAGTGCGGCATCGTGTGGGCGCAGTCGACAGATGCTGCAGCAGCTGCGGCGGGCACCGCGCTTGTGGCGGCTTGCAACACGCACCTCGGAGGGCTTGTGGAGCGGATGAAGTCACAGGGCTCTGTGGGGGGTGCGGACGCCCTTGCCTGCTACCACTACGTCGCGGCGTTCCGGGATGTGCTGCACTCGCTGAGGGGGAGCAGCTGCATGCTGTCCGATGCGTTGGGGCGGCTTGTGTTCCCGCACCAGGTGGACGTGTCGGGCGTCACCGTGTCGCGTGATGACGTCGTCGAGCTGCTGCTGCGGGTCTCCGCCCCTGCCAAGGAGCAGGACTCGGCGAACGGTGCCGCATCCTCGCAGCCGAAGAAGCGGGCCCGGCTCAGCTCCAGCGCCGCTCCCACCTCACAGGACCCATCAACACCGCCACCAACGCGCCCCGACAGCCCCAGCTTTGCCGCGGCCGATCAGCACAAGATGCGCATTGCCTTCATCGTCTACCAGTTTGTGGCGCAGTATTTCGGTCGGAGTGAGAACGCTGCAGAGAAACGCATCAACGCTTTCGCGAGGGGTCTCGTCCCTGGCGGTTCGTGCATCCGCGTCGTGGCACTTGGCCAGGCACTTCCTTATGAGTGCCGCCTGCGCTACATGCTGGGCCCGCTGGTCCCGCGCACCTCCAATGAGGTGCGCCTGGTCCGCTCCCTCGCGTCGATGGCCTGCGGTGGTGGTGCACTGGACCAGACACGCGACACGGCGTTTGAGGTGCTGACGAAGCTGCTGCAGCGCGGCTACCTCTATGACATCACGCCTGTCGTGGAGGAGTGCCTCAGTGTGGCACGCGCAGCACCCACCGAGAAGCAGGTGCTCCTGGCCTCCCTGGCCCTTCTCGGGGACGCCAGTGTGGTGCTGCGCCTGTGGAGCTTCCGCACGCTGCTCGCCCCACTCCTCCGCTTCTGGATTGCAGTTGTCGCTGCGGATGAGGAGGTCGACGAGCAGCTGACGGGCTTCCTCTGCGACTTCTTCTGGAACCCCATGCAGAGTCAGACACTCGCCGAGGACGTGGGGCCTGAGCTCCTGGACATCACACTGCAGTGCCCACACAAGGAACGCGCCGCTATCGTCATGTCCGGCATGCTGCGCCGCACAAACAACCCCGAGAGGCACGCCGCAGTCCCCGTGAAGGTTGTGGTGCACCTCCTCCGCATGTTCTGCAGCGACATCCCCAGCGTGCGCAACGCTTCAACTGCAGCTCTTCTTTCTGCCTTCTTCCTGAAGCGGTCTTCCATGCATGAGATCCGTAGCGACATCCTCGAGGTCTGCACACTGCAGTGGCTCCGCTCCTGCATGACCCTGCACAGAGAGGAGGGTGACTCTGCCGACTTCTCCATGAAGGCACGTGTGTGGAAGGCACTGTTCCTGGCCCTGGGGGATACCTTGGTGGATGTGGCGCGTGACGCCTACCTCAACGTGTCGCGCGAGAACCACATCAACGTGTTCGAGATGGTGGCTGGGCTGCTGAAGGCGCAGAAGCATGCGCCTTCCTCGGACCACATCGCCTTCGCCCTGCATCTCTTGCAGCAGGGGAAGGAGCTGGGGGAGCAGGAGGTGACGGAGGTGCTGGGGACCGCTGTGTCGTTCGGGGCAGGCGGTGTGCGAGGGGAGCACCCCACAGCCCTGGACAGCTTCGTCCACTCGTACATGGAGAAGTGCCGCGGGGCGCAGGCGCACATCAGCATGCTCCTTGTGTCGACGACGTACCTCCGTGGGCTGAGCAGGCGTGTCGACTCGCACCTCTCTGCCGCTGTGGACCTGCTGCGGCGCGTCACATCGCAGAGGCGGCTGCTGGACAACGAGGCCTGCCGGCAGCGGTGCGGCGAGTTCATCTCGCAGTGCTTCGCCTTCACTCTGGGGAGCCACGTCGACGCCGAGGTGTACGATGTGCTCAACGGGGGCATCTTCAGCGAGCTCACGCTGGAGACATCCGAGGTTCTGCTGCACGTCTCCCGCGGGTCGCGGCAGTACATGATGGCACTTGCCCCGCTGGTCCCGAAGATCTTCGAGGCGACCGCCCTGGTCGCAACGGAGCGCTCCGGCTACTCCGAGGGAAGTGCTGAGCTGTCTGCGGATCTCGTGCGGTGCGGCGCATCGGCGCTGATCGCAAGCCCTGAACACCTGCTGCAGCTCCTCACTTCGTTCAACGCCATCCCGCGCGAGACGTGGCACCTGCGGAAGGTGCGGACCCTGCTGGACCACCTGCTGCGGGGAACAGGGACTGTGATGGGGTATTGCCAGCTGGGCAAGCCGGACGTTGTGGCGGCGCTGGATGCCATCGTGGCGAAGGTGATGTCCGAGAGCCAGAAGACGCCTGCCGCCCTGCAGACGGCCAGCCTGGTGGCGGTGGCCCTCAGCGCCGTGCACAGGCCCAACAAGGCGGAGCAGCTGCAGCGGTTCCTCGAGCAGTCGCGCAGCGACAGCGGGGCGCTGAGGCGTTCCGCCACGCTCTGCCTCAAGAGCATTGCCGACTCGGAGTACCCGCTGGCGTCGGAGCACACGTGGGGTGCGCTGCGTGGCCTCAGCGAGATGCTCGCTGACGCAGACGTCGAGGTGCGGCAGTCCGCAGAGTCGGCGATCCACGCCTGGTCGGGCATGCTGCGCGAGGACCCTGCCCTGGCAGCCCACCTCCAGCCGGTGATTGTTGCCGAGGGGCTGAAGCCGGCAATCGACTCCGCTTCCCACGCGTCCCATGTTTTCTCCTGATGTGTGCGTTTGTGGTGGCTGCTGGGTCTGCGCAGAGTTCCGGATGCCGCGGTGGGAAGAGCAACAGCCGCAGCTCTTTCCGTTCCGACGTTCTGTTTTGCCCTGATTTTGGTGGTGTTTCCGCAGTACTTTGGCCAGATCTGGCGGGTGATTGTCGACCTGTGTGGCACCTTGTCTACGGGCGAGGCACTGCAGAGCGTTATGCAACAGACACAAGGGGGGGTCGAGACACGTGCAGCTTGTGCGATGTGGCAGCTGTCAGTTTGTAGCAAACGAGCTTGGCACCGGTATGGTTTCCGAGCAAGGAGCGCGTGTGGGCGTTGGGGTGGGGGTGGGGATGAGGGGCAGTGATTGTGGGATTGATTTTTTGGTAAAACACACCCCGTGTGGTAGAGAAAATACGGCAAGAGTCTCGGTGGGTCGGAAGAGCAGATGGTTCCCGCAACAGCTCCCGGGGAGCGGCGGGTATTTCGCATAGGATGCCGGATGTGTGAACACGTTTGTGCGGTTTGCCCTGTGTTGTGTGAACATATGTGTATGTGTGTGTGTATGCTCCACCCAACCCGACACATTTTCTGTACTTCAGACAGGTAAGGTCACTCGACACGCGGGGGGGGGGTTTTTTGTGTGTGTTTTTTCTGCCAGCCGACATCACTAGCGCCAGCGAGAAAAAAAAACGCGTGACGAGTGACGGGTTGAGGTGGAAGCGATCAATGCAAAAATCATCTGAAAGGAAGACTCGAGAGACTGCTGCTGTATTTTTGGCAAACGCACCGTGCTGCTCACGGGAAGCGTTCAGAGCTAGGAAAAATGATGCAGTGGGCGCAACGATCGAGCAGTCCTGCACGTCCCGTGGGTGACCAGAATGTTGCACAAGGAAAGCAACAGAATCCCGGCAATACGTTTGAGGTTATTGTGCCCACAGCGCCACCGTGCTTCCTTCCATCATGTGCAAGGTGGCGGTGGGTGCGGTCAACCAAGACTCTGTGTCTCCTCTTCTGTGTGCTGAGTGAAGCGTGTGGGGAGGGATTTGATCATTACCGGGGGTGGGGCTGTGGGGGGGGGGGGGGGGCGGAGCATGCGCAAACCTGAGTTATGAGTACTAGTTCAATAGGAAGGGCTGAAGGGGGTTGTGCAGGCATGCGTGTTGGGGTGGGCGTCGCCGTGGCTGCACGGCACAGGCACCAACGCAGGTTGTGAAGAACACGACCCGAAAACCACCAACGTATATTTCCTGGTGAGGAAGGCATTCGCTCATAAAATGTAGGACGGCGAGATGAGAAGGCGAGCCAGTCGCCTCTAAAGAGAGACATAAATTAACATACAGTGGCGACGTTCCCCGCTACGCCTCACGAGCAAAACCAGTCCCGGGTCGGCATGTTTGCAATGTGACCAGGGGCACCTCTCGTGGCGCTGCATTGTCTTATCGCATCTGAATGCAGCAAAATTATAGCGTTTGTAGCGGTAGTGGAGGGGCATTGCAGAGGGGGGCACGGCCTCCTTACGTTGCGCGGGTCAGCTGTTGTCACGCGGTGACCCACAGACGGGACAGGCGCCACGTCATTGCCTTCCCATTCCCCCGCGCCTTTCTGCAGCCCTCGCTGCGACGGCGACACTCTATTTCTAACCTTTTGTGTGTTGCCGAACACTGCTTCGGCACTGCATGCGAACATGTTGTTTATGTTGTTGATGCAACAAGCAGATCGATGTCTGCGGGTTTTTCTCCCCCCCCACCTGCCCCAGTCGGACACCCAAACTGTGAATGTCCCAGTGACGGGGAACACCCTCACCCACCCTCCATGGCATTGCCGAACGTCGAAACGCTAACACCCACCTTTGCCTCACTTCCGAAGTTTCGAAGGTTCGCAGTCATGATGCCCCCAGCCCCACCCTCCACACCCAACCCCACCCCACCCATCATGTCTCTATACTTTTGCGCGCACAACATACCGGCACATCAAAGGCCGAACAGATCTTGACTGTACAACCTGCATGTCGGGTGAAGGGAAGCCAGCCCTACTAGTTTGCCTTTTCTACTTCACTACCCCCCCTCAGCGTATTTGGTTGTTTGGCTCGTGTGTCATGAAGGTGTCGCTTATGTGCTGACTCACTGTGGTCTGCACTGAACACTGAATACTGAACACGGGCGAGGAGGTGTGTGAAAGTCGTCAAACACACAATCAAGCCCGGGTAAGGTAAATTCCAACAGCGGGGGACTTCACACTGTGCCAAAAGTGTGTCGGGTTGCAGCCTATATTGTGAGGCGGCACCCTTTTCTGCACTTTAAAGTGAAGGCCACAGGGTAGGGTAAATGTCAACAGCGGGGGGCCTCGGATCTACAGTGCAGAAAGGTGAACCGCCTCACAACAGAGGTTGCAAGCCTGACGCACTTTGGCACAGAATCAAGGCCCCCAGCGACGCTTTTTTCCGATGTCATGACCGGCAGCCTTTTCGAGTTGGAGACACCCCTCGAGCCCCACCTCCGGTGACCCCAAGGTCCCATATTAACGGGCTGTGTCATAGTGACGAGACTCCTCAGCGCATCTGTGTGTGTTTCGTGTCGCTGATTGCAGCAAGAGTGTGTGCTTCCCCCAGGGTGGAGGGTGTGACGAGTTGTTTGGTGGTAGCGCCGACCCATCGATGAGAGATTCTCCCACTGCTGGGTAGAGGGTGGGGGAGGTGGCACTGCAATACTGCATTGGTCCTAGTTGCGCTGTGTGCGCAGGGGGTGGTGGGGGCTGGGGGGTTGCAACAGAGGGCTTGAAAACCCGGCTCCATTAAGAGTGTGGGTGTGGTGCACATGGCACAGTGTGGCATCAAGAGCTCAAGCGAAGACAGAAGCAACAGGTGAAATAGCAAGGTGTACAGCGGAAGGGGGTGGGGTGTGAGGGGGGGGGGGTAGGGGAACTGGACCCATCCCAGCAGCTCTGCGCACGAATTGATTCGCAACAACAAGTCGCGCACGGATGAGCTGGCCACACCGTCCCCGCCCGCGCCCCCTCCTCAGGTCGGCACTTTCTAGGTACAGCAAGTGACTTGGTTGCGGCTCACTCCCGAGATTCCCACCAGCTGCCCCTCGCCTCTCCCCCCCCTCCCCCCATATCCAACACATCTGCGCAACCCAGCTGCGTGCTTCTCTCTGTGGTGTGTTGGGCTGCAACGATGCTCCGCGCTGCACGATGCCTCCCTGAGGATCGGGTGCGTGCGATAGAGGGTGCGAAGGCTGCGACATACGAGGCTGTGATGCTCAGCATCCGCCGCGACTGCGGCGACGGCAGCGGCGCATCCACCCCTGAGGCCACCCTGTCCTACGTCCTGCAGGCACTCAAGGCCCTGGCGGTCTGCAAGTTCGCACCCTCCGACGAGCAGCGCCTCGAGGCTGTGCGGTACCTCTCAGGCCGCCTCCTCCCCGCCATCGACCACCCCCTGCTGCTGCGCGATGCTGTCATCCGCCTCACAGCACTCCTCCTGACTGAGATGGGCCCCGACACAGCCCTGCGCAGGTCGTACCGCCCCCACCCTGAGCCCTTCTTCGAGCTGATCGACAGACTCTTCGTCAAGAAGCATGCTGACCCGACAGACGACGAGTCGTCGATGTTCGCCCCACTGGCGAAGCTTCTGGGGTGTGTCTCTGAGTTCTGGGAGGACCCTGAGTCAGCCTGCAGCAGCCTTCTCTCGCGCTACCTGAGGCATGCCGACACGCGGCACAGCGACGCCTTCCTGATGATGCTGCAAGGGTTGCCGCTGCGCCACATCGCGCAGGAGCAGGTCGAGCAGATCCTCGACAGGCTGTGGTGCCTGGTGCAGAGGGTCACCTTTAGGCCCCGCTTCATCATCCGTCTCCTGATGGCGGAGTGCAGTGCGCTGGAGGACCCTGCGGTTCCCAAGCCATGTGCGTCGCTCTACTCGCACCGGGATGTGATCTACGCCAGGTTGGAGTGCTTCGTCCCTCTGGAGGCAGGGCGTGTCGTCGTCGCACAGATCTGCGGTCTCCTCGCTGTGCTGGAGCATGCGAAGGAGGGGAGCATGACGTATCTTGAGTACAAACTGCAGAGGGGTGCCGGCAGCTCGGAGTGGCTTGCCATGCAGAGCGCCCAGGTTGAGGCGCAGCATCGGAAGCGGCTTGGGGTGATGTCCGACATCTCTGAGGCTGTGCTTGACTCTGACGAGGAGGACGAGGATGTCGACGCGGATCATCACGCCGGGGTGCAGGGGTCCTTCGTGAGGAGCTACGCGCAGCTGGCCCTGCCCGCCTGCCACGCCCTGCTGCTGACCTCACCTCTGCAGGGCGCACAGACCATGCAGCGCCTGCTGCGGCTTGACCCCACGACACTCCCTGGCTTCATCGCCATCATCAAGGAGGTCATCGCTTCGGGGAAGTTCAGCTGTGACGTCATCTCTGTCTGCCTCCGTATGATGTCGCCCTTTGCCACCGTTGTCGGGTCCCCTGAGGAACGGGTGTGGCTGCGGGCGGAGGTGCTGCGCCTGGTGGATATGGCCAACTCGGAGGTGACGCTGCAGTCCTCACTGCATGCGGTGGAGCAGATCTGCTCGCTGGAGGCACTTGCTGGCGAGGAGGCGTTGGCGTGGGGTGTGTCTGTCTTCGAGAAGCTTCTGGAGCTGTGCAGCATGAACATCGGCACCTGCAACGACATCGCGTCGAAGATCCTGTTCAACCTGGGGCAGGCCGAGGCACAGAAGTGCTGCGACATGGTGTCGGACATCATCGACAACAGGCACCACGAGGAGGAGAAGGTGGTGGGGGCGTACGCCGGAATCGCAGGGAAGTGTGCCGACCGCAACCCCAAATGGGCCATGGGGCACATCCAGCGTCTGGTGGAGTGGGCACGGAGGGAGGTTGCGGCACCGATCGCCACCCTGAGGTGGCCTGTCGCCTTCCTTCAGGCGATGCTGTTCGAAGCGGGCGGGTCCTTCCCGGGCCTGGAGGACATCCGTGCAGCTGAGGAGTGCATCGAGCTGGGCAACAGCATCCTGACGCACGACGCTGAGGACATTCCACGCTCAGACCTGGGTGGCGAGTTGCTGATCACTGCTGCCAAAACCCTCGACACCCACTGGAGGAAGACCTACGTGACACGCGATCTCGGTCCGGGGTCGTCACCCATCTGTCCCGCTGGGGAGTGCGGCATCGTGTGGGCGCAGTCGACAGATGCTGCAGCAGCTGCGGCGGGCACCGCGCTTGTGGCGGCGTGCAACACGCACCTCGGAGGGCTTGTGGAGCGGATGAAGTCACAGGGCTCTGTGGGGGGTGCGGACGCCCTTGCCTGCTACCACTACGTCGCGGCGTTCCGGGATGTGCTGCACTCGCTGAGGGGGAGCAGCTGCAAGCTGTCCGATGCGTTGGGGCGGCTTGTGTTCCCGCACCAGGTGGACGTGTCGGGTGTCACCGTGTCGCGTGATGACGTCGTCGAGCTGCTGCTGCGGGTCTCCGCCCCTGCCAAGGAGCAGGACTCGGCGAACGGTGCCACAGTCTCGGAGCCGGAGAAGGGCAACTGGGACCCTGCGATACCGCCACCCGCACGGCCCGACAGCCCCAGCTTTGCCTCAGCCGATCAGCACAAGAAGGGCATTGCCTTGGCCGTCTACGTGTTTGTGGCGCAGTATTTCATCGCGGGCGAAACCGCTGAAGAGAAAGGCATCAACATCTCGGCGAGGGGTCTCATCCCTCGTGGGTCGTGCATCCGCGTCGTGGCGCTTGGCCAGGCCATGTCCTATGCGTCATGCCTGTGCTACATGCTGGGCCCGCTGGTCCCGCGCACCTCCAATGAGGTGCGCCTGGTCCGCTCCCTCGCGTCGATGGCCTGCGGTGGTGGTGCAATGGACCTGACACGCAACGTGGCGCGCGGGGCGCTGACGGAGCTGCTGCAACGCGGCTACCTCTATGACATCACGCCTGTCGTGGAGGAGTGCCTCAGTGTGGCACGCGCAGCACCCACCGAGAAGCAGGTGCTCCTGGCCTCCCTGGCCCTTCTCGAGGACGCCAGTGTGGTGCTGCGCCTGTGGAGCTTCCGCACGCTGCTCGCCCCACTCCTCCGCTTCTGGATTGCAGTTGTCGCTGCGGATGAGGAGGTCGACACATGGGTTGGGTTCTTTCTACTCCATTTGTTCAACAACCCTCGGCAGAGTCAGACACTCGCCGAGGACGTGGGGCCTGAGCTCCTGGACATCACACTGCAGTGCCCACACAAGGAACGCGCCGCCATCGCCATGGCAGGCCTGCTGCGCCGCACAAACAACCCCGAGAGGCACGCCGCAGTTCCCGTGAAGGTTGTGGTGCACCTCCTCCGCATGTTCTGCAGCGACATCTCCGGCGTGCGCAAGCTGTCCGCCACAACTTTCCTGTCTGCCTTCTTCCTGAAGCGGTCTTCCATGCATGAGATCCGTAGCGACATCCTCGAGGTCTGCACACTGCAGTGGCTCCGCTCCTGCATGACCCTGCACAGAGAGGAGGGTGACTCTGCCGACAAATTCACCATACGGGCACGTGTGTGGAAGGCATTGTTCCTGGCACTGGGGGATACCTTGGTGGATGTGGCGCGTGACGCCGACCTCAACGTGTCGCGCGAGAACCACATCAACGTGTTCGAGATGGTGGCTGGGCTGCTCAAGGCGCAGAAGCATGCGCCTTCCTCGGACCACATCGCCTTCGCCCTGCAGCTGCTGCAGCAGGGGAAGGAGCTGGGAGAGCAGGAGGTGACGGAGGTGCTGGGGACCGCTGTGTCGTTCGGGGCAGGCGGTGTGCGAGGGGAGCACCCCACAGCCCTGGACAGCTTCGTCCACTCGTACATGGAGAAGTGCCGCGGGCCGCAGGCGCACATCAGCATGCTCCTTGTGTCGACGACGTACCTCCGTGGGCTGAGCAGGCGTGTCGACTCGCACCTCTCTGCCGCTGTGGACCTGCTGCGGCGCGTCACATCGCAGAGGCGGCTGCTGGACAACGAGGCCTGCCGGCAGCAGTGCGGCGAGTTCATCTCGCAGTGCTTCGCCTTCACTCTGGGGAGCCACGTCGACGCCGAGGTGTACGATGTGCTCAACGGGGGCATCTTCAGCGAGCTCACACTGGAGACATCCGAGGTTCTGCTGCACGTCTCCCGCGGGTCGCGGCAGCACATGATGGCCCTTGCCCCGCTGGTCCCGAAGATCTTCGAGGCCACCGCCCTGGTCGCAACGGATCGCTCCGGCTACTCCGAGGGAAGTGCTGAGCTGTCTGCGGATCTCGTGCAGTGCGGCGCATCGGCAGGCCTGTTCGCAAACCCTGAACACCTGCTGCAGCTCCTCACTTCGTTCAACGCCATCCCGCGCGAGACGTGGCACCTGCGGAAGGTGCGGACCCTGCTGGACCACCTGCTGCGGGGAATCGGGGCTGTATGGATGGGGTACTGCCAGCTGGGCAAGCCGGACGTTGTGGCGGCGCTGGATGCCATCGTGGCTAAGGTGATGTCCGAGAGCCAGAAGACGCCTGCCGCCCTGCAGACGGCCAGCCTGGTGGCGGTGGCCCTCAGCGCCGTGCACAGGCCCAACAAGGCGGAGCAGCTGCAGCGGTTCCTCGAGCAGTCGCGCAGCGACAGCGGGGCACTGAGGCGCTCCGCCACGCTCTGCCTCAAGAGCATTGCCGACTCGGAGTACCCGCTGGCGTCGGAGCACACGTGGGGTGCGCTGCGCGGCCTCAGCGAGATGCTCGCTGACGCAGACGTCGAGGTGCGGCAGTCCGCAGAGTCGGCGATCCACGCCTGGTCGGGCATGCTGCGCGAGGACCCTGCCCTGGCAGCCCACCTCCAGCCGGTGATTGTTGCCGAGGGGCTGAAGCCGGCAATCGACTCCGCTTCCCACGCGTCCCATGTTTTCTCCTGATGTGTGCGTTTGTGGTGGCTGCTGGGTCTGCGCAGAGTTCCGGACGCCGCGGTGGCAAGAGCAACAGCCGCAGCTCTTTCCGTTCCGACGTTCTGTTTTGCCCTGATTTTCGGTGCTGGGTCTGCGCAGGGTTCCGGACGCATCCGTTGCACAAGCAAACACATTCCGTACGCCCACTGTGAAGTGGTAGGGCGCTTTCTGATACTCTCCACCAACGGGAACCTCGTGCAATGAAGGAGGATATGGAAGTCAAGGTCTGCAGGCACACAGATTGTGCGCGCGTTTTCACTCTGTTACCTCAAGCAATGAAGGAGGAAGTGGAACGCAGCGAAAGCAGGTCCGATTTGTTTACGCATGCGTCGTGCCGCAATTGCAGCGCCACATCTCACAGGTCGAGGTGTGTGCGTTTCACCACAACCTCCCCCCCATTCCACGGTTCAACAGGATACTCGGGCTTTGTTTCATTGATGTTCCAGAGCGCCCGCCTGAACGCTCGCAACACATTCTTCGACCGCTCAAAAGAGCCACTTCCACTCTGCCGCTCATTCTCTACTGTTTGACACTTCGTTTGATGCGTTGACGCTTCCACACACTTACAAGCCCACTTGCCTGATGAAGGGGGTGGTGCATACAGCACCTTTGGCAGAACGAGGCTGGGCCACCTGGTGCCCTCCAAGTGCTGTCAGAGTTCAAAAGTGGGGTGCCAAAAGTCCATCCGGACCGGAATTACCCCCCTACGACAGCACCGGAAGAGGTCACATTGGTCTCCACCGTGCCACCCCCGTGTTTCAGCCCCCCTGTGTTTAGGCCCCCACCCCCGTGTTTAAGCCCCCCCCCCCCCCCCTGGCCGAGATTGGCCTCCAGGGGGGGGGCCTAAACACGGGGGGGTCCCAGGTAACATTTATTCTGTAGGGGACGGTATACGTGTGTGCTCCCAAAAGTAATCCGCTCGAAGAAATCCCGAGTGCTCGAAAAAATGGGTCGAGCGCTCCCCTGAACTGTGCATCCCCATCCCCGTATTGAGTGGTCCGTGTCTGCTGTATTCTGTTGTCCTCAGCTTTGCACCAAGCATGGTGTCGGCACGAAGTTGTTGCTGATGCAACAGCAGATAGTTGTCTTGCGGTTGCGGGTCATCTCTCCCCCTGCTCCCCCCGTCTTCTGTCGTAAGTGGCAGTACCTCATGTTGTCTTCCTCTTGTCCTTGTTTGCTTCCTGGTAGTCATGGATGGTGCACGATAGGGACATGGCGCGAAGTGCAAGAGATTTTGCGTCGTATCGTGAATCACGTCATGAGGTACTTTTTGGTCACGCCGCGATAACGGGGTGACCGACATTGAACGCCCCAGTCTGCTTCTGGAGCTTCTCCACCATCCTGCTTGTCGTGAACACGTGATCAGCAACCCACCTGCATTTTGGCGTGGCCAGAGATTCAGTGCCTGGCTGCCGCCGACACGACAGTCTGCAGCTCGTGTTGTGGACTCGGGGCCAGATGACGACGTCTTCATCCCTTCCCCTTCAAGCTAAGCTCAACCCTCCTCCTGCGAGGCAGGCCCTGCCTTCCTTGTCAACATCTTCGGGATCTGATGTGTGTGCCCGGGAAGCAGGGACAACGATCTCCTTCCACTCTCGCAGGGAGTAGTGAGCTCTGTGCACTGTGTGTGGCAGACTGTAGTGTGTTAGGTTTGGCCGAAAATGGAGTTGGGACAATCTGAGGCAAGCGTGTGTGTGTGTCGCCCGTCCCCCTCTTGTACCGTGCAGAGGAGGTGCGAAACCGTTGGTGTCGCGTAGAGTGGGAGTAGGATAGTGGGGCCGGTTCTCACGTTGTGGCCTCGAGGGGACACCGCGCGGTGCCATTTCACTAACCCAAGCTACAAGACTCTCGCGGACGCAGCTCTGCTGTGAGTATCACAGTGTCGAGCAATCCTCGCACCCACTCTCGATGGTATTGTCGAATGTCGAAACACTAGAACTATCCCCACTTGCCTCACTTCTGAAGTTTCGAAAGTTTGAACCTTGTACCAGACACACCTGTGTGTGTCAGAGGAAATGCGACGGGCGCACGACAGGATTCGGTTCGCGGCGGTCCCCTGCGGCAGACCACCCCCACCCCAGCTTTCCATGAGCCATGCTGCACGCCACCTGCACACCATCTCCCGTGCACCCCCGGGCCCACTCCGTGGCCCTGGCCACGCTTTTGAGACAAGCGCACTGTACTCACGGAAAGCGTTCACCGTCCCACCACCCCACCCCCCTCCCCATATCCAACACATCTGCCCAACCCAGCTGCGTGCTTCTCTCTGTGGTGTGTTGGGCTGCAACGATGCTCCGCGCTGCACGATGCCTCCCTGAGGATCGGGTGCGTGCGATAGAGGGTGCGAAGGCTGCGACATACGAGGCTGTGATGCTCAGCATCCGCCGCGACTGCGGCGACGGCAGCGGCGCATCCACCCCTGAGGCCACCCTGTCCTACGTCCTGCAGGCACTCAAGGCCCTGGCGGTCTGCAGGTTTGCACCCTCCGACGAGCAGCGCCTCGAGGCTGTGCGGTACCTCTCAGGCCGCCTCCTCCCCGCCATCGACCACCCCCTGCTGCTGCGCGATGCTGTCGTCCGCCTCACAGCACTCCTCCTGACTGAGATGGGCCCCGACACAGCCCTGCGCAGGTCGTACCGCCCCCGCCCTGAGCCCTTCTTCGAGCTGATCGACAGACTCTTCATCAAGAAGCTCGCTGACCCGACAGACGAGGAGTCATCGATGTTCGCCCCACTGGCGAAGCTTCTGGGGTGTGTCTCTGAGTTCTGGGAGGACCCTGAGTCAGCCTGCAGCAGCCTTTTCTCACGCTACCTGAGGCATGCCGACACGCGGCACAGCGACGCCTTCCTGATGATGCTGCAAGGGTTGCCGCTGCGCCACATCGCGCAGGAGCAGGTCGAGCAGATCCTCGACAGGCTGTGGTGCCTGGTGCAGAGGGTCACCTTTAGGCCCCGCTTCATCATTCGTCTCCTGATGGCGGAGTGCAGTGCGCTGGAGGACCCTGCGGTTCCCAAGCCACGTGCGTCGCTCTACTCGCACCGGGATGTGATCTACGCCAGGTTGGAGTGCTTCGTCCCTCTGGAGGCAGGGCGTGTCGTCGTCGCACAGATCTGCGGTCTCCTCGCTGTGCTGGAGCATGCGAAGGAGGGGAGCATGAAGTATCTCGAGTACAAACTGCAGAGGGGTGCCCACAGCTCGGAGTGGCTTGCCATGCAGAGCGCCCAGGTTGAGGCGCAGCATCGGAAGCGGCTTGGGGTGATGTCCGATACCTCGGATGTGCGTGACTCTGACGAGGAGGACGAGGATGTCGACGCGGATCATCACGCCGGGGTGCAGGGGTCCTTCGTGAGGAGCTACGCGCAGCTGGCCCTGCCCGCCTGCCACGCCCTGCTGCTGGTCTCGCCTCAGCATGGCGCAGAGACTATGCAGTGCCTGCTGCGGCTTGACCCCACGACACTCCCTGGCTTCATCGCCATCATCAAGGAGGTCATCGCTTCGGGGAAGTTCAGCTGTGACGTCATCTCTGTCTGCCTCTATGCGATGTCGCCCCTTGCCACCGTTGTCGGGTCCCCTGAGGAACGGGTGTGGCTGCGGGCGGAGGTGCTGCGCCTGGTGGATATGGCCAACTCGGAGGTGACGCTGCAGTCCTCACTGCGTGCGGTGGAGCAGATCTGCTCGCTCGAGGCACTTGCTGGCGAGGAGGCGTTGGCGTGGGGTGTGTCTGTCTTCGAGAAGCTTCTGGAGCTGTGCAGCATGAACATCGGCACCTGCAACGACATCGCGTCGAAGATCCTGTTCAACCTGGGGCAGGCCGAGGCACAGAAGTGCTGCGACATGGTGTCGGACATCATCGACAACAGGCACCACGAGGAGGAGAAGGTGGTGGACGCCTACGCCGGAATCGCAGGGAAGTGTGCCGACCGCAACCCCAAATGGGCCATGGGGCACATCCAGCGTCTGGTGGAGCGAGTGCGGAGGGAGGTTGCGGCACCGATCGCCACCCTGAGGTGGCCTGTCGCCTTCCTTGATGCGATGCTGTTCGAAGGGAGCGGATCCTTCCCGGGCCTGGAGGACATCCGTGCAGCTGAGGAGTGCATCGAGCTGGGCAACAGCATCCTGACGCACGACGCTGAGGACATTCCACGCTCAGACCTGGGTGGCGAGTTGCTGATCACTGCTGCCAAAACCCTCGACACCCACTGGAGGAAGACCTACGTGACACGCGATCTCGGTCCGGGGTCGTCACCCATCTGTCCCGCTGGGGAGTGCGGCATCGTGTGGGCGCAGTCGACAGATGCTGCAGCAGCTGCGGCGGGCACCGCGCTTGTGGCGGCGTGCAACACGCACCTCGGAGGGCTTGTGGAGCGGATGAAGTCACAGGGCTCTGTGGGGGGTGCGGACGCCCTTGCCTGCTACCACTACGTCGCGGCGTTCCGGGATGTGCTGCACTCGCTGAGGGGGAGCAGCTGCAAGCTGTCCGATGCGTTGGGGCGGCTTGTGTTCCCGCACCAGGTGGACGTGTCGGGTGTCACCGTGTCGCGTGATGACGTCGTCGAGCTGCTGCTGCGGGTCTCCGCCCCTGCCAAGGAGCAGGACACGGCGAACGGTGCCGCATCCTCGCAGCCGAAGAAGGGCAAAGGTCGCATTGCCTTCAGCGTCTACCGGTTTGTGTCGCAGTATTTCGGGCTCAGCTCCAGTGGCGCTCCCACCTCGCAGGACCCAGCCGATCAGCACAAGATGCGCATCGCCGTCATCGTCTACCAGTTTGTGGCGCAGTATGGCTGGCCAGGTGATAACGCTGCAGAGAAACGCATCAACGTCTGGGCGAGGGGTCTCGTCCCTGGCGGTTCGTGCATCCGCGTCGTGGCACTTGTCCAGGCTGTGGCCTATGAGTGCCGCCTGCGCTCCAGGCTCGGCCCGCTGGTCCCGCGCACCCCCAATGAGGTGCGCCTGGTCCGCTCCCTCGCGTCGATGGCCTGCAGTGGTGGTGCAATGGACCAGACACGCAACGTGGCGTGCGGGGTGCTGGCGACGCTGCTGCAGCGCGGCTACCTCTATGACATCACGCCTGTCGTGGAGGAGTGCCTCAGTGTGGCACGCGCAGCACCCACCGAGAAGCAGGTGCTCCTGGCCTCCCTGGCCCTTCTCGGGGACGCCAGTGTGGTGCTGCGCCTGTGGAGCTTCCGCACGCTGCTCGCCCCACTCCTCCGCTTCTGGATTGCAGTTGTCGCTGCGGATGAGGAGGTCGACGAGCAGCTGACGGGCTTCCTCTTTGACGTCTTCTGGAACCCCATGCAGAGTCAGACACTCGCCGAGGACGTGGGGCCTGAGCTCCTGAACATCACACTGCAGTGCCCACACAAGGAACGCGCCGCTATCGTCATGTCCGGCATGCTGCGCCGCACAAACAACCCCGAGAGGCACGCCGCAGTCCCCGTGAAGGTTGTGGTGCACCTCCTCCGCATGTTCTGCAGCGACATCCCCAGCGTGCGCGACGCTTCAACTGCAGGTCTTCTTTCTGCCTTCTTCCTGAAGCGGTCTTCCATGCATGAGATCCGTAGCGACATCCTCGAGGTCTGCACACTGCAGTGGCTCCGCTCCTGCATGACCCTGCACAGAGAGGAGGGTGACTCTGCTGTCTTCCCCATAATGGCACGTGTGTGGAAGGCATTGTTCCTGTCCCTGGGGGATACCTTGGTGGATGTGGCGCGTGACGCCTACCTCAACGTGTCGCGCGAGAACCACATCAACGTGTTCGAGATGGTGGCTGGGCTGCTGAAGGCGCAGAAGCATGCGCCTTCCTCGGACCACATCGCCTTCGCCCTGCATCTCTTGCAGCAGGGGAAGGAGCTGGGGGAGCAGGAGGTGACGGAGGTGCTGGGGACCGCTGTGTCGTTCGGGGCAGGCGGTGTGCGAGGGGAGCACCCCACAGCCCTGGACAGCTTCGTCCACTCGTACATGGAGAAGTGCCGCGGGGCGCAGGCGCACATCAGCATGCTCCTTGTGTCGACGACGTACCTCCGTGGGCTGAGCAGGCGTGTCGACTCGCACCTCTCTGCCGCTGTGGACCTGCTGCGGCGCGTCACATCGCAGAGGCGGCTGCTGGACAACGAGGCCTGCCGGCAGCGGTGCGGCGAGTTCATCTCGCAGTGCTTCGCCTTCACTCTGGGGAGCCACGTCGACGCCGAGGTGTACGACGTGCTCAACGGGGGCATCTTCAGCGAGCTCACGCTGGAGACATCCGAGGTTCTGCTGCACGTCACCCGCGGGTCGCGGCAGCACATGATGGCCCTTGCCCCGCTGGTCCCGAAGATCTTCGAGGCCACCGCCCTGGTCGCAACGGATCGCTGCGGCTACTCCGAGGGAAGTGCTGAGCTGTCTGCGGATCTCGTGCAGTGCGGCGCATCGGCAGGCCTGTTCGCAAGCCCCGAACACCTGCTGCAGCTCCTCACTTCGTTCAACGCCATCCCGCGCGAGACGTGGCACCTGCGGAAGGTGCGGACCCTGCTGGACCACCTGCTGCGGGGAACAGAGACTGTGATGCTGGGGTACGGCCAGCTGGGCAAGCCGGACGTTGTGGCGGCGCTGGATGCCATCGTGGCTAAGGTGCTGTCCGAGAGCCAGAAGACGCCTGCCGCCCTGCAGACGGCCAGCCTGGTGGCGAGGGCCCTCAGCGCCGTGCACAGGCCCAACAAGGCGGAGCAGCTGCAGCGGTTCCTCGAGCAGTCGCGCAGCGACAGCGGGGCGCTGAGGCGTTCCGCCACGCTCTGCCTCAAGAGCATTGCCGACTCGGAGTACCCGCTGGCGTCGGAGCACACGTGGGGTGCGCTGCGTGGCCTCAGCGAGATGCTCGCTGACGCAGACGTCGAGGTGCGGCAGTCCGCAGAGTCGGCGATCCACGCCTGGTCGGGCAGGCTGCGCGAGGACCCCGCCCTGGCAGCCCACCTCCAGCCGGTGATTGTTGCCGAGGGGCTGAAGCCGGCAATCGACTCCGCTTCCCACGCGTCCCATGTTTTCTCTTGATGTGGTGTGATCGAGATAGTGGAAGCGATCAACAAGTACAACCACTCTCTCTGAGATCTCAGAATTCTACCTCACCCCCCTTTTCCCGTTTCTATCCTCCGACACAAACAGAGCCTCAAGAATTTTGATGTGTGCGTTTGTGGTGGTTGCTGGGTCTGCGGAGGGTTCTGAAGGGGGAGAGGAAAGGTCAGGGCCAGATACTGTATAAAGGCTGCTGTCTCGAGAGAGGAATGAAGGCCCAGGGACGGTTGGTGTGTAACGCTGCTGTCTCGATTGGTGTCCGGCTGGAGGGAAAGGGCTCAGGGCCAGGTGGCGTGTAGACGCTGCTGTCTCGGGAGAGGTACGGTATTCGGCAGAAGAGGTCACATTGGTCTCTGCCGTGCCACCCCTGTGTGTTAGCCCCCTCCCCGACCGAGAATGGCCTCCAGGGGGGCCAACAAGTCAACTAAACACGGGGGGTCCCAGGTAGAGGGAATACTCTCTGAGCCGGCTGGCGTGTAACGCTGCTGTCTAGAGGGGAAATGCTCAGAGCTGGATGGGATGCTGCTTGGTGTTTATGCTTTTGTTGACCGCTTCCAGCATTCCCGTACCCGTTTTGAGTGGCTATATCCCATTGTCCTCAGCTTTGCACCAAGCATGGTGTCGGCACGAAGTTGTTGCTGATGCAACAGCAGATAGTTGTCTTGCGGTTGCGGGTCATCTCTCCCCCTGCTCCCCCCGTCTTCTGTCGTAAGTGGCAGTACCTCATGTTGTCTTCCTCTTGTCCTTGTTTGCTTCCTGGTAGTCATGGATGGTGCACGATAGGGACATGGCGCGAAGTGTTCGGCAAGGCATTTTGCGTCGTGATCGTGAATCACGCATGGTATATTTTTGGTAGAACGCGCTAATCACCCGCTCGGGCGAGAAGTGTGTTACTGGGGGGGGGGGGGGCAAATAGTTGTGGGGGGGGCAAATTATAGCGGGGGGTCAAATAATAGAGGGGTACGGAAATCGGCGGTTTTGGCGGCGCACCTGGCCGAATAATTGAGGGGGGTGTGAGTCATTTTTTTGCATCCGTAAGTGGTGCTCGCAGGCACCCCAGAGCCAAAATGACCCCACCACGCTCCGCACAGATCCCAAACGTTCAAAAGAACGGGGTTTTGGACACCCATGACCAGTCCCTGAACCAGACCCAGGTTTCATGGGTGAAGCTTGGCACCTCTACCACCATGACCCACTACGATCTGCACAAATTCCAAACGTTCGGAATATCGGGGTTTTGGAACACCCAAAGAGGGGTCCCGCTGGGTGGGTAGGTGGGGTGTTCGCTGCCCCCAGTCACATCCTCTGAGGATCAGCCTCTGACCCACATTTCTAGATGAAGTTTGACACATCGACCCAGCTGATTTGGAAAATCGTGGATTTTTTTGGCATATAAGACCGCTCAGCCCCGCCAAACTCGGATCAAATCAGGTGGTCGACCGACAAAACGATCCCACTCCGAGCCGCACAGATGCCAAATATTCAAGAGCGCGAAACTTCTACCCCCCAAAAAGCAAATAGTGGAGGGGGTCCGAAAACCCCCATTTTCGTCGGCTGGCACGGTGAATAATAGAGGGGCCCTCTAGTATTTGCCCCCCCCCCCCCAGTAGGCCTGAAAAGGAGCTGTGGCAGCAATGTGGACGTGTTTCTCTCATCATTTGCTTCACTGCTTTATCAGTACCTTTTGGTCACGCCGCGATAACGGGGTGACCGACATTGAACATCTCAATCTGCTTCTGGCTATTCTCCGCCATGTTCTGTTTGTCGTGAACACGTGATCAGCACCCAACCAGGTTACCTGCATTTTGGCGTGGCCAGACATCCGGTGCCTGGCTAAGCTCAACCCTCCTCCTGCGAGGCAGGCCCTGCCTTCCTTGTCAACATCTTCGGGATCTGATGTGTGTGCCCGTTTCAGGGAAGCAGGGACAGCGACTCTCGCAAGGAGTAGTGAGCTCTGTGCACTGTGTGGTGTGTTCGGCCTAAAAAGGAGTTGCAGTCAGTTGGGACAATCTGAGGCAAGCGTGTGTGTGTGATAGGATTCGGTTCGCTGCGGCAGACCACCCCCACCCCAGCTTGCCATGAGCCATGCTGCACGCCATCTGCACACCATCACCTAGGCACCCTTGGGCCCACTCCGTGCCTCTGCCAGCACACCACACACATCCTCCCGAGTGCAGAGCGTTTCTGGAGAACTATCACAACAATGCAGCGTACCGCCGCCGTTGCCCTGCTTGCTGTGGCACTGTGTGCCACGCCTGCCATGTCTAAGGAGCTGCACAACAACTGGATCTACTTTGACTCCAACGCGACGGCAACGGTGGACTTCGCTCTGGACTCATACAAGGTGACTTCTGGGCAGCCATACGACGGTGTGCACTCCGAGAAGGAAGGCGTGTGCATCAGGGCTGGGCGTCACAAGAGCACGGAGGTGGCGGCGGAGTTTGTCTACGGCATCACTCTTGCCAGTGTGCTTGCGACGGAGCACTTTGTTGACGCCCTGCCCCACGAGCTGAACTTCGCAGTCTTCGGGAACCTGACGATCACTGTGGCGAACGAGTCGGTCACGTGCAACAACTTCCGCATGGCCCAGGGCCACTACTCCACCCACAACAACTGGTGGATGGGTGGTGCCGAATGCGCAAGCGTCCCCACCACAGGGAAGATGTCGTGCCTCTGCAGCAAGCGCAACGTGGAGTTCCACTCCGAGTCGAAGTCTGACCGCATGTTCGTGCTGTTCTGATCGCAGAGCAGTCAATCTCACCACCCCTTGCCCCCTTCCACGAGTGATGTGCATTCCCTTGTCGAGTGATTTTTTTTGGTAAAACACACCCCGTGTGGTAGAGAAAATACGGCAAGAGTCTCGGTGGGTCGGAAGAGCAGATGGTTCCCGCAACAGCTCCCGGGGAGCGGCGGGTATTTCGCATAGGATGCCGGATGTGTGAACACGTTTGTGCGGTTTGCCCTGTGTTGTGTGAACATATGTGTATGTGTGTGTGTATGCTCCACCCAACCCGACACATTTTCTGTACTTCAGACAGGTAAGGTCACTCGACACGCGGGGGGGGGGGGTTTTTGTGTGTGTTTTTTCTGCCAGCCGACATCACTAGCGCCAGCGAGGAAAAAAAAAAAGTGAGAAAAAAAAAAGTGAGTGGGAGGTGGAAGCGATCAATGCAAAAATCATCTGAAAGGAAGACTCGAGAGACTGCTGCTGTATTTTGTTCCTTTATAGCACAATGTGTCCAAACAATCCCAACTGAACGTGAATGCTGGTGCGTTGCCCACCGCATACAGCTGCAGAACGACGCCCTTCAGCCTGTCTCAGGCTGACAGGCGGTTGTCTTGGAGGGCTGACAATACCATTTCCAACAGAACGACAGCGATTCGGCCTTGGTACGGCCGGGACGCACAATACCAGCAATGAGAGATGTAACCAGAGGAAGCACGAGCCGCCCACCAGCCCCTGCCTCTCCCCCCCGCTCTTGTAATCATAGACGATCCTGTGTTGTGTCATCTGGGTTTGTCAAGCTTTGAGCAGTGTCATATCAATCTTCAACTCTTGAGACTTCAGGACGGGCGGGAAGTGGGTTATGTCAGGGAGGATATCCCTCAACACTGGCTGCGGCCCGCAAATCCGCTGAAGGTAGGGATGCTAGTTTCGACAGTGGTCATGTGCCTGGTGCTGGCAGCAGAGCCGCAATGCCCTACTGACAGAGGTTCATGCAGTACGCAGTATGGGGGTGTCTATTCGACGAGGACCCCACATCTTGCCTGCAACACGACCAACTGGATGATCCACGACTATTGTTACATGCTGTGCCCGATGCGTCTCGTCATCACAGACCCGCCTGAGCTGCGGACGTGGATGTGTGCGATGGACAACATCTTCGAGCCGTACGCACCCGATGCGCACATCGACCTTTACCACCGGCTGAACAACCAGGTGCTGGATCTGGAGGCTGTGGGCCACCCTGGTGTGGGGTCGACGCGGCGTGGGTGCGACACAGCCGCCTACGCCTGGGGCAACAAGACGGTGGCGGGGAAGATTGCGATGGTGCGGCGAGGCGGTTGCACCTTCGCCACGAAGGCGCTGCAGGCGCATGCCGCACAGGCGGCGATGCTGTTCGTGGTGGACTACTGGCCGTACTACACGTGGCGTGACATGCGTGGCAGCACTGCAGGCATCGAGACGTTCCCTTCCTTCTTTGCAGCGCGGCACGAGGCTGACTATGTGCTTGCCGCCATCGACAGGGGTGTGAAGGTGAAGGGGAAGTTCCAGTACCAGTGCAACGACATGCCGGAAGGCTACCTGGGCAACCCACAGGACTACCCGTGGGACTCGTGCGGGTCCAACCAGGCAGCACTCTACGACACCTGTCTGAAGGAAGGTGCACCGGAGCCGCTGTGCGAGGTGTGCACGGTGGAGCTGCAGCTGCCGGGTGCAGAGAAGCTGTGCCTGTTCGGGAATCAGCTGCGGCCACGGAAAACGGAGAACCTGATGCACACGTCGTGGGACATGCCGTACACCGCACAGCAGGACGAGGTTGTGTATGCAACAGAGCTTGCCAACAGGGGCTGTTCTGTGTCGGACTACGCAGGGATGGCGGGCAAGATCCTGCTTGTGCCTGAGACGGGGCGGTGCACGTTGGTGATGACGGTGCGCAGTGCACAGGCGGCTGGCGTGAAGGCGTACATCCTCATCACATCGACGTACTACTTGCAGTGGTACCATGTCCGTGCGTATTCACACCACGTGCACATCCCTGTGCACACAGTGGACTACCACGCCACACCGAAGCTGCAGGCGTTTGTGGCGAACGGTGGCGGGCGCCACATCCCCGGGTCTGGGTACGCGCTGGATGCCATCACCTTCACACACGGTGTGTCGCCACCGACAGATGCACCGACGCCTGCTCCAGTGCCAACAGTTGTTCCCGTGCGACCTGGGCCACAGCTGGACACCTCGCCTGACTTCGAGCTGTCTGCAGGGACGGCTATATGCATCGCTGTGATCTGCATCGATGTGGCGGTGCTCGGTGTGCTGTTTGTCCGCCAGCGGCGTGGCGCAGTGCAGCTGCCTGCCGAGGTGCGTGTCAAGACCTTCAGCATCCCGTTGAAGGTGGCGAGCATGGGGCTGAGCCTGACGCTGCTGATGCTGATTGCGATTGTCACCTTCTCGCTGACACGCGTTGCGGGGCAGGAGTCGACAGACAAGGCGATGGACAGCGGGCATGCTGCAGTAGGTCTGGCGTACGACAGCTCCGAGAAAATGTCACTCCAGTACAGCCGCTCTTTACTCGTATTTTGTTTGTGATGCGTTGACGCTTCCACACACAAAACCTCAACTCCTGTGATGGGGGAGGCTAGTGGTGTGCGGAGCACGTTTGGCTGTGGTAGAGTGACATTTTCTGCTCACAAGTGTGCGTAAAAAAACACGGTGGACCTGTCGGACACAATCCGCAGCAACGTGATCGACCGTGTGCTGGTGCTGCTGCAGAAGGAGATCTTCAACATGGAGTACAAACTCAAGATGGTGCAGGACTTGTTCTTCGGGTTCAACGGGTCGTGGGCTGAGTTCGATTCGAAGTCTGTGTTCCTGATGCGTGTGCAACGCAATGTCGACTCTTCTTTTGAGAAGGTGCAGCTGCAGCTCTATACAACACGCGGGTTCTTCATGAACCGTGACTACAAGACAGACGACAGGCCTGACCCCGCTCGGAAGGACGGTGTCGTCGGTACTGTGTCAGAGACACAGGAAGGGTGGCGGTACGGTGTGAATGGGTGGGTCGAGAACTACATCACACGCGAGTTTCACTACGGGTGGACGATACCACCTTACCAGGAGAATGCAAGCCGTATCCTTGCAGGCAACATCGGCGACCCACTTGCAGTCACTGCTGGCCAGCCACTCGGGCACACCACTTGGATGGCAGGCAGGCTCACCTTCCCGCTTCGTTTGCAGGTGTACCACCCGATGTCGGCGTTCCGACCTCTGTACGGTGGTGAGGGGCAGTACCACGGCACCATCGAGGTGTTGGCGCAGCTGATCCACTTCATTAGCCAGGTCCTGCATCCGAGTGGACAGTCAGACGCCACCACATTAGTAGTCCGACTGGCCGACGGTATCATGCAGAACAGTTCAGTGATTGTGTTCGACGCGAGAGACAAGGCTATCCTCGGTGCGCACAGCATTGGGACCACAGCATCGCGGGTCGAGGGGTTTGCCCAGGTGGAGGAGATCGAACCGATCTACGGACTGTACTACATGCACTCGCACCCCAGCATCAAGGTGACAGCACTCGCCAACTACCTCGACTCTGTGGAGGGGTGGACAGAGCACGAGGGTGTGTTCGACCAGAAGGACTACTTCAGCGAGCAGCCGTTCCTCACTCTTGCGAAGATCACCGCGTCTGGTGGGCGTGCTGCCGACACCGGTGTGCACAACTGGGATGTGGAGATGCGTGACGGTGCATGTGGTGCGTGTGTGGCGTACGACGCACAGCTGCAGAAGGACGTGCTGGTGTTCGACGGTGCGACCACACTGCACATCTACAGGAACATGACGCGGCGCACACCTGTCGTGGCACAGTCGCAGGTGAGCAAGCCTGGGGTGCCGTGGCGCAGCAGGTACGAGGCGTTTGCGGACACGTTGACGCACGCGGATGCGACGGAGTGTGTTGCAACCACATGGCGCACAACAGCAACAGACTCTGCTAAGCGGTGCCTGCTGCGCCACGATGTGTCGATACAGCCGAAGTTTATGGTGAGCATACGCATCCGTCCCGACGTGGCGTACACAGAGACAACACCGCACGCCACCACGCCTCGCCTGTTCAGCGACTCGCTTGTCGGCGACGCCAACATCCGGCTGTTTGCGAACGGGCAGCTGTACCTGTTGGTGCTGCGGTACGGGTGCCGCACGAAGGCGTATAAGGGAGGATTCCCTGTGCATGTGTGGACCACTGTGACGGTGGTTGTGGGATCCAAGCGGTGCGGTGTGTATGTGAACGGCTCACTGTACGATGCTGCAGACGACAGTCGCTCCGCCTTTGGACAGGACAAACGCTATTTCGATGTGCGCCTCCACGCCAACCCTTACCGAACGGGCCAGTTCTTCAAGGGGCGGATCGACAACCTGCAGGTGTTCCGGCACGCTCTGAACAGCAGGGTGGTGGCGTCCCTGCACACACATGACAAGATGGTGCGGTATGTGCCCAGCAGGCGGTACTTTGCGCAGACGAAGACTCTGGATATGAACGGGGATCTGCGTGAGGGTGCCAAGTGGAGTGTGGCTGTGATTATCCCACGTGACGACATCATGCGCGTTGTGGATTCGAATAGACGCTCCTCTCTGTCAGCCGTGCGAATCGAGAAGAGCAACATGAACAAGGAGCTGGCGCAGAAGGCGAACGCGACGATCATGGTGATTCTCGCGATTGCGATGACATCTGTCTTGGTGTTCCTCGTCTTCAACAACCTGATGACACGTCCCTTCGAGCAGACGGCCGCTATCATGGCACAGGCGGCTGTGATGCGGCTGGACAGCGTTCCACGGGGTACATCACTGATCACAGAGCTGGGTGCGATGAACACAGCCATCCGGCTGATGCTAGAGAACCTGCGCCTGTACAAGAGTTTCATGCCGCAGTCGGTGCAGCTTGACTCTGATAGCACAGACGCAACAAACGCTTTCTCTGCGTCGCTGTGCAGCCAGCATTCGGGCGATAGTAATATGTCGTTGCGATCCTCCGCCTCACACTCAAGTGCAGCAGACGCGGTGGGGCAGAAGCGGCAGCTGCAATGCTGTCTCGCCAGGAAGCGGTTCACCTATGTGGTGCTGAACGTGCGGGGCTGGCACGCGAGGATCAGCGGGATTGCGGAGGAGGCGACCATCACCCTGCACGCAGCCCTGCTGGACACTGTGTTGCACAGCTTCCTGCAGCACAAAGGCGTGAGCGAGGTTTTCTGCGGGGACCGTTTCACGGGCTCCTTCAACGCGGCGAAGGTTGCGTCGCAACACAAGGTGCTCGCATGTTCGTGTCTGCTGCGGTGTGCTGCAGACCTGACCCAGCTGTCCCTCACCACCAGTGCGGCTGCCGTGTCGGACGAGGGGCGTGTCGGCAACATCGGAAACGCAGCGATGCGGCGCTTCTCCTTCCTGACTCCTGTCATCACATGGGGCCACGCGCTGGAGCGCTTCTGCTGCATGCTGGACGCAGGGATTGTGGTAGACCCTGTGGTACACTGCGATGTCAGCCTGACCATGTCACTGCGGCTGGTGGATGCCGTGTCCTTCCGCAAGCTCACAGACATGCCGGTGTATGTGCACCAGCTTGTGTGCCAGAGAGACGTTGCTTCACCAGACGAGTGGATGTACGAGCTGGATCATGCAGAGAAGCGTGATCCACTGCGTGCGTGGAACACCTGTGCCATGAATATTGTTAGCGGCGACTTTGCGGTATGTCTAATGGCGCTTAAGATGCTGCCACTGTGTGCACTCTTGCAGGACGCTGATATGATGGCATCTGAGGTGGACAAGGCACCGCTGTTGGTTGCCCGCCTGGTTGAGGCTTTCAGGATGCGAACCTTCGAGCCCTTCACGATGATGCTGCACTGACCATCAGACTGATTATTGAGCCTCACGGGATGGCGATGGCTCCTGACTGTCTGAGGGCTTCGAAACCAGTCGACAGACAAGCTCCCAACAGGAATGAATGATGCTGGAGTGGAAATGTGAGTCGCGCTTTCCAGCGTCGCTGGCCTTTCCTTGCGGTTGCGGCCCTTCTTTCTTAAGTGCGTGTATTTTTTCGACTGGGCTTTGACACTCAGTGGAGGGGGTGTCATATTCCGCGTCTTTATTCCCGTCTTCATCCAGGGGGGGCCCTCGCTATGGGGTGCTCGTCAGTGCCTTTTGGTGCATTTCCTGTTGAATTTCGCTGGAAACTGACGAACTTGTCGAAGACTGACGAAGCATAACGACCAGCGAAGACCCCCCAGGCGAGGGGTCTTATCCGGGGTATTCCCGGGTCATTCCGAGAGTCTTACCTGAAGTGCAGAAAGGGTCAAAATTTACTTCTCTTTTGCACATAACACACCTGTGTGGTACGGGAAATGCTACGAGGAACGCGATGGACTCGGGACTGCTGCTGGCCTCTCTTGCTATGGTTTACTTATGTTTCGTGCTCCACCTGCTCCACCTCATTCTGCACTTCAGATGATCCACTTCACGTGGGTTACGGGGTTTGGGACAACGATGATATGTTGTGTCCGACGACAAGGTAAGGTAAGCTCATCGAGGTACACCAAACCGGAGTTGTCAAATCAAAAAAGACACACCGCCCGAGAGGCAATTGGTGTGACACAACAGCGATGACACAACCACTCTGCCCGAGGGGGCGCGTTTTTAGCGACCGAGACCTCCTCTCCTGACTGAGGGACACACGATCTGACCGTCCGAGAGACGCAGCATTCTACCCTGCCCGAGGGGCACCCACTCTCCTGACCGAGAGACACGCAGTCTTGCCCGAGGGGCACCTGGTTTCCTGACCGAGACAATATTCTGCCCGAGGGGCACTCACTCTCCCGACCGAGAGACACGCAGTTTTGCCCGAGGGGCACCTGTTCTCCTGACCGAGACAATATTCTGCCCGAGGGGCACCCACTCTCCCGACCGAGAGACGCAGCATCTCGCCCGAGGGGCACCTGTTCTCCTGACCGAGACAAAAAATTTGCCCGAGGGGCACCTACTCTCCCGACCGAGAGACACGCAGTCTTGCCCGAGGGGCACCTGTTCTCCTGACCGAGACAATATTCTGCCCGAGGGGCATCCACTCTCCCGACCGAGAGACGCAGCATCTCGCCCGAGGGGCACCTGTTCTCCTGACCGAGACAATATTCTGCCCGAGGGGCACTCACTCTCCCGACCGAGAGACACGCAGTTTTGCCCGAGGGGCACCCGTTATCCTGACCGAGACAAAACTATGCCCGAGGGGCACCCACTCTCCCGACCGAGAGACGCAGCATCTCGCCCGAGGGGCACCTGTTCTCCTGACCGAGACAAAAATTTTGCCCGAGGGGCACCCGCTCTCCCGACCGAGAGATACACAATCTTGCCCGAGGGGCACCAAATCCCGACCGAGAAGACGACCCTCACACCATGCTCGTGTCAGGTCTCAAGAGGGCCGAAGCCGCGGTTGAGGACAACAACACCCCCACGCACTGGTTCTAATAAATGACGGCGAGGTGCACGGGGGGATCAGCACGAAAGAGGGGCGCAAAAAGATGGGGATGATGACGCCGTGGTGTTCAAGGTGGTCCTCCGCCGCTTATGAACGTGACAGCGGGACAGCGCTGCGCCCGTGGCCGCAGCGGATTGAGGACATTCCCATCAGCCATCGAGACTATCACCGCGCCTCGCCGAAAACCTGCTTCACGCTTGATCGCGCTCAAGGTTTCCAAACGCATACTTCAGCTGGAGGTTCCGTCACAGAGGCGCTGACAAAGGCGGGACCAAGAGCAACAGTCGGGTGCTGATAAATGGGTCGATACTGATGCAGCAAAGTGACGTCAGTGATATCCAACTCCTACTTTCCTGACCGAGACACGATCTTGCCGAGGAGCATCGGACCGAGACACCCACTTCTGCCTGAGGGGCACCTAGCCGAGACGCATTTTTCCTGCCCGAGGGGCATCTCGCCGAGACATTACCTGCCTGAGGGGCACCTGGCCACGACATACCTACAGCTTACGCTTGCGGGGCACCCTGCCTGAGGAGCACCTGGCCAAGACATACATTTCCGCCTACGAGGCACCCTGCCCGAGGGGCACCTGGTCAAGACACACACTTCCGCCTACGGGGCACCCTGCCCGAGGGGCACCTGGCCAAGACAGACACCTCTGCCTACGAGGCACCCTGCCCGAGGGGCACCTGGCCAAGACATACACTTCCGCCTACGAGGCACCCTGCCCGAGGGGCACCTGGCCAAGACATACACTTCCGCCTACGAGGCACCCTGCCCGAGGGGCACCTGGCCAAGACATACACTTCCGCCTACGAGGCACCCTGCCCGAGGGGCACCTGGCCAAGACATACACTTCCGCCTACGAGGCACCCTGCCCGAGGGGCACCTGGCCAAGACAGACACTTCCGCCTACGAGGCACCCTGCCCGAGGGGCACCTGGCCAAGACATACACTTCCGCCTACGAGGCACCCTGCCCGAGGGGCACCTGGCCAAGACAGACACTTCCGCCTACGAGACACCCTGCCCGAGGGGCACCTGGCCAAGACATACACTTCCGCCTACGAGGCACCCTGCCCGAGGGGCACCTGGCCAAGACATACACTTCCGCCTACGAGGCACCCTGCCCGAGGGGCACCTGGTCAAGACATACATTTCCGCCTACGGGGCACCCTGCCTGAGGGGCATCTGGCCGCGACATACACTTCCGCCTACGGGGCACCCTGCCTGAGGGGCACCTGGCCAAGACGCACATTCATGCCCGAGGGACACCGGGCCGAGACATTACATTCCCTGCCTGAGGGACACCTGGCCGAGACACATTCCTGCCGAGGGGCACTCACTCCCGACCGCGAGACGCAGGATTTTGCCTGAGGGGCACCTCCTCTCCTGACCGAGACACAACCCCGCCCAGCACAGTGCCGAGGGGCATTTACGCTTTCGACTGGAATACCGAGCCTGACCCGGGGAGACACAATCGTGCCACAATCGTGAGGGGCATACTCTCTTGATTGAGAAATACACCCTTTTTGCCCGAGCGACGGCACCTGAAGGCGGAAGGGTGGCCTGTCACACACAGCCTGCCAGATCCAGCTCGAGCACGGTGACGCGACGTGAGCTTTCCGAGGGCGACAGTTTTCGTGTACCAATGCAACGCCCCCGGACACGCCCCCGAGAAGCCGGCACGTCTGTCGTGCCCAGCTTATCTGCGCGAATGCCGACTACGCGCACCCCGGCGTCAAGCGGATGCCCGCACACGCCCCAAGCGGGGCATACTCCGTCGAAGCATAGTCTCCCTGCCGGGGGACACACATTCAAGCCTGCATTATTCACAGGGGTCAGGGGGAGTTCCGGGCGTCTGTGGCCCGGTGTTGAGACGTACGACCTCACAGTTCCATGCAGGGAAGGGGAGCTGCTGACTGGACACCTGCGAGGTGCCGTGGGACATACACAGAGATCAGGTATCCAACACAGCCGAGACGCTCTCCCAAGCTGCACTGCTCGGGGAGCAAAAGAAGCAGCGACTGAGAGACGCGTCCGCATCGCCTGTGTCAGCGGTGCCGCCGCTGAGGGGGTCCACCGAAACCGCAGCCATGGCAGCGGGCCGAGATCATTCCACAAGGTTGGGGGGCAGTCAGCCAGTCTTCCCGAGTACCCAGCAGCCTACTCGACAAGCCCGAACAGCGACTGCAGCGTGCGACAAGCTCCGGTCCGCGGGGACTCACCTCTCTCATTAAGAAGGCGACTCCGAGAATCCTTCTGGCATGCCCACACCTCCAGGGCCTCGAATTTCCTCACGCACCGGGAAATACGCCCTCCACACTGAGTCCGGGCGTTACCACTGAATCGACGCCACGTGGGGCCACAGGGCCTCCGTTTGATGCGCTGTCTACGAGGCGGGCGATGGGGCAGGTACAGTGGGGATCAGCCCAGTGGGAAGGGGGCCGCAGGAACGTGTTGTCCACCGCTCGAGCGGAGTTCAGGAGACGACAGTGCGCGCGATCGCCCTCTTTCACCCAGAAGGGCCGGCACCTCTCACACCTACCCCTGGGCACTCCATGCAGCGTCTCCAGTGCGCCATGAAGAGGCGCGTTGGGCTTCACCCCGCAACTCGCTCGCAGCCAGCGAAGACCGGAGAGGACACAGAGAGCCACAGAGCGATCGAGATCACGCCGGAAAGCACCGGGTGTTGGCCGGGCTCCCGAAGGGCGAGAGTTTAAGACGGCCGGACAGTAGACTGCTGCGGAGGAGCTGGGAGGCGAGTTTCAGACTGTGATTTCTCGATCCGCTGAGCCCTGTCCCCAGGCGAGAGCTGCCGGGTCATGGTGGCTGAATATGCACGAGCGTCGCGGTGGTGGTGCTGGGAGCGCACCAGAGGACTGTCACGCTGAGGGGCTGGGCATGGCCACTGACTACCTGGATACGGCCGTCTCAGTGCATCGCCCGGGGTGCAAAACGACATCGAGGATGTCAGGAAGAAGGGTCATGTGGGCACACACCAATATGTCGGAGACGTGAAGAAGCCTCGAGGGGAAGGGTTCCCCAGGGGATGGAGGATCCCGAAGAGGTACAGGGTGAGGATTCAAATACCCGGAGTGGGAAACGCACCAGACGTCGGGGGTCAGCCAAGAGCGGGTGGTTGCAGCACAGGCGGGGCTGTGTGCAACCTTTGCCCCCTTAGTTTCGCCGGGTTGAGACGCATCAACTCTCTCGCCGGGTGCGGCAACTGGAGAGACAGGCATGTTGTCGATAGGGCACACCAAGAATCACGAGGCTGACCACACGACGGCGGCACACGGCCGAGGCAGGCGGATCCCCTCAGCGAGTGAGGTTCGATCGTTTTCCGTACAAGGTGCTCGTGACAACGTAGAAAGCGGTACATTACCATCGGAGGGATGCATACGATGGGCGACGGAGCCTGATCACTTCAATAGTAGACCGTTCGCGCGGCGTCCCTAAGTCCTTGGGTCCTAAGGGTCCTGGGTGGAAGCGTCCAATGCAACACTCACAGCATAGAGGCCAAGTGTTTCTCGTAGTATTTTGCACATAACACACCTGTGTGGTACGGGAAATGCTACGAGGAACGCGATGGACTCGGGACTGCTGCTGGCCTCTCTTGCTATGGTTTACTTATGTTTCGTGCTCCACCTGCTCCACCTCATTCTGCACTTCAGATGATCCACTTCACGTGGGTTACGGGGTTTGGGACAACGATGATATGTTGTGTCCGACGACAAGGTAAGGTAAGCTCATCGAGGTACACCAAACCGGAGTTGTCAAATCAAAAAAAAATATGGGGGGGGGGTTCAAAGTGCAAGAGGTGGAGCCCGTTCAACAGGTGGAAGCGTCCAATGCAACACTCACAGCATAGAGGCCAAGTGTTTCTCGTAGTATTTTCATTTGCCGTCAGCGAATTGAACTGCTGCCAGATTCGCGCCCAAATTGTTGTAGGCCACCTCCTGATGTCTTGGTCACAGACCAGATGGGTGGCAGACGGTCACCTCTCACGGGGCGACCTCGCTGTGCAGGTCGGGGTGCTGCAGGCGTGTCTCTCCTGTCCCTTGGAGTGCACGCAGTCTATGAGTACTGTCGCTTTCCCCGCTCTTTTTGGTTATCTTTTTAAGCACACTCGTGTGAGCGGAAAGCGCCCCACCACAGCTGCAACCAAACGTGCTCTATACACTAATCCCACTCTTCATCAGGCTCAGGGTGTGATCAGTTCAGGGTTTTGTGTGTAGAAGCGTCAACGCAACAAACAAAAGGAAATTCATCAGAGCGGTTGTAGCTGTGACGTGATAGGGCGCTTTTGATCCGTTGCTCTTCTGATTTGCTTTTGTGCGTATCAGTTCTCGTGCACCGGTATTGTCGTGGACTTTTGTACGATGCGGGTCCGCTATTCCAACATAGCCAACGCTTTTGTGCGAATCTTGGGTCCTCGTTGGGGGGGGGGGGGTCATCTTGTGTTATGGGCTTCCCTCTTCACAATTTACCATCTGCCCCCTCTCCCCTTCAGCGGCGATATCAGGTCGCTGCGCAGGCGCATGCATTTGCGAAATCGTGTGTGGCGACATATTTTGTCCGAGATGTGTGGCAGCAATGTGGGCGCTTCTTCTCTGCGCCAGTTTCCTTCGTCTGCCTTGTCAGCACATTCTTGTATTCTGCACTATAACACCCCCCGCTTGCGCCCGTATAGTTCCCCGCGTGTTTAGTAGGCTTCTCAAGGGGCCTTCACTCAGCGTGGCAGAAACCAAACGTGTGATTTGTGAGCACCCATCTTTACTGATCGTTCGGGAGGGCCCTTTTCCCACCCATGGGGGAAAACAACTTCCTGTGTGCCGTTTGCGACCCACCCGCAGCACTTCAGACGGGAGGGGCGTACAGAAGGGGTGGTCTGCGTTTCAACAAATGTACTGTTGCAGCCTTGCAGCCTAGAGCGGAACACGTCGAGACAACCTCCCCACCCCCTCCCCCCCCATAGATATTGCGAGACGGTGCTGGGCGACTTGCCTTTGCTTTCCCTCTCGACAGTCAAAAGACACCATTCAGCAGCAAACCGCTCTTAGCCTGTATTTTGTTTGCTGATGCGTTGGCGCTCGCGAAGCTGCCCGACACACACACACACACGCGAATCTCTCAGTATTGCGCGTGTGGCGACGCACCGAGCATACCCTGTGATATCCACTGTGCGGCACTATCACTAAACTGTGCCGCATTGCACCCAGAGGTGTGAGGCGGCCCACCCTTCTCACGAGTCGGGCACAATACCACATTATGAGCGAAATCCCCCCCCACACCCCCGTCAGGTTTTGTGCAGGCAGGGCTTTCCCGTCCTCACCTCGGAGTGGAACAACTCTGGCGGCACATGCATCCCACCACACACTCCTCCCTTCTCAGCGCCGGTTCCCCCACTCCCCTCCCCCCTCTCCATACACTATAGAGACGATGGCCCTTCCCCCGCAGGCTGCGCAGACCGGCCGCTGCTGTTAGTTAGATCCTCACACAGCCGTCCCACACCCCACTCCTGGGGAGGAAGCGCCAACGCATCAAGCAAAGGGAACAGGTAGGGAAAAGGAAGGGGGGGAAATCGCTTTGTTTTTAATTTTTGTGTTGCTGGGAAAAAGGATGCGCCAATCCGCCCCACCACGCCTTGCCCCTCCTGTTCCCCTCGCTGCTGTGGCGTGCCTCTTCCTTGCTGGTGCCCCTCTAGGGGCCTCTGGGCAGTTCTTTCCCCCGCCTGTGCCTGCGCCCACCGGAGGGGGCGCGGCGCCTCAGGCAAACTTCTTCCCCGACCCCACTGCGACGGTTCTCGTCGTGGCAGCTTGGGAGGACGCGGTGGGCGTTCGGTTCGTCGACGATGTGTCTGTGTCGGACATCCAAAACACGGCACACCAGGTCGTGGTTTCCGTGGGGTCCCCCCTGAAGGTAACCCTCGAATTCACCGACGCCGACGGAACCCCTGTCCGGGGCGCCGGATCCAACGTGACTGTCACCGCCCTCTCCTCGCAGGCAACCCTCTCGGGTGCCACCGCATCCTACACCGACGGGTTCGTCACCTTCCCTTCCCTGACCTACCTCACACAGCCCTTCCTGTCGGGCCCCTCCCCTGTCCCCAACCACATCCTGGATACACTCTCCTTCCGGGTAGAGGTTGCCTCTGCACCGGGCAGCACCGTCCCCTCCACCTCCCCCCTCCACGGGAGAATCCTGACAGCTGGCCCGGTGTATGTTTACCCTTCGAAGGGTGCCGGGCTCGCCTTCAGCAAGTCGACACCCCCTGTGTGGCCTGCGGAGGTTATAGCGTGGGATGACGCCCCTGCCTCCTCAGCGCCTGCCCCGGACACCGCTGCTGTGGCAGACTTCCCTGCGGTTTGGGTGGATGTGGTTGCGTCGGACGGGTCGCCCGACACCTCCTTCCCAGGCCTCCCCGTGAAGGTCGCCCTCATCCCTGAAACAGTTTCCACCGCCGATCCCCCCTCCACCTCCAACGCGTCTGTCCTCCCGGCGGGCTCCGTGGAGCTTGTGGGAGGCTCCACCGGGTCTGCAGGGTTCCTCAAAATGCGCATCGCCTGCCCCTGCCCTCCGGGCGCCTCTGGGAGATTCCGCCTCTCCTTCTCCACAGAGGGGTCTGCGATTCCGGCGGGGCGTGCCCCGCTGCTCTCCCCCGTCTTCACACTGCGGCGGGCGGAGGGGAGGGGCGGGGCGCTGAGCCTGCAGCTCTCGGGTGAAACCGCTTCCGCCTACCGCAGCGGAGCTGCCTTTCGCTTCGGCGACCCGCTCCCCCCGCTGGTTCTGGAGGTGGTGAATCGGGACGGCAGCCGCAACGACTCTATTGGAGATGATGGGGGAAGCAGTGCCTTATCCTCCCTTGTCGTGCAGATCTTCCCCGACCCAAACGACGTTCGGACCGAGCTTTCCTTCGCACCCCTCCGCCCCCGCGGGCTGAGCGGGGGTGCTGCGAAGTTCGGCCCTGGCCTCCGTGTCCTCACCCACGGCCCGATGCGATTCATGTTCTACCTCGATGTCAGCCTCCCTATTCGCAATGGCAGTGCCCCTGCTGCGCCCAGCTCCCTCCCCCCTCCGGGGCTCATCTCCCACGCGCGTGTCTTCACAGAGGAGTTCACCATCGGGTACGTCGAGGGGTACAGCATGCGTGCGTCAGGCTTATTCGGGTCATTCGGGAGTCTCCCAGGGAGTGGGGTGCTGCCGGGTCACCCAGTTCCTCCGGTGGTTGTGGAGGTGCTGCGTTCCGACGGTGTTGTCGCGGCAGGGTCTGGCGGGACGCGGGTGGCGGTTGGGACCGATCTGCACACCCGAGGGGTTCTGTCCAGAGGGGGCTGCGGTGGAGGGGCCGTGCCCCTACCCGAGGTCACGTCAGGTGGGGTGGCCCGCTTCTTCGACGTGGTGTACTCCGCACCCCCCTCCCCCCGACCCAACGACACGGCGTCGGGAATCCCTGCCGTATCCACCCTCTTCTTCACCTCGCCGCTCGACGGAGGGTCACGGCATGCCAACATATCCCTCAAGGTCCCCCACGCCGCACCTCCGCGCCACCCCCGCGACATCCTCGACGGGTCCACCTGCCAGCAGCCCATCCCCGTCACTCTCTCCCCCGCCTTCACCACCTCAGGGGGAAACCCTTCCGCCACAGCACGCTCCCCCCCGAGCCTTGCCTCTGCCACCGAGGCAGCAGCGTTCCACCATGTGTGGCTCCCCAGAGCTGGGGTATCGCCGGTGCCTATCGGGTTCATCCGCCTCAGCCCTGGGGTGGCAGATGCAACGCAGGTTGCTTCGGGGCAGGGGGGTGCGTATTCAGTGCTTTCCGGGGGGAAGTGCGCCCTCCCCGTGGATGGGGGGGTCGGCGGTGGAGGAGACAATCTGTATACAGGCGGGGGTGTGGGGAGGTCGCCCGGGAGTGGGGCGTGTCTGTCGACAGATTTTATCCGGTATGACGGGAGTGTGTTGGACATATCCCTCGAGAGGGAGTGGAGGTTTTCCAAAATCCTCAACAGCCTCTTTGCGGTGAACAGGTCTGGAGGGGGGGGTGCTGAGGGGGGGTCCGCTGGCGTCCTCTGGTCCCACGGCTTCTCCGCAGACGGCGCGGCCTTCGCCTCCGCCTTCAACGACACAGGCTGGGTCCGCCTCTGGGTGAGGTGCGGGGTCCCAAACCCTTCAGACCCCGCATCCCCTCCCGCGCCTCTCCCCCTCTGCGTCACCTTTCCCTTTCTCCTCTCGGAGGACCTCACCCCTGCGACGGTCTCCAAGCTGGAGGCGGAGTATGCGCCTTACAACCCTTTCGACACACCTCTGATGGGCTCCACGCTCAACCGCACCGCCACGGCTGTCTTCTTCCCGGAGATATCACAAAGCAACCTCGATGCGGAGCTGGCTCTTCTGGAAACCGGTGCGGCAGCCTCCTCGACAGACTCCAAAAGGTCTGCCCAGGGGTTGCAGGGGGGAGGAGGAGGAGGTGGTGGTGGTGGAGCCCCTCCCGAGGAGAGCCTGAAAGACGTTCTCCTCGTGGGTGGGTTTCGCGTTTATCTGACAGACTCACTGAGGAGGCCGTGGGGGTCGGAGGAGCTGGTCGACTGGATCTGCCACCGCCACGCCGCTGCGGCATCCCGGGATGCCCTGCAGGGGAGGTCCCCCGCAGCCGAGGTGGAGGCGAGCCGCGCCTCGGAGAAGCGTCTCTGCCGCACACACGACATCCAGGTCGAGGCGGAGGTGGGGTTCCGCACCGTGGGGCCTGGCGGCAACCCCTCCACCTCCACCTCCACCTCCACGGCTGCCGCCACCGAGCCCCCCCCGGGGTACCGCCTGTCCGCGACATTCCACCCCATTCTCCGGAACACCGCGGCGTTCCAGGCGTCGTCGCCCTCCACAGGAGGAGGAGGGGTTGGCAGCACCGCGGATATCCCCCCGTTTTACATCGCAGGGTGGACCCCGCCGAACATCCCCTTCTCGGATTACCCCGGGGGGGCAGATGCGTATTACTCCCCCGAGGCAAGCCTCGCGTCAGACCTTTACATCAAGCTCCGCATTCGGGTCTTCGACTGGGTTCAGCCGCTTGCGGTTTCCTCCTCCTCCTCTGCAGCCTCCACCTCCACCACCACATCCACCTCAGGGTGGGTCTTCATGCCATACCCAGGGTCTCCAAAGGGCCCTCCTCCAGACATCCGCCTCGACATCCCGTGGGACTCCCTCGAGATCAAGCTCCCCCTCGATCACAACGCAGAGCACGGAACCGGGGGTGGGGGCTGGCGTGACGGCGACCTCCCCCCTGCCTTCCTTGAGGCGGACAACGCATCCCAGGCGGAGGACCCTCTGGAGAGGCCGTATTGGAGGGTTCGGGGGGGGTCTCCCGCTGGGTGGATGCCGGACGCGCTGCTGTGCTTCGCCTCCGCGCTGTGCATCTCCGCGTGGCTGTCTCTCAACCCCCTCTTTGCCCCCTGCGTGTTGGAGGTCGCCTCCATCACCCTCTCCAGGTCGGACTACGGGGCCCACACCGAGTCCCTCCTCAGCTCAGACCTGGGGGAGGCGCTCCACTCCCTCACCACGCCTGGCTCCCTCTGGGGTGCAGGCAGCGACGACCCACTCCTCCACGCAGTCCCCCTGGCCTGCGCCGCTGTGCTCTGCGCTGCGGCACACCTCCTCGCAGGGCATGCCTCCATACGCATCTCAGGGTGGACCTGCGGTGTGCTGGGCCTCGGGGCTGCAGACCGCGCCGCAGGGTCTGTACAGCTCAACGCTCCCCCCACCCCGCAGGGTGGGGGCGATGCCCCCTCCTCCACCCGGTGGGCCTCTGCAGCGCACCTCCTCGCCAGCCGTGGGACGCGCCGGGAGAACGCGTCGCGTCTCGCAGATCTTCCGAGGGGGTGTGGGGAGCTGCATGCCCCTCCCAGCTCCACCCTCCCCTGCCCCGCACTGCTCGGGCCGCAGGTGCACCCCGAGCCGCGCCACCCCGCAAAGCCTCTCCGGGTTGCCGATGGGTGTGCGGTCCGCGCTGCGCTGGCTCTCTGCGTCCCCCTCGCAGTGGCTGCGACCCGCTCCCTCTGGCAGGCTCAGGGCGGAGGAGGGGGAGGGGGGGGAACAGGCAGCACCACCGCCACCACCCCACCCGCAACCCCACCCCTTCTCCGCTACTCCGGCACCGCGTCGCCCTCCACAGCGTGCTACGTCGCGTGGTGTGCCTCGGGGTGCATCCTTCTCTACTTCCTCGCGGCTCCTCTGTTCCTTCTCTGGAGGGCTTCCTACTCCGCCGCCCAACCCTCGCCTGAGGCTGTGGGGATGTGCCAGAGGCTGAAGGGGAAACAGAAGAGCAACCAGGATGGCACCGATGATGAGGGTTCTGCTGAGGCCGGCGAGAGGCGGGGCGTCGACCGCAGCACCACTGGAGTGGGGGGCTCGGCAAAGGGTGGTGGCGGGGGTGACGATGCTGAGGACGAAGAGGAAGAGGAGGAGGAGGAGGTGGAGGAGCCCACGCCTTTCGCCGCGGCGCTGCTGCAGCACATCGCAGTCTCCACATCGTCCTCCCCCCGCGCAGCCCCCCCGCTCGACGCGCGCAACGCGGGGCACAAGGCACTGCAGGGTCTCGCGTGGCGGGCTTCGCGCCACAGCAACACCTCACCCAACCCGACGAACGCAGTGCAGCAGCGCACGGCATCACTCTCTTCCTCCTCCTCCACCTCCTCCGCCGCCACCGCCACCACCTCTGCGTCCAGCCCGGCAGCCCACAGCAGGCGGCTCCCGCTGCCCCACAGCAGCGTGTCGGGGCAGAAGAGGATAATCGCCGTGACGGTGGTTCTCCGCATTGCCTCTATCGCCTCCGCCTGCCTGATCCCCCCAGTGCACACCACCCGGGGTGACAGGGTGTGCCTCTACGCCCTGCTGGGGGTTGCTGCCGTGGAGATGCTGTGGACCGCCGCGGTGCGGCCCTGGCTGAGCGCGGTGGACAACGCGTTTGCCACCCTCCGCCTCGCCCTGACTGTGGGGATCTCCATTGCGCTCCTCCTGAGGGATTCGGGCGCTGCGGAGTTGGTTTCCTTCCTGGCGCTCTGCAGCGTTGCGGCGCACTGCATTGCCGCGATGTGCCACACTGCCTCATGGAAGTGGGGTGTCACGCAGCCCCATCTCGGCGGTGGTGGCGGTGATGATGACCTCCGCCCATCCACCCATGACTATCTATGGGACGTGCCGGGCGGTGATGATCCCAGCGGTGCTGCTTCACACCCATCACCAACATCATTCCACCCCCGCAGCGCAGCTGCTGGGGCTGCCGCCTCCCGGAGGGCGAGGAAGCGGCAGAGCAGGAAGCACCGCACCCCGTTTGCTGAGCTGCAGGCGGTGTACCCTGTTCTGGCGGATGATCCTTCCTGCCGTGTCTACCGTGGGCACAGGGGGTCGGGTGTGGCGGGGGAGGATGCGTATGCAGAGGAGGAGGAGGAGATGCGGGCCATGCAGGAGATAGAGCTGGAGGCGTCCCCCGCGACGCCGCAGCAGCGGGTCTGGTTCCCGGAGGAGGAGTGGGGGACGCCGGGCAGCGCGGCGCCGCTCCGCCCGTGGGGGGAGGGTGGCGGGGCTGGCCTGGCGGGGGCGGTGCTGGCACCCCCGTTGGCTCCGATGGCCGGGGGGCGGGGTGTGAGGGGCGGCGGCTTCGCGGAAGGGGGCGAGGCGGAGGTCTACGGTGATGAGTGAATGCACAGTGGTGGTGGGAAGTGGGGTCAGCACGACCCCACAAACTTGTTTGAGCACCGTAGGTGCGTAGGGGGGAGTCGTGAGGTCGAGGAAGGACGGGCGATCTGACCTGTCGTGTTTTTCTTTTTACTACCACTTGCAAAACGCAAGGTTGGAAGGGGGGCTGAGGGGAAACACCGCACAACTCACAGCAGGATTTGTGTCTCTTTGTTCCCCGCTCCAGCTCCTCCGCACGCGAACTGATACTACAAGCAGACCTGGATGAACTGACCTCCCCCTCCCCCTATCTCCTTTGTATCCTCTGACCGAGCAAGACTCCCCCAAATCACGCAGTGTGTGGGGTGGGGGGGCGGGGGTGGTCCCATGATCCGCAACCTCGCTTTAAGTTCACGGGTTGTGGTGTGCTGTTATCTCGCAAGCCAGGCGGATCTCGGAAGTGAGGGGGAGGGAGAGGCTGGAAGTGACACTCTTCTTAAAGTTTTACGTTAGAATTGACGGCTAGATAGGAGGGGGGGGGGGATGGTGTGGTGTGGTGTGGTGCATGCCTCCCCGTCTCGTCCTTCACTCAGAATCAGAACCGCATGCGGGTGGAGAGAGAGAAGAAGGCCAGCTGTGTTATGTGCCTCACAAAAAATACAGCAGCAGTCCATCGAGTCTTCCTTTCAGATGATTTTTGCATTGATCGCTTCCACCTCCCACTCATCCAAGATATGTTTATAATGACGGAGCAACGGTTCACGTGTAGATACGACGTGGCGCTGGTGTGCCATAGGGTGATGTCCATCTGCGAGTGGTTATCTGCGGGGTGGTGCCCGCCCCCCCAAGCAGGGGGCTCGGCAGGCTATGCTAGAGTAGGAGCAGTGAGGGGAGTAGGAGAGCGGGCAGTGCCTCCAGACCCAGACCCACACCCACCCCCACCTCCCACCCCCGAAGGAAGTTGCGATGTTCCGTTTTCTCCGACTTCAGCCCGTGCTGTCATATTGCCGCGCATATACACGCATCTTATCGCCACAGCTCATACACACGCAAGGGAGGCAGGGTGGCAATGGCATGCCTGGCTGGGCTGCTGTCGCTGTGTGTTGCTGCGACGCTTGCCCCGCCAACAGCCTCGGCTGCACCGGCGACACCTTCCCCGCCCACATCTGCTCCCGCGACACCTGCGACACATGCACCAGTGTCTGTTCGGACACGCTCTCCACCAACAGCGATAAGTCTGACGATGGTTCCGACAACGCCTTCTCCGAACACACCTGTACCGCCAACAGCCTCACCTGCAACACCTGCACCGGCAACACCTTTCCCGCCTACATCTGCGCCCGCAACACCCGTGCCTCCAACTGAGGCACCTGCGACACATGCACCAGTGTCTGTTCGGACACGCTCTCCACCTACAGCGATAAGTCTGACGATGGTTCCGACAACGCCTTCTCCGAACACACCTGTCCCGCCAACACCGGCACCCGCATCGCCTGCACCGTTGACGTCTGTGCCGACATCCTCGCCGACAACACCTTCCCCTGCGACATCTGCGCCGCCAACCTCAGCGCCCGCCACTCCTATGCCTCCCACTGAGGCGCCCGCAACGCAGACACCAGCAACGCCTTCCCCGGGCACACCTGTACCGCCAATAGCCTCACCTGCAACACCTGCACCGGCAACACCTTTCCCGCCTACATCTGCGCCCGCAACACCTGTGCCTCCAACTGAGGCACCTGCGACACATGCACCAGTGTCTGTTCGGACACGCTCTCCACCTACAGCGATAAGTCTGACGATGGTTCCGACAACGCCTTCTCCGAACACACCTGTACCGCCAACTTCTGCGCCTGCAACATCTGCTCCGACAACACCTGTGCCTCCAACGCAGGCACCTGCAACACCTACACCTGTGACGTCTGTTCCAACACACACGCCAGCGACACCTACAGCGGCACCAACAACACCTGCGCCGACGTCACCTTCCCCTGATACACATGCGCCACCAACTCCAGCACCCGTAACACACACTCCAGCTACACCTGCACCGCCAACACCTGTGCCGACCACTTCTGCACCACGGACATCCGCACCGGCAACACCTTCCCCTGCCACACCTGCACCTCCAGTACCCTCAACACAGACACCGGTGACAGCTGTTCCAACGCGCACACCAGTTACACCCACACCACCAACGGCGGTACCGGCAACCCCTGCCACACCTGCGCCGCCATCACCCGCACCGGCAACGCCTGTGCCAAACACCCCGATGCCCACAACGCCAGCACCGCCGACACCTGCCCCGTCAACATCTGCGCCAGCCACCTCCGTGCCAACGGGTGCCCCGCCAACGCCAGCACCAGCAATAGTCTCTCCGACAGCGATCCCGCCGATGCGCACGTCGCCGCACCCCACGTCTGTTCCCGCGACCAGGGCGCCGACGGCGGCACCGACAGGCGTGCCTGCGACAGACGCGCCCACGACGCGGGTTCCTGCGACGCCGCTGAAGCCACCCACAGCGGTGCCTCTGACACGCGTGCCGCGCACTCTCGCACCGATGGCTTTTACAGACATGCCAGCCACGCCCGTGCCGACGACGGCGTTGCCCGGGGCTGCGCCCCTCGTGGCGGTGTGGTGCACGCAGTCTGCGCAGTGCAAGGAGGATGGAGACAGCGGTGGTGTGTGCACACAGTCGTCCCACCAGTGCTCATGTTCCGACGGTTACGGCCCGCAGATCCTGGACAACGGGGAGGCTGCGTACTGGGGCTGCTACGAGGTGGTGCAGGAGGTTGTGTCATTCCTGTACTTCTCCCTCGGGAAGTGTGTGAATGGGGACGTGCCGCAGGACGTGAAGGTGTTCCTGCTGGGGGTGCTGAACGCCAACCTCGCCGGGGTGACGAAAGCGATGGACTTCTTCTGCGGGTCCATCGGGGTCCTGTCTGTGGCGGAGGTCCCCAGCTCCAAGGTGGGGAGTGTGGCCACGGCCTCGGTGAGCTCTGCTGTTGCGGCAGCTGTGAAGGCGAACCCCGATGCCTCGGAGACTCTCGGTGGCAGCCTGGCGGCAAAGGTGGAGGTGGTGCCTGCGACGTTGCCGCCTGCCCTAACGGGTGAGGAGACGTCCGCGCCGTCCACGACGCTCGCGATCCTGAAGGCCTGCACGCTAGGCAACGCAGCGATAGCGTTTGAGCTCGAGCTGAGCGGGGCGGCAGTGTGCTCTGCCGTGAAGTGCGACCCCTTCTACGTGCGCGTGCCGAAGCTTTCCGCTGCCGGAAGCGACTGCGTGCCGAAGTCCGAAAACATGACGATGACATGCCTTGTGAACGGGGACTGCACGTTCGACACGGTCAACACTGAGTGTATTAACGCTACATGCACGGCACCTCCGCCCACCCCGACAAAAGTCACGGCGGTGACGCGTGTTGCCACATCGTTCCCACACTTCTGCAGCAGCGACGAGGACTGCCGCATCGACGGGATGGACCCCGATGCGAAGTGCGACGAGCAGGACCTGGGGAACACGTGTGTGTGCCAGACGGAGGGGTACTCGTACCCGAACGACCACGTGAAGATGTGCCTACTGAATGACACAAGCACGGTGATCGTAGCCGCACATCTGGTTTTTGCGTCAAACACAGAGTCGGACGTGACGGACGTCGAGAAGGCAAACTTCGTGACGACACTCGAGATGATCCTCGGTGTGGTGCCGGGCGGCGTGGACGACATCCTCGTGATCGGCAGATCCGGAGTCAGTATGACTGTGGTAGTGCACGCCGAGGCGGACAACCTGGTGGACATCATCTCAGGGCAGTCCCTCCTGCACGACCTGTTCAACGCGGCTGCGACATCCAACAGCTCCGAGCGGATGGCTGACACGCTGTCCGGCCTGACGGCCAGCGGGGGCCGGGTCATCAACGGCAAGGCCTGCAACCTCTCCCATGCGACGCGCACCGTGAACGACCAGAACGGCGTGTGCCAAGCTGTCGCTTGCTCGTCGGGTATGACGCGCACACTCGTGAATACGCAGCACCTCTGCGAGGCGGAGCAGCAGCCGGGTGGCCTCACGGTAGGGGAGAAGGTTGCCATCGGTGTCACGGTGTCCTTCTGCGTTGTGTCCGCCCTTGGTGCTGTGGCCTACATGCGCTGCAAGAAACGCAACCAGCTGATTCTCCCCCTCCCTGTGGATGAGCCCCGGGCCCGTGAATACCCTGAACGCCCCAGCTCCTGCGCCAGCCCCGGGCCCGTGAATACCCAAGCTTGGTGGGCCAATGCAGCCCGCGAAGCCGTCTGGCACCCGTGAAGTGTCAGGCGCGATTGCGGGGGATGCCCGCACAACGACCCCCCCCCCCCCTTGACACAAGATGTTCACACAACCTCCCCTCTTCTCTTCGAATGAGTCTCGTCCTTGTTACCCCCCCTCTCCTCCTCCTCCCCTCTGGACAACCAACATCTGTTTCCACGTCCTTCCATGTTCCTGTCAGCATCGTGTCAGTGACACAGTGCTCTTTGCAACACATCGACCGAACTCCTTCTTGCGCATGCTCACCATACCATCTCATGCCCTTGTTCGCCACGCACCCAACCTGTGGCTGACTACCCCCCTGTGGATTCCCCGTTAGGGAGTGTCGATGCCATAATCCTTCCTCCGCGCCAATTCAGTTGGTGTTATCGATACATCCCGCGCAGTTTTATGGAACGGCGCGCATAATTTGTGGAGGCACAGCGATTGCTTCTTCACTCACTGCACCCCCTGCGGCAGGCAGTGAGTGAACAAATCTAGTCCTTTCAGGCTCGTCACTTACACATGTCATTTGTCTATGGTGCAAAGAGGGTGTCTGCTAAGGAATCGACTGGCAGGCACGACGTATCCATTGATCTAAAGACATTTTCTCTGAACGAAATCCTCCACCCCAGAAACGCGTGGCAACCGTGTCCCCTTCTTCCCTTGTAATGACGCATTGACGCTTCCACCACCCTTTAGCTGCTGCCTGAAAAGTCGAGCGCCTCCCCCACCCCCAACAAAAGCAAACCGATATGCGTCTCACAGAGAGTTGAAGGCGCTCCGGTATCTTCGGTAAAAACCCCGTTGGGGGAGGGCGATCCGGTGTCTTGTTGCGTGCCTCTCGCCCCTTCCGAGGAGGCGACGGCTCCACTTCTCGTTTCCCGATCCAAAAAATCTGGTCTGGATTCTTTCCTCCCCCCGGAGTCCCCTCAAACAATGTTTTAAGCTTTCACACACCACCCTCGTTCTGCCCCCACCCTTGTTGTCACAAACACAGGAGGATGCAACAGGGGATCGTCTTTGGCTAATGGAGCCGCACCGCATCACGTGGGGTGTGGTGGGGAACTCGCGGGAGCTCACGGGTTGCTGTTTTCGGTGGGCGAAATATTCTGTCACCCACCCACAGGCAATCGGGAGCCCCGATGTCTCCACACAAACTCCGGCAGGGCGATGGGTGTGATGCGGTATCGGAAGGAGGGTCTTCGATGGGAGGGTCAGGTCTGGGTGGGTCCTGGATTGTACTCTCGTTTTTCAGCATACCGGGCCTGTCAGGCAGCTCCCACAGTTGTGTGTGTGTCGACAGTGGAGGCAGCACCAAAGCTCGCTCGGTGCGCCCTACACTAAACTAAAATATTACTAGTAACGTCACGGATGACGTACGAATCGTATTGTCGTATCATATCGTAAATACGATATGTACCTACCCCCCCCCGTGTTTAAGTCCCCTATCCATATGATGTGTTTAAGTCCCCTCGGCGGCCAATTTTCCCGAAGGGACTTAAACACCCCGGTCTAGTAGTTTGGTTGGGGGGCATTTTTTCTCGATTTTTCCAGGTGTCCGTTGGCGGACCACCAGGATGTGAGGCACGTGTGGAGGCCAGGGAGGGAGCCTGGGGGCTTCGGATACCCGCACGTGGCCCGGACTGCCCCGCAGGGGGCAGTCCGGGTCACGTCGCTCGTCCTCATCCACAGCCTCGCTGTGCGATGCAGGTCGTGCGCCAGCGTGCCCCTCTTGTCGCACTGGGGTCGGGAATCAATTCTGCGGCACAGCGGGGCAGCTAGCAGTGGCGAGGGCCGCAGTGTGCCAGTGCTCAGCGCCCTCGGATCCCCACGCCACCCATACTGCCACCCCCAGCTGGCCCCGCCTGAGCACCCGCCGTGTGTCCCGTCTCCCAGGGGAGAACGTCGGTTGGCCCAGGGGACATGCCATCTTCTATGGGACATCTAGCGGAAAGCTTGACACCTCCCAGGGCTAGCAGCAACCCCTGAGGCACGACATCTCTTGCGCTTCAGGCCCCCTTGGGTTGCTTGCCCTGCAGCTTTGGCAGCCTGACCACCCCAAGTCAGTGGTTATGGGCAGTGCTTGGCAGAGTAGGGTGGCCCTGAAGCAGTGTGAGAGGCAAAGGGGTTTGAGGCCCCAGCTCCCAGGTCCCCAGAATCTGTCCAGATGTGCCTCGGAATCGATATAATCCGGCCTCTCCCCGGTTCCCTCAGGAAACAGGTGGCAGGCGTGTTTAAGTCCCCTCCGATGTGTTTAAGTCCCCTTGGCCCCGATTTTGACGTTTGGATAGGGGACTTAAACACGGGGGGGGGGTAGGTATCGTATTTTTTAAGGCGATATCGCAATACCGTAAACGGAAATATTGTGGACCGTAATAAAGGTGAACCGTACTATAGGTGGACCGTAAAAAAGATGGAACAAATGGGATTTTTCCGGAACTTGGAACATTTTTACGGTCCACCTATTTTACGGTTGGGATCGTGGACTTGGCGGTTTTTTTTTACGCACACGACTTTCGCGCGGAAAGTGTCATTCAGCTCTGCCAAACGTGCTCTACACACCACCCCCTTCATCAGGCAAGTGGGTTTGTAAGTGTGTGTGGAAGCGTCAACGCATCAAACGAAGTATCAACAGTAGAGAAAGAGCGGCAGAGTTGAAGTGACACTTTTTACGCACACGACTTTCGCGCGGAAAGTGTCATTCAGCTCTGCCAAACGTGCTCTACACACCACCCCCTTCATCAGGCAAGTGGGTTTGTAAGTGTGTGTGGAAGCGTCAACGCATCAAACGAAGTATCAACAGTAGAGAAAGAGCGGCAGAGTTGAAGTGACACTTTACGAGTTCCTTCGCGACGAAGTCGCGAAGGAACCAAGGAAATCGTACGACTGAAGCTGCAGGATTAACACCACAGGGCCTCAGCACAGAGTGTGCGCTCACCATCGTCCGGGAACTGTTCTCCCACAGTTACTGCAGGGTGTACTACACTAAAGGAGTACGATTTCCCTGAATTTTCCGGGCACTGATTCACGATTTTACATCTGGAGGGAGCCCGGTGGTCTCAGCTTCTGTCTGCGCGCCCTGCCGTACTGTGGCTGCTTTTGTGGGCTCGTGCAGCAGGTTCTACTTTTACTTCTACCGGAATGCTCCTTGCATGGTACTACACTTCTCGAGGTGTGGTGGTGGGTGAGTCTCGAGGTGTGGTGGTGGTGATCGTGCCTTTTCCACACACAGGGAGGACTTGCTTCTCTTGCTGGTGTTGGTTGCGGTGGTGGAGGGAGGGTCCAAAGCTGGGAGGTCGGGAGGCCTACGTGTGGGTGTCTGCGGCGTGGAGGCCGCAGTCCGCGCCCCGCAACCCACCAGCCCGCGGGCGAAAAACGCATTGTCTTTTCCATATTCAGTCCCAATAAATGGTGGACCGTAAAAAAGATGGAACGTTTGGCCTTTTTTTGGGAACTTGGAACATTTTTACGGTCCACCCTTTTTCCGTTTACGGTATATCGCAATATATCGTATTTATATCGTGTATAGTCAGCTTTGATATCGTATGCGATATGCCCATATCGCACTATTACTACAGGCTTCTGAGGGAGGCAATGGGATGGCTAGGTGGCCACATGAGACAACACCACAAGGATGGGATACGGCTAAGTGGTGTTACGCCCCGTCGGGACCCTGCCTGGGAGGTGTGGTAGCACAGTGACAGCAAAGAGCAAGTGACGAAGGCGCAACGCCTCGACCAAGGGAGAGTGGGGCGGGGAGGACTTCAGCACGCTATTTGGTGGTGGGGCAGCGTCGTGCAAGAGCACGCGAAACAGCCTCTCTGCACACAGACGAGGCAAAACCTGCGAAGTAGGGCGGTGTAGCAGGTTAGAGCTGCCCTTCCAGCCGCAGACCGAGGTGAGGTCCACGAGGAGAGGCGAATGCCTAGAACAACACAACAACGACCCGAAGGGGCGGCACACAAAGCAACAAAGCAACAAACGCAAACTTGACCCACCCTCCACTCACGCTGTCACCGCTACCATCACCCCCCGTGGCTACACACCACTCATATCCCCCAGGACGTTTCGAAGAAACTCCGACTAGTCGTCCTAGCGGGCAGAGTGGAGAATAGCATTCACAGGGCCAGCCGCGGATGAGGCAAAGGGTGTGGGAAAGGGGACACTGGATTCAGCAATCACTCCTTCTGCAATCACGGGACCATGTGCGTCCTCCGTTCCCCACTGTGAGGGGGGTTTTGGCACTTTTTTTCTGTTCCGATCATCTGCTCTCTAGGACAAAAGGGCCGTACGGGGGGGGGGGGATAGGGGGGGTCATAAGCCCGTACAAAACCAAAAATTTCGACATACCATCAGAGCCGCCCTAATACCTGATCTGACCCGAAAATCCGACCCATACCCTCCCGGAAACTGTCTGGGGCCCACTTGTGACACCTGATACGCACTTTTGTGATGATTTTTTGGGGTCCTAAAAAATGTACCTCAGTTTCGTACCTTGCCTTTGTACCTGAACCACTCCCGACCGCATTATTTCGTTCTTTGCAAGGGAAGGGTGTCACTACGCTCACTCAGCACGCCGAGCAACACATGCCGCGTGCCCAGGGCCTCGCAGAGGAGTCAGATGCTGCTGCAGAGGAGTACCTTGCTCGAAAGACGCTCGCCAAACGGGAGATGTGCGGGGTCTCGGCAGAGAGCATTGTGGCAGACCTGCGTAAAAAGAAAACGGCACACGACATCGGTGAGGCGACATTATTTCGGGCGCTACGTCGGGCTGGGTACATAGGAGAGCGAGTGGGATGCGGTGACGACAGATATATGCAGTGGTGCATCAACTGCACGCACGTGCGGGAAAAGCGGCGTTCCTTGCTAGCCAAGAAAGATGTCACCTGCACTCCTACTCCTCCCACTCGTCCTGCTCCTACCCCCACACCAACTGATGTGGGCAGTGAGAGTGATGGCAGCTCCAGAGCAGCAGATGATCTAGGAAGCAATGAGTGGGTCAGCCGGGCAGACTACCCCAGTCCGTACCGGAAGTACGAAGCGTTGCGGGCCCGCCACCACCGCCTCCAGGAGAGGACCCGAGGGTTGAGAGTAGGGTTGTACAACGCCAGGGGAGGTATTCCCCTGGCGTTGAGACATCCCTGGCGACCTTGCGGTCGCACTGTGTGGGGGCTGAGTCGGCAAGCAGATGCCAATCCAATGATTTTGTTGAGTCCCCACATGGTACACTCTCATACGTGTTGTCGAGACTGCGTGGTGTGCATATCCTGCGGGGCGCAAATTACACAGCACAATCATAACCATTTCGGCTCTCAGGGCGTACAATATCCCAATCGTGCCTTCACAGGCTAAGATCGACGAAGCAAAGGCATCTACAACGCTGCCTACTAATGCCGATGCAGCCTCCCAGGCGTACGAAGTACTCACAATGACCCATATGCGATCGAAGTACTACACCCAGAAGGTGGCTGAACTCATTCTGCTGACGCAACAACACAACATTCCCACTAATCAGGTCAAGAAAGACCTTGCCGAGGCACTGGGGAAGGCAATATGCGTGCCACCTGAGCCAGAACCACCGCAGAAAAGGCAAAGAACGAAATAATGCGGTCGGGAGGGGTTCAGGTACAAAGGCAAGGTACGAAACTGAGGTACATTTTTTAGGACCCCAAAGAATCATCACAAAAGTGCGTATCAGGTGTCACAAGTGGGCCCCAGACAGTTTCCGGGGGGGTATGGGTCGGATTTTCGGGTCAGATCAGGTATTAGGGCGGTTCTGATGGAATGTTGAAAATTTTGGTTTTCGTACGTTTTTAGGGGGGCTTATGACCCCCCCTAGGGGGGGGGGATCTAGCATTCACAGGGCCCTAAGAGGGAAACACATGCCCAACTCCGGCAAGCCGGAGGCGTCTGCACTTCACACGTAACGTGCATTGAGCTGTCGCACGACATTACCACATGACACACACAACACGAACAACAAGGACAAACAAACCGCACACTGACCGGGGTAGAGCAGCTGTGGTCACTGGCAAAACGGTGCGGAAAACGGGGGGTAGTAAAACAAAATGAAGCACGCACTGGGAGGGGGGGGGGGTGAGATATGATGGCGCCCGTCCTGGGAGTCTGTTAATAGAAGCTCAGCTCCGGCACATCGTCTGCCTCGTTTTCGCTGTCATCTGTCTCGTGCACGGCACTGGCGTAGCGTCCGAAGGCGTCGCCTCCCTCCGTGTCTGCGTATACTCCCAGCAGGTCGGTGTTTCGTGTCAAAAGGAGGCGCCTTGCAAATGTGTCCGGGCATTGCGCGGCACTCTCCTTCTTGTCAACTCGGGTGGCTACCGAGAATACGCTGTCAACCGCTGTGACAGAGTGCGGTACGGACAAGAGCGGCAGCACAGCACGGGACAGGTGCGGGAACGTCGCCTTGTGGCACGTCCAGAATGCCACAGGGTCTTTGTGGAAGGCAGTCAGGACAGCGTAGTCAGACTTGAGGTACGCAGCTATCTCTCCGAACGCCTTGCTATCAAGCCCCAAGACGTCCCGCCACCTCTCTTCCGACGCCTCCAGCACTTCATCAGCAATCACCTCCTGGGCAACTGCTTCCGGGTCCATCACCTCCATGAGTTCAAAGAACTCTCTTGAGGAAAACGTGTCCCACAGCTCTTTGAGAAGTTGTTGTTCCTCGTTGGTGACGTGTTGGATGCTCTTCCATACTTCCCCCACGACAAAGCAGGACTTCTGATCGCTGGGGGGGTTGCTCATCCAGAGGAAGAACTGTAGGAGGCTCTGTGTGTTTCTCTCCATCGTCTGGATCTCCGAGAGCATGTCCCTCCACCCATCCCCTCCGATCAAATGTGCTAACTCTCGGACACTTTGCGGTTTGTAGGCGCGCTCAAGCTCTTCGTGCAAGAAGCTTGCAAGCAGGTCGGTCCGGGGTGCCACATGCTCAACGACGTGAAACAGCGCTGACCACCTCGTTTCTGAGGTGGTGCGCGGCGCTTTAGGCTTGATCGTCTCAATGTCGGAAGCCACGATGTCGTTTTCCTGCGATGCGATGAACTCCTCTGCAGCAGTCACGAGTTTGTCATCGTCCACGTTTGGGAACTGCCGTTTCAGGACCCGCACAGGGGGCTGTCCCTCTTTTACGAGCTGGAGACCTCTCTGCGCCCTGAGGATAGACGTCTTGTTCTCTGTATGACGCTCTTCGGCCTGCTGCTGTGCTTTCTGCTGAAACGTTATCCAACGAACGCGGCGGGGGTTCTTCTTTCCGGCAAACGCCTGTGTCATGTCACGGGGAGGTACATCATGGAAACCGAACCACATTATTCAGCATACCTGTGAGAAGAAGGTCACGAACTGGATGGCGAGGGGGAAGCGCTTCGTGTAGAAGTCTTTGCAACATTTGTTGGCGTGATGCCCCAAACACCACACCGACAGACGCCCTGTGAGCTTGATGAGGCGCTGGTTTGTCGCGCATCTGTCCATGTTGACAGACGCGATCGTAAACGAGTAGTCGCATTCGAGCCGCTTCAGCACATCTTCAAGCATCACTGCGTCAGGGCTCACCCCAGCCTTGAACACCTCAACGCACACCAGCAGCGGTTGTTGCCCAACATATGCAGTCACAGCGAGGTACGAGGTGTGGATCGATGCTGCTGTAGTTCCGTCGATGCCAATAGGCACGGTGCGACCTTTGAGAGCATCTTTCAGCGCCTTCAGAAGTGCTTCCGTGTGGCTGCTGTGTTTCTGCAAGAGGGCGCGTCCGCTGGGCATGTTCGGGTACAGGTGTTTCCGAATCGCCAACACCACAAGCTCCGCCTGGCTGGCCGTGGTATTGCCGATGCAAAGTGAATACGGCAGGTCACTCACGAATTCCGGTGCTGGATTGGCCCCGTGCGCCATCTGCTGCCCCCCTTGCCTGTCGTCGTTCTTGTCTTCGCCGCCCGACTGCTTCTTCTTCTGGTGCTCGACCGCACGGGCGTGCACCTTCGTCCCCAAGTGGCTTTTAGTGACCGAACTTTCTTTGTGGTCGATCACGCACCCACACGGAATGCACCACATCACTTCGTCGGTGTCATTCCTCCCGGCTGTCTTCAGCGGCGTCCGGATTTCATACGGCAGAGACGCGACATCCTTGACGGCGTACACGTCTTTGGCATCGCCTTTCAGCTTGTCGTGACGTGTTTTCGCTGTCACGTAGCTCACTCGCGCCCCTGCTTTCTGCTTCGCCAGCTGCTCTTTGAGAGCCTTTGGCTTCGGAGTGGGCGACTCATCTGGGGTGGTGGTGGTAGTCTCGCCGCCCCTCGTTGGTGTGCTGGGTGCCTTTTTCCCAGGTGCCTTCTTCGCCGGTTTCTTCGTGGTCTTCTTAGATGCTTTTTTGACAGGCTTCTCCTCCTCGACCTCCTCGTCCTCCTCGTCCTCCGAGTCACGATCCCGCTTCCGCAGCTCAGTCCCCAGCTGGGACAGCGAACTTGGAGGATTCTTGGCCCTGCCCATCCCCCCCGCCCCCCCCGGGTAACCTGGTGCGGAGGGGGTGTGGCTGACTACATTTACCCACCCCGTGTGGCCATGCATCATCCTAAACGATTCGTAATATCGCATAATATCGTATTTTATATCGTAATCTGACCTAAAACAAGCCGCCTCTGGGCGAGTGTGGGCGAAGGTGGGCGTGAGTGGGCGTGAGTGGGCGAGTGCAGGCGAGTGCGGGCGAGTGCGGGCGAGGGTGGACGAGGGTGGACGAGGGTGGGCGAGTGTGGGCGACGGTGGGCGAGTTGTGGGCGAGGGTGGGCGTGAGTGGTCGAGGGTGGTAGAGGGTGGTAGAGGGTGGTAGAGGGTGGTGCGCGTGCTGGGCGACGCCAAAAAGGCGGCTTGTTTTAGGTCACTGACTTAGCACAAGGCTCTCGGGCCTCCGGAGGAGCAAAAATGGCCTCCTCCGGAGGAGGTCGGAGGCGCCTCCACCAGCCAAAAACCCATTTCTTCAAGTTTTTTGAAAGTGACCCAAAATCAGCGGGACCCCCTCCTCGGGTGTTCCGAAACACCTTTCTTTTAATCTGTGCGGATCGTAGTGGGGTCACTTTGTAGGTCGAGGTGTCAAGCTTCACCCATGAAATGCGGGTCTGGTTCAGGGTCTGGTCATAGGAGGTTGGCCCACAGGAGGATGTGACTGGGAGGCAGGCACACCAGCCCACCCAGCGGGACCCCCTCCTCGGGTATTCCAAAACCCCGTTCTTTTGAACGTTTGGGATCCGTGCGGATCGTGGTGGGGTCATTTTGGCCATGGGGTGTCTGTCTCCACCACTGACTGGGGGTCACCATATGGGCCCAAATCCTGCAGGGTTGCGTTGCGTCAAAACCTTGCGACCGCTGCCTCCAGACCCAGTGCTGCCGCGGTTTGGTGGGCTCGATGGGTATACTTTGATTGGCTGTGGCTGGTCCAGGAGGAAGCGGTGGGACACAAGAGGGTATAATGCCCAAGTACAGTACAAACCCCACCAGAAAACAGCCAACTTGGGCGAGGGTGGACGAGGGTGGGCGAGAGTGGGCGACGGTGGTCGACGGTGGGCGAGGGTGGGCGAGGGTGGGCGAGTGTGGGCGAGTGTGGGCGCGAGTGGTCGACGGTGGTCGAGGGTGGGCGACGGTGGGCGAGGGTGGTCGACGGTGGTCGAGGGTGGTGCGAGTGCTGGGCGACGCCAAAAAGGCGGCTTGTTTTAGGTCATCGTAATCGTATACGATATATTGCGATATAAAATACGATATGCACGATTCGTATTTCACCATTACGATTCGTACGTCATCCGTGTAACGTGTGTGACAGTGGGGATCACATCAAGAGCAAGTGCTCGATGTGTGTCTGCACTATTATAAAAAGATTCACGTGTGTGTGTTGAAGCGGCGTGTTATTCTTGCGTTGATTCAATTCAAGCCTGCTGCATGTGCCACACCGATTTCCCCCCCACCTCAAGATCTACCCACCCATGTGAAGGGAGGCCCAGCCCTGTGCTTCCGTTGATCTTCTACTCTACCACCACCTCCCTCCCCGTGCATTAACCCCTACCACAGGGTGCCGAGCCCATTTCTGCCGTATGGATTCAGGGGATTGCACACAGGGATTGGGGGTGGGTGTCACCACACATTCCACTGGCAGGCGGCTGCCCCTTCACGGGAGGTGGGGAAACGGAACCGCAAATGACTTCCCTCAGAGTTGCATTTGGTTCCGTTCTGCGCAGCCCCGCCCCGCTGTGCTCTTCCCCCTCCCCTCACGATGTCACATTCTTCCTGTTGTGCCACATGGCATGCATGGGAGATGAACAGCAGACATGCACCAAACACCGATCCAGGGAGTAGTCGGCAACCTGAGGTGGAGTCGATGATGTTCTTTGAGGCGGGTGTGGGGCGGGGGGTGATCCCCTCTCCCCATAGGTTAGTCGTGTCAACCCCACCCGAGGTGTTTTGGTGCATGCGTCTCTCTTTCCTCCAGTTCTTGCACCACTAGCTTGTCACCCTTTCCCCCCCACCCCACCCCCCACCCCCGTAAAATCGAGTTCGATCCCTGAAAAGTGAACAGAGAGCCGTGCCCCCCACCCACCTCCACCTCCGCCCCTTGCTGTTATCCGTCCAATCTGTTCAAACAAAGTTCCTACCCCAACACTCTCACACCACCACACCACATCCTGTTTGCAGGGGGGGTCAGGAGGTTGAGGCAGCAGGTGCTGTTGCTTGACTTGCTTCTATGGCGTCGGATTACCTCCGGCGGGACCGCCCTTGGGAGAGCCCAAAGCGGAGCCGGAGCGGCAGCCGGGAGCACGAGGTGCATGCAGCGCATTCTCTCCACCACCACGCGGCCCCCGCGCCGCGAAGCCACCACCAGCAGACACACCCCGCGCCCCCCGCTGCTGACGAAGTCCTCCGCCTCCGCCGCCACAACGACGTGCTGGAGGGCAAGGTCGACGACTGCATCCGCCGCATCGCCTCCATCTCCATGGCAGCCCAGCAGCCGCACCACCACCACCCCCGCGCCGCCTCCGCCGGCTCCGGCATCCCCTCTGAGGCAGACCAGCAGCTCTACGCCTTTGCGCAGAGGCAGAAGGAGGTGCGCGCGTCTTCCTCCCCGACGCCCCCACCGCTGCCCCCGCCTGCCCTGGTGCTGCTGCGCGATGCCAACGCGGAGCGCATTGCCTCCGACGACGAGTGCCGCTACCTCCGGGGCTGCCTGGGGGAGGCGGAGAAGCGGGGTGCGGAGCTGCAGTCCGCTCAGGAGGACAACGCGAGGCTGCGTTCAGAGGTGGACAGGCTGAGGCGTGCCGTGGAGGCCTGCCGCAGCAGGCCTGCGGCGGAGGCGGATGTGCTGCGGATGCTGCCGGAGGATGACGGGGCCTCCGCAGAGGTGCTGATCGGGTCGATTAAAAGCGCCTTCCTGCAGGCCGACCGGCGGAACGGGCTTGCCACGACGATCGCAGACCGTCTGAAGAAGACTGAGAAGAAGATCGCCCTCCTCACAGAGGAAAACTCCCGCCTGCAGGGGAAGCTCGAGAGATCCCAGCAGCGCGGCGACGACCTCAAATCTGAGGTGAAACGCCTCCGCCGCGAGCTGCGCGATGGCAGCTCGGCGGAGGAGGTGGGTGGTGGTGGTGTTGGCGGTGGTGATGTTGCAAGCCTCGCTGCGGTCTCCGCAAGCCGCGAGGCGCAGGCCCTGCTTGCGCTGAAGTCGGAAGAGGTGGATCGGCTGAAGGAGGAGGTGAGGGTGCTGCAGGAGGCGCGGAGGTCCGGTGTGGGGGGTGGTGGCAGCGGGGGTGGTGGTGGCGAGCAGCACTTCGAGGTGGAGGTGCGGCGGCTGCGGAATGCGCTGGAGGTTGCGGAGGCGCGGTGCCACACGCTGGAGTCGGCACATGCCGCATCGCAGAGGGAGCTGCGCACCGCGCAGAAGGATGCGTCCGCAGCGGCGTCGTCCCTCACGTCCACCCAGGCGGAGCTGCGTATCCTGCAGGCCAGGAGCGACGATGTCGCGCGTGACAACGCTAAGCTGCAGGCGCAGCACCAGGCGGTGCAGCAGGAGCACACCGTAGTGGAGGTATGTCGGAGAGGATTGCAAGGGAGCGGCGCAACGGTGCCTTATAAAATGCTACTGTCGCACAGCACAACACGATCTGCCACCTTCTTTGCTCCCTTTGACCCTACCCCCCACTCCGTCATCACTCACGCAGCGCGAATTCCGCGAGCTGAAGATCTCCAACACAACGCAGCTCCGGTCGCGGGAAGACGAGGTGCTGAAGGCAACTGCCTCCCTTGCCAGCAAGGATTTGGAGATCGCAGACCTGCGGGCCAAGGTGGACCGCCTGCAGGAGGGGTCGCGCAGCGCCACGACAGCGTCTGCCGACGTGGAGCAGTCCTACCGGCAGAAGGTGCAGCAGCTGGAGGTGGAGCGCGAGGGGCACTTCTCCCGCAACAGGGACCTGGAGAGGATCAACTCGGAGCTGCAGCGCCTCAACGCAGACCTGGAGACGCGTGTGGAGCAGGCGCGGAAGAGCCTCGTCGACGCGTCGCAGTCGCACGAGGCGCAGCTGCGGCAGCGCGAGGCGCAGGCGGAGCGGGAGGTGGGGGACCTCCGCCGCAGCATCAGCAACATGGGGGTCGAGGCGGCGAGGCGGCGCGACGACACCGACACTTCGCAACAAGCGCGCCTCGCTGCACTGCAGCAGGACCTGCAGGCAGCTGCGGCAGACATCCTGTCGCTGAAGGAGGCGAACAGCAAGCTCGAGATGCAGGTGGGTGCGGCACGCGACGCCTCCGAGCGTGACAGGGTGGAGCATGCTACGGTGCTGGCGGGGAAGTCGCGGGAGGTCGACCTGCTGCACATGTCGAAGCAGCAGGAGGTTGCGGTGCTGACGTCGCGCCTGGAGCAGGAGAAGCAGAAGTATCAGGACCTGATGTCGATGACGGAGTCGAAGCACACCTTTGTGATCGACGAGAACAACAGCCTGAAGCTCGACAAGGCGCGCCTGCTGGAGCAGGCCAGGTCGCTGACGGAGGGCGGGGCTGCCTCCAGGGAGGAGCTGCGTGCGGCGGTGCAGCTGTCGACGGAGAAGGACGCCTCCCTGTCTCAGGAGAAGGCCCGCCGTGTGGAGGCGGAGGCAAACTGCAAGCATGCGCGTGAGCAGCTGGAGGAGGCACGGCACCTGCTGGCCAAGAAGGAGGCGGAGGTGCGGGAGCTCCTGAAGGGCCTCCAGCAGCAGACGGATACGGCCTCGCAGGCCGGGCACAAGGTATGGGTTGGTGTGTAGTGATAGTGGTTTTAAGTGGGTAACCCTGCGCGGATCTGTGCCCCACTCCCCGCCCACCCCTACGTCACAGCGGATGCCCGCACTCGGGTTAGAGTGTGGGGCCAACTCAGTGCCACTCCGAGGAGGGCGTGAGGCATAGCCAGCGTGGTGCGTGCCGCAACAGTGTGTGAGTGATTTCGCACTGCTGTGGCAGTCCCCGCACCGGCCCATGCGATGCGTCTTGCAAAATTCCATGGTGACTTGCAAGCCGTCGTTCTTCCCGTGGTGGTCCCGGCAGCAGTCCTCTTCCGAGAGGCGCCGGCGCCGGCAGTCCACGCAGCGGGGTTTCCAGTGCAGAGCGCAGGTAAGCATCTTCGCGTTCCGTCTGGCTCCAGGGGGGGCAGTCCGGGGAGCAGCGCCCCGTCGTTCCCATGACCGTCCTGTCCGGGCGTTGGCTTGCCGGCTGCTGGCAGTCCATTGCTGGGCCGCTTGCTGCCACCCCTCTGGGTAGTGGGGCTGCGGTGCGAAGGTTGCGGCCCACGCCATGCCGCGGGAGTGGAAGGCTGTGTCCCGCTGGTTCAAGCCCGGGCCTGCCGTGTGCGCTTGGAGGCTGCGCATCACCGACTCGGTGGCTGGGCTGAGCTGGGCTCTCCTGGACAGGCCCCCTGCCACGGTTCCCCCGATCGCGGTGAGGACAGTGGAGCTCGCAGTGTGGCCACAGTGCCATGGTTGCTTGGAAGTCTTGCGCACCACCTCGCAGAGCTGCCTCAACGAGTGAGCCTTGCCCAGGATGCTCTTCTGGAAGGCTGCGAAGTCCTGCCGCAGCTGCTCCTGCGAGGTCTCCCCCTGCCTCTCAGCCTCGTCCATGGCGGCGTTGCTGAGGGCGTCCGCATCGACGTTGAGCTCCCTTTTCACGTGCTCATACGTAAGGGTGATCCGGGGCCCGAGGTCGGCAGCCAGCCGTGCCGTGCTGAGGAAGAGGGGGCGGAGGGATTTATCGCGGCAAACCGCTTCCCCTTTGGGTTGGTGTGTGCGTTTTGTGTGTAGAACAGAGTTTCTGCGCCACTTTCAATTCGGTTGGGTTGCCTGGCTGCATGCTGTGTAGGCTGGATGCCCCCCTGGCGGCTACTTTGGGTGGAGGTGGGGGTTTGTGATGTGTTAGCGCCGAAACACAGCAATCACCGGGAGACCACCACATGGCGTCTGCATCTGACGAGCTTGCTCTGATGTTGCTTCAGGATTGTAGCATCCGGCGACACGTTGTCAATCATTACGGGTGGAGGTGGGGGTTTGTGATGGCACACCGCAACGCAACACAACACAAAAACAGCGCAATGAGATTGAGTCGCAGCTGCGCGACATGGAGCTGAAGCGCCAGAAGGAGCGCACGCACAGCGAGGTATGTGGGATTCGGGTGTGTGAGTGTGTCGCAGTTTTTGTGAGGTGTCTGTGACGGTAGCATGCGCTCCCCCAAGTGTTGCGGCAGCGTGTGTGTGTCCTGCCCCTGCCATACGCATCTCATCTCATCCCTCAGCTTGTCGAGAGGCAGCGCTACAACGAGCTGAGTGAGCTGAAGGCGCGCAATGCGAAGTACGATGTATGTCTACTGAGGCTGTTTTGTGGGACCCCAGGCCCTGCGAAACCCGAGTGTGGAGAAGGGAGAAGTTGTGCATGTGAAGCATGGCTCCCGGCTGCCCATGCATTGTTGCTATGCACTGATGAATCTGGTAAGGGTGTCCTGCGATCGAATCCACAAACCCCGCTCCACGACACAGGAACAGCTGCAGGTCGCACAGCGTGGCCTGGCTGACATGGAGGCTATGTACAATGAACAGAAGTCGACCGTGCAGGACATGCTGCAGGAGCGGCAGGAAGAGCACCGCACGGTATGCATGTTAGGGGTGTGATCGATATAGTGGAAGCGATCAACAAGTACAACCACTCTGAGATCTCAGATTGTTACCTCACCCCTTCTATCCTCTGACACAAACAGAGACTCAAGAATTTACTACAGTCACCAGCAGATGAAGTGTGAGAGTAGTTTTGTTATAGGAAGGTGGTCTGTATCTGGCGAATCGCGTTAGACAAGATGAAATACGTTTTTACGCACACTTGTGAGCAGAAAATGTCACTCTACCACAGCCAAACGTGCTCCGCACACCACTAGCCTCCCCCATCACAGGAGTTGAGGTTTTGTGTGTGGAAGCGTCAACGCAAACTTTTTATCAGGGAAGCGTTTAGGACACAGAGGAGGTATATCAGTCAGAAGAGGGGCGCCAAGGGGGCAGAGGGGAGATACTTCAGCGGCTCGCACCGCACAACACGGCAGAGGGGAGATACTTCAGCGGCTAGCACCGCACAACACGGCAGAGGGGAGACACTTCAGCGGCTAGCACCGCGCAACACAGGCAGAGGGGAGATACTTCAGCGGCTCGCACCGCACTACACGGCAGAGGGGAGACACTTCAGCGGCTCGCACCGCGCAACACGGGCAGAGGGGAGATACTTCAGCGGCTCGCACCGCACAACACGGCAGAGGGGAGACACTTCAGCGGCTAGCACCGCGCAACACAGGCAGAGGGGAGATACTTCAGCGGCTCGCACCGCACAACACGGCAGAGGGGAGATACTTCAGCGGCTAGCACCGCACAACACGGCAGAGGGGAGACACTTCAGCGGCTAGCACCGCGCAACACAGGCAGAGGGGAGATACTTCAGCGGCTCGCACCGCACAACACGGCAGAGGGGAGATACTTCAGCGGCTAGCACCGCACAACACAGGCAGAGGGGAGATACTTTAGCGGCTCGCACCGCACAACACGGCAGAGGGGAGACACTTCAGCGGCTAGCACCGCGCAACGCAGGCAGAGGGGGGATACTTCAGCGGCTCGCACCGCACAACACGGCAGAGGAGAGATACTTCAGCGGCTAGCACCGCACAACACAGGCAGAGGGGAGATACTTCAGCGGCTCGCACCGCACAACGCAGGCAGAGGGGAGATACTTCAGCGGCTAGAACCGCACAACACAGACAGAGGGGGCAGGCATCAGGAGATGGCAAGCTTCGACGCCGCCACGGCTGACTGGGACCGTATCCCGATTCCCCCGTTGGCCAAGACCGCAGCCGTCGCACCCCGGGCGGGCTGCGTCTTCCCCACCTGCGACACCATCCACGGCGGCGGCGCCACAGCCCATTCGTGCCACACGTGCGGGCGTACGACGGTGCCGTCATGCCTGAGGAAGCGCATCCCGACGGCGGCGGCGAACGAGTGGCTGGAGATGTGGGGGGAAGTCGGGTGGACTTGCCCCGTGTGCACGTGGGAGGCCCTCGAGAGGGAGAGGGACGAAGCAGACGCCGAGATGTGGGACGGAGAGGAGTACGACGAGGAGTCCTCCAGCGAGAGGGTACCGGCGCCACCACCCAAGGAGGACACGAACGCCGCGGCTCTAGCCACCATCCTGCAGGAGATCCGGGAGCTCAGGAGCGAAGTGACAGGCCTGAGGGGGACGGTGGAGGAGCAGAAGAAGGAGATAGCTGAGCTGAAACTCAGCCAGAAGAAGGCCGACCAGGACCTCCCCGCGGGTTTCACGGCGCACGTCGTCTCGACTTGGGGAGACGCGCTGACAACGGCGAGCGGGCAGCGCCTTGTGAAGGCGGAGGTGACGCGGGTGTTCCGCAAGGCGGAGCTGGAGAGCGGGCCAGACGCCCCCGATTGGCACCACGAGATGGCGTCGCGTTTCGAGCGGGTGTACGAAATGTTCGACCTAATCAAGCAGACAAACGATGTTGCCCCCTTCGTGACACCACTCCACAAAGTCATCGTCGAGATGAACAGCTACGCACTGCTGCGAGGCCGCGCGGGGGCGCGCCACTACCAGGGGAAGGCGAAGGCCCTATCACCCTCCGACTACACGGTTGCCCTCCACAGGAGGTTCATCGAAGAGGGCAGAGCCAAGCAAGAGGCAGTGTGGGCAAAAGCGGAGGCGAAGGCCGAAGACAGATCGGAGCCATACCGGCTCCCAAGCAAGGGCAGGGGCCGGAGCGCGGGAAAGGGACGCGCGTCGAAGGGACTCGGGAAGCGGAACTGACCGGACAAGGGGGGACACTACGGCCTGCTGTACCAGGAGGCCGTGCCGACCCTCCCCCCGACCGGTCGGGGGCGGCCGTTGAAGAAGGGCACCCGGCTGACACCCCAGAAGTGCAAGGAGATCCGCGACTCTTTCCAAAAGACCCTGACACACGCCCTCGCCCCGACCTACTGGAAGACACTATGCAGAGCATACGACCAGTACACACAGTTCCGCAGGCAGTGGGCAGACACAGCGGGGAGAATGCCGCCACACGACGAGTGCGCGATGCTATGGGCGACCAGCCAACGTTTGGGGGGCCTGTCGACGTCCTCGACCCTGCAGTACCTGAACAACATCGCAGGGGCCCTCAGGAGATTCGAGGGCTACCCGCTCGACAGTGTCCAGGTCCTCAGCGATTACCGCCGCGCGCTCAAGCGGCAGGGAGCGCTGAAGCCGAAGCGCCAGGCACAACCCGCGACCCCACAGGACATTCGAAGGGCGATCGAACGCGAACCGCGCCGACTGGTACAGCTGCTGCTGGGCATCATGTGGAGGGGGGCTGCGCGCGTGTCAGATGCACTCCGCCTCGACGTGAAGGATGTTCAGCCGGACCCGGACAACGACGTAGTCAACATCCGCTGGACGCAGTCAAAGTCGGACCCGTTCCGTGTCGGGCACATCACAGGCATCACCCTGCAGGCAGGCCTCCGGAAGATCCTGGAGCGGCGTCTCAGGCAGGCAGAAAAACGCAAGCAGACAACCCTGTTCCCCCCAAGTGTAGGGTACCGCTGTGCGACAAAGGCAATCAAGAGAGCCAGGGCGACTCTGACTACACACTTCCTCCGCCGCGGCGCGCTGACACATCTGGCGAGGAAGGGAGTGCCCCTGGAGGAAGTCAGGCTGCTGTCACGACATGCCACAGTGGACGGGGTGATTCGCTACGTGTCGGCGGCGGAGAATGCGCGCGCGAGAGACACGGCGAGGATATCAGCGAAGATCGACCAGTGAGGGGGCGTCGGCGGAGACGAACGAAGCGGGGAGGGGACCCGCAGACATCATCATCACACTTCCCGGCAAAGCTCCGACGCCTGATGGCGCCACAGGAGGCTTATCAGGAAGTGGGTCAGACCGAAGACGACCCGGACACCGACGAGTCGTACGGGCCAGGCATTGAAAACGGGTATGAGAGCGACCTCGCGGTGTGCGCGGGAGACAAGCTGCTGCGGCCGGCAAAGGAGGGGCGTGATGCGGGGACACACGGTGAAGCCATCGCACCGATCTGCAAGACACGGCTCGACCTCGACAGGCTGGTGGAGATGGACACGGCAGGGGAGTTGGACGGCGTGATAGATCTGATCCGGGAGCCGAGGGTATTTGAGAACGCGCTGCTGCCAGGCGCAAGGGAGGCGTTCAGACGCCACCGCAAGGTATCCCGACACATGCTGCAACACCTCGACGACCTGGAGGGCTTCGGAGTGCTGAAGGAGGCGGATGCTGCCGCCTACCTCACCCTCCCGGCTTTCACCGTGTCCAAAAAGTCGGGAGGATTACGTTTCATCGTCGACGCCAGGCCGCTCAACAAGCACATGGTTCGACCCCCGGACATGCGCCTGGACGACATCATCGAGGTGACGCGACGCATTGCTCTCGCAGAGTGGGTCGTGATGGCGGACGCGCGGAGCTGGTTCTACCAGTTCCCAGTGCAGAAGGAAATCCAGCGCTTTTTTGGAGTCTGGGTCGGGGGAGAACGCGACGAGTTCATCAAGACATTCCTCACCGTCATGTGCATGGGCTGGTCGCACTCTCCATCCATCGCGAACAGGAGCGCAAGGGTGCTGCTCCCGCCCAGCCAGGGGATCTGCTGGATCGACAACTTCGTGGTGCTGGGGCGAACCCGAGAGGAGGTGGCGAACCAATACGCTGCTTTCCTCGGGCGGTGCAGGGAAGTCCTAGCGGCGCTGAACTTCGACGACCCACAGCACGGAAGACCGACACAGCACTTCTCCGTGTTCGGCATCGAGTTCGACTTACAACGGCACACTTTCAGGATGGACCCGGCCTGGATCCGAAAGATCACCGAGCGCAGCGAGCTGGGGGCACTGCTCGAGGGGAGCTCGACGCCGCGCGGGGTGTTTCGGGTGTTCGGTGCGCTCGTGTGGCAGTCCTACGTCATGCGCGCCCCAATGTGCTACATGCCGGCAGCCCTTTCATTCATCCGACGAGTGGCGAAGCGGGCACACGCGGAAGGGGGTACGTGGGATGCAGTATGCACAGTACCCACCTCGGTGCAGCGTGAGACTGTGGACCGTATGCGCTTCATCGCAGTGAACGACTGGCGGGCCGCGACTGACCCCCCCTCCGTGGTATCGCTATGGACAGATGCATCATCGCGCGAGTGGGCCGCCATTCTAGTCAGGCCAGAGGGGGAGACAGTCGCACAGGGAACGTTCCGCGGAGCGGACGAGGGGGCGCACATTTTCCACACGCCGTCTGGCAAGGCCTGCGACTGGCTCAGAGGTATACAGACATGACCGTGACATGCTACATCGACAACCTCCCCCTTGTGTTCTCGATGCGCAGGGGCCACTGCTCCAACTTCCGCGGCAACCTGGTGTTGCAGGAGATCTTCACCATCGCCCGGAAGAATAGGATGCGGCTCCGACCGCAGTGGGTGGCTTCCCAGGACCAGAGAGCTGACGAATACACCCGGGGTAAGCAAGCGGCAGACCCGGCTTTCCTGGAGACACGCCCGATACCCGGCGCGTAACTTCCGCGGCCGTCCCGAGAGACCAGGGACGGCCACGTCCCTCCGGATGAGGGTCCTGAGTGGAAGCGTCAACGCATCACAAACAAAATACGAGTAAAGAGCGGCTGTACTGGAGTGACATTTTTTACGCACACTTGTGAGCAGAAAATGTCACTCTACCACAGCCAAACGTGCTCCGCACACCACTAGCCTCCCCCATCACAGGAGTTGAGGTTTTGTGTGTGGAAGCGTCAACGCATCACAAACAAAATACGAGTAAAGAGCGGCTGTACTGGAGTGACATTTTCTGCGTTGCAGCAGTGCATTTATGCAAGAAGCGTTGATGATCGGGTGACTACGAGTCGTTCTCACGTTGATGTTGAATTTGACGTGGTGCTGCGACTGCCGGCTGGCTGGAAGGGGCAAACCTCGTCGCAGTTGCGCGCGCCATCCACCGCTCTGCTGGCACGTACCGCTCCGCCATCGCCGGGCTGCGCTACCCGAAGTACTTCTGGAGCTTCATTGTGGCGCCACACTCTGCAGGATAATAAATGAATATACGGTTGCTACGCTTTTGGAAGAAGTGTCGTACCTCTATTTGAAGCTGTGTGGAACGCACCGAGCACACCATGGCATTGGTTCCACCCGCTGTACCCTGCAACCCACCCCCTCCTGCAACAGGTGCTTGAGCCTCTGCGCGAGAAGGCAGCGAACCAGCGCGGCGAGCTGCACAAGCTGCGCGACAAAGAAGCACTCCTGGAGAAGCAGGTCGACACACAGCGCACACGGGCCGACCAGGCGCAGACGGAGCTGGCGGAAGCGAACATCAAGAGGTCTGAGCTGCAGGCTGCTGTGAACGACCTGCAGCGCGCGCTGCAGGACGCGGAGGAGGGGCGCAGGGAGGCGCAGGGCAAGCTGACGGAGCGCAGCACACGCGCCTACGACGACCAGCTGTCGCTGTCGGCACAGCTGCAGAGCCTCGAGCGCGAGTGCAGCCTCCTCAGAGCCCGCCTCTCTGACGCTGACGGTGAGAACAGGCGGCTTGCATCGGATCTCGACGACGCACACCACGACGCGCAGAAGCACAAGCAGACCCTCGCCGACAACAAGGCCCTGCTGGACAGGCTCCCATTCCTGGAGCTGAAGCTGCAGGAGGTGAACCAGCAGAAGGATGTCCTCCGCCAGCAGGTCGAGACCTACGCCGAGTCGCAGGCGGCTCTCGCTGCCGACGCCGACATGAAGGAGCAGGCCCTGCGCGACAAGGGGCAGGAGGTGCGCGAGCTCCGCCACAGCCTCGACGTCCTGAAGGCCACCTGCGACCAGCACGAGCGCGAGGCCTCTTCCCGCCTGTCGGAGCCGCGCAGCGCTGCCGTCGAGGCAGCAGCGGTGCCTCTGGAGGCTCCCGCTGCTGCCAGCAGCGGGGCAGAGTCGCTCGCTGCAGAGCATGCAGCGCTGCAGGCGCAGGTGGCGTCGCTTGAGTCTTCTCTCGCTGCTGAGAGGGCACGGTGTGAGGAGGTGGCAACAGAGGCTCGCGCCAAGGCGCGGGAGAGTGACGCGGATGCGGAGTCGAGCCGCAAGGAGGCGGTTGCGGCGAAAGCAAGCCTCGCAGGCGCCGTCGCGCTGCAAGGCATGCTGCTGTCGAAGCTGCGCGACTTCGCGCAGGATGCGGCGTCGGCGGCAGGCGTGCCCACCGACGCGCAGCTTCACGCGAGCGTCGCGCCCGTCACAGAGTCGTGGCGTGCGGAGCCTGCTTCCTGGGACCCCTCCCTCGCGCAGGACCTGTTCACGCGCCTCCTCAGCGCGCTGATGCGCTGCCTCGAAACACTGAAAGTCAAATCGGGTGGGTCGCGCCCCCCGCCCTAGAATAGATTCTGTAGATACTGTCCTCATCGTCAGACATGATGCTGCGGGCAGTGCTGTTGGTGTGGTGGTGTGTTTTGCCAAGCCGACCTAGGCGAGGTGGGCCCCTTCAACACGTGTCCCTGGGTGTGGGCTGTCCCGCGCCCTGGGGGAGCTGGTGTCACGCAGGCAAAAGTGAGACGGCCTATTCCTTTTCGATCCAGCTTCCCGTGTTGGGCTTTTTCTAGATGCGACAGGGGGGAAAGGGGGTGGGGGTGGTGTGGGTTCTGCTGAGGTTGTGTGCATGAATGGCCACTTCCATGCTGCGGGTCCAACAGTCCAACGGAAACAGTTTTCTCTCTGTTGTGGAGCCCCCAGGGGTCAACCCGGTTTGGCCTCGTGGGGGGTGTGGTGTGGTGGTGAGGATTTTCTAAAATCTCCGAGTACCCGAGACCCTTTGGGGCACACAAGCCGGTGTGTAGGGGCGGGGCACACAGCTTTTGCAGTAGAGCATGCAGATTAACGGTGAGCGGATTGCTTGTCCGAGAGCTCCTTTAGAGTAGTCTGGAGCTGCACGGGTCATTGGACAGGATGAGCGAGCAGCCCCTCCCGTCCCGCCTGTCTTTTTGGTGCCGCCCTACGTGCCACTTCACACCGGTCTGGTCTAATATCAGACTGTGCGCAACACAGGCATGTCTGGTTGACGAATCAGAGCTGCTCAGTAGTGTTCCTCGTTGCATGGGAGGTCGGAGGCACTCGACCCCACCCTCTGTCTTAGGGACCCACCAGCACAGGACGGGAAGAGAGGGGAACAATGGATGTGTCGGTGCGGCATGTCGACAGCGGGCGCAGCTGTATCGTCGGTGTTCCGGACGGCGGGACCGTGCTCAGCCTGAAGGCGGATGCGCTCAAGGAGATGTTCGCGAGTTCCTTCAACGCAGACCGCGAGGCTGCAGGGCTGACTGTACGCATCGAAGGGTGTGACGAGGATCTGGACGATGTAGAGTGCGTTGCCGACACGGGTCTGGAGGACGGGGATGGTGTGCAGCTGGTGCGGCGATGGCCGTGCGTCAAGGCGCCAGCAGTCTACAACAGTGCCCAACGCGAGAAGGTGCGCAGCGTCTCACTGTCGAGGTGTGGCACGCTGTGTTCAGTCAGCTATAGGTCAGGGCACATCACTGTGTTTGACACCAGGACTGCTGATGTGGTGGCGGTCCTCACACAAGGGGATAAGAACATTGGGCCCACTGCGTTCTCAGTCTGTGGGACGTGGCTGGCAACGTGCTCACATGACAGCACGATCTGTGTGTGGCTGACAGCAACGTGGGAACAGGTGTGGTGTCTAGAGGAGCACGACGCAGCACTGTTTAGTGCAGGGTGGACACACTGTGGACGTCTCGTGTCGGGTGACCGAGACGGGAAGGTGCGTGTGTGGGACTTGGAGGGCACACCAAGCGCCACAGTGCTGGAGGGGCACAACGGTACTGTTTTTGAGATTGCAGTGTCAACTACGAGGATTTTCACCGCGTCAAGGGACAGGACCATCGGTGTGCATAGCATCAGCACCCTCACCCACACCGACACCCTGTGTGAGCACACTGACGAGGTGCATCAGGGCATCGCCCTGATCAACGATGAGCAGCACTTGGTGTCGTGCTCTTTCGACAATTCTCTGAAGGTGTGGTGTACAACCACCCTCAGCTGTATCCGTACTGTGCCCTTGTCAGGCGATGTCTGCTCCATTGCAGTGTCTGCGCCAGGTGATGTGATGACAGTGTTCTTTGAGACTCACACCGAGTTGTTCAACCTCAGCACCTTGCAGTGCTTTGGAGACGTGGAGTCAGAGGGCCTGGTTTCTTCCCTTAGTCCGTGTGGGAGGTGGGTCTTCACAACCTGCCTCTCTTCTGTGAAAGTGCATGCCGTAGGACATTCCGTGTGTGCGTGAGGGTAGGCATCCTGTTATGATTCCGTGCTTGTCGTGCACTGCCTTGCTCCTTGCCTCCCAGAACACCCCCTGGCCCTGCTGGTTAGAGGCATCATACTGCATCTGAGGTACGACTGCTTACCTTCCGAAGCACGCCGCATCATCTTTGTGTATTGGATGAATGCGATACTCGTTGGGGCTGGCCTCACATTTTTACTGTTTGTGTTTTTGTACCAAACGCACCGTGCTTCTGGAAAGCGTTCAGATCTAAAATTTTACACAAATTTTACACGGTACAGTCTGGCTAATAATGAATGTTATGGGGGCCAAAATGTTATGAACCGGGGTTTCTCAGAAATCGGGAATTTAATTATTTTTAACATTTTTATTTTTAACATTTTCAAAAATGTTATGGGCTTGGCGTTTTTTTGGTGGCTCGGTAGCGAAAATTTCCGTGACATTTGCTCGATCCTGCGACCCACACACACCCACCAGCTCTCTGTGGGGCTTGGGTGCAGATTGGTGGCATCAGCGGGCTCTAGCGGAACCCCCCGCTTCTGGTACCGAGCGACCGATGACACTGCCCAAGATGATGAGGTGATCTGGAGGACAGTCAGAGCACTCGGCACACTTTCTTCAGGTGCCAGATGGCTGCAGAGGGCCAGGAGAAGCTCGATGAGCTCGATCGGCAGGGGAGAACGGGTGCGAGGGTCGGGCTGACCCCCCTTGGGTGGGCCCCACCCCCCACGCGCCCGATCTAACTCCAATTAATTAAAACACCGAATTTAAATGTTATGGGAAAATGTTATGATTCCGAGGTCCCGGCGAATTAATTATCTTTATTTATTTTGCCTTGTAACAATCATTATTAGCCAGACTGTATGGTGACGATCGGTCCAATTAACCTCCAATTAGCCTCCAATTATTTTTTTTTACGATTAAGCACACTCGTGTGAGCGGAAAGCGCCCCACCACAGCTGCAACCAAACGTGCTCTATACACTAACCCCACCCTTCATCAGGCTCAGGGTGTGATCAGTTCAGGGTTTTGTGTGTAGAAGCGTCAACGCATCAAACTATCAAGCAGGCGAGAGAATCAAGAGGGGAGCAAGAGTGACAGAAGCGGACAGAGTACGCCGAGCTGCGTGTATAGGAGAGGAACAGAACGGGCTGAGGGAGTACGCCGAGCTGCGTGTATAGGAGAGGAACAGAAACTACGCCGAGCTGCGTGTATAGGAGAGAAACAGAAACTACGCCGAGCTGCGTGAATAGGAGAGGAACAGAAACTACGCCGAGCTGCGTGAATAGGAGAGGAACAGTAACTACGCCGAGCTGCGTAACAGAGAAGATGGCCACTCTGGATTGGGACACCCTGAGGGTTCCCGACCCCGCCCACCCCGACAACGAGCCAGCAGAGCGTCGCCCCGAGTGCATATTCGAAACGTGCAATACTACACACACAGCCAGGACCGCATTCAGCTGCCACGACTGCGGTGGGACCACGGTCAGGACGTGCTTGAGAGAGCACATCCCGGCGCACGTCGTCCCCGAATGGCTCGAGGGCGCAGGGGACAGGGGCTGGGTGTGCCCCGAGTGCGCATGGGTCCGGCAGGCAGTCGACGAGGAGACCGCGGCGGACCTGGCAGCAGCGACGGGCGAGCTAGGCGAGGACGGGGAGTACAGCGAGGCGGACAGCCAGAGTGGCACGGGCCTCCAGCACAGGGACGCACACCACCCCGCCGACTCGAACACCGATCTCCGCGTGGCGAACTCGCTGGAGTACCTGCTGAAATTGACAGGCCGGCTGGAGAAGGAACAGAAGGAGCTGAAGAAGACCGTGGAGACGCAGGCGAAGCAGATCGCCACCCTGCAGAAGGCGCTGCAGCGGACGGAGGCCGAGCTGCCCGCCGATTTCTCCGCCCACATCGTGTCGACCTGGGGATCGTCGATCGCCACTGTCCCCGGACGCAGGTTGGTGAAAGCTGAGGTATCCCGGGTTTTCCGACAGGCGGAGCTCAGCGATGCCCCGAGCTCACCAGACTGGCAACACCAGCTCATCCAGGCCTTCGACGCTCTGTTTCAGACAATGGGACTGATCCGCGACGACGATGATCCGGATCGCTTTACCGAGGCCCTCCACAAGACAATCGTCGTTATGAACTCGCACTTTCTCCTGAAGGGGCGCGCGGGCGCCCGCCTCTACCTGGCAAAGGCGAAGATTATGGACCCAGCGAAGTACGATGCGGTGACACACGGGCGCCTACTCCGGGAGGGGCGGGCCACGCAGGACGACACACAGGAGAGGCGGGCCGCGTTTCAGGAGCGGTTCCTGCAGGAGCGTAACACGCAGGACCGCCCCGCGCCCTACTCGGGAAAGGGCCATCACAAAGGACGGGGGGGGAAAGGCAAGCGACAGTGACTCCCCGACACCAGCAGGGGACGCCCGCGGGCCACGACCCTCCCCCCCGCCGCGGTAGTGTATGTGAAGGCAGTACCATCTGCCCCCCCGTCAACAAGAGGACGCCCCCGCAAGACCGAGACGAGCGTGACCCCGGAGGAAGCAACCACCATTCGCCAGGAACTGCAACACACCCTGGCCCAAGCCCTCGCACCCACATACTGGGGGGCCCTCCGCCGCACATACGACAGGTACTCGCAGTTCCGGGAAGGGTGGATGAAAGCGGAGAGGCGAACACTGCCACACGACGAAGGGGCGGTGCTGTGGGTCACGAAGCAACGGAAGGACGGGCTATCAGTGCAGTCCGCCCTCCAGTACCTCAACAACCTTGCAGCAGCACTCAGACGCTTCGCAGCGTTCCCCCTCGACGGAAAACAAATTGTGGCGGACTACAGGCGGGCGCTGAAACGGGGAGGAGCACTACGACCACTGAAGCAAGCAGAACCAGCAACAGCCCACAACATCCGGGAGGCGCTAGCGAAGGAGCCACGTCCCCTCGTGAAACTGCTGCTCGGCATCATGTGGGGGGGTGCGGCAAGGGCCTCGGACGCACTGCGCTTGGATGTGAAGGACGTCACAGCGGAAAAGCGCAGCGAGCCGATATACGTGCGCTGGACCCAGTCGAAGGCGGACCCCTTCCACATGGGTCACATCACAGGGATCTCCCTGCCGAAGGACCTACACCGTATCCTCCGACACCGCCTCCGCAGGGCGCGCAGAGCAGGAGAGACGAGACTGTTCCCGGCGGACGTCACCTACCGGACCGTGGTAAAAGCCGTCAAGCGGGCACGGAGGGGGCTCACGGCACACTCTCTGCGGAGGGGGGCACTCACACAGCTTGCGCGAAAGAACGTTCCACTGGAGGAGGTGCGCCTCCTCTCGAGACACGCGACGGTCGACGGTGTGATGCGTTACGTATCAGCGGCGGAAAACGCACACGCGCGCGAGACAGCACAGGTGTCGGCGAAGATCGAGTGGTGAAGAAAAAACGACAGCAAGGGGGGACGACGCGCACACAGCCAAAACCCCTGACAGCAACCCACTTCCCGGGGACCACGAGGCTGTTCGCAGCGCGCCGCTACTACGAAGATGCCACATCCGACGAAGCCGCGTCCGACCCACCACCCAGTGATGAGGAAGCGTGGAGCGAGGTGGATAGCGCAGAGTCGTACGGTCCGGGTGTCGAGGACCTCTACGGGGAGGACTTGGGTGTGTGCACGGGGGGGAAGGTGATACGGCCAGCCAACGCGAAGACGGAGCTGTCGGAGGAAGAGGACTACATCGCGGAGATCTGCACCTCGCGCCTCAATCTCAAGGAACTGCGACGGTTGGACAGCGAGGGTGAACTGACGGGGGTCTTGGACCTCATCACCAAGCCAGCCGCTTTCGCTGACGCACTGCTTCCCGAGGCCCGCCAAGAACTACGTAAAACGGGGAGGAAGGTATCACGCCACATGTTGCACCACCTGGACACCTTGGTTGAGTATGGCGTCCTGACGGAGGCGGATGCACACCCGTACCTCACGCTGCCAGCGTTCACCGTGTCCAAGAAGTCTGGGGGCCAACGTTTCATCGTCGACGCAAGGCGGCTAAATGCACTGATGACACGCCCACCGGACATGCGTTTGCAGGACATCACGGAGGTGACACAGCGAGTGGCCGCGGCGAGCTGGGTGGTGATGGCAGATGCACGCAGCTGGTTCTACCAGTTCCCCGTACACAAGGAGATCCAACGCTATTTCGAAGTGCGCCTAGGCGGGGAGAGAAAGACATTCGTGAAGACCTTCCTGACTGTCATGTGCATGGGGTGGTCACATTCCCCGGCAATCGCGAACCGCAGCGCACGCGTGCTGCTCCCGCCAGAGCACGGAATAGTCTGGATTGACAACTTCATCGCTGTCGGAGACTCCCTACCAGAGGCACAGGCGAGGTACGCCGACTTCATCAGCCGCTGCGAGAAGGTGGGGGCCGCCCTGAACTTCGACGACACACAACACGGCGTGCCGCTGCAGGACTTCACAGTGTTCGGGATCCACTTCGACCTGACGCGACACCGTTTCCACATGGACACAGCCTGGGTGCAAAAAGTCCTCGGACGGGAAGAGTACAAGGAAGTCGTCAACGGCCACACGACACCACGCAGGGCGTTCAGAGTATTCGGGTCTTTCGTCTGGCAGTCGTATGTGATGCGGACACCGATGTGTTACATGCCAGCCGTGTTGTCCTTCGTGCGGCGCATCGCGAAGCAGACGCACTCAAACAACGCCCGATGGGACTCCAGGGTCGCAGTACCTCCGTCGGTGCAGGCGGAGACAGTGGCGCGGGCACGCCTCATCGAGGACAACGAGTGGTATACGCCGCAGAACCCGCCACCGACCATTGAGCTCTGGACAGACGCGTCATCCACGGCGTGGGCGGCGGTGCTCGTGCTGCCGGGAGGGGAGTCAGTGTCCCAAGGGGCGTTCGAAGGGAGCGACGCGGACACGAACATCTTCCTGAAGGAAGCGTATGCAGTGTGGCAGGGGGTGCGCATGATGCAGCGTGTGAGGGAGGCAAGCGTAACCTGCCACATAGACAACCTCGGCCTGGTGTTCGCGCTCCGGAAGGGCCACTGCGCCAACTACCGAGGCAACCTCCTGCTGCAGGAGATATACACAACAGCGCGCCGCCAGCAGATACGACTTATTCCACACTGGGTTGCGACCCACGACCAACGCGCAGACGCGTACACGCGAGGGACGCAGGCCACACACCCCGTGGAGTTGCCACCAGTGTCGATGCCACCTACACTTTTACCAGCGCGCCCGCCTCGTTGAGAACGAGACGGACACGTCCCTCCGGATGAGGGTCCTGGTGTAGAAGCGTCAACGCAACAAACAAAAGGAAATTCATCAGAGCGGTTGTAGCTGTGAAGTGATAGGGCGCTTTTTAAGCACACTCGTGTGAGCGGAAAGCGCCCCACCACAGCTGCAACCAAACGTGCTCTATACACTAACCCCACCCTTCATCAGGCTCAGGGTGTGATCAGTTCAGGGTTTTGTGTGTAGAAGCGTCAACGCAACAAACAAAAGGAAATTCATCAGAGCGGTTGTAGCTGTGAAGTGATAGGGCGCTTTTCGTGGGAAAAAAATCCACGATCGCCACGATCGTGGCTCCAATTAGCTAATTGGAATAATTGGAGGGGAAATTCCGTTGGGATCTCCGGAGGTCCTAGGCATGGGCCCCCAAACATATTTTTCATAAACATATATATTTTTGCCAAAAATATGTTTCATTTTCGCATAAAAAAACATGGTTTTCAACAGATCTTTACGAAGATGTTGGCTGGAAAACGGCTTTTTTAAAGATCTTTGTAAAATTTTCAATTTTCCTAAGATCTTGGTATTTTTTACTAAGATCTTAGCTAAGATCTTAGTTTTTCCCCCATATTCCTTGTTGACTGACTGGAGATACACTCCCTGACGAGGCCCAGGACGATTTTTCCTGCCGGCAGCGTACGACACAATGCACGGCGTCAGCAAACATATACTGACTGAGAGCGGTTGCGGCTGAACGGTGTTGTGACTGCATTTCATAGCTTACCTTCTCCCCCACAAATCCCTCCTGATCGCAATCTGTGCCTGTTCCTGAGTGTGTCTTGCTGTCGCCGATGAGCTGCTTGCCGCAAACCCCACCCCAACATGCCTCGCCACAATCATCATCCACAAAGCCAGGGCCATCATGAGTGGGGCAGGTGATCATGACGTGGAAATGGACAGCCTGCCCCCGGCGGACCCCGCGCAGCCGGAGCCTGAACCCCAGCCTGCCCCCGCGGACGAGGAGCAGGAGGAGGAGCCAGCAGGGCCGCCCGCTCAGGCGGAGCCGCCTGCTCAGGTGGACACGCCTCTAACGCAAGCGGTGGACACGCTGTCCAAGCAGCTGGGGAAGAAGCGCAAGCCGGCGCTTGTCGACGAGGCTGTGGAGCTGGGCATCTACACGAGGCTTGCGAATGGGGAAGTGCAAGAAGAGGGCAGAAAGCTGAAGCGGTCAAAGGGGGAGGTGGCGGAGGCTGTGGCGAAGTTCCGGATCCGCAATCGACAGCAGGGGCCTGGGAGTGACACAGTGCCACAGACGCAGGGACGGCAGCCCCTTCCCTCCACAGTTGAGAGGCGTGCGGCATCGGCACGGATCGCTGAGAAGGGGGCTGCCGCCAACATTCCGGAGCAGGCGAAGGTGAAGGCCTACGACCTTGCTGCACCTCTGATAGATGTGATCGACGAGTTCGACACCTGCTCACAGGTGGAGCTCGGCAAGGCACCCGCAGGTTTCATCAACAGAGCGTCCCTTCTGAGGATGTTTGAAGAGGGGCAGATGGTTCCCGCCTGTCAGACGTGCTCCCGCCTGTGGAACCCCGGGTCCCAGGCCCTTGATGTGCGGGGCCACTTCACGGGGGGGAAGCACCTAGACAAGGTGGCGAAGGCGGCTGCCCAGGATGAGGCAGCGCAGAAGACCATCCCTGGGTTGGCTTCACGTCACACGTCTTGCTTCGAACTCAAGGCGACAAAGGCTGCGCTCTACGCAGGCATCACCCCCGCTGCGCTGCACACCGCCCTTGAGGTTCTCAATGGCATCACCATCCCGCGGTACGTTCCACGCCTTGGGCCCGTCGTGACGAGGAATAGTCCCAAGGTGATGGAGGAAAGTCGTGCGGCCATCACAGACCGACTCAAGGGGCGGAGGTGGTCAGTGCTGCACGACTGTGGATCGCTGCTGGGAACGCAGCTGATCTCGATGGTATGTTCAGCACGGAGCTTCAGTGCTGTGCTGGTGGTGCCCCTCACTGATGCGCCTGTAGCAACGGTCCTGAAGGAGGAGTGGGAGAAACTGGGCCTGAGCGCCCCAATGATGGTGCGTTCTGATCGCGGCGGGAGAAACGGGGCAGCAAGCAGGGAGGTCGACGCGGAACTCGGCATCCCGTGGGTGTCGTGCATCCCCCACATCGCCAACAACGCTGCGGATTCCGCTGATAAGTGGCTCAAGAAGCAGAAACTCGAGTTCTTGGCAAGAGTCGAACTTGGGGATTTCACAGACCCCGCCAGTGGCGTGCTGTCATACGTGCTCGTATCCCTGCTGGATGCCCTGTTTTCAGGGGAGGACTGCAAGAACAGGGCGCGTCGCTACGTTGAAGCGCAGCAGAAGGTGTTGGAGCCTGCCGGAGCTGACGTGCTGGCAGAACTGGTGGAGCGGATGAGCGGGATGGCTGCCGTCGCGAAGCCGCGGGAGAAGGAGGCGCTGTTTGCTGTCTACCGCAGCGAGGTCCCCCCGGGGCTGGCGGCCCTCACAGAGGCAGCGGACTTCGACGGGTTGCTCGCCGCCGCACGGGGTAAGCTCGCTGAGCTACAGGAGAAGATCCCCGAGAGCGCACCCCCCTGTGTCAGATGCCCCCTGCTCAGCGACACGCGGTACGAAGCGAGCCTGAAGTGCTACCTGCACTGCCGTGACAGGCTGGCGGCCCTCCACAGCTTCGCGGCTTTGGAGCTCAAGAACACGCAGAAGCCATGCAGCAGCTTAAATGTTCTGCGAAGCCTGCTGGACCGCTACAGCACTGCCACCCTCCACGCCGACCTCAAGATGATGTGTGACAACACGGCACCCCTGCTGCGCGTCTTTCGAAAGTACTCCGACCCCTCTGCCGAGCCGCATGCGCACCAGGTTTGGGGGGACATAGAGGACTGCATCCACGACCTCGACGAGGCCGGCGGGATAGCCAGGGGTGAGGCCGAAGAGGCCTACCTCCAGAGAGTCAACACCCACCCCGACCTCTCCGAGAGTGCTTCACCGGTGGCTGTCCTGCTGAGCGAGTCACTCAAGCGCCTCTGGTGGGGAAATAAAGGAGAGAGCGGGTACTGGTTCTGGCGTGGCGTGCGGCATTTGTGCCCACAGCAGGCCCTGCTGATGCAGACATGCAAAACCCTCCTTCCTTTTGAGCAGCTGCAACTTGCCCTCCCTCAGTTCTCAGCTGTTGTCACCGTGGAGGCATGGAGCACATACCTGGCTGGACTCGGAAAATTCGCGAAAGGCAAACCCACCGGCAAGGACAAGGCCTCAGCTGTCGGCTTCTGGGAGAAGTACACGTCTGCTGGCGAGGGGCTCCGGTGCCTTTCCCTGGACCTGCTGGCGGTGCCTGCAGCTACCACCGGCTGCGACTCGGTGTTCAGCGTAGGGAAAGATGCTCTTCCTGCCAACCGCAGCGCCGCAAAGCCTGACGTGATGGCAAGTATCGTGTTTCATCACTGCAACCAGGACCTGGCGGTCAGATACCCACAGAGCCATCTCAGGCATTCCTTCCCCAAGGTGAGGAACAACGGTGGTTGCCAGGAAGTTGACCTGTCGTGATGATCTCAGAAACGTCCTCAGTCCTGGGGTTTTCAACTCCGGGGATGGGTGTGTGTGTGTGTGTGTGGGGGGGGGGGTAAAGAGTAGAAGAGTGTGGGGGGGGGGGCGGTCAGTTGCATGTATCAGAAATGTTCCAAGTCATGGGACGGGGTTTTCAACCCCGGGGTTGGGTGAGGCTGCTTAGCGAATGAAGGGGGGAAATGAGGTTTCTAACCCTGTTGGTGAAACAGGAATGGGGTTTTCAACTCCTCCTGTACTGTTTGACGTGATCTATTTGTGCACCCCAAACGCTCTCCGTTCACGGGACAGCGAAGCCTGCACTCCTGACTGGGATGTGCCGTGTGTCTGTAGTATTCCAGCAAGAATACGAAAGGATATTTGCAAAAAAACTAAGATCTTACCTAAGATCTTCGAAAAAAATACTAAGATCTTAATTTTTGTGCTTTTTTTCACTAAGATCTTAACAGAAAAAAAATTACGACGACGAAGACATGCTCGACGGGTTTCGGGAAAAAAAGGGGGTAAGATCTGTTGATAACCATGAAAAAATATTTTTATATTTTTCGAAAATATTGGGGGTATGGAAATTTAGGCAAAATTAGCCAAAATTAGCCAATTTAGCCAGGTTTTTTTTCGCCACACGGTGGACTCCAGCGGGGGTAGGGTAACCCTTTTCGGGAGTCTCAACTAGGGGGAGTCCAACTCCCGCTAGCGGGAGTCTATACTCCCGCTAGGGGGAGTCTGACTCCCCCTAGCGGGAGTCTTTTCACCTATTTTCACTCATTTTTCCCATGATACCTATGCAATGTGGCACTCGTCACTGAAGTACAGCCACACCAAACGAAACGGACGTTTCCACCCATCCCAGCTCGCAGACCTGATTCACAAAAATGGGGAAGACGACAACGAAGCCGGCAGCGAAGCCGGCGGCAAAGTCGATTAAGAAGAAGAAGAGCGCAGAGAGTCCCGAGGCTGCGGAGGCGACGAACATTGTGCATGATTTTTGCACGGCCTTCCCTGTTAAAAAAGGGGGCAGTGTGCTGACACTGGGATCCATTAGAAGGCTCCTAGCAACGGTGTTGAGCAAGGAGCTCCACCAGCACAGCACCCAGGTGGCCAACGCAATCATCGCCATGTCTTCCCTGACATGGATAAGTTCGCTGTCAGGGAAGTCGCAACGATGCGGAAGGAGGGCGCTCTCCGTCATATACAAGGTGGAGGCGAAGTATGGCAAGGTGCAGGATACAAACGTGTCGTCGGGGGCAGCCTGAAGCCGCGAATGATCGCGACACGGGCGAACGGCTTGGCACCGTGGGTCTGGATAGATGCTGGAGTTCGGCCGGGTGAAACCGGAAGTCGCAGCAAAATTTGCCCCCCCAGATTTCTTCCTCAAACCCACCCGTGGGCTGATCCGGCCTTGCACGGTGGACTCCAGCGGGGGTAGGGTACCACTACCGGGTTTAACCCTTTTCGGGAGTCTCAACTAGGGGGAGTCCAACTCCCGCTAGCGGGAGTATAGATCAGCAGTGGGCAACAATGAGGCGATGCGGGGGGCGAGGGCACCGATGCTCACTGTGCGACATCCCAGAAGAACGCTGGTATCAACAGGTGCATCGATACCCGCACCTGACTCTCTCTGAGATGAAAGAGGCTGGCTACCCCTCCCTCTTGGCAGGTGTGCTTCCCAATGCCCGCTACGTCACCCCAGCACTCCATGACTGCAAGGGGCTCGCCATGCGGCTGATCAGGGTACTGGATGACAGGGGTGGAGCTTGGGGGTTTTTTCGGGTCAGCTGACCTGATTTTCTGCAGGCCCTCACAAAAAATCAGGTCAGGGGTAAAAAGAAAAAAAAATATAGATTTTCGGGAAACCGGAAAAGTTGGCTCCTCGCCTTGGGGCCTCAAGGTGACCAGGAGGCGTTTCGTGAGCAAAGTGACCCCAGCGACATGAGCACAGGCCTCAAACAGTCACAATAGAGGACAAATGAAGCTGCCCAACCCGTACCGTGCAACAGACGTTTACTACCGTGGCCTCCGGTGGCTGGGGGGCTCCGCCCCCCAGACCCCCCTGTGGCATGTGCCTGTCTTGTACCCAAGCCCTTTACATCAGGGAATCTCAGTATCCTCAGGAGGACGCAGCCAACTCACACAGAATCCGTACGCCCGCAAGTCACAGATGTTCACTACCGTGGCCTCCGGCGGCTGGGAGCTCCGCCTCCCAGACCCCCCCTACGGCATGTGTTTGTCTTGTAACCAAGTCCTTGCGCGTCCGGGGCTGCATATCGGTTCCGGTACCTCGCGGGAGGCTGGGCCCGAGCACTGATCTCTGAGACGAACCGGGGGGGAACCCATAAGAAAAAATTGGCTGACCCGATCTGACCCGATCCAGCCCGCAACCCCATATTTCAAGCTCCACCCCTGCTGGATGAGACAACAAAAAAATATTCGACAAGACCTGTACAAACCTTGCACTGAATGTGTCGCAGCATGGGACAGGTGCTCAGTTCCGGAAGGTCGTGCTTGCCTGTCACAGGACACACCTACAAGGGCTTGTTCCGCTACCTCTTTGTCTCCCTTGCAGACCTCATGCATTTCCGGTATGCAGACATCCCCTGGCGCTTCTGGGGATGCAAGGATGAGTCAGCCCGGATTCCCTTCTTGCGTGCTCGGATCTCAGGGCATATATTTCACTGGTTGATGGAGCATGCCGAAAAGGGATCAACGCGCAATGCCTACGTACACAGTCTCCATCATTGGTGGGCTCCAGAAGATGCAGTGCCTCTGCAGAACAACGACGAATTTGAAGAAGCAGAGAACGGACATCGCAAGAAAGATGCCGTTACAATCGCCAGCTCCGCAACTTACGAGAGAGATCTTGCGATGGCAGAAGAGAAGCGGCGCGCATCGGGCATGCCTTGGAAGGTTGCGCACCTGTCGCAGGACGGGATCCTCGGGTATAGAGAAGTCATCCTGTGTCCGTGTCTGCACACCCGACACGCTCATAGATTGGCTGTGTATGTTCTTTGCACACAGTTGACACAGCTGCAGAAGGGGTTTGTGCACTGCAACACACAGGACTTCGTTGAACCCATCAGCGCGCCCTACTTCCTGTTCCGGTTCCCCGAAGGACACCGCAAATTATCGCTCTGCTTGTGCAAAATGCCAATCCCGCTGGGGGCGACTTTCACACCATTCGTGTCATCCGAGGCGACTTTGAGCACGCTTGACCAACGCGCACAGCAGGAGGGGGATGACAGTTCTGACGAAGAAGATGAGGCCTGCAGGATGGCTTGTCTTGCCCAAGGTGTAACACAACTACGACAGGCGATGGCCGCACTTTGACACCTCAAATTCTAACCGCTCACCTCCGCAGGTGTAGCCGCTACCAGGAGGATAGGTAGGTAGTCCAGAGTCCGGGGAAACTGACAGAAGCAAAACAAGCCCCTCCCCATCCCTCTTCCACCATGATTTTACCCCCCACGCCAGTAGACTGTAACTATATCATGGGAAAAATGGATGAAAATAGGTGAAAAGACTCCCGCTAGGGGGAGTCAGACTCCCCCTAGCGGGAGTATAGACTCCCGCTAGCGGGAGTCTGGACTCCCGCTAGCGGGAGTCTTTGACACCCGCTCAGACTCCCGCTCCCAGACTCCCGCTAGGGCCGCTGGAGTCCACCGTGCAATTTTTGAAAACTTCGAAAAAAATCGAAAAAAACGCCTAACTGTTTTTAGCCACTACGGCTAGCCACAGTGGCTAAATTTCCATACGGCCCTGGTGACCCGGGGTCCGAAATTTCGACATGTCGAAAAAACAATTTTGCACATAACACACCTGTGTGGTACGGGAAATGCTACGAGGAACGCGATGGACTCGGGACTGCTGCTGGCCTCTCTTGCTATGGTTTACTTATGTTTCGTGCTCCACCTGCTCCACCTCATTCTGCACTTCAGATGATCCACTTCACGTGGGTTACGGGGTTTGGGACAACGATGATATGTTGTGTCCGACGACAAGGTAAGGTAAGCTCATCGAGGTACACCAAACCGGAGTTGTCAAATCAAAAAAAAGACACACCGCCCGAGAGGCAATTGGTGTGACACAACAGCGATGACACAACCACTCTGCCCGAGGGGGCGCGTTTTTAGCGACCGAGACCTCCTCTCCTGACTGAGGGACACACGATCTGACCGTCTGAGAGACGCAGCATTCTACCCTGCCCGAGGGGCACCCACTCTCCTGACCGAGAGACACGCAGTCTTGCCCGAGGGGCACCTGGTTTCCTGACCGAGACAATATTCTGCCCGAGGGGCACTCACTCTCCCGACCGAGAGACACGCAGTTTTGCCCGAGGGGCACCTGTTCTCCTGACCGAGACAATATTCTGCCCGAGGGGCACCCACTCTCCCGACCGAGAGACGCAGCATCTCGCCCGAGGGGCACCTGTTCTCCTGACCGAGACAAACATTTTGCCCGAGGGGCACCCACTCTCCCGACCGAGAGACACGCAGTCTTGCCCGAGGGGCACCTGTTCTCCTGACCGAGACAATATTCTGCCCGAGGGGCATCCACTCTCCCGACCGAGAGACGCAGCATCTCGCCCGAGGGGCACCTGTTCTCCTGACCGAGACAATATTCTGCCCGAGGGGCATCCACTCTCCCGACCGAGAGACGCAGCATCTCGCCCGAGGGGCACCTGTTCTCCTGACCGAGACAATATTCTGCCCGAGGGGCACTCACTCTCCCGACCGAGAGACACGCAGTTTTGCCCGAGGGGCACCCGTTATCCTGACCGAGACAAAACTATGCCCGAGGGGCACCCACTCTCCCGACCGAGAGACGCAGCATCTCGCCCGAGGGGCACCTGTTCTCCCGAGGGGCACTCACTCTCCCGACCGAGACAAAAATTTTGCCCGAGGGGCACCCGCTCTCCCGACCGAGAGATACACAATCTTGCCCGAGGGGCACCAAATCCCGACCGAGAAGACGACCCTCACACCATGCTCGTGTCAGGTCTCAAGAGGGCTGAAGCCGCGGTTGAGGACAACAACACCCCCACGCACTGGTTCTAATAAATGACGGCGAGGTGCACGGGGGGATCAGCACGAAGGAGGGGCGCAAAAAGATGGGGATGATGACGCCGTGGTGTTCAAGGTGGTCCTCCGCCGCTTATGAACGTGACAGCGGGACAGCGCTGCGCCCGTGGCCGCAGCGGATTGAGGACATTCCCATCAGCCATCGAGACTATCACCGCGCCTCGCCGAAAACCTGCTTCACGCTTGATCGCGCTCAAGGTTTCCAAACGCATACTTCAGCTGGAGGTTCCGTCACAGAGGCGCTGACAAAGGCGGGACCAAGAGCAACAGTCGGGTGCTGATAAATGGGTCGATACTGATGCAGCAAAGTGACGTCAGTGATATCCAACTCCTACTTTCCTGACCGAGACACGATCTTGCCGAGGAGCATCGGACCGAGACACCCACTTCTGCCTGAGAGGCACCTAGCCGAGACGCATTTTTCCTGCCCGAGGGGCATCTCGCCGAGACATTACCTGCCTGAGGGGCACCTGGCCACGACATACCTACAGCTTACGCTTGCGGGGCACCCTGCCTGAGGAGCACCTGGCCAAGACATACATTTCCGCCTACGAGGCACCCTGCCCGAGGGGCACCTGGTCAAGACACACACTTCCGCCTACGGGGCACCCTGCCCGAGGGGCACCTGGCCAAGACAGACACCTCTGCCTACGAGGCACCCTGCCCGAGGGGCACCTGGCCAAGACAGACACTTCCGCCTACGAGGCACCCTGCCCGAGGGGCACCTGGCCAAGACAGACACTTCCGCCTACGAGGCACCCTGCCCGAGGGGCACCTGGCCAAGACAGACACTTCCGCCTACGAGGCACCCTGCCCGAGGGGCACCTGGTCAAGACATACATTTCCGCCTACGGGGCACCCTGCCTGAGGGGCATCTGGCCGCGACATACACTTCCGCCTACGGGGCACCCTGCCTGAGGGGCATCTGGCCAAGACGCACATTCATGCCCGAGGGACACCGGGCCGAGACATTACATTCCCTGCCTGAGGGACACCTGGCCGAGACACATTCCTGCCGAGGGGCACTCACTCCCGACCGCGAGACGCAGGATTTTGCCTGAGGGGCACCTCCTCTCCTGACCGAGACACAACCCCGCCCAGCACAGTGCCGAGGGGCATTTACGCTTTCGACTGGAATACCGAGCCTGACCCGGGGAGACACAATCGTGCCACAATCGGGAGGGGCATACTCTCTTGATTGAGAAATACACCTTTTTTGCCCGAGCGACGGCACCTGAAGGCGGAAGGGTGGCCTGTCACACACAGCCTGCCAGATCCAGCTCGAGCACGGTGACGCGACGTGAGCTTTCCGAGGGCGACAGTTTTCGTGTACCAATGCAACGCCCCCGGACACGCCCCCGAGAAGCCGGCACGTCTGTCGTGCCCAGCTTATCTGCGCGAATGCCGACTACGCGCACCCCGGCGTCAAGCGGATGCCCGCACACGCCCCAAGCGGGGCATACTCCGTCGAAGCATAGTCTCCCTGCCGGGGGACACACATTCAAGCCTGCATTATTCACAGGGGTCAGGGGGAGTTCCGGGCGTCTGGGGCCCGGTGTTGAGACGTACGACCTCACAGTTCCATGCAGGGAAGGGGAGCTGCTGACTGGACACCTGCGAGGTGCCGTGGGACATACACAGAGATCAGGTATCCAACACAGCCGAGACGCTCTCCCAAGCTGCACTGCTCGGGGAGCAAAAGAAGCAGCGACTGAGAGACGCGTCCGCATCGCCTGTGTCAGCGGTGCCGCCGCTGAGGGGGTCCACCGAAACCGCAGCCATGGCAGCGGGCCGAGATCATTCCACAAGGTTGGGGGGCAGTCGGCCAGTCTTCCCGAGTACCCAGCAGCCTACTCGACAAGCCCGAACAGCGACTGCAGCGTGCGACAAGCTCCGGTCCGCGGGGACTCACCTCTCTCATTAAGAAGGCGACTCCGAGAATCCTTCTGGCATGCCCACACCTCCAGGGCCTCGAATTTCCTCACGCACCGGGAAATACGCCCTCCACACTGAGTCCGGGCGTTACCACTGAATCGACGCCACGTGGGGCCACAGGGCCTCCGTTTGATGCGCTGTCTACGAGGCGGGCGATGGGGCAGGTACAGTGGGGATCAGCCCAGTGGGAAGGGGGCCGCAGGAACGTGTTGTCCACCGCTCGAGCGGAGTTCAGGAGACGACAGTGCGCGCGATCGCCCTCTTTCACCCAGAAGGGCCGGCACCTCTCACACCTACCCCTGGGCACTCCATGCAGCGTCTCCAGTGCGCCATGAAGAGGCGCGTTGGGCTTCACCCCGCAACTCGCTCGCAGCCAGCGAAGACCGGAGAGGACACAGAGAGCCACAGAGCGATCGAGATCACGCCGGAAAGCACCGGGTGTTGGCCGGGCTCCCGAAGGGCGAGAGTTTAAGACGGCCGGACAGTAGACTGCTGCGGAGGAGCTGGGAGGCGAGTTTCAGACTGTGATTTCTCGATCCGCCGAGCCCTGTCCCCAGGCGAGAGCTGCCGGGTCATGGTGGCTGAATATGCACGAGCGTCGCGGTGGTGGTGCTGGGAGCGCACCAGAGGACTGTCACGCTGAGGGGCTGGGCATGGCCACTGACTACCTGGATACGGCCGTCTCAGTGCATCGCCCGGGGTGCAAAACGACATCGAGGATGTCAGGAAGAAGGGTCATGTGGGCACACACCAATATGTCGGAGACGTGAAGAAGCCTCGAGGGGAAGGGTTCCCCAGGGGATGGAGGATCCTGAAGAGGTACAGGGTGAGGATTCAAATACCCGGAGTGGGAAACGCACCAGACGTCGGGGGTCAGCCAAGAGCGGGTGGTTGCAGCACAGGCGGGGCTGTGTGCAACCTTTACTCCCTTAGTTTCGCCGGGTTGAGACGCATCAACTCTCTCGCCGGGTGCGGCAACTGGAGAGACAGGCATGTTGTCGATAGGGCACACCAAGGATCACGAGGCTGACCACACGACGGCGGCACACGGCCGAGGCAGGCGGATCCCCTCAGCGAGTGAGGTTCGATCGTTTTCCGTACAAGGTGCTCGTGACAACGTAGAAAGCGGTACATTACCATCGGAGGGATGCATACGATGGGCGACGGAGCCTGATCACTTCAATAGTAGACCGTTCGCGCGGCGTCCCTAAGTCCTTGGGTCCTAAGGGTCCTGGGTGGAAGCGTCCAATGCAACACTCACAGCATAGAGGCCAAGTGTTTCTCGTAGTATTTTGCACATAACACACCTGTGTGGTACGGGAAATGCTACGAGGAACGCGATGGACTCGGGACTGCTGCTGGCCTCTCTTGCTATGGTTTACTTATGTTTCGTGCTCCACCTGCTCCACCTCATTCTGCACTTCAGATGATCCACTTCACGTGGGTTACGGGGTTTGGGACAACGATGATATGTTGTGTCCGACGACAAGGTAAGGTAAGCTCATCGAGGTACACCAAACCGGAGTTGTCAAATCAAAAAAAAATATGGGGGGGGGGGTTTTTTCAAAGTGCAAGAAGGTGGAGCCCGTTCAACAGGTGGAAGCGTCCAATGCAACACTCACAGCATAGAGGCCAAGTGTTTCTCGTAGTATTTTTTCCGCCTGGCTCAACAGAATCTGGGGCTCACTGGGGTGCCACACTGAAAAATTTCGGAAAATTTTCGAATTTTTTTTCAGCCATTTTTGGTTAGCCAGGCCTGGGCCCAGCTGGGCCAGGTAGGCCGAAATTTCGACATGTCGAAAAAAAAAATTTTTGGCCAAAGGGGGCCCTCGCTACCAGTCACGGGTCGTCACGGCTCGTCAGTGAGTCAGGGGGCTTTTTTGGCTGGCCTGGGGAGAAGGGTGAATTTTCAGGTTTTTGGCTGACTACGAGTCACTACGAGTCACTTGACTGGTAGCGAGGCCGGTCTGGAACTCCGGGTGGGGACTTGGCACAATATGAGAAAATTCCACCCAGAGGTCCAGACCGGCCTCGCTACCAGTCACGTGACTCGTAGTGACTCGTAGTGACTCACAGTGGTCCCCACCTCCTGTAGGGGCACTCCCCGATTCCCCCCAGCAAATTAGTGCACTTGGTTGATTCCCCCCGATTCCCCCCGATTCCCCCCAGTACATTGTCGTACTTGGACGATTCCCCCCGATTCCCCCCAGTACATTGTCATACTTGGACGATTCCCCCCGATTTCCCCCAGTACATTGTCGTACTGGGACGATTCCCCCCGATTCCCCCCAGTACACTGTCGTACTTGGACGATTCCCCCCGATTCCCCCCAGTACACTGTCGTACTTGGACGATTCCCCCCGATTCCCCCCAGTACATTGTCATACTTGGACGATTCCCCCCAGTACACTGTCGTACTTGGAAGATTCCCCCCGATTCCCCCCAGTACATTGTCATACTTGGACGATTCCCCCCGATTCCCCCCAGTACATTGTCGTACTGGGACGATTCCCCCCGATTCCCCCCAGTACACTGTCGTACTTGGAAGATTCCCCCCGATTCCCCCCAGTACATTGTCATACTTGGACGATTCCCCCCGATTCCCCCCAGTACACTGTCGTACTTGGACGATTCCCCCCGATTCCCCCCAGTACATTGTCGTACTGGGACGATTCCCCCCGATTCCCCCCAGTACACTGTCGTACTTGGACGATTCCCCCCGATTCCCCCCAGTACACTGTCGTACTTGGACGATTCCCCCCGATTCCCCCCAGTACACTGTCGCACTTGGACGATTCCCCCCGATTCCCCCCAGTACACTGTCGTACATGGACGATTCCCCCCGATTCCCCCCAGTACGAAGTCATACTTGGACGATTCCCCCCGATTCCCCCCAGTACATTGTCATACTTGGACGATTCCCCCCAGTACACTGTCGTACTTGGAAGATTCCCCCCGATTCCCCCCAGTACATTGTCATACTTGGACGATTCCCCCCGATTCCCCCCAGTACACTGTCGTACTTGGACGATTCCCCCCGATTCCCCCCAGTACATTGTCGTGCTGGGACGATTCCCCCCGATTCCCCCCAGTACACTGTCGTACTTGGACGATTCCCCCCGATTCCACCAAGCAGCAACAAAAACCTCGCGCGCGCTCCTCCCTATTCTAAGTCTCCCTGACCGTGGCGAAGCCACTCGACTAAAGTCGTTCGTAGGGGGAATCCACCAAGTACACCAATGTCCCGGGGGGGATTGACAGGACATCCCCTGCCGGTCGGTTGTCCTGGTAAGCGTGGGCCATAGCAACCCGGAACCACAGTGCGTCGTGGGACGTTGGGGGTCCTCGCGCCGAGTCACTGTGAGTCACGAGTCGTCAGTTTTCAGCCAAACATGGCTGACTTCTCACTTTTTCTCACTCGGCGAGGGCCCCCGTTGTGGGCCTCCCTGTTGAGGCGGCGCAGCTTCTCCCGTAGACGACGGATACCATCCTGCTTCGCGGCCTGCTGTACTCGCGTCGTAGCCGTCCCCCGTGCCTCCTTCCTGCCTCCGTGAGCGCGGGGTGGGCCTACCACGCCGCTCAGCTCGCTTCTGACCAGGCGCACCATCGCCTCGGGGATCAGCCCCTCCGACGTCGTCCCTTAATACACTTCGCCTCCCCGTGCAGCGGGAACCGTCTCCTGCACCGATGTCCCACATTGGCCTTGGTGTCCGCACCCCCGCCATCGCCTTCACCAGCTTCTCCATGAAGCCGACCGCGAGGGGGGTGAAGGTAGCGCGTCGATGACCTCCGGGCCGTCCTCCAGCGCCCCTCTACGGGCGGATTTGGAGGGTGGCCCGGAGTCGGCGGTGTTGGACATCGGTGCGGGTGGATCGGCTCTGTACTCCGAGTCGCGGACCCACTCTAGACGAAGAGGGTGTCGCGGCCGTGTGGGGAACCAAAAACCTGGTGAAGGTTAGTGCCGAACGCCATGACAGCCTCGCCCGCCTGGAACACGTTGCGCCGTGACTGATTGCCTTGACCCACCCACCAAGGGGCCCCTGCACGTGCCTCCGGTACTGCGCCCCTGCTGGCCTCCTGTGTCCGACCGCCACGAGCTGCACTTGTGGTGTCGGCCAGCCGTACCACTGGCTCTTCGGACCACACACCTGCATGCGTGGGACCAGGGGGTTTCCTCCCCAGCCCCACTACGGGACGTCCGAGTCTCGTCGTTCGCAGTAGCACGTGGGATTTTCTCTGAAATTTGCACCAAATCGCCATGTTGTGAGTCAACCCTTCGATCTGAGCCACACCGAGATCGTCTTTTTCGAGAATCGGGGTCCAAATACGCTCCCCAGGCTAGGGACCCCCCAACTCCCCCACTCTTTTTTTGGGCGTTTTTCCGCTCATTTTTTCTCACTTTTTCTCACTCGGTAGCGAGGGCCCCCAAAAAAAATTTTTTTTTTCGCCTGGCTCAACAGAATCTGGGGCTCACTGGGGTGCCACACTGAAAAATTTCGGAAAATTTTCGAATTTTATAAAAATATGTTGGACCTGTACAGGACCTGCAGCTAAGATCCGGGCTGGTGCGGCAAGGTATTTGAGCGACCCCTTACGATATGATGCAATCCAGAGAAGTCCCAGCAAAACGTGGATTCGACCAGGCCCTCAATATGCACGAGTTGCGCCTGCTTCTTGTCATCTTGCCTGGCTACTGGTCCCTCTGATAAATCATCAGCTTGGTTCGAGTCGGGACAAGTCATGATGCATGCTTCAAAGAACTTAGCCTCGTGGACGGCCTGTTGTGTGACGACACGCTCTGCCTCCGTGGAAGCGGACGAGGCCATGAAGTGCATTGAAGAGGGAGGGAGAGGAGGCAACACACGGAGGACACAGGCACAGACAGGGGGGTGTGTGTCCCTCATAGATCTTGGTTGAACGAACAGGTGTTGGAATCAGGGCCTGGGCTCATTATCTCGACCTTTGTTTGTGTAATCATCGGGGCACGCCACGCCAACACAGCCCCCCACCGCCATGCCGCAAAGCCTGCCTCATAGATCTTGGTTGTACTGAACGTGGGTGTTCCCCAGCCGTTCCCACTCCCAGTGTTCCCAGGGCCGCCCCTGTGAGGGGTGGGCCAGGAGGGGCTGCAGAGGCTGGCCTTCAGAATAACGCAGGGGGGTCACCTAACACCTGACATTCCCCCCGCGCACCTTCCCTTGGACTGCCAGACGGAAGATCACCAGAACCCTGCAGTTGATTCACTGCGACACCCCACGAACCATCCCTGTACCAAGGAAATTCCCACGGAAAATCCCCGGTAATACGAAAACGGGTATTACCGGACCCGGTAATACCCCCGATTTTACCCGGTAATACCCGTTTTTGACCCGGTAATACCCGGTAATGGAGGCCGATTACCGGGTTTCCGGTAATACCCGGTAATACCGGTTACCCGTTAACGGGGCAGATTCATGGTTGGAAAAAACCTTCCTAATCCGGCGATTTATAGGGGGACCCTTTTCGAATTTTTTTTTGGGGAAGGGGTAAATTGAACGTTTTTGGCCATTTGAAGCCACTGCGAGCATTCCCGGGCCTCGGAAATCAGATTTTTGCCCCTGAAATGCGGTACCGGTCCGGACGAAAATCCGAAAAATTCGCGCCAAAAAATGACCCCCAAAGCTGCGGTCTGGGTCCAAAGGATTTGTGCCAAGGGCCGTTATGGACACCCCGTAAACCCTTCTGGGACCAAAAAGTGCACGAAAGGGGTTAAAACGGCCTAATTCGTTGATTTGTTGCATTTCCCAGCCAAAAATCGATTTTTTGGCTTGGCGAGTAGTTGGCGAAAATCGCGAAAAATCCCAAAAATATCGATTTTTCACAGAGGCCCAAAAACGTGTTCCTGGGTGGAAAATGGGACCAAAAACCGGGTTCTGGCCATTTCTGGGTGGTTTTTCGGGGTTTCCAGACAATGTTCGCCATTTTTCTGCCCGAAACCCCAGCCTGCTTGCATACACGTTAAGTCGAATAAATTAGACATAAGCAGAAGAGCAACATCATCATGTTCGTGAGAATGTCACCCCCCAAGCGGAGGCCGAGGGTGACATTCTCTCGGGGTACCCTAGGTAAGTCTAATAAACTAGACATAACCAGAAGACCAACATCATCATGTTCGTGCTAGCACTTTGTGCGCCAAAAAACAGGTTACGCTCTTCATTTGGCTGCGTTCAACGAAAAAAAGACACTTCTTTCTGGAGTTTAGCTAGCACGATTCAGTTGGTCAAATCATTTGTCTGGTTTCTTCTGCCCCCCACCCCCGTGCAAGGTCATGTGCCCCATCCCATCGCTTGTTGTCTTGATTGCAGGGCTCCGCACTTTTTTGCTGTGCATGCTTGCGCTTCTCGCCTCCACACACCACCCTGGGGGGAGGGACAGAGGGCGGAGGGGGCTACACACTTACACAACCGATTCGGTCAAACAATGCCACGTCATCCCCATTGGGGTCCTGGACCGCGGCGTCTCTCCCAGCGAATTGGTGTCGTCATCAGGCAGGCTAAGTAGTTGTCTACACAGGACATTGGTTTTAAGGGGGTCTGAGTTCTGCGGAACTGGCTTCAAGGGACGCCCCCTCGTAATGACTGGGTGGATGGAGCCAAGTAATACCAGGTGGTCGGACACCGGAACTCTCGGCATTTATTAGTCGCGGGAACTGTGTCCGTGTGGTCGGGTGTGACCCCTTCCGATTCCACTGATTCCACTCTTGAACATGTAGTGTTGAAAGATACTTGGTGTTCTGATGTTTTACAGGGTACTTGACAAAGGAAAGAGGGTGGTCAGTCTTGTGATCCACCCTGAATCCTTCCTGTGAGCAGCAGATCCACAACACCTCGACTTCTTTCAGCGGCTGTATTGATATTGCCTGACACAGCAAACATGATTCAATTGGAGGAACAAGCCTCGTACACCAGCGGCCCAAAAGGTGGATTCCATGTATGGTTTTAGGATTTCCCTTACTACTGATGGTGTAGAGACTACAAAGCCTGACCTGATGACGCCGCCATGAACCTGGGAGACACGCCGCGTGAGAAGGGACCTCGGTGCGGGGTGGCGTGAAGATCCTGCCTGAGTGCCCTCGTCGGGACCCGCGGTAAACCGTGGCGTTCCCCCCGAGGCAAGTCCAGGACGAAGGTTGCAGATAACCGCTGCACCTCTTCGTCCGAAAGGAGCTCACAGGATAGGGGAACTGCCCACACCCCACTCACGACAGTGTATCCGAAAGGTGCACTGCGCGTGTGGTGGCGGTGTCGGGTCCAGACCCACCTCGTTCCCCCATGCCCGTCAGTTGTTGCCCCTCCAGGGGTGGCTGCTGTCTGGCATGGGGGGCGCCCTCCCTGCCTTGCAAGGAAAAATGTAGAACGGCATGCTGCCCGTTTCTTCATTTTTTCACCTTGCCTGGCAGGGGGGGGCCCACCCTCACGGGGGGAAAAAGAGGAACGGCATGCTGCCCGTTCACTCTTTTTTCCTCCCGTCGTGGGTGGGCCCACTTCCGGCCATAAAATTGGCCGGAAATTTTTTTCAGCAAAAAATCCATTTTTTGCTGAAAATAGAAAAAATATTTTAAAATATTTTTTTGGGGGCCTTCGCTACCAAGTGTGACTGAGTGAGAAAAAGTGAGCTCCAGCCCACTTCCCCTCACTGACTGACGAGCTGTGACGAGCAGTGACTGGTAGCGAGGGCCCCCTTTGGCAAAAATATTTTTTCAGCACACTTCGATGTGGGCGGAAAGTGTCGCGTGCTTGTTCGTGCCCTTGTGCTCCTCACTCACGACACCATCATCAGCAGGAGTGTGAGTGTGGAAGCGTCAACGCAAACATATCGAGAATCATCAACACGTAGAAGTGAAAGCTACGACTGACCGAAGAGGAGCGGCATCAGGGAGACAAAACAAGGGGTATCAAGGAGACCAAGAGGCAGGACCTTCCTACCGGGGAGACTGTACTCTGTGTACGAACGAGGTATCAAGGGGACGAAGAGGGCACAACCTTCCTACCGGGGAGACTGTCCGCAAAGGATACCAAGAGGCAGGACCTTCCTACCGGGGAGACTGTACTCTGTGTACGAACGAGGTATCAACGAACGAGGTATCAAGGGGACGAAGAGGGCACAACCTTCCTACCGGGGAGACTGTCCGCAAAGGAGACCAAGAGGCAGGACCTTCCTACCGGGGAGACTGCTCTACAGGGTGTTCCTCCGGCAACGCGTCGGGGCTGGCCAGCCAGGAGCACGCCGGACATATCCAGTGGGGCTCCCCCGCCGTCTGCATAAACAGCTCGGCGGTGCCGGCCGTCGTGTGCTTTTTCATGCACGACTTTGTCGTGCGGCACCCACATCGGTAGCACGTGATGGTCGCGCTGTGAGAGACCCCGCACGACGGGAAGATGCAGGCCTGATGACTGGGAAGACGACGCGCAGCGTCGTCTTCCCAGTCATCAGGCCTGCGTCAACGCAAAAAAGAAACCAAAGCAAAAAGTGCCGAACAAAGCGCAGTGACACTTTTGAAAATATTTTTTGAAAGTTGCAAACATAAAAAAATATTCTGGAATATTCTGGCCCAAAACATATGTTTGGGGCACTATGCCTAGGGTGATGGGTGTGGTGAGGCAGGAGCAACACAGCAGCAATACACAATCTGAGACAAGAGGAGGAGGCGGAGGAGGTGGGGTGGGGTGTCATCCTGCGGAATTCTCCAGTCGGAAGCGTACGGCGAGAGAACACACAGTTCTCTTGAGAGGAGAAGGTGACATCATGGAGCAGGTACAGCCAACACTGATTCAGGTTGTTGAGTTTGTCACTATTCAGTCATCTTGTCCTCCCTGATTTGATCGGGGGCATTGTTCCAAGGGCAAGGGGAACCGTAAAAAAAATAGCACGGGGAAGACAGGGATAAAGATCACGCCACACGTTAGTATCACTCGACTCACCCTCAGTGAAGAGGGGCTCTGCTCCGAAACGGGCAGGGTTGCGGTTAATCTGTGGTGGAGAGATTAAAAAAGGTTGTGGTGTGGGTGCATCCACCTGCACTCCACGCCCCAACGTGGTGGATGCGGTCGGCAAACAAGTCTTCACACGCCCACCTTCATTAGCCAGGACATTGTGTATTTCGTCACCAAATCCCAGGGTTGGATGTGTTTCGAAAGTAGCCCCACCTGGTGTTGTGCGACCCTGACATGAAGGTGGTGTGATGGATAGTGTGGAACCGTTCAAGAAGGACAAGACATATCCCTCTCTCGCTATCTCTGGATCCCAAACCCCTTCAGAAGGCCTTCGTCCACATCTTCCCCCTTGTTCTCTTCCGACACAACCTCAAGCATAGTTGGAGCCGTGTTCACAACGCGGAAACTTCTCCTATGGACGCACACACACGTGTTCTCGCGATCGACGAATATCCGCTGGTTCTTCTCTCATCATACTGATTTGCAGAGGCTCCGCAATGTTTGTTCGGGGTGCACATTGGAGAAGCGGCAAATAGAGAAGAAGGAATCACGTTCTGCTACTCCGGTTACTCCGAGGTTCAGGATGACCCAGTGCAGCTGAGTGTTTGCAGGCAGCTTCTATGCTCACCTCACCCTGTGCCACATCCATACGTCTGCTTGCCTGTCACCCTCAGAGCTTGTCTTGAAGCGAGACGGCAATACAAGTCGTCGTATGTCGGGGATGTGCAGAGGAGGCGAAGATATCCCGACAAGAAGAGAAGGCTATTCGTCAGAAGGACAGGCTTTATGCAGACCCCACCCGTACCTTCTCTACCTGAGCAACCCTCCCTTCCCGCCTGTCTTGTGCTGCCCTGTGTTGCTTGTCTGCGTGCCAGTGCATATCACACACAACACGCAGACATACAGCAGGTGGACAAACAATGGGTGTAGGCAGTCTGTGCTGTGTTGGCTCAAAATCATCCAGCAAAGTGTTGGTGTACGACACCATCACTGCAGCGGAGGTGGTGCAGCTGAAGCATGGATACTCGAGTCATGCCTGCGTTGCGTTCTCGAGGTGTGGGAAGTGGCTTGCCTCTGCTTCACGTGACAAGACGGTTGCTTTGTTCTGCACAGCGACGTGGGAACGCATCCACACGTTGCAAGGCCACACTGAAGCCGTAAATGCGGCAGGGTGGACACACACTGGTCGTCTGGTGACAGGGTCAGAAGACCAGTCACTGCGTGTGTGGGATGTTGTGGAGGGTGTGTGTACCGGCGAACAAAAACAGGCTGTGTCTGATTCCTTCTTCATCATCGCAGTGTCACACACAAGCATCTTCGCCACAGCACGCGACAAGGAGACGATACATGAGTGGGGCGTCAACACCCTGCAGCACACCCACAGCCTCGTGGGTCATACCGGATGGGTTCTTCAAGTTACCCTCACCACCGACGAGACACGGCTGGTGTCGTGTGCACTTGACAAATCCGTGAAGGTGTGGCGCACGACCACACGCACCTGCCTGCGTACTCTGTGGACAGGCACAGAGCAACTGAGGCGTGTCTCTGTATCGCAGGAGGGGGACGTCGTGGCGGTGGTGGGCCGCACTGGGGCAGACCTTCTGAAGCTCAGCACAGGCCAGTGGATGGGACCACTGCCTGCTTCGAAGTGTTTTGCTGTTGCACTGAGCGCCTGTGGCAGGTGGGTCTTCACGGGTGCGGGTGCGCGTGTGCAGGTGACTGATGTCGCCACATGCGACGTTATGTACTAGCCCTGCAACACGCCGCTGTTGTGGCAATTGCCCTGCCCTCTTTCCTGTGGCTCCACTGCATGCACGCGCGTGGTTCTCGTTCAACCCGACGTCTTTTGTGTTCCCCCCACCCCACCCCACCGCACCCCCACCACCCCTACGAACGTACCTTTGCCCCACGAACGTACACCTCCCTCTCATAGCAGTACCAACAGTCGAGCTGCAGTCCAAGCTAGCGTCTGAACAGGCTACGCACTGCAGGTGGAACAGCCCTGTTCTTTGCTGATGGTTGCATACCCCTCCCCTGCATACCATGGCGCCATTGGTGGGCCTAACTCTGTCTCTCACGCCCATCACCGCCCGCTAGTAGTAGGGTAGGGGATCACCGCCCGCTACTCCTGCCCAGCATACACAGGGCAGGTTCGACACTACGTCTATCTACAACCTGCAGATTGAACTAACCAAGGACAAGATGCCTGTTCCTCCATATTTGTACTTCTACTTTCTGCCTTTTGCCCTACCACAGCACAGTCAATATCAGTCTTGCCGTTATCGTCTCGTATAGCATCTGCGCGGCAGACGTTTCTGTGTGTATCGTGTGATGAAGGGATTGGAATGGTGCGGAATGTATTGGTGAAACGTATCAAGCACCCTCACCTCGGGCGAGAAGTGTATCCGGCACACAACAGAGCTGTGGCAGCAAGGCGGGCGTGTTTCTCTGCATCATTTGCTTTCTTTTGCCATATCGTTCTGCATATTTACACCGGCTGTGCAAACAAACTGGAGAATGGTTGATCCTCTTCTTGTTTCTGTTGGCGCAGCAGCACATTTTGGTGGGAGTGGGAAGCTTGCTCCCACTCCCACCACAGCCACAGGCGTGCGACACGGAATAAGACACATCGGTGGTCTAGCCGCGACAGCATTTCACTTTCAGTCTCTCTCACTTGGATTTTGGTTCTGCGTTGGCGCTTCCAGACAATTATTGTTTCCCCGTTCTTGCCTCGCACCCACTTGGTTCTGCTCCCTTCCCTTCCCAGGTTCCCAACACCTTCGGCTCAAGCCCAAAGAAGCATGCATTGGCACAATGAGTGAGCAGCCCTCCCTTCCCACCTGTCTTGTGCCGCCCTGTGTTGCTTGTCTGCGTGCCAGTGCATATCACACACACACGCATAAAGCCCTCAAGACTCTTGAAGCGGCCTGACTATTTAGTGTCTTCGTCGCAGCAAGGGGGCGATATATACCACCCTTTTTATTGATTTCACGTGTCAGTGTTTGACTTTTTCGCAACTTCATTTCTTCCTTTTTCTCCCTCTCCAACCCCACCCGTGACACCACCAGGGTTTAGCTAGCCCTGGTCCGATTATCCCCGGTTCTTCGCTGAAGAGACGCGGCCGGGGGGAGGGGTACGAAGAGTACGCGTCGAAACCGGTGTCACGTCGTGTTGGGGAATCCTTCGGGAGTGCGATACTGAAGGGGAGGTGCTACTGCCCGTGCAGGGCGACACCGCCTTAAAACTTTATAACCACACACAAACCCTCTATTCCCCCAGGCCTGATGAGCAATCCCCCCTGCCTCATGTTGTGACTTCCTTTCTACCTTGCACAAAACATCCCATTTGCCCCTTTTCTTCCTTCGAAAGTGTTGTGACTACCCCCCCTTCCCCACCCCTCGGGAGTGCCACTCCTCTGGTGGTTAAAAGTGACCCGCCGTTGTGCCTTCGGCATCTGTTGCGTGTGCCGTCGTATGCTTCCTATGCACTAGTTATAGCTATCCGGGGGCGGTCTGCTGTCGCACCAGTGGGCTGCCCCACCTCTGCACCCTCGGTTTTTAAGATGTTCACCACAGCGGAGAATGATCCCCTTCTCTGTGGCGATCGAGCCAAGCTGGACGAGGTTCGCCTTCGGGCGAAGGTCATGTGGGCGGACAAAAGGTGCCTGCTCCTGAGACTCATCAGCAACCTGTTTCTCCCTTCAAGCCCTCAAGACTCTTGGAGCGGCCTGACTATTTAGTGTCTTTGTCGCAGCAAGGGGGCGATATATACCGCTTTTTTATTGATTTCACGTGTCAGTGTTTGACTTTTTCGCAACTTCATTTCTTCCTTTTCTCCCTCTCCAACCCCACCCGTGACACCACCAGGGTTTAGCTAGCCCTGGTCCGATTATCCCCGGTTCTTCGCTGAAGAGACGCGGCCGGGGGGAGGGGTACGAAGAGTACGCGTCGAAACCGGTGTCACGTCGTGTTGGGGAATCCTTCGGGAGTGCGATACTGAAGGGGAGGTGCTACTGCCCGTGCAGGGCGACACCGCCTTAAAACTTCATAACCACACACACGCATACACAGCAGGTGGACAAACAATGGGTGTAGGCAACGACACCTTCCCGCAGGCGACTGCACCGCCGCTCGGGAAGTGCATGGGGTGCGGCAAGGATGCAGCATCAGTGTGCCACGGCTGCAAGGACAGCGGTGTGACGGGGTGCTTCTGCGGTGACGCGTGTTTTGCAGCAGCGCATCCCATCAACGCGATTGCAGAGGCACACCGTCCCAGGTTCCACCCGATCACGGAAGAGCACATGCTGGAGGTGTGTGGGGTTCACAACCAGCGTGCGGACATGGTGTGCATGCATGAGGGGTGTGCGTCTCAGCTGCTCTGCTCGCTGTGTGTGTCGTTGGATGCACATCAGAATCACCGCCTGAAGCACGTCAACGATGCGTTCCTCCCGACGAAGAGGGCGGTGCGTGCACAGCTCGACACTGTGCAGGCACAGCTGGTGAAGGCACGCGAGAGTTGTGCACGTGCGGTGTCAACGCTGGATCGTCTTGCTTCCAACTTCGACACGGAGGAGACGGCGGTGCAGGTGTACTTCAACGAGGGGGTGCTTGCACACAAGGAGGCCGACCAGCGGTGCGATGTTGCGGATGAGGAGGAGGAACTGCGTGGGAGGTTGTACCTGCACGAGGCACGTGTGCGCAAGAAGCAGCTGCGTGCGACGACACACCTGCAACAGGGGGAACGCCTCGTGAGGCAGGGCATCGCCGCCACACACGAGCTGCTGCACGAGAAGTACCTTCGTCTGTTCCGTACACGTGAACACATCATCCTGTGCGAACACTACATCAAACAGCTGACTCCAGTGGTGCCACACCTTGAGGCGACACTCGCTCTGCCTGAGAAGATGCCACGCACGCTGCAGCATCGCAGTGCACGGCTGAACGCCCTGTGCACTGCGGAGGCGGTCCCTCCTGAGTACTGCGTGAGTGTTGATGTCCCATCCGTCCTCATGCTGGTGAAGGCTCCTGCTCAGTACGGCTGCGGAGGTTGTGGTATTGGGGGCATATCGCTGTCGCCCTGTGGGAGGCTGTGCTGTGCTGTCACGATTGGCGTTGTGTTTGTCTACGACACCACTACTGCAGAGGAGGTGGCGCAGATGCAGCATGGCGATGCGGATGATTCTCTCATGTGTGTTGGGTTCTCGAGATGTGGGAAGTGGCTTGCCTCTGCTTCAGAGGACAAGACAGTTGCTGTGTTCTGCACAGCGACGTGGGAATGCATCCACATGTTGCAGCACACTCATGAAGTATCTTCAATAGCGTGGACACACACTGGTCGTCTGGTGACAGGGTCGTCTACGACACTTCGCGTGTGGGATGTTGTGGAGGGTGCGTGGACAGGTGTAAAACAAGCTGTGGATTCGACTTTCAGCAGCATCGCAGTGTCACACACAAGCATCTTCACTACATCACCTGAAGACGACAACACGATACTTGAGCGGGACGTCAACACCCTACAGCACACTCACAACCTCATGGGTCATGCCAAAGCCGTTTGTCAAGTCTCCCTCACCACGGACGAGACACAGCTGGTGTCGTGTTCATTCGACAAGTCCGTGAAAGTGTGGTGCACGACCACACGCACCTGCCTGCTGACGATGGGGTATGGACTGGGTCAGAAGCCTCCCAAGAGGGCTTGCACGGACTCAGGTAGATTTTGGAGTGTGGCGGTGTCACAGGAGGGTGATGTGGTGGCGGTGGTGGACCAGACGAGGGCATGCTTTCTGAAGCTCAGCACAGGGGAGTGTGTGGGCACACTGCCTGTGGGTGAGTGTTACGATCTCGCACTGAGCTCCTGTGGCAGGTGGGTCTTCATGACTGCGGAGGACCATGTGCAGGTGACTGCTGTCGCCACATGCAACGCTATGGACGTGTAACCCTACAACCTGACACACATCCTTCGCTGTTGCCTCTTGCCTGTACACCTCACATAATGTTGTGTCCGTTACGATGTCATTAAATCATAGTTCGGTGTCACCAACTGTTGGGGAGTCTCTGTCACTTGGCGTGGTGTCTCACTAAACACGACAGTCAGACTGAGCAGTAGCCAATCGGATGTGGGGGTGTTACCAGTAAGCATCCGAAGAACAATAACTCTCGTTTCTTCTTCTCTTCTGTAGCCTCATGCAATGAAGGAGGAAATGGAACACGGAGAAAGCAGGTCCGATTTGAGTTTACGGCACGCGTAGTGCCGTAATTGCAGAGCCACATCTCACCTCATCACAGGTCGAGGTGTGTGCGTTTCACCACAACCTCTCCCCTCCCCATTCCCCCGTGTTCAGTGACATGTGTCGATAGTGTTCTATTTTCTCTTTCGATTCGCCTGATTTCATTAGTTTCTCACGTTTCGCGACCACTTTACACAGTCGGGACCAGCGTGCGAGACCGAAAAATTGAAACAAACGAAAGGAACATCCGGCAATCTCAATATGTCGGCATGCGCCGTCCGGAAATCCCCCCCACCCCTCAGCCGCCCCGCAAACCCGCAAACCCCCCTCCAATGTGGCCTTTTTGTGATACATGCGCCGTGCACAGAAATCATTCAGATCGATAAACGTTACAGTGGGAGCAATTTTTCCCCGATGTGAAGGTGGGCAGAAGGTTGCACTAACAAAATGATGCAGAAAAAGGGGGGAACCTTCGAACATCCCCACTCGCCGCACCCCCTCCCCACCACAACCGCAGGTGTGTGTGTCTACACGGAAAAAGACACATCAGTGGTCCAGCCGAGAAGCCTCGGGCGAAAAAAATTAGTTCCCCGTTCTCGCTCTGCAACCACTTGATTCCGCTTCCCTCCCAACGCCCTTCGACTCAAACCCAATACATAACTTTCGACCAAACTGCGGCTCGTCTAGAAGCGCTCGAATTTCACAGCCTGTCAGACCAGCCTACTCCCCCTTACCCGATACATCACCCGGGTGATGTCCTGCTGATCAACTCACCTGGCGATGATTTGGCGAGGCTAACAGTAAACCGTCAGTAGCTTCTCCCTCCCCTCAGCGGACCGCTGCCGCACCTGCCTCCTGAGGCTTGAAGCCGCAGCCGACGCAAGCGCTGACCCGATCAAAACGTCAGGAGCCCTGCCTGCCCTGCCCCCCCTCTTGCTGAGCTCCGAGCCTCGCCGCAACATCCCTCCCGCCTGAGCCGTGCCTTTCTTTCCCTCGAGGAGCATCTTTGCCACCCTGCTGTCTGCCTCGCCTGAGAAATGAAGTTCCACCCAGAATGGGATGAGTATGTCTCGTTCAAGGTGCTCGCCTGCACCTTAGCGGTGTACCTCACGTCTGTCTTCATGCTGAAGAGCTTCATGAAGAATCAGGAGCCGTTCGGGCTGCAATATATCATGCGTGCTTTCAACCTGGTGCAGATCACCCTGTCGTGCGTGATGTGCTGGAAGCTTTCCGGGGGGTTCTCGTTGACAAATCCCTTCATGCTCAACGCGGAGTTCACGGAGCACACCGAGAGGTGGCTGTTTATACACTTCCTCGCCAAGTACTGGGACCTTCTCGAGACAGGCTTCATCGTGCTCCGGAAACGTGACTCGCAGCTGACGAACCTGCACCTCTTCCACCACTCCTCGATCCTGATCCTTTGGGGCTGGTTGCTGAACATCAGCCTGGCGAATGGCACTGCGACGTACGGCGCACTCATCAACTCATTCGTGCATGCGGTGATGTCCGGTATGCCTGTGTGCCTGCTTCACCTCTGTGTGCTGCAGACTGTGTCACAAAATGCTCCCTGCCCCTTTCCCACCTCACAACTTTGCTTTCCGCCCCCCTTGCCCCTGCCCGACCCCCACCGCCACGACAGGGCACCGGTGCAGCAACGGAGATGCGCACTGCATGAGTGTCATCAACAAGAACTCGGTGGTGCTCTGCCAGGTGTGGCAGTTCCTGTCCTGCATTCTGCACGCCGTCTCCGCCATCTTCTTCGACGACACCATCCCCAAGCAAGTGTGCCTCGTGCAGCTGCTCTACAATGTGCTGCTCGTTGCACTATTCCTGCGCGAAGGCCATCAGGTGAAGGTATGAGTCCCAATGGTTTTTTGCGACATGCGGGCGATCCTTCTGCGTCTGTGCCGCAGGGCAGCGCCATTTTTTTTTTGCACATAACACACCTGTGTGGTACGGGAAATGCTACGAGGAACGCGATGGACTCGGGACTGCTGCTGGCCTCTCTTGCTATGGTTTACTTATGTTTCGTGCTCCACCTGCTCCACCTCATTCTGCACTTCAGATGATCCACTTCACGTGGGTTACGGGGTTTGGGACAACGATGATATGTTGTGTCCGACGACAAGGTAAGGTAAGCTCATCGAGGTACACCAAACCGGAGTTGTCAAATCAAAAAAAAGACACACCGCCCGAGAGGCAATTGGTGTGACACAACAGCGATGACACAACCACTCTGCCCGAGGGGGCGCGTTTTTAGCGACCGAGACCTCCTCTCCTGACTGAGGGACACACGATCTGACCGTCTGAGAGACGCAGCATTCTACCCTGCCCGAGGGGCACCCACTCTCCTGACCGAGAGACACGCAGTCTTGCCCGAGGGGCACCTGGTTTCCTGACCGAGACAATATTCTGCCCGAGGGGCACTCACTCTCCCGACCGAGAGACACGCAGTTTTGCCCGAGGGGCACCTGTTCTCCTGACCGAGACAATATTCTGCCCGAGGGGCACCCACTCTCCCGACCGAGAGACGCAGCATCTCGCCCGAGGGGCACCTGTTCTCCTGACCGAGACACAATTTTTGCCCGAGGGGCACCCACTCTCCCGACCGAGAGACACGCAGTCTTGCCCGAGGGGCACCTGTTCTCCTGACCGAGACAATATTCTGCCCGAGGGGCATCCACTCTCCCGACCGAGAGACGCAGCATCTCGCCCGAGGGGCACCTGTTCTCCTGACCGAGACAATATTCTGCCCGAGGGGCATCCACTCTCCCGACCGAGAGACGCAGCATCTCGCCCGAGGGGCACCTGTTCTCCTGACCGAGACAATATTCTGCCCGAGGGGCACTCACTCTCCCGACCGAGAGACACGCAGTTTTGCCCGAGGGGCACCCGTTATCCTGACCGAGACAAAACTATGCCCGAGGGGCACCCACTCTCCCGACCGAGAGACGCAGCATCTCGCCCGAGGGGCACCTGTTCTCCTGACCGAGACAAAAATTTTGCCCGAGGGGCACCCGCTCTCCCGACCGAGAGATACACAATCTTGCCCGAGGGGCACCAAATCCCGACCGAGAAGACGACCCTCACACCATGCTCGTGTCAGGTCTCAAGAGGGCTGAAGCCGCGGTTGAGGACAACAACACCCCCACGCACTGGTTCTAATAAATGACGGCGAGGTGCACGGGGGGATCAGCACGAAGGAGGGGCGCAAAAAGATGGGGATGATGACGCCGTGGTGTTCAAGGTGGTCCTCCGCCGCTTATGAACGTGACAGCGGGACAGCGCTGCGCCCGTGGCCGCAGCGGATTGAGGACATTCCCATCAGCCATCGAGACTATCACCGCGCCTCGCCGAAAACCTGCTTCACGCTTGATCGCGCTCAAGGTTTCCAAACGCATACTTCAGCTGGAGGTTCCGTCACAGAGGCGCTGACAAAGGCGGGACCAAGAGCAACAGTCGGGTGCTGATAAATGGGTCGATACTGATGCAGCAAAGTGACGTCAGTGATATCCAACTCCTACTTTCCTGACCGAGACACGATCTTGCCGAGGAGCATCGGACCGAGACACCCACTTCTGCCTGAGGGGCACCTAGCCGAGACGCATTTTTCCTGCCCGAGGGGCATCTCGCCGAGACATTACCTGCCTGAGGGGCACCTGGCCACGACATACCTACAGCTTACGCTTGCGGGGCACCCTGCCTGAGGAGCACCTGGCCAAGACATACATTTCCGCCTACGAGGCACCCTGCCCGAGGGGCACCTGGTCAAGACACACACTTCCGCCTACGGGGCACCCTGCCCGAGGGGCACCTGGCCAAGACAGACACCTCTGCCTACGAGGCACCCTGCCCGAGGGGCACCTGGCCAAGACAGACACTTCCGCCTACGAGGCACCCTGCCCGAGGGGCACCTGGTCAAGACACACACTTCCGCCTACGGGGCACCCTGCCCGAGGGGCACCTGGCCAAGACATACACTTCCGCCTACGAGGCACCCTGCCCGAGGGGCACCTGGTCAAGACATACATTTCCGCCTACGGGGCACCCTGCCTGAGGGGCATCTGGCCGCGACATACACTTCCGCCTACGGGGCACCCTGCCTGAGGGGCACCTGGCCAAGACGCACATTCATGCCCGAGGGACACCGGGCCGAGACATTACATTCCCTGCCTGAGGGACACCTGGCCGAGACACATTCCTGCCGAGGGGCACTCACTCCCGACCGCGAGACGCAGGATTTTGCCTGAGGGGCACCTCCTCTCCTGACCGAGACACAACCCCGCCCAGCACAGTGCCGAGGGGCATTTACGCTTTCGACTGGAATACCGAGCCTGACCCGGGGAGACACAATCGTGCCACAATCGTGAGGGGCATACTCTCTTGATTGAGAAATACACCCTTTTTGCCCGAGCGACGGCACCTGAAGGCGGAAGGGTGGCCTGTCACACACAGCCTGCCAGATCCAGCTCGAGCACGGTGACGCGACGTGAGCTTTCCGAGGGCGACAGTTTTCGTGTACCAATGCAACGCCCCCGGACACGCCCCCGAGAAGCCGGCACGTCTGTCGTGCCCAGCTTATCTGCGCGAATGCCGACTACGCGCACCCCGGCGTCAAGCGGATGCCCGCACACGCCCCAAGCGGGGCATACTCCGTCGAAGCATAGTCTCCCTGCCGGGGGACACACATTCAAGCCTGCATTATTCACAGGGGTCAGGGGGAGTTCCGGGCGTCTGTGGCCCGGTGTTGAGACGTACGACCTCACAGTTCCATGCAGGGAAGGGGAGCTGCTGACTGGACACCTGCGAGGTGCCGTGGGACATACACAGAGATCAGGTATCCAACACAGCCGAGACGCTCTCCCAAGCTGCACTGCTCGGGGAGCAAAAGAAGCAGCGACTGAGAGACGCGTCCGCATCGCCTGTGTCAGCGGTGCCGCCGCTGAGGGGGTCCACCGAAACCGCAGCCATGGCAGCGGGCCGAGATCATTCCACAAGGTTGGGGGGCAGTCAGCCAGTCTTCCCGAGTACCCAGCAGCCTACTCGACAAGCCCGAACAGCGACTGCAGCGTGCGACAAGCTCCGGTCCGCGGGGACTCACCTCTCTCATTAAGAAGGCGACTCCGAGAATCCTTCTGGCATGCCCACACCTCCAGGGCCTCGAATTTCCTCACGCACCGGGAAATACGCCCTCCACACTGAGTCCGGGCGTTACCACTGAATCGACGCCACGTGGGGCCACAGGGCCTCCGTTTGATGCGCTGTCTACGAGGCGGGCGATGGGGCAGGTACAGTGGGGATCAGCCCAGTGGGAAGGGGGCCGCAGGAACGTGTTGTCCACCGCTCGAGCGGAGTTCAGGAGACGACAGTGCGCGCGATCGCCCTCTTTCACCCAGAAGGGCCGGCACCTCTCACACCTACCCCTGGGCACTCCATGCAGCGTCTCCAGTGCGCCATGAAGAGGCGCGTTGGGCTTCACCCCGCAACTCGCTCGCAGCCAGCGAAGACCGGAGAGGACACAGAGAGCCACAGAGCGATCGAGATCACGCCGGAAAGCACCGGGTGTTGGCCGGGCTCCCGAAGGGCGAGAGTTTAAGACGGCCGGACAGTAGACTGCTGCGGAGGAGCTGGGAGGCGAGTTTCAGACTGTGATTTCTCGATCCGCCGAGCCCTGTCCCCAGGCGAGAGCTGCCGGGTCATGGTGGCTGAATATGCACGAGCGTCGCGGTGGTGGTGCTGGGAGCGCACCAGAGGACTGTCACGCTGAGGGGCTGGGCATGGCCACTGACTACCTGGATACGGCCGTCTCAGTGCATCGCCCGGGGTGCAAAACGACATCGAGGATGTCAGGAAGAAGGGTCATGTGGGCACACACCAATATGTCGGAGACGTGAAGAAGCCTCGAGGGGAAGGGTTCCCCAGGGGATGGAGGATCCTGAAGAGGTACAGGGTGAGGATTCAAATACCCGGAGTGGGAAACGCACCAGACGTCGGGGGTCAGCCAAGAGCGGGTGGTTGCAGCACAGGCGGGGCTGTGTGCAACCTTTACTCCCTTAGTTTCGCCGGGTTGAGACGCATCAACTCTCTCGCCGGGTGCGGCAACTGGAGAGACAGGCATGTTGTCGATAGGGCACACCAAGGATCACGAGGCTGACCACACGACGGCGGCACACGGCCGAGGCAGGCGGATCCCCTCAGCGAGTGAGGTTCGATCGTTTTCCGTACAAGGTGCTCGTGACAACGTAGAAAGCGGTACATTACCATCGGAGGGATGCATACGATGGGCGACGGAGCCTGATCACTTCAATAGTAGACCGTTCGCGCGGCGTCCCTAAGTCCTTGGGTCCTAAGGGTCCTGGGTGGAAGCGTCCAATGCAACACTCACAGCATAGAGGCCAAGTGTTTCTCGTAGTATTTTGCACATAACACACCTGTGTGGTACGGGAAATGCTACGAGGAACGCGATGGACTCGGGACTGCTGCTGGCCTCTCTTGCTATGGTTTACTTATGTTTCGTGCTCCACCTGCTCCACCTCATTCTGCACTTCAGATGATCCACTTCACGTGGGTTACGGGGTTTGGGACAACGATGATATGTTGTGTCCGACGACAAGGTAAGGTAAGCTCATCGAGGTACACCAAACCGGAGTTGTCAAATCAAAAAAAAATATGGGGGGGGGGGGGGTTTCAAAGTGCAAGAGGTGGAGCCCGTTCAACAGGTGGAAGCGTCCAATGCAACACTCACAGCATAGAGGCCAAGTGTTTCTCGTAGTATTTGCCAAAAATATCGCCACATTCTCTCTGCACAGTGACATCTGGGCAGGGTCACACCCATTTCTGCAAAAGTCAGTGCAAGCTGGTCAACTCGAATGAGCTGTGACGACTCCGCATGACTCTAATGAGAAGTACAGACTCCCTGTGGGTGTCTGCAATGCTGCGACACGTTGCGAAGAAGTGGACAGAAGTCACCCTGTCAGGCGAGTCCCTGCTATAATTCGAGCATCACACCTTGCCCTACCCCTCTACAGAAGAAGCAGGATGCACGCAAGACTGTCAACGCAGCTCTGTTGGCAATGTACAAGATGAAGCGCGAAGAGGAGGCCCGCCAGAAGCAACAGGGTCTGGAACACGGCGAGGTCCATCTGCGCGCCTCCGCCGCCGCAAACAGTTAGCATTTAGGGGCGTTGGGCTGATGCGTGTGTAAAACGATGCGAGGGGCTCGAGGCTTCTGACCCGTATAGACCCCCCCCCCCCCTAGTCTTTCCCATTTTTTTCTGATTTTTCCGCATCAACAGCAGTTTCGCCTGTGCGATCCGCACCAGCGCTCAGACGTGCCGCATCTGAGGAGGGCTGCCTTTGGGGCCTCGCATGGCACGCGAGTCTTGGCCACGCCCCCGATGTCTCCCGCAACAATAAATACCCCCCCAAAAGAATTGTGGATTGAAGATTCGTGGCGTGGTTATTTGTTTGTTTTGAGAGTTTTCGGCACCAAGCCAACGTAGGAAACTACCCACAAAAAAGCCTTGAATATGGGGTGCCCTTATAGGGCACCGCACACTCACACCCCAGCAGAACTTGGGGGTGCTCGCCGTCCGTTCTTTTTTTGGACGTGTTAATTCTGCATCTGACAGTAACGTTTTCCGGCCAATTTTGCCGAGGCCACGTTTCAGCACATGCAAGATGTGCACATTGTGTATACCAAAAAGCGATTCTTCCTTATTGCCTTGTCTCTGACCCTGTGGAAGCGATCAATGCAAAAAATCATCTGAAAGGAAGACTTGAGAGACTACTGCTGTATTTTCCTTATTGCCTTGTCTCTGACCCTGCTCCTCCCTGTGCCTGTGGGAGGTCGTCTAGCGACAGGGTGCCGCTGGGCCTCCGGAAGCACTTCATTCGAAGCCTTCGTTCTGAAGGCTGGGTGTGGCAGCGGCGGCACCCTTTGATATATTATCACAGCCTCAGAACCATGCAGTGCCGGTTGATCCCACACTCTACAGGTGGTGATGACCTGCACCGAGGCAGCAGGCGCACACGCACCGGGTCTTGTGAGTTGGTGCGGTCCATTTGTTTTCCGGAAGAAGAAAACTTTCTGTCACAGACTGTGCCTTTTGCTGGATCTTTCGACTCCACTTCACAGCACTGTCGATCAGACCGAAACAACGTTTTGTTGCCGCGTTTCACTGCCAGTTGACGCTCCAGCGGGGGGGTGGGGGTGGGGGGGGGGGTGCACGGCAACTCGCTTTCTTCCCTAACAAAACGTTTGCTTGTCACAGCGAAATGGTCAACGGAAGCGCACGGCGGGTTGACAACTGTGTTCTTTTGACGGCAACAGAAATCCCACCCGACTCGCGTCAATACCCCCTTTCCACAGGGGCCAACACACTGCCGCCCGTGCGCACAACCAACACCTGGAAGCCTTTGTGGCGGGCTCTTCTATCGTTGCAGTGTTTCCCCACTCCGAAGAGGCTTCCTGGAAGTAAAAACCCCCCCTCCCACCCCCACGGTCCTACTCCCACTTCATACTTCATAAATTATCTTTCCCTGCCGGCTGTGGCTTTTCAACCCCCTTTTTTTGGTCTGCCGCTGCTTCTTCGCAATGAGGCTAGCCTATCCAATCCAGGTGGAGCCCCAGGAGGTACTGCTCTGCACCGGCCAACACGCCGAGGCCCCCGCAGTAACGTAGGCGAGAGGCTGTCACCAGGGCTGCCGGTACCGCGGTGATCAGCAGCTGCCCCTCACCCCCACACCCCACCCCGCCTCCCGCCACGCTCTTTGCCTGCACGCATGCGCCCCTCCCCCTCCCCCTCCCCCTCCCCCTCCCCCTGCCCCTGCCCCTGCCCCTGCCCCTGCCCCTGCCCCTGCCCCGCCCGACCCCATCCCCCGTCCAACGTGGAGCGTGAGCAAATGCAAACCACAAAACCCCAAAACCCGAACAGCCTAGCAGGCAGGGGCAGGGCCTGCCATGCCGAGCAGGACCATCTCTCCGCCGTCCCCGCCTTGCTCTGCTGCGAGCCCTGCAGCCTCGCGGCATGTCGACTTGAGGCTGCAGCTGGCGAGGGAGCGGGCGCAGTCGGACACAGTCATTGCGGGGCTGCTGCGCGCGGTGCAGGAGGGGCGCTCTGGCTCATCCGATGCCCCTCGCAACGGGCAGCGCATGCAGCTTGATGCTTCCCAGCGTGGCCGCCTTCAGGCCCTCGTGATGGGTGCGTGTGGCGATGGGGTGCACAGCACCACCACAGCAGACACGCCAAGGTGCGACCTCGCCTCGCTGCAGCAGGCCTTCGGCATGACACAGGTGGAGGTGCGTGTGGTGTTCCGGGGCCTGGCAGATCCCTTCGACAAGTGGACCCTCTACGACTGGGTGGATCGGAGCTTCTCCGAGGTTGAGTTCCACGCCCTGCTGGCGCACCTGCACGACAGGCGCGAGGCGTGTGCAGCAGCGGCATCCTCGGGGCGGCGGACCCAGTCGCCTCCCCTGCAGGCTGCACCGCAGCAGCGCTACTCTCCTTTGCGGCCCAGGGGCAGCGGTGACGGTGGTGCTGCAGTGGCACAGCCGGAGCAGCATCGCGGGACCTCCGGCTCGCCTTACCACTCGCTGGGATCGCTCGACCAGCTGAGCCCGCGGAGCGAATTGTCCTGACACATCCCCACCTGACCTGCTGCCGTTGGGCGCGCCTCAGGCAGGCAGGGGCTGTGTGTCGTGTAGCGGGGTGTTGGTGGGGGGTGTGTCGTGGCACTGTTCTTCGTGGCGCATTGCCAGGTCAGGAGTGCAGCGTGGCACGGTCTATGTTTAGATTCTGTAGAGTGTGTGTGGGCCGAGTGTGCGGGGGGGTCCACAGTGTGCAGCTTATTACATTCGCACAAAGGGGTGACAGAGTAGAGGCTCCCCACAGCTAGGAGCGAGGTTACCGGCAATGCCCCCCCCGTCCACCCCTCCCCGCAAATCCCATTCGCTTTTGCTTTGATGCTCAGCCAATCGTGCTGGCCTCCACCAGACACACGCCTTCAGATCAATCACACACACGGGCGGCGATCAGCAATGGCCTCTGTGGCGGCAGTGCTGTCGCTGTGTGTCGGCGCACTGACATCGTGCCCGAGTGGCCTTGGCCCAGAGTGCATCTGGAAGCTTCCATTTGAGGTTGAGGTGTTCACCGCTGCTCTGGCAGTTTCCCCTGACGACACGCTGGTCGCTGTGGTGAACACGATGGCGCAGCCCTACAGGAGGGTGTCTGTGTACGACACCGCGACAGGTGCCCAGCTCGATGTGGAGCCCTTCGGTGTGGCGGCACATATCGCCTTCTCTCCGCGCGATGCTTCTGGGCTCCGCTTTGCTGTGGCGTCGGATACAGGCGTGGCCATCTTCAGCGTGAATCGAGGGACCACCCAGATGGTGTGGGAGGTCGATGCAGCCGGACCCGCTGCGGCAGTCGCCTTCTCACCCGACGGGGCCCATCTCGCTACCTCGCACAGCGATGATGACCGCATCCACATCCGCGATGTCGTCACAGGCAGTGCCGTGTCAAGCTTCAGTGGGGTCGCCCTATCTCAGCTGCAATACACGCCTGACGGCACCAGGCTCATCGGCACCTCATGGGATCAGGACCACGGGGCAGTCGTGTGGGATGCGAGCACTGGGGCGCGCATCCAAGTGTATGCGGGGCCCATGGTGGATGTCGCCTTCTCTCCGGATGGGAAGCACTTCGCCACTGCAACGTCGTCGAGTATCATTGCAATCCGCAGCTTGGGCGACTACTCCACGCTTCACACCGCTAGGCATGTTAGCGGTGTGTACGACGTGGCCTTCACACGGGACTCGGCTAGTCTCATTGTGGCAGGGAGGTCTGCATCGATCGACGTCTACTCCGTGGCATCCGGCACCAAGCACACCTCTCTGCCGACAGGCATGTTGATGACGGGGGCGGTGGCCGCACTGCACAACAGCAACCGCTTCCTGGCAATCACTGGGCCAAGGAGCTTTGCCCCGGATCTGTTTCTGTGGGACCCCAGCCCCGCCAGCCCCCCTGCACCCCCGTCTGGTATCCACAACGTGGCAGGCGTGCCTTGAGGGGGGTGGTACACCCGACGGAGCACGTCGTGGCGTTCGTGATGATATCATGGATGATCCGTCGTGCCCGTCGGTGGTGTTCAGCTGCCCAACCGTGCCCTGCCACGGTGCGGCCCGTGCGACACACTGCCGTGTCGTTCCTTGTCTTGCCCTGCCTTGCCACCCCTTCCCCTAGAGTGCCTATCCTGGTGCGGACCCAGAGCTTCCCCAGCATGCCCAATCCCCATCAACTGCCAAGACAACCTCTCTCGGCTTGGCGTGTGGGATGTGTTGGGTTCTGACGTCCTTTTGCCGCGCATGCGGCGAATGGCAACAGGCCTTTGTGATCTTTTTGAGCACATTTATGATGCGTAAAAGTGTAGGAGTGCTTCCGACGATCCTGTTCCTTTTCTGTGTGTCTAGCTATCTCGTGTTCACATGTGCTCCACACCTACATCAAAGCAGCAGGCTCTAGGGTGGTGGAAGCGTCAACGCATCATTAAGGAAGAAGGAAGCACGGTTGCTACGCTTTTCTTCTGGCAGGCTGTCCACAGCAATCAATTCGCAGCAGCTATGCACACACATGACGGCACCCCCAGTTCATTTGCCGTCCGCACCATGTTTACCCACTTGCCCTTTCTATAGTTTCTCACCATCCGCATCACATATCACGCAGCAGAACCACCTGCACCGCCTCGCCCCTGCTCCTAATTCCCACCCGTGAGTGGCGTTGCGCGTCCCCCCCGTGGGGTTGCCCCGTCTCGCTCTCTCGTGTGCCTCTGGGCGTTGGTGCGCTCTCTCTCTGCTTCCCCCTTTGCCCTTTTGCCTTCGTCCCGTCTGCCCTGCAGTGTGTAACAGCCTGCGGGTATTTTCTCTGTTCTCGTTACGAGCGACGAAGCGTCGCGAAGTCGCGAAGTAACGAAGGGGGTCGTACGACTGAAGCTTTAGGGTCAGCACCTTCATGCCACTTCACAGGGCCTCAACACAGCCTTGAGGCACAAGTCGGCTCAACAAAAAGTAGTCCGGGGCTGTTCTCCCACAGTTGCTGGTCAGGGTGTGGACAGTAAAGCGAAAGGAGTACGGTTTCTGCGATCTGTTGTTGTTTTTGTTAGTTCGGCGTAGCCAACTGGGGTAACTTTCTGTGCCTTTAGCTGGATGGTGCGGCCCTACCCACACCACTTCATCAGACCGGGGAGTGGTGTACAAAAAGAGTGGGGTCTGCGTTCCAACAAAAACAACGCAGTAATTGGTTTGTTGTCTCGTTTTGCTGTCACTTTACGATCCAGCGGGGGCACAGATAGTTTCTGCCCATAGACTCCCCATATGCATCTGGCCTGCAGACCTCATTCCCAGTCTTGTGCGTCACACCAGGTCACGCCACAGGCATGGGTTGGTTGTGTGCAACTTGACGAGGGTGAGGAAGAGGACGAGTGCAGCGAAGCATGTGCTGTGTAGGTCTCAAATGGTGTGTCGCACTGAGCAACCCCCTTCCTACCTGTCTTGTGCTGCCCTGTGTTTGCTTGTCTGCGTGCCAGCCACACACACATACAGCAGGTGTACAATCAATGGGTGGAGGCAACGACACCTTCCCGCAGGCGAATGCACCGCCGCTCGGGAAGTGCGTGGTCTGTAAGAAGGATGCAGCAGCAGTGTGCCACGGCTGCAAGGACAGCGGTGTGACGGGGTGCTTCTGCGGTGACGCGTGTTTTGCAGCAGCGCATCCCATCAACGCGATTGCAGAGGTACACCGCCCCAGGTTCCACCCGATCACGGAAGAGCACATGCTGGAGGTGTGTGGGGTTCACAACCAGCGTGCGGACATGGTGTGCATGCATGAGGGGTGTGCGTCTCAGCTGCTCTGCTCGCTGTGTGTGTCGTTGGATGCACACCGAGGCCACGTTCTGAACCATGTCAACGATGCGTTCCACCCGACGAAGATGGCGGTGCGGGCGCACCTCGACACCGTGCAGGCACAGCTGGCGAAGGCAAGCGAGAGTTATGCATGTGTAGTGTCAACGCTGGATCGTCTTACTGACAACTTCGACACGGAGGAGACGGCGGTGCAGGTGTACTTCGGCACAGACGTGCTTGCACACAAGGAGGCCGACCAGCGGTGCGATGTTGCGGATGAGGAGGAGGAACTGCGTGAGAGGTTGTACCTGCACGAGGCACGTGCGCGCAAGAAGCAGCTGCGTGCGACGCCACACCTGCAACAGGAGGAACGCCTCGTGAGGCAGGGCATCGCCGCCACACACGAGCTGCTGCACGAGAAGTACCTTCGTCTGTTCCGTGTGCGTCAACACATCATCCTGTGCGAAGTCTACATCAAACAGCTGACTCCAATGGTGCCACACCTGGAGGCGGCACTCGCTCTGCCTGAGAAGATGCCATGCACGCTGCAGCATCGCAGTGCACGGCTGAGCGCCCTGTGCACTGCGGAGGCGGTCCCTCCTGAGTGCTGCGTGAGTGTTGATGCCCCATCCGTCCACAGTATTGTGAGGGCTCCTGCTCAGTACAGCATTGGGGGATCATCCGTCGGCAGCATGGCACTGTCACCCTGTGGGAGGCTGTGCTGTGTTGGCGCGACTCAAGGCACTATGTTTGTGTACGACACCACCACTGCAGAGGAGGTGGTGGAGTTGAAGCGTGACGATACTTCTCATGACTGCGTCGCGTTCTCGAGATGTGGGGAGTGGCTTGCCTCTGCTTCGGAGGACGGGACAGTTGCTGTGTTCTGCACAGCGACGTGGGAATGCATCCAGATGCTGGAATACACTGGCGAAGTGAGGGCAGTGGCATGGACACACACTGGTTGTCTGGTGACAGGGTGCGACGACGAGGTACTGCGTGTGTGGCAGTGGGATGTTGTGGAGGGTGTGAGTAACATTGAAAATATACACGCTGTGTGCTGTGGCTTGTTCACCATCGCAGTGTCGCACACAAGCATCTTCGCCACATCACCCGACGAGGAGACGATACAGGAGTGGGACGTCAACACCATGCAGCTCACCCACAACTTCGAGGTTCATGACAAGAGTGTACCTGTTCAAATTGCCCTCACCACCGACGAGACACGGCTGGTGTCGTGTGCACTTGACAACTCTGTGAAGGTGTGGTGCACGACCACACGCACCTGCCTGCTGACGATGGGGTATGGACTGGGTCAGAACCCTCCCAAGAGGGCTTCCGCGGTCACAGGCAACTTTTGGAGGATTGCGGTCTCGCAGGAGGGCGACGTGGTGGCGGTGGCGAGCGACATGAAGGTACACCTTCTGAAGCTCAGCACAGGGGAGTGTGTGGACACACTGCCTGTGTCCAATTGCTGGGCTGTCGCACTGAGCACCTGTGGCAGGTGGGTCTTCACGGGTGGGGCTGGGCATATGCAGGTGACTGCTGTCGCCACATGCAACACTATGGATGTGACCCTGCTGACACACAGCCTTCGCTGTTGCCACTGCCCTGCCTGTTGCTGTGAACCACACGTGTGATGTTTGCACGTGTGGCTTGCGCGGACTCAGGCGACTTTTGGAAGATGGCGGGGCCTTCGCTCTGTGCCACTTTGCAGCCAGTTGAGTGAGGCGGCTCGCTTTAATCGACCTTTTTACGCACGCGACCTTACGTGTCATTCAGCTCTGCCAAACGTGCTCTACCCACTCCCCACTCTACCCACACCACCCCCTTCATCAGGCAAGTGGGCTTGTAAGTGTGTGTGGAAGCGTCAACGCATCAAACGAAGTACAGTGCCGCGGGAAAGTTTCGAACGAACAAAAGTTTTAAAATTCTCCGTTCTAAAGTTATTTCGTCTCAAAACTTCTGTTTTGTTTTAAAAGTTATCGATCCTGCATCATGGGAGTTTCCTAGAGGTGTGTGGGATGATGTGCCACATGTGCAACACTCCAGCGCTGTGAACAGGCAGTCTTTGGGTCAGGCGGGTGTCGGCATCCTTCAATCTCACTCAGGTTACTCGTATCTGTCCCCTATCGCCAGGTTTGCTGCGAGTTGCGGATCGTAGGCCAGAGAGGCCAGAAGAGGAATGTCCAACCTCAACAGGGTCGTTATTCTCAGTCGAGTGGTTCCCGCAACCGAGCGGTCCATCCCTCCAAACCACTCGACATGGGGGCCTTTTCGAGTCCACTGGATGCTGACATCGCAAATAGAATGTCCTCGACCTGTCCAATCCTGTCAAGAAGTCAAGGATCTTTGTCGAAAATAGTTCGGACAAAGTAGACCACCACTTATTGGAAAATGCCAATTCAACCCAGCCACTTTTTCAAAAATGCCAATTCAACCCAACCACTTTTGTGAAAATTCCAATTCAACCCAACCGCTGATGTACACCTCCGCCCACACACCCCACACCTCAGGAGGGATGCCCCCCTCACAAAACACTATGGTTGGTACCGGAGACACATTCTTCACAATTGAAGCCCTGCACGACGCACTCACAATACAAGCGGCAGAGCAGCAGAGGACGCTAAAGAGGACGAGGTGCGAGTCCACCAGGACGACACATATTTGTGGGTCAGACGATTCCGGCGAAAGTTGCCCGTACCGTGTGACGGCCTCCCTCCAGGAGGGGAGATTGTTGTCCATTTGCACGCCGAACACACCTGCACTGCCGCACACCACAAGCGCAAGACATTGGGAAAGGAGTTTGCAGGCGTCGTCATAGAAAATCCCCGCGTGACCCCCTCGCACATGAGGGCTCTGCTCACGGACAGGGGCGACACGGCGGATTCGAAGAAGGCGATGAGAGTCCTCGCAGCGGCAAAAACACACATCTGGGGTCCAGAGGAGGAGGCGTTTGGGCGCCTCAGGCCAATGCTCCAAGGACGGGTGGACGATGTTTCTGGAAAAGGTGAGAGCTGCCCTTTCCCCTGGCGAGGGGGAGGGCACAACGTGTGCCCCGGACCGGGACAAGGGCCTCCTCGAGGCCCTTCCGGCAGTGCTGCCCCGCGCTGCCCGAATGGTGTGCGCCAGGCATGTTGCCAACAACATCCGGGTGCACAAGGATTTCAACAAGAGCCATGTTGAATCCTTCTGGGTATTCAGGGGCCTCCCCAAAGACTCTCTTGCCTTCAGCAGCTGGCTGGGTTGAATTGGAATTTTCACAAAAGTGGTTGGGTTGAATTGGCATTTTACTGGGGGGGTTCAAATACAAGCCGTACGGCTTATACAGTCTGGCTAATAATGAATGTTATGGGCAGGGGATAAGATAGGTCTGGTTTTCCGGTTTTCAAAACCAGGGTTTCCCGGTTTCCGGTTTTCTGGAAAAAAAAAAAAAAGGCCGATCGGATTTTCGCCGGTTTTTGGGGAACCTTTGTGACAGTCAACCAGTGGGACCATTAGCCAAAAAAATATGGAAAGTGACCCCATCGTGATCCGCACGGAGCTCAAACAGTCAAAAGAAAGCAGAGAAGCGGAGAAAAGGAGCCCAGCGGGACCCGGTGGGTGGTGATGTCCTCGTCATGCAGGTCTTCTCTGTTTGAAGTTTCGAGATACTCCGGTAGCTTGATCATTCCGACCGCACCGTACTCCTTCTGGGCGGCTTGCCGAGCGCATGCACTCAATCTCGTTGCGGTGCACACTGCCAAGGACCACCCTGTCATCCACGCAAGCTACGACCTTGTCTCGAGCACGTTTGCCTTGCTGGGGATGACACATGCAAACTCCGATGTTTTCGGGAGTGCATGTCCGCTTTGGAGAGGATCGACGGATTCGGGTTCTGGCGGGACCGCGATTTGTGCAGTGTTGGAGACACCCGCTGGTGTTCGCATGAGCGCACGTTGTGCGCATCGTCTGACTGACTGCCTCAAGGGGGTGGTCATGCAACAAGCTCGACCATGAAGGTAGTTGCCCTTCGTGAGGCGTACCAGCAGAGCAGCACCCTCAGGGGGGTTTGTCCTGATGCGGGAGGTGATGCGAAGCCGCGCTCCGTCAGTACGTGGACGCATTGAAAGCTCAGTTCCGTCCCTTCGGGGAGCTGCGTGGAGCAACACGCCACTGCTGTTCGGCAGAGCCTGGTCCAGCCGTGTTGGGTGTGATTCTGAGAGGGTTTGCGCGGGTCGCGCGCGCCGAAGGCGCGCGCGAAAAATTTCAAAACCAGAAAAACCGGAAAACGGCGCCAGAAAAAAAGTCTATCTTATACCCTGGTTATGGGGGCCAAAATGTTATGAACCGGGACTTCTCAGAAATCGGGAATTTAATTATTTTTAACATTTTTATTTTTAACATTTTCAAAAATGTTATGGGCTTGGCGTTTTTTTGGTGGCTCGGTAGCGAAAATTTCCGTGACATTTGCTCGATCCTGCGACCCACACACACCCACTAGCTCTCTGTGGGGCTTGGGTGCAGATTGGTGGCATCAGCGGGCTCTAGCGGAACCCCCCGCTTCTGGTACCGAGCGACCGATGACACTGCTCAAGATGATGAGGTGATCTGGAGGACAGTCAGAGCACTCGGCACACTTTCTTCAGGTGCCAGATGGCTGCAGAGGGCCAGGAGAAGCTCGATGAGCTCGATTGGCAGGGGAGAACGGGTGCGAGGGTCGGGCTGACCCCCCTTGGGTGGGCCCCACCCCCCACGCGCCCGATCTAACTCCAATTAATTAAAACACCGAATTTAAATGTTATGGGAAAATGTTATGATTCCGAGGTCCCGGCGAATTAATTATCTTTATTTATTTTGCCTTGTAACAATCATTATTAGCCAGACTGTATTCGGCGAAGCCGGCGACGAAAATTGAGATTTTCAAAAGGTTCGAAATTTGAATAGAAGCCGTACGGCTTCTATTCAACTAGGGTCGTTTGTGAGGGATTTCCTGCAGGAAATTGTCGTCACAATCGCAACGGCTAGGAGTTCGGGTGTGGGAGGGTCAGTGGTCTACTGCTTTGGAGAGGGGTCCCGGTGACTGTGCGTGTTCGCCGTACTGTGGCTGCTTGGTAGGCTAGTGGAGGTTCTACTGTTGCTTCTCCAGGCTCGTCACACAAACACATGTCCTCCACCTGCCCCGGGTTCTGAAGCCACCTGATTTTTCAGCAGGGCTTCCGCTGGCACAAGGTCACTACTGTACGCGGAGAGGGCCACTCTGGCGGGCACCGTACGCCTGCACCTTTGCAGGCCCAGGCGAGTCTATCCGGGCCGATACGCGCATAATTCATGCGAGATGGAATACCGATAAGACGATTGATGCCCGAAGAGGCATGTGGGTACATGCACACCACACGGGACGACCTGCAGGAGTGCTGATCACCTTCTCAAGGGGAATGACGCTTATGTAGGTGTGCAACGCCATGCTAGTCATCCTCACTGACAATGTACGCGTGGGTGGGTGAAGGGATTGGCCTTCCGCACCAGTTACCAGTTGTGGCCTGGCATGTGGTGAGCAAGCCCGGGTGACCAGAAACTACCCCCTCCGGGCAAGTATGAAGCTAAATGTGGAGTCCAAGTCCCGATTCAGGATTGCACTTTTTTTCTCTTTGGGTTTTTATAGGGAGGGAATTGTTTTTTGGTAAAACACACCCCGTGTGGTAGAGAAAATACGGCAAGAGTCTCGGTGGGTCGGAAGAGCAGATGGTTCCCGCAACAGCTCCCGGGGAGCGGCGGGTATTTCGCATAGGATGCCGGATGTGTGAACACGTTTGTGCGGTTTGCCCTGTGTTGTGTGAACATATGTGTATGTGTGTGTGTATGCTCCACCCAACCCGACACATTTTCTGTACTTCAGACAGGTAAGGTCACTCGACACGCGGGGGGGGGGGGGGGTTTTGTTGTGTGTTTTTTCTGCCAGCCGACATCACTAGCGCCAGCGAGAAAAAAAAATAAAATAAAAAATACTACGAGAAACACTTGGCCTCTATGCTGTGAGTGTTGCATTGGACGCTTCCACCTGTTGAACGGGCTCCACCTCTTGCACTTTGAAACCCCCCCCCCCCCCATATTTTTTTTTGATTTGACAACTCCGGTTTGGTGTACCTCGATGAGCTTACCTTACCTTGTCGTCGGACACAACATATCATCGTTGTCCCAAACCCCGTAACCCACGTGAAGTGGATCATCTGAAGTGCAGAATGAGGTGGAGCAGGTGGAGCACGAAACATAAGTAAACCATAGCAAGAGAGGCCAGCAGCAGTCCCGAGTCCATCGCGTTCCTCGTAGCATTTCCCGTACCACACAGGTGTGTTATGTGCAAAATACTACGAGAAACACTTGGCCTCTATGCTGTGAGTGTTGCATTGGACGCTTCCACCCAGGACCCTTAGGACCCAAGGACTTAGGGACGCCGCGCGAACGGTCTACTATTGAAGTGATCAGGCTCCGTCGCCCATCGTATGCATCCCTCCGATGGTAATGTACCGCTTTCTACGTTGTCACGAGCACCTTGTACGGAAAACGATCGAACCTCACTCGCTGAGGGGATCCGCCTGCCTCGGCCGTGTGCCGCCGTCGTGTGGTCAGCCTCGTGATCCTTGGTGTGCCCTATCGACAACATGCCTGTCTCTCCAGTTGCCGCACCCGGCGAGAGAGTTGATGCGTCTCAACCCGGCGAAACTAAGGGGGCAAAGGTTGCACACAGCCCCGCCTGTGCTGCAACCACCCGCTCTTGGCTGACCCCCGACGTCTGGTGCGTTTCCCACTCCGGGTATTTGAATCCTCACCCTGTACCTCTTCAGGATCCTCCATCCCCTGGGGAACCCTTCCCCTCGAGGCTTCTTCACGTCTCCGACATATTGGTGTGTGCCCACATGACCCTTCTTCCTGACATCCTCGATGTCGTTTTGCACCCCGGGCGATGCACTGAGACGGCCGTATCCAGGTAGTCAGTGGCCATGCCCAGCCCCTCAGCGTGACAGTCCTCTGGTGCGCTCCCAGCACCACCACCGCGACGCTCGTGCATATTCAGCCACCATGACCCGGCAGCTCTCGCCTGGGGACAGGGCTCGGCGGATCGAGAAATCACAGTCTGAAACTCGCCTCCCAGCTCCTCCGCAGCAGTCTACTGTCCGGCCGTCTTAAACTCTCGCCCTTCGGGAGCCCGGCCAACACCCGGTGCTTTCCGGCGTGATCTCGATCGCTCTGTGGCTCTCTGTGTCCTCTCCGGTCTTCGCTGGCTGCGAGCGAGTTGCGGGGTGAAGCCCAACGCGCCTCTTCATGGCGCACTGGAGACGCTGCATGGAGTGCCCAGGGGTAGGTGTGAGAGGTGCCGGCCCTTCTGGGTGAAAGAGGGCGATCGCGCGCACTGTCGTCTCCTGAACTCCGCTCGAGCGGTGGACAACACGTTCCTGCGGCCCCCTTCCCACTGGGCTGATCCCCACTGTACCTGCCCCATCGCCCGCCTCGTAGACAGCGCATCAAACGGAGGCCCTGTGGCCCCACGTGGCGTCGATTCAGTGGTAACGCCCGGACTCAGTGTGGAGGGCGTATTTCCCGGTGCGTGAGGAAATTCGAGGCCCTGGAGGTGTGGGCATGCCAGAAGGATTCTCGGAGTCGCCTTCTTAATGAGAGAGGTGAGTCCCCGCGGACCGGAGCTTGTCGCACGCTGCAGTCGCTGTTCGGGCTTGTCGAGTAGGCTGCTGGGTACTCGGGAAGACTGGCTGACTGCCCCCCAACCTTGTGGAATGATCTCGGCCCGCTGCCATGGCTGCGGTTTCGGTGGACCCCCTCAGCGGCGGCACCGCTGACACAGGCGATGCGGACGCGTCTCTCAGTCGCTGCTTCTTTTGCTCCCCGAGCAGTGCAGCTTGGGAGAGCGTCTCGGCTGTGTTGGATACCTGATCTCTGTGTATGTCCCACGGCACCTCGCAGGTGTCCAGTCAGCAGCTCCCCTTCCCTGCATGGAACTGTGAGGTCGTACGTCTCAACACCGGGCCACAGACGCCCGGAACTCCCCCTGACCCCTGTGAATAATGCAGGCTTGAATGTGTGTCCCCCGGCAGGGAGACTATGCTTCGACGGAGTATGCCCCGCTTGGGGCGTGTGCGGGCATCCGCTTGACGCCGGGGTGCGCGTAGTCGGCATTCGCGCAGATAAGCTGGGCACGACAGACGTGCCGGCTTCTCGGGGGCGTGTCCGGGGGCGTTGCATTGGTACACGAAAACTGTCGCCCTCGGAAAGCTCACGTCGCGTCACCGTGCTCGAGCTGGATCTGGCAGGCTGTGTGTGACAGGCCACCCTTCCGCCTTCAGGTGCCGTCGCTCGGGCAAAAAGGGTGTATTTCTCAATCAAGAGAGTATGCCCCTCACGATTGTGGCACGATTGTGTCTCCCCGGGTCAGGCTCGGTATTCCAGTCGAAAGCGTAAATGCCCCTCGGCACTGTGCTGGGCGGGGTTGTGTCTCGGTCAGGAGAGGAGGTGCCCCTCAGGCAAAATCCTGCGTCTCGCGGTCGGGAGTGAGTGCCCCTCGGCAGGAATGTGTCTCGGCCAGGTGTCCCTCAGGCAGGGAATGTAATGTCTCGGCCCGGTGTCCCTCGGGCATGAATGTGCGTCTTGGCCAGGTGCCCCTCAGGCAGGGTGCCCCGTAGGCGGAAGTGTATGTCGCGGCCAGATGCCCCTCAGGCAGGGTGCCCCGTAGGCGGAAATGTATGTCTTGACCAGGTGCCCCTCGGGCAGGGTGCCTCGTAGGCGGAAGTGTATGTCTTGGCCAGGTGCCCCTCGGGCAGGGTGCCTCGTAGGCGGAAGTGTCTGTCTTGGCCAGGTGCCCCTCGGGCAGGGTGCCTCGTAGGCGGAAGTGTATGTCTTGGCCAGGTGCCCCTCGGGCAGGGTGCCTCGTAGGCAGAGGTGTCTGTCTTGGCCAGGTGCCCCTCGGGCAGGGTGCCCCGTAGGCGGAAGTGTGTGTCTTGACCAGGTGCCCCTCGGGCAGGGTGCCTCGTAGGCGGAAATGTATGTCTTGGCCAGGTGCTCCTCAGGCAGGGTGCCCCGCAAGCGTAAGCTGTAGGTATGTCGTGGCCAGGTGCCCCTCAGGCAGGTAATGTCTCGGCGAGATGCCCCTCGGGCAGGAAAAATGCGTCTCGGCTAGGTGCCCCTCAGGCAGAAGTGGGTGTCTCGGTCCGATGCTCCTCGGCAAGATCGTGTCTCGGTCAGGAAAGTAGGAGTTGGATATCACTGACGTCACTTTGCTGCATCAGTATCGACCCATTTATCAGCACCCGACTGTTGCTCTTGGTCCCGCCTTTGTCAGCGCCTCTGTGACGGAACCTCCAGCTGAAGTATGCGTTTGGAAACCTTGAGCGCGATCAAGCGTGAAGCAGGTTTTCGGCGAGGCGCGGTGATAGTCTCGATGGCTGATGGGAATGTCCTCAATCCGCTGCGGCCACGGGCGCAGCGCTGTCCCGCTGTCACGTTCATAAGCGGCGGAGGACCACCTTGAACACCACGGCGTCATCATCCCCATCTTTTTGCGCCCCTCCTTCGTGCTGATCCCCCCGTGCACCTCGCCGTCATTTATTAGAACCAGTGCGTGGGGGTGTTGTTGTCCTCAACCGCGGCTTCGGCCCTCTTGAGACCTGACACGAGCATGGTGTGAGGGTCGTCTTCTCGGTCGGGATTTGGTGCCCCTCGGGCAAGATTGTGTATCTCTCGGTCGGGAGAGCGGGTGCCCCTCGGGCAAAATTTTTGTCTCGGTCAGGAGAACAGGTGCCCCTCGGGCGAGATGCTGCGTCTCTCGGTCGGGAGAGTGGGTGCCCCTCGGGCATAGTTTTGTCTCGGTCAGGATAACGGGTGCCCCTCGGGCAAAACTGCGTGTCTCTCGGTCGGGAGAGTGAGTGCCCCTCGGGCAGAATATTGTCTCGGTCAGGAGAACAGGTGCCCCTCGGGCGAGATGCTGCGTCTCTCGGTCGGGAGAGTGGATGCCCCTCGGGCAGAATATTGTCTCGGTCAGGAGAACAGGTGCCCCTCGGGCAAGACTGCGTGTCTCTCGGTCGGGAGAGTGGGTGCCCCTCGGGCAAAATTTTTGTCTCGGTCAGGAGAACAGGTGCCCCTCGGGCGAGATGCTGCGTCTCTCGGTCGGGAGAGTGGGTGCCCCTCGGGCATAGTTTTGTCTCGGTCAGGATAACGGGTGCCCCTCGGGCAAAACTGCGTGTCTCTCGGTCGGGAGAGTGAGTGCCCCTCGGGCAGAATATTGTCTCGGTCAGGAGAACAGGTGCCCCTCGGGCGAGATGCTGCGTCTCTCGGTCGGGAGAGTGGATGCCCCTCGGGCAGAATATTGTCTCGGTCAGGAGAACAGGTGCCCCTCGGGCAAGACTGCGTGTGCAAGACTGCGTGTCTCTCGGTCGGGAGAGTGGGTGCCCCTCGGGCAAAAATTTTGTCTCGGTCAGGAGAACAGGTGCCCCTCGGGCGAGATGCTGCGTCTCTCGGTCGGGAGAGTGGGTGCCCCTCGGGCAGAATATTGTCTCGGTCAGGAGAACAGGTGCCCCTCGGGCAAGACTGCGTGTCTCTCGGTCGGGAGAGTGGGTGCCCCTCGGGCAAAATTTTTGTCTCGGTCAGGAGAACAGGTGCCCCTCGGGCGAGATGCTGCGTCTCTCGGTCGGGAGAGTGGGTGCCCCTCGGGCAGAATATTGTCTCGGTCAGGAGAACAGGTGCCCCTCGGGCAAAACTGCGTGTCTCTCGGTCGGGAGAGTGAGTGCCCCTCGGGCAGAATATTGTCTCGGTCAGGAAACCAGGTGCCCCTCGGGCAAGACTGCGTGTCTCTCGGTCAGGAGAGTGGGTGCCCCTCGGGCAGGGTAGAATGCTGCGTCTCTCGGACGGTCAGATCGTGTGTCCCTCAGTCAGGAGAGGAGGTCTCGGTCGCTAAAAACGCGCCCCCTCGGGCAGAGTGATTGTGTCATCGCTGTTGTGTCACACCAATTGCCTCTCGGGCGGTGTGTCTTTTTTGATTTGACAACTCCGGTTTGGTGTACCTCGATGAGCTTACCTTACCTTGTCGTCGGACACAACATATCATCGTTGTCCCAAACCCCGTAACCCACGTGAAGTGGATCATCTGAAGTGCAGAATGAGGTGGAGCAGGTGGAGCACGAAACATAAGTAAACCATAGCAAGAGAGGCCAGCAGCAGTCCCGAGTCCATCGCGTTCCTCGTAGCATTTCCCGTACCACACAGGTGTGTTATGTGCAAAATAAAATAAAAAAAATAAAGCGATTTACTAATCGCCAACTCGCGATCAGGCGTTTCCAGGCAGAAAACAGTGCGTGCTAGATCACGGTTTGTTACGACAGAGCGACCAGAGCAGACTTCGACGCAGGTGCTAGATCACCGCCTTTTACCACAGAGCGACCAGAGCAGACTTCGACGCAGGTGCTAGATCACCGAATTTTTTGGTAAAACACACCCCGTGTGGTAGAGAAAATACGGCAAGAGTCTCGGTGGGTCGGAAGAGCAGATGGTTCCCGCAACAGCTCCCGGGGAGCGGCGGGTATTTCGCATAGGATGCCGGATGTGTGAACACGTTTGTGCGGTTTGCCCTGTGTTGTGTGAACATATGTGTATGTGTGTGTGTATGCTCCACCCAACCCGACACATTTTCTGTACTTCAGACAGGTAAGGTCACTCGACACGCGGGGGGGGGGGGGGGGGTTTGTTGTGTGTTTTTTCTGCCAGCCGACATCACTAGCGGTGGAAGCGATCAATGCAAAAATCATCTGAAAGGAAGACTCGAGAGACTGCTGCTGTATTTTACGACAGAGCGATCAGAGCAGACTCGACGTAGGTGCTAGATCACCGCCTTTTACCACAGAGCGACCAGAGCAGACTTCGACGCAGGTGCTAGATCACCGAATTTTTTACGACAGAGCGATCAGAGCAGACTCGACGTAGGTGCTAGATCACCGCCTTTTACCACAGAGCGACCAGAGCAGACTTCGACGCAGGTGCTAGATCACCGCCTTTTACCACAGAGCGACCAGAGCAGACTTCGACGCAGGTGCTAGATCACCGAATTTTTTACGACAGAGCGATCAGAGCAGACTCGACGTAGGTGCTAGATCACCCCTTTTACCACAGAGCGACCAGAGCAGACTTCGACGCAGGTGCTAAATCACCGAGTTTTTTACGACAGAGCGATCAGAGCAGACTCGACGTAGGTGCTAGATCACCGCTTTTTACCACAGAGCGACCAGAGCAGACTTCGACGCAGGTGCTAGATCACCGAATTTTTCTACGACAGAGCGATCAGAGCAGACTCGACGCAGGTGCTAGATCACCCATGTCGGACATGCACCCCCACGACATGGACTGGTTGGGGGTGCCAGTCGTGACGGGGTACGGGGATCCGGAAGTGGCAGTGGACACCTGCGTGTTCACGCCACACTGCCAGGCGGAGCACACCTCGCGGGGAAGGGGCCATTGCAGCACTTGCGGGCGGGCGGCCTGTAAGACCTGCATCCGGGCTTTCCTCCCGAAAAACGTGTCTGGGGATTTTGTGCAGGGTTTGGGGGAACCGACGTGGGTGTGCCCGATGTGCGCGATGGAGCAACATCGCGACAATCCCCCGGGGGACACTCGGGATCCCGACTCCCTGTCCCTCTCGGAGGACCCCCACGACGCGTCGCTGGGGGCGTCGGACGACGAGTCGTCGCTGAGGCAGCCGGGTGTCGACACACAGGGGGAACTGCGCGCGACGATCGCCGCTTTGGCAAAACGGGTGGACACGCTAGAGCGCGAGAAGCCCCCCCTCCTTTTGCGGATCCAGCAACTGGAGTTTGAGACTAAAAATCTCAAAAAGCAGCTGGGGGCCACCCTGGCACCGGAGTTCTCGCCTCACACAGTGGGGACATGGCGGGACCTGGAGGTGCCCGCGATCCGGGAGAAGATCCGGGACAGATGCAGGAAGGCCTTCAGGGAAGACGCCCTGCCCGTGAACATCGAGGACGCGAAGGCGTACGAGTACGACGTCGCACAGTATCTCAGCACACTGACGAACACACTGGACCTCATCACCGACGGCGAACCCCCGAAGGAGGGCATCATCCGCATGCTGCACTCCAACATCAACCAGCTGACAGGGATTACGCAGCTGGGGCTGTACGGCCCGAAGCACCGGAGGGAGTACGTGGCGAGGGCTGAAATCATCGCGCCAAAGGATTTCTCGGAGACGGCCCAGCGGCGCCTGCTGAAAGGAGTGGCTGAAGAGGCAAAGAAGGAGGGGGAGCACCGCGGACGGGACGGGGACAGGAGGGACCGTGACTACCGGAACTCACGCCAGCAGAGGTCCGTCCCGGCCCACAGCCGCGACAGGAAGCAGGCAGCACCACCTACGACTCGCGATCGTGACTGGGACAGAAAGGCGCCGGGCGGAAAGCCGGGAAAGGACCGGCAGTGACTGGCCTTGAGGCCGGTCCCTCCACCTCCCGCACCGATGCAGCGGGAAGCAACAGAACCCCCCCTGACAACAACTCAGCGAGAGAAGATTTTAAGATCGGCAAGGCAGACACTGGCGGACTGCCTCTCGGAGTCATATTGGCGCAGCATCAGGAGCTGTTACAGACGGTACCGAAGGTTCAAGGAAAACTGGGAAAAGGGGAGGGGGCGGATCTCCCACGACATGGCAATCATCCTCTGGACGGCAAAACTCCGATGCATCGACTCGAGGACACGGAGCACAGCGCTGCAGTACACGGTCAACATCGGAGCGGCACTGAAGCGGTACGAGGGGGTGCAGCTCGGGGAGAGCCAGGAACTCATGGATTACAGAAGGGGACTCAAGAAACAGGGTGCTCTGCGGGCCCAGCAGCAGAAGCCCCCTGCGACGGCCCCGGAGGTGGAAGACATCATCGAAGCGGAGAGGCGGAGTTTAGTACAGCTGGCCATCTCAATCTGCTGGGCGGGGGCGGCGCGTCTGGCAGACGTGCGGGGTTTGTTGGCGAAGGAGGTGCGTATCCGGGCGGACGGGGTGGTGGCGGTGCAGTGGTGCAACACAAAGGGGGACCCATGGAAGCTCGGTCGTTTCACGGGTCTGGAGCTGCCACCAAAACAGCTCGGACGTCTCCGCCGCCTCCTGTCATCCACAACGAGCCCCCTGCAGTGCCTTTTCGAGGGGGTGTCTTACCACAAGGTGGCGAGGGCGGTGAAACGCATCAACCCTGCTCTGACCCCACATTCACTACGTCGGGGAGCGATACATCATTTGGCCCTGCAGGGGACGCCGTTGGACGACATCCAAACACTGAGCAGACACGCAACAAAGGAGGCCATGTTGAGGTACTGCCCGACAGCGGCGCTGGAGCAGGTGTCACGCACGGCAGCCACGTCCCGAAAAATGCGCGGAACGGGGACACAGTGACCAATCACCTTCTGCGGGCAAAGATCCCCTCGCTGTCCTGGCTACCTAGAACGCGAAAGTACGTGAGGGACGGCAGCATTCCACCAGAGGGGTCACAGGAGCAGGTCGATGCCTCGGGTCTGCATGACGACACGTTTGGGCCTGGCCTGGACACGCTGTACGACGACTGCTTCGCAGTGAGGGTATCATCTCGGAGGGCGCGGCCCCCCGCCACTAGATCCACACCGGCGCCGGGCACGGACTACATCGCGCCGATCTGCAGCAGTTTCTTGAACCTCGACAGGCTGCGGGAGCTGGACACCACAGGGGAGCTTGACGGCGTCCTCGACATGATCACGGACCCCGCGGCATTCTACTCGAAGTTCATCCCGGGTGCCATCAAGCGGATTAAATCACAGCCCGACGCGTGCGACAAAGTCTCAAGACATCTGCGGACACACCTCAGCGCTTTGATCGGTTTCGAAGTCCTCGAGACCGCCCCGCAGAGTTTGGTGCTGCACGCATTCACAGTGCCAAAGAAGTCGGGGGGTTTGCGTTTCGTGCTGGATGGAAGACCACTCAACGCCCTCATGACGCACCCATTCGACATGCGCCTCCCTCCGATCACCGACGTGATAGATCAAATTACATCGCACAGCTGGGCAGCACTGGCTGATGGGAAGAGCTGGTTCTACCAGTTTCCCGTGCACCCGGAAATCCGCGAATACTTCGGGGTGAACGTGGGTGACCGTCGAGGGGATTATGTCCGCACACGTCTGAAAGCGTTGTGCATGGGGTGGTCATTCGCACCCTGCATCGCGCACCGCTCCGCCCGGGTCCTCCTGCCACAGGAAGAGGGGGCCACGTGGGTGGATAACTTCATTGTGTTGGGGGGGGTCGGAGGAAGGAGTACAGAGTTCGTTTGACGCTTTCCTCCACCGGTGCGCCGAGACCAACGCTGTGATGAACCTCGATGACCCAGACTACGGGCACCCGGTGCAGCGATTCACCTCGTTCGGGATCGCGTTCGATCTGAGAAACCACCGCTACAGATCAGACGAATCATGGCTGGAGAAGTTCCTGTCGGGGACAGAGTTGAGGGCAGTTGTCGGGGGGAAGCCCGCTACACCGAGAGAGATCTTCAAAGTCGTGGGGGGTTTGGTGTGGCATGCCTACACGACGAAGGCCCACCTGTGTTTCCTCCCGTCAACCCTGACTTTCATGAAGGACATTGCAGCTGCCTCAGTCGATGACCGGGGCGCGTGGGATCGCCAGGTGGCGGTCCGACCCTCAGTGCGAGCCGAGATCAAGATGCGTACTCACCGCATGCGGGCCAACTTTTGGGTACTTCGACCGCCGACGGACGCAGTAACAGTGTGGTCTGACGCGTCATCGACGCGCTGGGGGGTTCTCATCGACACAGCCGCTCCGCTCGTGGCATACGAAGATTTCCAGGGGCCGAGTTCCGGGCACCACATATACCTGAAGGAGGCACACGCGGCGCGCCAGGCAGTACGCCTTACCGCCCTACACTATACGAACAAGCGGGTACGTCTGATGGTCGACAACCTACCCCTCGTGCACTCAATACAGCGGGGGCATTCGTCATCGTTCGTGGCAAACGGAATACTTGCGGATCTCTTCACGGTTGCACAGGGCGCTGAGCTCTGCATCGAATGCATGTGGGTCCCAACTGATGAGCAGAAAGCAGATCAGTACACCCGGGGGTCGTCATCAGAGCACTACGTCCGCATTCCGCCCTAGACTCCACCGGCCATCTAACAAAACGCGTGGCGTCCCTTGGCCCAAGGGCCCTCAGGGTCCTAGGTGGAAGCGATCAATGCAAAAATCATCTGAAAGGAAGACTCGAGAGACTGCTGCTGTATTTTGGTAAAACACACCCCGTGTGGTAGAGAAAATACGGCAAGAGTCTCGGTGGGTCGGAAGAGCAGATGGTTCCCGCAACAGCTCCCGGGGAGCGGCGGGTATTTCGCATAGGATGCCGGATGTGTGAACACGTTTGTGCGGTTTGCCCTGTGTTGTGTGAACATATGTGTATGTGTGTGTGTATGCTCCACCCAACCCGACACATTTTCTGTACTTCAGACAGGTAAGGTCACTCGACACGCGGGGGGGGGGGGGGTTTGTTGTGTGTTTTTTCTGCCAGCCGACATCACTAGCGCCAGCGAGAAAGAAAAACGCGTGACGAGTGACGGGTTGAGGTGGAAGCGATCAATGCAAAAATCATCTGAAAGGAAGACTCGAGAGACTGCTGCTGTATTTTAGGTGGGATTTTTTCCCCACAGGTTTTCTGGGTGAGGTTTTTCGGGGCAGGTGGTATTCTAGTGGGGAATGAGGATGAATCCTCCGGACACCCACCCCTTTTTCGGTTGTTCCAGCCAAAACCCGGCGTTGTTCCCCAGTCAAGAGCCAGGCGTTCACTACCGTGGCCTCCGGCGGCTGGGGGCTCCGCCCCCCAGACCCCCCTGTACCACTAGGCTGGAGCGTGTGCCTGTCTTGTAGCCAAGTCCTTTGGGTTCACATCAGCGAATGGGACCCAGACCACTCTCAGTAGCCTCAGGAGGACGCAGCCAACAATCTGTACGCCCGCAACTCCCACGCGCTCCCACTACGGCGCAAGGAACAGATACTCACTACCGTGGCCTCCGGCGGCTGGGGGGCTCCGCCCCCCAGACCCCGTATGTCGAGCAACCAAATCCTTGAGCTTGTGCCACTGGGCATAGGAAGGGGTCGTTACAATAACGCCCCGAAAACCCATTTTTGGCACCCCTTGCCTGGCATGTTGCTGTTGTGTTGCCACTATCTCTCATCACACAGGGCGTCCAATACCCACACACCACACTCACACTGGTTGTGTGGTGGGGATGGGGGGATTTTCTTGCCCGCGAGGGGGATTGCGCGCCATTTCCCCCCCGAAAAACCCTTGGAGAAAAAGTGGAATCCCGACCTCTTTTTGGGCCCAAAAAGGCCAAAGTCCCAGGCATACTTGCCTCCGGGGGTTCTATTTTGCACGGTCTCCCGCCACCCAACTCCGCCAAACTGGGGGCAAAATTTGGTCATCCCCGTTCAGAAAATCCCTCAAAAACCCAAAAATTTGAATACAAGCCGTACGGCTTGTATTCAAATTTTCAAACCGTGGAATTTGGAAAACCACGACCCGGCTTCTATTCCATTATACGTCTTGTATTTGAATACGTCTTGTATTTGAACCCCCCCAGTAAAGGAATTTTTTACGCACACTTGTGAGCAGAAAATGTCACTTCACCACAGCCAAACGTGCTCCGCACACCACTAGCCTCCCCCATCACAGGAGTTGAGGTTTTGTGTGTGGAAGCGTCAACGCATCACAAACAAAATACGAGTAAAGAGCGGCTGTACTGGAGTGACATTTTTTGAAAAAGTGGCTGGGTTGAATTGGCATTTTCCAATAAGTGGTGGTCTACATTGGAATTTTACAATAAGTTTGGGCCTGAATTGGCATTTCTGGAAAAGTTGTGGGCTAATTAGTCCTTTACCCTTATCTTAAAAGTTATCGTGTACGAAACTTTCCCGCGGCACTGTATCAAACAGTAGAGAAAGAGCGGCAGAGTTGAAGCGTCACTTTCTGCATTTTCGAGCACAAGACTTCATTGTGTCCATTGTGATGGTTGCTTTGCCTCTTCGTTGCTTGCGAACGCACTGAACATTTCACTAAGCTGGGAGTAGCCTGCGTTCCTCCAGCAACCAAAACGACAGGACGGCGCATGTGGTTGCAAAGCAAAGGAGCTGCAGGATGAGGTGGTGGCTCCCTGTACCCTGCCCCCTGCCCGCGTGTGCTTCACAGTGCAGTGGTGTTGCGTGTTGTCTCGTTCCTCTCAGCACATGGTGCGACACACATTTTGTTTAGTAGCAGGTGACAGCAAAACCTGATGCTGCAGTCAGTTGTGCTGCCTCCACTAAACACACAAGCCTGCAGATCAGGCCTGTGGCCCCTCTACGCCCCAACGTGCAGGGGACCTGAAGGTGGCACAGACAACACCAAAACACCCCACCCCACCACCACCACCTCCACCACCACCTCTCAGGGTCGCATGCGACACCTCGACACCCGGGCGCTGCAGGGGGCCCGCTGCGCAGGTCCATAAGGCCCTGCCTGCTACCTGCCCTCCCACAAGCGCAGCCCTTCGCAAGGACCCACCCCCTGCACTGCTCCCCTCTCGCAATGCACCACTCCAACGGCCCAGCCTTCCACATCGAGAAGCTCCGCAACACGCGCCGTGTGACTCTGGGTGGGAAGCGCGATGGCGACAGGGGGGAGCGGCTGCTGGCAAACGAGGTCACAGGCTCGTCCTTCACAGGCACAGAGGTGCGCCGCACCAGCCACGTCACGGAGACGACGACAGAGACCCAGCAGTCCCCACGTGGCGGGCCCTCCTACAGCGATGGGTTCCCCGACTCTGACAGTGAGAATGAGTCGATGGGGACCACACTGCGGAACAGCGTGTACGGCCTGGAGAAGCTGCTCGGGAGGACGATGGGTGCCAGCTATACACACGAGCCGGACCAGGAGGTGGTTATAAAGCACCTTATCAACTACCTCATCATCGACATGGAGAAGCGGACGCATATGAGGAAGATCTTGCCGTATGTTGCGTTCATCATAGTGGTGACGATGCTGGGCCTGACGTCGCGGCTCCCCGAAGGGGCCTACAGCGACGCGCTGAAACAGACGGAGGAGATCCGCTTCAGGCAGAACCTGACAGGGCTGAAGGGGGTGAACGACCCCGAGGCCATGTGGGAGTGGATGCACATCACGCTGCACGCCATCTGGGATATCGCGCCGGGGCAGGCTAACGGCACCAACAGCAGCAGCAGCCCCGACGCGGCGACTCCCCAGCCGGCGCCTGCGCCCCCGCCTGGGGGCGGGGGCACGTCTGCAACGCCGACTGCGACGGTGACAACTACTGCGACTGCCACGGCGAGCGAGACGCAGACCGTCGCGCCGGAGAACGTGACGGACGACACAGAGGCTCCCGACACAGAGGCACCGGATACGTTCCCCCCGACACCGTCGCCCCCGCAGTTCCCGCCTGGCGTCTGCGAGACGGGGAAGCGCGGCAGCATCTCCCTGCCGATCGGATTGGTCATGCTACGGCAGTGGCGGGTGCACGACTCGACCTGCGGCAGTGTCAACGGGAGGCCCTCCCTGGCGCTGACGGATGCCGACCGTGCTGGGATGCCGTGCATGTGCAGCCACAAGTACTCCCCAGGGAAGCTGTCGTCAGACCCCTACGGGCCGTACGGCATGTTTAAGACGGATTCAGAGGAGAAGCACCCGATACACGCGCTGTCCGTCAACACGCCGCATCTCGAGTACTTCGACACCGGGTCTGAGTTCTCCCTGATGTACTCCCTGGCAGAGCCTGTAGAGGAGGTGTGGCAGAACGTCTCGGTCGCGATGCAGAACGGTTGGGTCGACGAGGCGACCCGGCTCGTGTCGCTGGACACCTTGTGGTACAACCCGGATTCCGAGCAGTTTGTGCGCAGCAGCTGCTATGTGGAGTACTACCAGACGGGGCTGGCCGAAGGTGGCTGCCAGATCCACCCGCCCTTCCTGCTGGAGGTGTTCTTCGATGACACCGTTTCGTCGTGCCTGTCGATCGTGGTGTACGCCTACCTCATCCCCTTCGTGGTGTGGTTTATCGAGACCCTGCAGTTCCGCATCAATGTGAAGAAGAACTTCAACATCATCAGCGAGCTGATGCAGCTGGCCCACATCGCCTCCCTCATCTGGCTGGGGTACTACCGCGGCCGCATGTGGCAGAAGTCCTCCGCAATGACGAGCGGCTTCTTCTACGAGGACTACCTGGACATCAAGATGTATGGGACCTTCCCTGGGAGGAACGCAGGCCCCGCACACCTCATGTTCCACTTCCTTTCGGATTACTCCCACGACTGGACGAGCTACAACAGGGTCTTCAGTATGTTCTGTTGCCAACGAATGCCACACACACTGGTGGGGGGAGAGGCACACACACACACACACACCGGCAAGCCAACGCCCGGACAGGACGGTCATGGGAACGACGGGGCGCTGCTCCCCGGACTGCCCCCCCTGGAGCCAGACGGAACGCGAAGATGCTTACCTGCGCTCTGCACTGGAAACCCCGCTGCGTGGACTGCCGGCGCCGGCGCCTCTCGGAAGAGGACTGCTGCCGGGACCACCACGGGAAGAACGACGGCTTGCAAGTCACCATGGAATTTTGCAAGACGCATCGCATGGGCCGGTGCGGGGACTGCCACAGCAGTGCGAAATCACTCACACACTGTTGCGGCACGCACCACGCTGGCTATGCCTCACGCCCTCCTCGGAGTGGCACTGAGTTGGCCCCACACTCTAACCCGAGTGGGGCATCCGCTGTGACGTAGGGGTGGGCGGGGAGTGGGCACAGATCCGCGCAGGGTTACCCACTTAAAACCACTATCACTACACACACACACACCGGCACCCCCACCCCACCCTGCAGGCATCGTCATCATCCTCTCCTGGCTGCGTGTCTTCGACTACCTGCAGCACGTGCAGACGCTGAACATGCTGTCCGAGACAACCCGGCATGCTGCGAGCGGCGTGCTCCGCCTTGGCCTTATCTTTGGGTACTGTGTGGTCGCCTTCTCGCTCGCAGGCTCTGTGCTCTATGGGGATGAGATGCGGGAGTTCGAAACGCCTTCGCACTCTGTGTCCACACTCCTGCGCATGTTCTTCATGGAGTACGAGCCTGACTACGACGCCATGAAGGAGAAGGAGCCTCTGTGGACACCGGTGTACTTTGTCGGATTCTTTGGGCTGTGCTACTTCCTGCTGCTCAACATGGTGCTGGCCGTCATCGTGTCCTCCTTTGCCCAGGTGCAGGAGCTGCAGGAGAACGCGCAGAAGCAGATGGAGCAGCGCGAGGACCAGATCTGCGACATGGAGATCCACGAGATCCGCGAGCGGCGCCGCACGAAGAAGTTCTCTGAGAAGGGCTTGTTCGGGGACAGCGACCGCCTGAAGCACCTCCAGCCGGGGCAGAGCCGCCTGCAGCGTGTCTCGAATGTGATCTCCAACACAATGAAGGAGCTCACCGTCGGTGCGTCGGAGATGTTCCGGCATACCAACACCCAGCGACAGATGGCTATCGAGCTGGCGAAGGACCACACCGCGCGCGACCTGAAGATATCCCGCAATGTGCTGAAGCAGCGCCCGAACTACTACAACAGGGTGTCCATCACGAAGGAGGAGCTGAAGAAGGTCTTCAGCGGGCACCTGACGAAGGAGGACGTGGAGCGCATCTTCCTGGGTGTGCAGAAGAAGGCGATGAAGGAGGAGAACTCCAACATGATGATGCTGCAGTCCCTCGCGGAGCTGGCGCTGGAGCTGCGGAGCAAGTTTGCGGATCTCGACAACAAGATGGAGGAGGTGAAGAGGAAGTCGACGTCGACAGCGCATGACGTGCACAGCGTGGCTGGATACCTCGGGTCGCAGACGCACGGGGCAGGGCTGCTGAAGCGTGCGGATGAAAGGATCAAAGACCTGACGGCAGAGCTGAACAAGGCTCGAGAGGCCCAGCGGCTTGCCCGCCAGGCAGAGGAAGCCGCGCGCAGGTCACGCGACATCGACTCTCTCAACCAGGAGCGCGAGTTCCTGGTGCAGCAGCTTGCCAACAGGGAGCGCGAGTCGCAGATGCGGAGTCGGCAGCAGCAGCAGGAAGGGCACTACGGCCTCGCCTCTCCCCTGACACACGCAGGCAGCTACGCAGAGTACAGCGCTGCCACGCCGCACCCCCTGCAGGCCCCAGGCAGCCCGAATGCGTACACCCCCACCAGGTAGCACAACGGGGAGAGGACAGCGCGGGGTGGGAGAGGTTGTCGTGTGTGTCTCGAAGAAGCACCGAAAAGAATGCTCCAACTTCGTGCACCCTGTCTTCCTCTGTTGGGGGGTCGGTCGGTATTCGATAGACGCTACGGCGCATAGGTCACACGTGTGTGTGAACCCACAGAGGGGGGGGGTGGGTGGTGGGGCGGTTTGCCTCACAAGATGACCTGCATGGCGCGTGGAAAAAAGTGTAGAATCTCCTCCCCAATCCCTATGTTGTGACCCCAGCAGCGTCTGGCCCCTTCTGCACCGCTGCCAACTGTTCTGTGCTTCCCCGCTTCGCTCTTTTGGCGCCTGGTTCTGGCGGATAGAGTGGCGTGATATTTGCATCAAGCTTTGAACCCTCCCTCAGCATCTCTATTTATCAACAGCATTTGCTTGTTGCGTTCACAACACGACTGGTGGCCCTCACCCGAAAGTGACAAATAGGCCAAGCGCCCCCTCAACTCTCTCACGATGGGTGTCGCACCGATGTGACAAGCTGACACAGCTTGCCCCAGGTCGATCTTCTTCCTCCCCACCCGAGAAGAGTTATCGAATTCGCAGCTGTTTGTCATCCTATCCCTTGAGCACGACTCATGAGGCCTTCAGTGCCTTTAGCCTCTATGATTCGATGCGTACCACTACACCTGGTTGCATCGCACCATTATGACGGAGTGTGCTCAAGGTAGATTCTTATAAGCACCTCCCCTCCCTGCTGAGTAGAGTAGAATTCGGTGGTGTGCCACTGAAACAGTGCTTGTCCGCCTCAACGGTTCCCAAATCGAATACGACATGTAGATCCGGTGTATCACCGGTGTTGCCCTATCCGGGTTGTGCCTCAATAGGATCGGATGCACTGTGTGGGTGTGATGGGATGGGACGGGCGGCAGCAGCAAGGCGAGTAGTTATGGTGTTACGATGCAAGCCTGTGCTCGAGCTTGACTCCTCTCTCCTTCCCCTGGTTTGTTCGAGCACGCTGGAACTGGTGTTGTGTTGATGTGACAAATGTCACGACAGCACAGCCAACTGCGCACCTCCAGATATGAAGGGCTCGATTCTCTCCACAAAGGTGACACCGACACGCGTTGCCACTTCGGCACACAAAATACTCTTTTCTTCCTGTGGTGATGTACAAACAAGGAGCGACGCTCAGCGAAATGTCGAATCTCTTCTCACAACCTGCACCCACACCATCCACCAGGGACCACACTTCCGGCAGCAGGACAGTGACCCCCTGAAAAGCGCCTGCCCCCCAACCACGCGGCAAGGGTGCGGCGCAGGTTGTGGGCCCGCTTTATGTTCGTCGGTGCAGGGCGGGCGTTGCTCTGACCTGCCTCACCCTTTAGCTTTGTGAAGCCCCCCCAGCAGCAGCAGCAGCAGCAGCAGCAGGGACCTGCAGAACAGGCGCGAGACAATGGGCAAGCGCAAAGCCGAGGAGAGCCCCGAAGAAGAAGAGGACGAGGAGGACGAGGAGGAGGTTTGCCACGGCTGCGGGGAGGTATGCATGAGGGGGCTGTGTGCCGGGCTTGCTATACCCCTTGGTTGTCACCAGGCCTGCCCCTGCCCCTGGCGTCGCTATACAGTGCTGTACATGTGTCAAGAGTGAATCGACTTTGTCTCTCCTCCACTCACCTCCACCTCCACCTCCACCTGCAGACGCAATGCACTGTGGCGACCGGCAAGTGGGCTGAGGCCTGGTGGGCCTGCCAGGAATGTGAACTGTATGTCTCTCGCAGTGATGTGTTGGGACTGGTGTGGGTGGTGTGGCATCGTGTTGTGTTCGCTGCAGTCGCCCCCTCGCAGTCGGTGTGCGGTTTGTTGACGTCACGCCATTCCCTTCGTTTTGCTGCACAGGTGGTACCACAGCTCCTGCTGTGGGCTGACGCAGCCTCAGGTTCGTTCGATCCAGAAGGAGTTGGACAACGACAAGTGCACTGACAAGCCAGCGTGGCACTGCCGCAAATGTGACCCCAACGGCAAGAGAAATTCGAAGCTCGCGAGGTTCTACACCAGTTCGAAAGCGACACCGAAGCCCTCGAAGGCATCAGCTGCCAAAGACAAGAAGGAGCCACGCGGATCTCAGCCCACGGACACTGAGCCTTGGAAGTGGACCAAGTCTCAGGCGGCGACTATGGTATGGCAGCCCGGACACCTTCACGCCTGGTTTCCTCTCGGGTGTGCCCGTGAACCGTCTTCACATCCAGGCGTGCTTATCCAAGTGCGAGGAGGGGGAAGGGTGCAGTTTGCAGGTCCCACCAACCCCACATCCCTCCCTCCTCGACAGGTGAAGGAATTTGGGTCCCAGCTTGCCAGAATGCGCAGAATACAGGACGATGACGCACCGGGAGAGGAAGACGAGGAAGATGACGACTACTGATCTGTGCCTTTGGAGATTCGTTGGAATTCTTCATTGAGGCACGGCATTCGAAAGTAGTGCTCAGAGGCATCCGGTGTAAAGGGTGCTGCACAGTGCCACATGTTGATGTGACAGTGTTGTGTGCCAGAAGGGACTTGTGTCGGCCTGGTGGCCCACGCGAGGGAGGCACGATGCTGTCTCAGGCAATGTGACTGTTGGCATTGCACGTGAGGGCGCACCTTCCTTCTGCAGAATCTCACCTCCGGTTGCACAAAGAAAGCAAAAAGAAACCCGACAACCCTTCTTGCGGGCGACCTCCGCACACCCCTTTACGTCTCCCTGCCGTCAGCACCAGACGCCACATCAGTACCACTCGTCCCACAAACACTCCCCTGTATAGAACTTCAATGGACCCCCTCCCTAGTCCCCAGTCAGTGTCACACCACAGGTGTGCAGTGCCGATCGATGCCGGGTGGATGGATATGGACTCCACTCCAGGAATACCCTTTGGGAGTCTTCGCCACGGTGATGGAACCTGTGCATTTTTTTGGTGACTTTCCTCCTACAGTAGTTCAGACTGTTCTCGGGAGAAATCTGCCGGGTTTTAATGCCGCCGAATGTTTGCTGGCACCGTGACGAAGATTCCCTACCCTTTTTGATTCGACCCTTTCCACTCGCACGGCATCTGCCTGCAGCAGGGGTGTAGTCGTGGCGGGTCACTGTTGGGACACCAGTCCAGGTGCCAGGGCGCAGCAAACCACCCTTCGGCACCCCTTCCCTGTATTTTCACCCTCATGGCGGCCTGGTGGACAGCCCCTCCCCACCCAGGGGCCGTCCTTGCACCTCTTTACCCTTCTCTGCAGAACAACCCCCTTCCCCCAGTTGTATTTGTGCGGAAAGTTTCAAAAGGCATCAGCAGAAGAAACCCCCAAGTTAGGTAGAGGAAAAAGAGACGGAACTGAACCCTGCGGCACTTTTTCAAGAAGGGGGGTGTGGGGGGTGGGTGGGAGGTTTGATAACGGCATTATTCAAGAGCGGTTTCACGTGGCACATCGCTGTGGCTGTGCTGCAGCACGCCCGGCTAATGCAACCGGGTGAATCTACTTGAGAGAAAGGGCTGAGCGATAGTTGGCGTTCTTCGAACGCCGAAGGCCCACACACAACCTGCCGAGAGGCTTGTGAAGTGTTCGCAAGTATCCGCACGAGTGAACAGTTTCCTGTGTTGCAGAGGACGACTCCCAACTCGGCTCGACGAGGTAACGGCACCCGGCTCACAGTGCCTGCTGTGCCTGCCTCTGTGTTGGTGTCCGCTGTGCACCTGGGGTATCGACACAGAAAATATCCGACAGCCGTCTGACGAGTCCAGACTCCTCGGCTGCCGGAGCGCCGGACTTCACCGAGACCGCTTCGTGTTTCATCTTCAGACACTAAGCAAGCCGTCTTAACATGTGTGTGTGGGGGGGTGGGGGGTGGGGGCACTAGAGTCGTTAAAACGGGTCACAGGGACACTCGAAAGCTGTAAACATAACGTAAAGGAGCAGCCCCACCATCCCCCCCTCCCTGCACTTTTTGGCCAAACGCTCCTTTGCTCGATTGAACTTCTTGCAACTTCGAATCGCCAACACCCTCAGCTGTGTCAAGTCACTTTGTGCGTGCACCCAACCCACTGCACCCACACTACAGGGGAGGAGGCAGGGCGCGGTGCGGGTACAACATGTCACACCTGGTGCACCGCACTACGGGGGGGCGCGTCATCACCGCGACCTTCTCCCTCAAGGGGGCACGCTCACGGGTGGGTGTGATTGTTGTCGACAACGAGGCGAAGCGCAACGCCCTCTGCGGGCAGTGCATGGACCAGCTGGGTGCCGGCATCGCCTCGCTCCGCAGCGACCCCAAGGTTGCCTCCGTGCTGGTGTGTGGGGCGCGCGGCAGGTTCTGCGCCGGAGCCGAGATGCCGACCCTCATGGAAGGCGGCTTCCAGACACACATGCACGACGCGCTCTCACAGATGCGCACCGCAGGCTACGTCACCTACGCCCTCATCGAAGGCCACGCCATCGGTGGCGGGGCTGAGCTCGCGATGTCCTGCGACGTCCGCCTGTGGACCCCCAAGGCCTCACTGCAGTACGTCCAGACAGGCATGGGCATCACGACAGGGTGGGGCGGTGCCTCCTACGCTGCAGCGAGCCTGCCGCGTGCCTCAGCAGTGCACCTCCTGTGCTCTGGGGAGCGTGTGTCCAGCTTCGATGCTGCTGTGCGGTACGGCGTGTCACAGCAGCAGGTCTCGAGCGATGCGTTCAGCGAGTCCGACCTCCCCGACTCCGCCTCCTTCGTGCGTCTGCAGGAGGCGGAGTGCAGCGAAGCCCTGGAGGTGATGTCTCCCCTGGCGCAGCAGAGCGCAGCCTACCTGCTGGGGCTGTACGGGGGCCGCTTCCCGTCGGCGGTGCGTGCCATGAAGGGCATCTCGGGGTCGCCCAACCCGCTGCTGTCGGAGCGGTCCGACTTCACGTCGCTGTGGGGTGCGGCGGACCACAAGGAGGCGCTCAGCACTTGGAAGATCCTCGCGAATAAGAAGACGAAAGGCGGCCCCGATGACAAGGCGGGGAGTGCCTGATGTGGCGTGGGGGGGGTGTTGGTTGGCTGCATGGTGCCTTCTTCGGTCCCGTTCCTCCAGCCCCTGCTGTGCTTTTGCTTCAGCGGGTCCCGCCGCCGGAGGGGGGGGGGGTAGGGGGGGCTAATTCAACCAAAAAAACGTTAAGATACCCCACTTTTTCAGGGAGCACCCCTAAGTGTGAAACCAAGGTTAGAAACCGACCCAGACCGGCCTAGAAACGTGTTTCTGGGGGGTTTAGGTGACCTCTGTGGTCCAGAGAGGCCCAGAAACGTGATTTTTCCTGGTTTTTTTCAGGTGGCTCAGATGTGGTACCGCTTCGGCCCCCTGAATGACCCTCGAACAACCGCCGCCGGGAACTCTTTTCTGCGGGCACTGGGGGCTTGAAGTCATGTGTTCCCAGTGCATCAATGTCGTCGCGCTTGAGCCACTTCGGGCCAGGCTTGATCGTCTTCGCCCCGTTCACCTTTTATTTGAGATCAAGAATACGTACGGAAAGAGTACTTGCCCTGAAGCTCCGCCTTCTTTCGTACAGCGTATGCCTCACCATACGCCTCCGCATGCGAAAGGAGGGTTGCCCGCTGCCGCGCCCAATGGATCTCGTTGTGGGTAGAGAGGAGGTCCATCCCGAGCTGCAGTTGTGTGCGGAGGTTCTGCCTGAATACCGTGAGCTGCCCAATGCAATGGGTTGGCGTCAATCTGTCGCGATGATCACCAGGATATGACCCCATGACAGCACTCCACCCTATCGGTGGTCAGGGGCACAGTATCCAGGGCAGCTGAGGCCTCAGGGTCGTGAAAGAAGATGTCATCGCTCCTGCATCTCACTGAACCTTGCAAGGATGGCCTTCCCACCCTTTCGCGCCAGGCTGCCACCACTTCCTTCTCCGTGTGCTCTAATGCGGGGTGGCACACCGTGAACTTGTGTGCAGAGCACTTTTTCCCCTGCTCCCGTGGTGCTGCTTGTCGCCCCCGGGTGCTCCGATGGCGATGTTAAATCGCTCCACGGCCTCAATCAGGTCTTGATCGATGAAGGATTCGGTTGAAGTCGGTTTGCATGCTGCAAACTGGCTCGGCACTGGTACCACATCTGTGCCACAAAATTAGAGTCGCAAAAAACATGCTTTCTGAGCCGAATTCGGGCCTATTCCGGTCAGATACCGAGTTTCCGGGGTGATATGGGGTGTTTCCGACCTTTTGGTGCCCATAGGGGCCTCTCTGGGGTGATGTTGAAAATTGGGGCATCTTTACGGTTTTAGCCCCCCCTAGGCATACTTGTCCCCCCATATGGGGAACCCCCTAAATCTGGGGGAAATATGGGGGGTCTCAAAACCCCGCCCCCATATGGGGAAAAAGGCTGAAAATATGGGGAAAACCCGGTAAAATATGGGGGAATATGGGGGAAATATGGGGCCCATATGGGGGGATATGGGGGTATTCGTGCTGCAACGGGAGAACATCAAACCACTCAGGCACAGACACACACGAAGTGCGCGTCGAAACCGGCCTCATGCCTTGTTGGGGATCCTCCAGGAGTCCGATCCTGGGGAGGTGCGCCCTCGTTCAGGTGTGGCCAGGTCTGGCCCCCCCTGGAAGATCCCCCAGGTGGGTCGCACCGACCTCCTGTTCCTCTCCTGCGCCGACACAGCGGCAGCGGAGAGCAAACGCTTCCCGGTTTGGCGGGGCACCGCAGTGACAGCGGCAGCGGTGGTGGACACATACGCACAGACACACATAGCGCATTCAGGGTTAACAGCTCCTCACAACACACACTCTTGTGTTTATAAGTCCTCACTCTGGTGTGTTTGCGATTGCGAACTGCCCCCTGAGGTCCTTAATTAGACAAGGGAATTCACAAGCAGTGCATTCTGGTGTCAGGCGCTTCCGCCGCTTTTGACCGCTCCGAGCGCCGAAAAGTCGGAGTCGACGCTCGTCACCAGGCAGCTTGACATGTTCAAGCTGCATCTGCCGGGTGGAATGAGACCTGTGAAGGCCAGTACAAGGACTGGCTGCAGGACGCAACTGTTCTGCCAGCAAAGACAGGACTACTGGACAGCATGCTCTGATGACCGCTACTCAGACTTGAAGAAAGTGGCGGTCGGCACTCTCACAGCACCTTTTGTGGTCTGACTCGAGCACTTCAGCCGGGCGTTTCCTCTCTGCAGAAAGCGACGAGGTGAGATGGCTCTGCAAGGTGCTAGACGTCCCCTGTCAGTGGCTGACTTCACACCCTGTGAAAAGCAGAACGAAGAGAACTGTTTGCTGACTGCTTCCACCTGAGGAACCCCTGGGTTTTCCCCCATATATCCCCCATATGGGGGAAATATGGGGGAACAGGACTTGAAAAACCCCCCATATTCCCCCCATATTTTCCCCATATTTTTGGCCTTCCCCATATGGGGGTACAAGTATGCCTAGGGGGGGGGGGGGGGCGCGGGCGGAGGGGGGATCAAGGGCTGCCGGCGGTTTGCACAGCCAAGTATATTACGTACGATGGGTCAATGTTCTTCTCTGCCTCGGGCGGTCGGGTTGCTCCGAGCGATGGTTCCGTGCGCTTTTGACAATTTGTTCTTCGCTGTGTTTTTGCGTTTGGGCGCTTCCGCCCCTCACACGCTAGCCTGGGCTACGGGGGGGATGGGGCCTGTAAAGCACAGGAACAGCATCGCAGAGTACTGCAAGGATGGGCAAGGTGCTATCGCCCTTTGTGTACATGCCTGCAGCTTGGTGTGTTCGCTCGACTTGACGCTACACCTTCAGCCGTTTTCTGCTTTTCCGAACGAGGTGCCCCAATGCACGTTGCCCCAATGCACAACACACCAATTTGATTTACTAGTGTCGAGCGACGAAGTGTAGTGAAGTCGCGAAGCAACGAAGGGAGTCGTACGACTGAAGCTTTAGAGGGTCAGCACCTTCATGCCACTTCACAGGGCCTCAACACAGCCTTGAGACAAGTCGGCTCAACAAACGGTACTCCGGGACTGTTCTCCCACAGTTGCTGGACATGGTGTCTCCAAGATAGCGAAAGGGGTAGGGTTTTGATGCATCATCTCCTGCCATACACACACGCCCACACTTGTCTCCAGGATCCACGACACAATGTCACTGTTCTACGATGGCCTCTGCATGTTTGCAACAGGCGTTGCCGTGCTGCTTGTGGTAGTTGTCGTCCGTGCAGTGTTTGCCTTTTACCAGCAGCGCGCACACGCAGCAGCGCTTTCTTCCTACAAAGGCCCTGCCCCAGATGGGGCCTTCGGGATGTGGGGCAACGCACAGTACAGGACGAGGCACCACGGCAGGCTGCACGTCTTCCACATGGACAACATCGCGAAGTACTGCAAGGATGAGAATGGGTGCTACCGCCTCCTGGGCCCCTCCTTCATGCACAGCGTGTCTGGGTCGCGCCACGACCTCATCACTGCGGACCCGGTGTTTGCGAAGCACGTGCTGTCGGACCACTTCGACTCTTGGGGCAAGTCCAACCCCGGAGGCCGTGTGTTCAGCTCCATCATCGACTGGCTGGGTGTCGGGATCTTCACAATCGACCACGGCCCCGACGCAGAGTTCCCGCGCGACGGGGGGCGGATGTGGCACGCGCAGCGCCGCACAGCCGCAGCCATCTTCACGCGGCAGCTGTTCAAGACGTTCTACCAGAATGTGTTCCTGTCGCACACGCAGAGCCTTGTGTCCATCCTCAAGGAGAAGGCGGGGCCCCGTGGTGAGAACCCCATCGACTTCCAATACTGGATGCACGCCCTGACGATGGACTGCTTCGGTGAGATCGCATTCGGAAAGAACCTGGGCAACCTCTCGGGTGAGGACGAGGGGTTCGGCAAGTCCTTCGACATGGCGCACAACCAGGTGCTGCTCTTTGTCGGGCGCCACGTCAAAGAGCTGGTGCTGCGCGAGCTGCTCCCCACTGCTCTGGGTGATGTCGTGCAGAAGTACCTCATCGAGGGCTTCAGCAGCGTGCACGCCGAGCTGCGCCGCCACAACAGCGTCATGCATCAATACACACAGCAGCTGATCGACGAGAAGCGTGCCACGCTCACCACCCGCCAGGACAACGACCTGCTCTCGATGTTCCTGCGGATGGAGCCCAGCGCAGAGGACGGCATCAGCTTCACCGACAAGACGCTGCGGGACCTGGTTGTGAACTTCATGATCGCGGGGCGCGACACCACCGCCTGCACCCTGTCGTGGCTGTTCTACAGGCTGGGCCTCCCGGAGCACCGCCACATCCTCACCACCCTGCAGGCCGAGGTGGACGCTGTGCTGCAGGGGGCAGCACCGACACACGACGACATCTCAGACATGCCCTACCTGCGCGGCTGCCTCTTCGAGGCGATGAGGCTGCACCCCGTGGTGCCCTTCGTCTCTGTGGTGGCGAAGAAGGACGACGTGCTTCCCGACGGTGTGCGCGTGCCGTGCGGCACAAAGATGCTTGTCGCAGTCTACGCCATGGGGCGCAGCCGCAAGATCCACGGGGAGGACGCCCTGGAGTTCCGCCCGGAGCGCTGGATCCCCTTCCAGCAGCCCAGCCCCTTTGAGTTCCCCGTGTTCAAGGCGGGGCGCCGCATCTGCCTGGGGAAGGACATGGCGATGTTTGAGGCCACCGTTGTGGCGGCCACGATGCTGCAGAACTTCACGCCCGAGGTGGTGCGCCCTGAAGCGGTGACCTTCGGGGCGAAGATCACGATGAACTGCAAAGACACCACGACAGGCGGAGACGAGCTGTGGCTGCGGATGAGGCCCAGGCAGGCACCGTCGCCATGAGGCGGAAGCGCCGGAAGCCCTGCTGTGCATACACACAGCCGGTGTGCCATGTGGCAGTGTGCACAGCGCCCGTGCATAGCGGCATTAACAACCAAATTAACAACCAAAAGGGAAGGTCGCCGCACCGCCCCCTCTGTTCTGAGCGTGCCACCAGCGCATATGGTGGCCGAATGACGCTCAATTTTGTGATGTTCGATATCTCCTTTTTCAGGTTGTGTGGCCTGTGGTGGCCCACTTGCGACAGTGCTGGATTGCTGCCGCCTGCACCACCCCATCTCGGGTGGTGGCGCTGTGACATAGTCTCTCGCGCCGGCGTGACCAATCACTCGCAAGGGGGTCTGCCATGAAATCCCTGACCCCACACCTACACCTGCACATCGACTGCCAGACGATGATTTCACTTTTGCGCCTTGCCGAGAATCAGACACAGCGCAGACATATATCTGCGCGTTTCGTGTAACCAACGAACCATGCCTCTTGTCCCTTGTCCCTGTTATCCCTTGCCACCACAGCAGAAAGGACGGCTGCACAAGAAAAAACACATTACGCACGCCGCCCTCCTTTTTTTGCCTCTAGCCTACCACAGCTCCCGAATCCCTCCCCGTACCCCGTGTCGATGCTTTACACAACGCACAAGCGATTTCCCTGCTTTGTGATCCCCACACGCAGGAAGTTCGGTTGTACAGGAAGATCGTGCAGCAGCACTCTGTGGCCCTGCGCTGCGGGTGGACTGCACGCATCTTCTGCTCCTTTGCCACCGTCGGAGCGTCACTCTCGCTGAACCCGACACCCCGGGGGGGGGTGGCCTTCGTCCAGAAGAATGCATAAAAGTAAAGTGTTCCACACTGTATCAGTTACTCCTGCAGCGGTCTCTCGTGGACCTCTGTAAGATGCAGGTGCGCTAATCCAACATTGCCAGCATTGCCAACATTGCCAACATTGCCAACGCAGAAGAGTGAGAAAAAAGTGAGCCGGCTTCATAGAGCTGGCTGCACGGGTTTGCCACAGTTTGCCACAACAGTGACAGAGGGCGAAGGCCCCCCCTCCGTCTGTTCACTCGCCCTTCATCGCCGCACTAAACATCCTTCGTTAGTCACGAATCCACAAGCGTCTCTCACTGCCTGGCAATGATTTAGCACGTTTGCTGTCGATGATCGATAGATCTTTCCCCCCCCCCCCCCCAATAAAAAGGACACCCCGAGGGTGTGTGTCTTGCCTTACCCCCGCACACCTGTGTGAAGGAAATGCCACAGCACAGCCACATGAGATCTGCACACACCGAGCCTCACCCACCACAGGAGGTGAGGCTTTGTGTGTGGAAGCGTCAACACACCACAAGCCAACTCCGAGCAAAGAGCGGCGGATTGTTGTGGCATTTTCTTCCAGTAATCTTGAATGATGCACAAAGTTTGGAGGAGTGCGTCACGCGGTTGATTTTTTTGTTACGCACACGACTTTCGCGCGGAAAGTGTCATTCAGCTCTGCCAAACGTGCTCTACACACCACCCCCTTCATCAGGCAAGTGGGTTTGTAAGTGTGTGTGGAAGCGTCAACGCACATTTATTTTTAGTGAGGAGAGTCAGAAGCAGCGAAAAGGGACGAGCGGAGCCGCCAAAGCGCGTGAACAAAAGCAGCGGGGACGCGTGTGTTTTACAGGACCGCCAAAGCGCGTGAACAAAAGCAGCGGGGACGCGTGTGTTTTACAGGAGCAGCGGGGTGAAGGAACAGCGGTGGTGAAGGACAGCAGAGCGGGTGTGTTTTGAAGGGCCGCCAAAGCGCGTGAACAAAAGCAGCGGGGACGCGTGTGTTTTACAGGAGCAGCGGGGTGAAGGACCAGCGGTGGTGAAGGACAGCAGAGCGGGTGTGTTTTGAAGGACCGCCAAAGCGCGTGAACAAAAGCAGCGGGGACGCGTGTGTTTTACAGGACCGCCAAAGCGCGTGAACAAAAGCAGCGGGGACGCGTGTGTTTTACAGGAGCAGCGGGGTGAAGGAACAGCGGTGGTGAAGGACAGCAGAGCGGGTGTGTTTTGAAGGGCCGCCAAAGCGCGTGAACAAAAGCAGCGGGGACGCGTGTGTTTTACAGGAGCAGCGGGGTGAAGGACCAGCGGTGGTGAAGGACAGCAGAGCGGGTGTGTTTTGAAGGACCGCCAAAGCGCGTGAACAAAAGCAGCGGGGACGCGTGTGTTTTACAGGACCGCCAAAGCGCGTGAACAAAAGCAGCGGGGACGCGTGTGTTTTACAGGAGCAGCGGGGTGAAGGAACAGCGGTGGTGAAGGACAGCAGAGCGGGTGTGTTTTGAAGGGCCGCCAAAGCGCGTGAACAAAAGCAGCGGGGACGCGTGTGTTTTACAGGACCGCCAAAGCGCGTGAACAAACGCAGCGGGGACGCGTGTGTTTTACAGGAGCAGCGGGGTGAAGGACCAGCGGTGGTGACGGACAGCAGAGCGTGTGTGTTTTACAGGGGCGCCAAAGCGCGTGAACAAAAGCAGCGGGGTGAAGGATCAGCGGGTGTGAAGGACAGCTAGAGGCGTACGACAAGCAGAGTAGTGAGGAAAGATGGACGTCGACTGGGCTTTGGTCGAGGTGCCGGCCCTCTCTATGGAGCCCGCAGCGGAGCCGATGCAGCACTGCGTGTTCCCCACATGCGCCACCGTCCATGAGGGCGGAACGGCGCACGCATGCAACGCCTGCGGACAAGCCACGACGAGGACATGTGTGCGGGCGCATCTGCACCCGAAGGCGGTGGCGGACGCCTTCGTCGCCCACATGGGCAGCGCCGGATGGGTATGCCCAATGTGCGCGTGGACGAAGATGCAGGCAGGCGGCGCGGCAGCAGCGGAGGAGGCCGCTGAAGAGGAGGACGGGCTGGGGGCGCTGCCCCAACTGGGAGCCGGTGAAGGGCTCAACATGGAGGCGCGCATGACTCGGCTGGAGGCGAAGGTGGAGGAGCAGGCCGAGACCATCGCCGATCTGCAGAGGCAGCTGCAGGAGGCTGACGAGGGGTTGCCGGACGACTTCTCGCCATACGCGGTCGCGACGTGGCGCCCTGGCATATGGAAGGGCGCGGTGCGGCGGCAGATCCGGGCAGAGGTGTCCCGCGTGTTCCGGGAGGCGAGCCTGCCAGCGTCGGGCACAGATGCGGGGGAATGGATGCACAGCCTCCGCAAATGCTTCGAGCACTTCGACGACGTGCTAAAGCTCATGAAGATGAACACGGAGGAGGAACCCAGTCTGCTGCCCCTGCACCGCATCGTGTGCGAAATGTCGGCTCTGGCCTGCCTCACGGGGTATGTGGCACGTGCCTACTACGAGCACAAGGCGAAGAACATCCCACCCCTCACGTTCTCGGCGTCTCTGCACCAGCGGCTGGTGGGAGAGGCGAATGATGCGCAGGCGAAGGCGAACCCGCGCCGTTTGGTACCACCGCGTGTGCAACAGGGGGCTGACCCGCGCTACACGCCGTACCCCACCGGGAAGACGGGAAAGGGGGCGGAGCAGAGGGCAGTGGGAAAGGGGTCGAAAGGGCCCCGCGGGGGACAGTGACTCCAGCAGACCACCCACCCAGGAACCAGCCCAACGCCGCCCACACCATCCCCATACGAGTTCATCCTGAAAGAAAAGAAGCAAACCAACAAGGGCCGCCCCCGCATCAAGCAACAACCACTGTCGAGCGAGATGAGGCTGATCATCATGGAGGCCACGCAGGAGGCTTTGGGGAACGCACTGTCGAGTTCGTACTGGACGGCTCTGCGCAGGAGCTACGAGAGGTACCGCGAGTTCAGAGAGGAGTGGTGCAGGGGGGAGGGCCGCACACTACGACACGAGGAGGGGATCACCCTGTGGATCACACACCTGCGGCTCAACGGACTGTCCGCCCCATCGGCGCTGCAATACCTGGGCAACATCATCGCGAGCCTGCGCCGCTTCGAGTCGTGGGAACAGGAAGGACACGTGCTACGGGACTTCAAGCGAAGCTTGTGCCGCAGCGGGGCATTGAAGCCAGCACAACAGGCGCACCCCGCGACTCAAGAACAGGCAGCACAGGCAGTGGCTCAGGAACCGCGGCCGCTGGTGCGTCTGGCCGTCGCAATGATGTGGCACGGGGCGGCGAGAGCGTCGGATGTGCAACGATTGTCAACGCGGGACATCCAGACGGAAGCAAAGTCAGACCAGATCACCATCGTGTGGACCACCACGAAGTCGGACCCCTTCCAGCTGGGGAAGACAACGGGTATGTCACTGCCACCGGAGATGCTGAAGATCCTGCGGAGCCGTATGAAAGAGCTAAAGACAGAAGGGAGCCTGTTTCCCCCGAGCGTGACATACCGATGCATCGCGGCGGCGGTGAAAAGGGTGGATGCCCGATTGACGCCGCACTCCCTCCGGAGGGGGGCCCTCCACCATCTGGCACGCAACGGGGTGCCAGTCGAGAAGCTGATGATGCTGTCGCGACATGCGACCCCCGACGCGGTGTTTCGATACATACCAGCAGCAACGACACAGCGTGTGGCAGACACAGCGGCACTGTCCAAAGAGCTGGCCAAGAACGCGTGAGACACAGGGGACCAGAGTTTAGCACACATTTCCCGTACAAAAGGAGGCGAGACATCACACGTGAACTACGACGGTATGACTACCCGACAGGGGGCGGCGCAGCAGGGGTCGGTGGAGGAAAGGACGGTACCGGCGCGGGGCCCGGGCCGACTCACAACGATGACCCGACACGCGCAGGGGATCCAGCCGCACAGCCGAGAGAGCGCCCAAAGACATACCACAGGCCTCAGCTCTCCATCCAAGTATACCAACCTCCTGAAGAAAACGACAGCTCCGACGACACGGCGGACACCGACTCAGAACACGGACCGGGCATAGACGCCGATCTCTACGGGGAGAGTGTCGGCGTGCACCACAAAGGACATATCGTGCGACCTGCCCATGAAAGGCAAGACCCATCTGAAGACGACCGCCTTGCTCCGATCTGCGACACGCGCCTCAACCTGGCGCGACTCCGCGAGCTGGACTCCAACGAGGAACTGCGAGACGTGTTGGACCTCATTACAGACCCCGAAGCCTTCAGAAATGCGTTGCTCCCCGGAGCACGCGACCACTTCAGAAACAAGTGGAGGATGATATCACGCCATACATTGAAACATGTCGACGACCTCATCGCCTACGGCGTTATCGCTATAGCCTGTACTCATGCGATACTCACCTTACCAGCCTTTACCGTGCCGAAGAAGTCAGGGGGGACACGCTTCATCGTCGACGCACGTACTCTGAACTCGTACATGGCGCGACCGCCAGACATGAGATTGGACGACATCCTGGAGGTGACGCGCCGCATCGCTGAGTCAACTTGGGTTGTGCTCGCTGACGCGAGGAGCTGGTTCTACCAGTTTCCGGTGGAGGAGGAGATCCAGCGCTACTTCGGAATCCGCTTCGGGGACAAGCGGGACGAATTTGTGCCAGCGTTTCTGTCGGTGATGTGCATGGGGTGGTCACACTCACCAGCAATTGCCAACCGGAGTGCGAGGGTGCTCCTCCCTCCAAGAGACGGCATCGTCTGGATAGACAATTTCGTGGTCACAGCCGAGACACTGGACGAGGTGCAGGCGAAGTACAGGGTCTTCCGCGAAAGGTGCGACTACGTCAACGCGACCCTGAACCTCGACGATGCCGACCACGGGATGCCGACGCAACGTTTCTGCACGTTCGGGATCCAGTTTGACCTGGTGGAGCACAGATTCCGCATGGACCCTGCATGGGTGGCGAAGGTGGCACAGCGGGAGGAGCTGGCGGAGACGTTGGAGGGAACAACAACGCCGCGGAGGGCCTTCCGCATCTTCGGATCCATCGTCTGGCAGTCATACGTCATGCGCGCCCCACTGTGTTTCGCTCCCGCAATCCTCTCTTTCGTCCGGCGCCTAGGACGCCGGGCGCACGACAACAACGCGGCGTGGGATGTCAACACACGAGTGCCGAACTCAGTGATCCGGGAGACAGCAGCACGGATGGAGTTCATGCGCGATAACAATTGGCACCACCAGGCAGACCCAACATCGCGGGCAACGCTGTGGTCCGACGCGTCATCGACGGAGTGGGCGGCGATACTCGTACTGGGAGAGGAGACGGTCACACAAGGGGTGTTCACCGGGGCAGATCGGGATGCGCACATCTTCCTGAAGGAGGCCTTCGCCGTGTGGCAAGGGCTACGCATCATCAACTCACAGGACATCGCTGTGACGTGCAACATCGACAACCTCCCCCGAGTATTTTGCATGCGGCGAGGGCACTGCGCGAACCACAGAGGCAACCTGCTACTGCAGCGCATATTCCTCGTGGCACGGACGAAGCGACTGCGGCTCAACCCCCAGTGGGTGCCAACCGACGAGCAGCGGGCTGACACCTACACGCGCGGAACACGAGCCGAACGGGCAATCCGCCTCGAGCCAGCACATATACCAACACGCAGCACCACGTAACCCGCACTCGGCACCGTATGATTACATGACCAACCGGTGTGCGAGCACGTCCCTCCGGAAGAGGGTCCTGGGTGTGGAAGCGTCAACGCATCAAACGAAGTATCAACAGTAGAGAAAGAGCGGCAGAGTTGAAGTGACACTTTTTACGCACACGACTTTCGCGCGGAAAGTGTCATTCAGCTCTGCCAAACGTGCTCTACACACCACCCCCTTCATCAGGCAAGTGGGTTTGTAAGTGTGTGTGGAAGCGTCAACGCATCAAACGAAGCCGCCCGGAGCGCTGGATCCCCTTCCAGCAGCCCAGCCCCTTTGAGTTCCCCGTGTTCAAGGCGGGGCGCCGCATCTGCCTGGGGAAGGACATGGCGATGTTTGAGGCCACCGTTGTGGCGGCCACGATGCTGCAGAACTTCACGCCCGAGGTGGTGCGCCCTGAAGCGGTGACCTTCGGGGCGAAGATCACGATGAACTGCAAAGACACCACGACAGGCGGAGACGAGCTGTGGCTGCGGATGAGGCCCAGGCAGGCACCGTCGCCATGAGGCGGAAGCGCCGGAAGCCCTGCTGTGCATACACACAGCCGGTGTGCCATGTGGCAGTGTGCACAGCGCCCGTGCATAGCGGCATTAACAACCAAATTAACAACCAAAAGGGAAGGTCGCCGCACCGCCCCCTCTGTTCTGAGCGTGCCACCAGCGCATATGGTGGCCGAATGACGCTCAATTTTGTGATGTTCGATATCTCCTTTTTCAGGTTGTGTGGCCTGTGGTGGCCCACTTGCGACAGTGCTGGATTGCTGCCGCCTGCACCACCCCATCTCGGGTGGTGGCGCTGTGACATAGTCTCTCGCGCCGGCGTGACCAATCACTCGCAAGGGGGTCTGCCATGAAATCCCTGACCCCACACCTACACCTGCACATCGACTGCCAGACGATGATTTCACTTTTGCGCCTTGCCGAGAATCAGACACAGCGCAGACATATATCTGCGCGTTTCGTGTAACCAACGAACCATGCCTCTTGTCCCTTGTCCCTGTTATCCCTTGCCACCACAGCAGAAAGGACGGCTGCACAAGAAAAAACACATTACGCACGCCGCCCTCCTTTTTTTGCCTCTAGCCTACCACAGCTCCCGAATCCCTCCCCGTACCCCGTGTCGATGCTTTACACAACGCACAAGCGATTTCCCTGCTTTGTGATCCCCACACGCAGGAAGTTCGGTTGTACAGGAAGATCGTGCAGCAGCACTCTGTGGCCCTGCGCTGCGGGTGGACTGCACGCATCTTCTGCTCCTTTGCCACCGTCGGAGCGTCACTCTCGCTGAACCCGACACCCCGGGGGGGGGTGGCCTTCGTCCAGAAGAATGCATAAAAGTAAAGTGTTCCACACTGTATCAGTTACTCCTGCAGCGGTCTCTCGTGGACCTCTGTAAGATGCAGGTGCGCTAATCCAACATTGCCAGCATTGCCAACATTGCCAACATTGCCAACGCAGAAGAGTGAGAAAAAAGTGAGCCGGCTTCATAGAGCTGGCTGCACGGGTTTGCCACAGTTTGCCACAACAGTGACAGAGGGCGAAGGCCCCCCCTCCGTCTGTTCACTCGCCCTTCATCGCCGCACTAAACATCCTTCGTTAGTCACGAATCCACAAGCGTCTCTCACTGCCTGGCAATGATTTAGCACGTTTGCTGTCGATGATCGATAGATCTTTCCCCCCCCCCCCCCAATAAAAAGGACACCCCGAGGGTGTGTGTCTTGCCTTACCCCCGCACACCTGTGTGAAGGAAATGCCACAGCACAGCCACATGAGATCTGCACACACCGAGCCTCACCCACCACAGGAGGTGAGGCTTTGTGTGTGGAAGCGTCAACACACCACAAGCCAACTCCGAGCAAAGAGCGGCGGATTGTTGTGGCATTTTCTTCCAGTAATCTTGAATGATGCACAAAGTTTGGAGGAGTGCGTCACGCGGTTGATTTTTTTGTGTGTTTCTGTCTCGTCACATGTGCCCTACGCTTGCAGGCCCCCTTTAGGCGCCAATGCATCAAGAATGCAAATTTAGGAAACGTGATTGATATGCCTTTTTTTGGGAACACTTTTCGTACGACGCCTCCACGTCTCGGATACTCTTCATCCAAACAAGCCCCCCTCCCCCTCCCCCTCCCCTACCCAGTTTGTCGTTCTTCTGTTGGATCTTGCGGCCCCACTCACACCACTCGTCACACTGAGGAGTGGTGTCGCAAAGAGAGGGTCTGTGTTCCGACGATAATATTTTTTCGAAGGAAAATTGTACAACCGGAGCTTTATGATTCGCACCTTCACTTTACAGGGCCGCAACACGGCCTTGGGGAGACAAAAAGCGCTCAACATTACAAAAATTATTCCGGGTCTGTTTTCACACAGCTTCTGGACAGAGTGTATGCCATAAATCGAAGGGAGTACATTTTCTGTTGCTTACTCACCACCGGAAGTCAAGGGAAACGAGCTTGTTTGTTTACCGCCTGCCTGAGCAGTGCAGAATGAGGGTGACAGATCACGTGGTATGAGGGATCTCTTGCGTCTGATCTCTGATGTACGCCCCCGATCCCAAACACGATGATGGCATACCACCCATACACAACAGCAGGACATCTCCCGACGCAACGCAGGCCAGGCTTATATATGTGGCTCCTCTCCCGTACAGTTTGACTTCCACCTGTTGCTGCCCCTGCCGGTTGCGTCATATGCCTACCTCAGCATGTGTCTCTGCGTTCATCCGGCACCCTGTCAGGGGCCTGGTGCCAGAGTTGTGGCAAACTCAGATGCTAAGTAACTCGACACCAGGAAAGCACGCTACCCCAGTGTCGCCCGGACCCCCCTCATTCCCCCCCCCCCCCCTCCTAGCCCCCCCACCACCACATGTGGGCACGCATGTTTTTGAATCCACCTCTCAGCTGACGGTGCCCCCTCTGCAGCCAAACAATATCTCGCGGGACACCCACAACCTTCTATTCCCATAGTTTAGTGAGGCGGGTCACTGCCGCCACCATGCTGTTGTGGCACTGTTCCGAATGGGACTGTCTCGTGGCAGCGACACTCATCAGGCCCCCCCCCCCCTCTCCCTCCCCTCTGTCACCCAACCACCCCCTCCTTCGCAGAGGCTCCATCCTGCTGCCTGCCGCCACCATGAGCAGCGCAGTCAGAGCCGCACGCCTGCGCGAGATCCTTTCGCGGAAGGGGGTGCACCGGATGCCATGCGCCTTCGACGCCTTCAGCGCGCGCCTTATTGAGCGCGCGGGATACGACTTCACCTTCATGACGGGGTTCGGAGTCAGCGCTTCCCGACTGGCTGTGCCCGACGCTGGGCTGATCAGCTACGGTGAGATGATCGATCAGGGCCGCAGCATCTGCCAGGCAATCTCGCTCCCCGTTATCGGCGATGCCGACACAGGCTTCGGCAACGCTCTGAGCGTGAAGCGCACCGTTAGCGGATACGCCGCTGCAGGATTTGCCGGCATTATGATTGAGGACCAGGTGGCTCCCAAGCGATGCGGGCATGTCAAGGGAAAGGCTGTCGTGTCACGGGATGACGCTCTGCGCAGGATGGAAGCTGTGTTCGAGGCACGCGAGGAGATCCGTCAGCAGGGGCACGACCTTGTCGTTCTGGCGAGGACCGACGCGTGCACCACGCTTGGGCTGGATGAGGCTATCGCGCGTGCCAACCTGTTCTCCGACATGGGCGCTGAGATCCTGTTCGTCGAGGCGCCTCCCAGCACCTCAGACCTGCAGCGCATCGGGCAGGAGGTGCGTGGCGGCAGCCTGCTCGCAAACCTCGTGGAGGACGGCGACACCCCGATCCTGTCCCCGGCAGAGCTGGAGGCACTCGGCTTCCACGTCATCGCCTACCCCATCACGCTGCTGAGCGCAGCGGGGCGTGCTATGGAGGGCGCGCTGGAGGCGCTGAAGACGCAGGAGCACCCGCAGAACCTGCTCCCATTCCAGAAGGTGAAGGACATCGTGGGCTTTCCGGAGTACGACGCTGATCTGAAGAGGCTCGAGGCTCCGGACAACGCACATGCTCGGTCCTGAGAAGAAGGGGTGAAGGTGGGGGTGAGGGTGGGTTGCTTCTTTCCTTCTTATCTTGTGCAGCGCTCTCTCACTGAGACTCAGGTTTATTTTCGCGCTCTCCCGTGAGCAGCTGGAAAACGAGGCGCTGCTGGCATAGCATAAATGTGCCCCGCACCGCCTAGCTTTTTGCCTCAACTTGCCGAAGTAGCGAACTCCCCCCCCTGAGAGGTGGGTTATTTTGCATCAACCGCCCTGTGCGCTTCTTCCGGGAAGTGGGCCAATGCAACTCGGCCGCTCCTTCCCATGGTTGCCACAGAAGCTTTTAAATGTTATTCGTTCGTCACAACTGGGGTTAGAACTCACATGATGTGCCTGGCATACTGTGCTTGGCCTTCGCTCCAAAGTTGCGAAGGAGGGGGCCCACGTGCCATATGGGATTCCTCACGAGCCATGTCTGCCTACACAACGTTTTCGGGAGAAGCGAAGCGCAACGCGCGGGGGGTGGAAATAGCGCGCAGCTCCTTCCAACCCATCTGGGCACCTTTGCTTCTTCTTCCCGACTGTACGACCCGTCCCACCCCACACACACACACATCCCCCCTACACGAGCATAGCACTAGATCTTGGACACAACCCAGCGGACATGCCACCTCCTGCATTTCTCTTTCCCAAGTGGTGTGTCACATGTCCCTGTGTCGGGGACATTCGACACAGGGGGCATGTGCCCTGCTGTGTTCCATTTCCCAACGATCCTCCCCCTCCCGACCTCTCCTCCGCGCCTCCTGCTGCCTTTACGCCCTCCGTGCCCACCCCTGGCCCCTCCCCAGTTGTGCTGAAGAACCAATGAGAGAAGGACCAAACCCACACCCCCTCCGCATTTCTTACCTCCTGCATGCATCACTCGATTGATGTGTGAATGCCCTCCCCCCCCCCTACGGTAGGCTGCCTTCCCCTATTCAGTCTTACTCGTCATCTTGGGGAGGGGGAAACCCCTATACACCTGGGGCGATGGGGCGATGCGTCGACAGCTGAGGGGGTGAATGGGATGACGGCGCGCCCACACCCCTCTCCCCCTCCTGCCCCTCCCGTCGCATTCATGCTGTGTCGTGGCTGTATTTTCAGGAGGACTCCTGACCCAACTTGTGTTGGTCGGGGGGCCTGGTGGGCCTTGCAGCTGGTTCTGCCTTGGGTTACGTCGGCGGCACTCTGAAGGCCCACAGCCACATATCCACCACCCCCTCTCTCTTCCCAGCAGGCTACACAAAGAGGCGATGCCTGGAGGCCTACACGCGTGCTTCTGAGGGGGTGGCACGGGGTCAGGGGGGGGGGGGGGGTGGGGGAGTTAGGTCGATTTTGACGACACGTGCAGCGAGTGGGTCAGAGAAGGTTCCACCACCACCACACCCACACCCAACACCCTCTCTCTCCCTCTCTCTCTCTCCACATGGATTGGTGGTCCAATGTGCAGAAGCGCTATGAGAATGTGGCGCAGAGGGCGGAGGAAGCAGCTGGTGTGCTGCAGGGCCACATCACAAACCTGGCTGAGCGGACGCAGCAGTCTGTCGGCGCGGTTGTGCAGGGCGTCAACGAGTTTGCCTCATCCACCCTCGTCGGCGTAGTCGTCCCCTGCACGCCTGTGTCGCAGCGCGACCTGCCTGATGCGCTTCTGGCTGTGCACGACCCCCAGACACAAGCCAGCCTCAGCACAGAAGCCATCCTGCAGCTCTTCCCAGAACCGCCGGACTTCTCAGGTGCTGCAGAGCTCGAGCCAGACCCGACCCCCTGTGGCGGCGCCTCAGAGCCAGATGCTGGCGGGCCTCCAGGCCCCTGTGGCGGCGATGGAGCTTCCGAAGCTGGCAGCAGATCAGCACCTGCATCGCCTGTGGGGGCTGACGCAGGGGCGTGCCCGCCACCCTGCCCCGCAGACATGGGGTGTGAGGCGGTGCCTCCCGCAGCGGCTGCAGAGGGGAGTGACGTAGAAGGAGTGACGGGGCCTGACACACCACCACCACCAGCAGCAGCAGTGCCCCAGGCGCCTGTCCCGAGTGGGGCCGAAGGGTAGCGGCAGGCTTTGGTGAGGCGCTGAAAGGGGTGGGAGAGACGTTGTTGTGCGGTTTGCGTTGCTTTGCGGGCTGATCTTGTCGTGCCCTTCCTTCTTCCTCACGGGATGCGGTGACGCTTCCTCCGACAAATAAATAACCCGCAATTCCGGATTCCGGCGACAGAGCACCTACACCCCTTGCCTTGACCCCCCCCTTCGCTACCAGGTGTGGCTGAGTGGTAAAACGTGAATTCTTCGTTCCCCTCACTGACTGACAAGCTGTGACTGCATGGTAGCGAGGGCCACCCCTCAAACAGCACACAGCACGACATGTGAGTGGGTAACGTCATCAGGCTCAACGACACTGCAGTCTACCCCACAAGTGGTGTCGTCCTCACTGGGTCGTGCTCTGATTTTCTTCCGTAAAACTAGAATAGGAGTGTGTCAGGTAGTGTTCGGGCTCCAGGGCAGTGGGGCACCGTGTGCCAAACGGTGTGTGGATAGACCCCCTCCCTCCCCCTCTCTCTCACTCCCTCCCACCCACAGCAAGATAGGATATCTCAAGAAGGCGCCGCACGCCTCCACACCCTCCACCTGTGTGGGAGCCTCTGACGCCTTGTCCTGACTGCAGCCCCCCTTCGGCGAGAGCCACCCCCTCCAATGCCCTGCCCCCTATGCTGCTCTCTTTATCGTCTAGGCTGTGATTTGTTCTTTGCATTGGCACGGTGCATGTCGCCCTTTTCTCACACACACACAACATCCTTTCGTGCAGGGCGCGGGTGGGTTGGCGGGGGCGCCTTCTGCTCCGATGGACGTCTTCGCCAAGCTGCATCGGGCGTCCATCAACTCTAAAGTATGCAGCGAGCTCGACAACCATCTGGGTGCTAATGAAGACAACAAAGATGTCGCGATGTTCCTGATCGACACTGTCGAGGAGCAGGGCACCCTGCAGGCGGTGAAGGCGGAGGTGGGCGACGAGCTGCCTGACTACCTTGTGGAGAGCCTCTACACCCTCATCAAGCGCATGCTCCGCCCCGCGGCGCCTGCGCAGCCGGCGCCGCCCGCCGCCGCACCCCCTGCCGCACCCGCCGCTGCTGCAGGGCACCCCCCGCTGCCCAGCGGGCCTCCGCCCGCTGCCTCCCGCAGCAGTGGCGACCGCGACAGAGACAGGGACAGGGACAGGAGGGGCGACAGGGATCGCGATAGGCGGCGCTCCCCTTCGGATGACGACCGTGACAGGCGCAGGCGCCGCGATGGTGATGATGACCGCAGCAGCCGCAGGGACAGGAGGGAGGACAGGGGTGACAGGGACCGGCGTGACGACCCCCGGGGTGGGCGGCAGGTCATGACGCCTGAAGAGCAGATGGAGCGCACGCGGAAGTGCAAGGACCTGGACCTCTATGGGGTGTACCGGGGGACGGTGCAGAGCGTGAAGGAGTACGGTGCGTTCATATCGCTGGATGCGGCGATGCCTGAAGAGTGGCGTGTGGTGGTGAAGCGTGAGGGGCTCTGCCATGTGTCGAAGATGGACGTGTCCGGGTCTGACGCGCGTGAGCACGTCAAGCGTGGGCAGGTGGTGTACGTCAAGGTGATGGCGAAGAGCGACCAGCGGCTCGACCTCGACATGCGCGAATGCAACCAGACCACAGGCGAGGACATGCGCCCCCGCAAGTCCTCGACGCGCGAGTCGATGTTCGAGATGCGCCAGCGCGAGCCGCAGTACCAAGGCAGCATATCGGGGCTGTCGTACAACGATGACCGGCCGCAGGGCAACGAGGGCCGCAAGCAGCGCAAGTTTGCAACTCTCACGGAGTCGGAGAAGTGGGAGCTGCTGCAGATGCGCAAGGCAGGCGCCTTCCGCGATGTTGCTGACGACCCGCTCTTCAAACCCACGACAGGTGTGCTGGAGGAGATCGACGAGGTGGAGGATGTTGACGTCGACATCGAGCGCAACGAGCAGGAGCCGTCCTTCCTGCGCGGCATGAGCGCACAGGGCAAAATGAACGTCTCCCCCGTGAAGCTGACGCGTGGCCCCGACTCTGCGCTTGTCAAGGCTGCTGAGAGCGGCCGCAAGCTTGCGAAGGAGCGGCGTGATATCAAGGACGAGGAGTACCGCAACAAGAACCAGACCGACTCGCAGGCCATCTCCAAGTCCTACGAGGACCCCGACGCGCCCCTGATGCTTGCTGCCACACAGCGGCAGGGTGGCGCAGCTGCGCAGGCGGGTGCGCCTGAGGAGCCTGCTTGGAAGAAGGCGATGGGGACGTCTTTCGGGAAGATCGCCACCTCGTCCATCATGGAGCAGCGCATGTCACTGCCTGTGTACAAGTATAAGAACGAGATCATCGCTGCCGTGAAGGAGAACCAGTCCCTGGTGGTCATCGGGGAGACGGGGAGTGGCAAGACCACGCAGATCACGCAGTACCTGCTGGAGGGGGGCCTGGCCCCCGGCAACAAGAGGATCGGGTGCACGCAGCCCAGGCGCTTCGCCGCCACCTCAGTCTCACAGCGCGTCGCCGATGAGTACGGGTGCAAGTGCGGGGAGGAGGTGGGGTACGCTATCCGCTTTGACGACAACACATCCCCCAAGACGCGCATCAAATACATGACTGACGGTATGCTTCTCCGTGAGCTGCTGATTGATGGCGACCTGAAGAACTACAGCGTCATCATGCTCGACGAGGCGCACGAGCGCACCGTGAACACCGACGTGCTGTTCGGGCTGCTGAAGTCTCTCCTCCCCCGCCGCCCCGACTTCCGCCTCATCGTCACATCCGCGACGCTCGACGCCGAGAAGTTCTCCGGGTTCTTCAGCAACGCCCCCATCCTGCAGATCCCCGGCAGGACCTTCCCCGTCAACATCCTGTTCGCGACGGAGGACGAGACGGACTACGTCGACCAGGCGATCGTCACTGCGCTCCAGATCCACGTGGAAGAGCCTGCAGGCGACATCCTGCTGTTCCTCACTGGTGAGGAGGAGATCAACACCGCATGCGAACGCATCGATGAGTACATGAAGAAGCTCGGCCCGAAGCTGCCGAAGCTCCTCGCCCTGCCCTGCCACGCGAAGCTGCCTCCGGAGATGCAGGCGCGTGTGCTGGAGCCCCCACCTCCTGGCGGGCGCAAGATCGTCATTGCGACGAACATCGCCGAGACGTCTGTCACCATCGACGGGGTTTACTTTGTGATCGACCCTGGCCTCAGCAAGCAGAAGCGCTACAACCCAAAGCTCGGGATGGACGTGCTGGAGGTCGCCCCCATCTCCCAGGCCTCTGCGAAGCAGCGCTCGGGCCGCGCAGGTCGGACGGGCCCCGGCATGTGCTACCGCCTCTACACGGAGCACGAGTTCACGCAGAACATGCTCGAGATGACTGTCCCAGAGATCCAGCGCACCAACCTGGAGAGCACGGTCCTCATGATGAAGGCGATGGGCATCCACGACATGCTCTCGTTCCCCTTCATGGATGCGCCTGCGAAGGACACTCTCGTGTTTGCGCTCGAGAGCCTCTACGCTCTCGGCGCGCTGGACGACGAGGGGCTCCTGACGAAGCTGGGGCGCCTGATGTCGGAGTTCCCCCAGGAGCCCCCCCTGAGCAAGGTGCTGATTGTCTCCGTCGACTTCGGGTGTGCGGAGGACGTGACGACGATCCTGGCGATGGTGCAGGCGCAGAACATCTTCTACAGGCCGAAGGAGAAGCAGGTGACTGCCGATGCGAAGAAGGCAAAGTTCCACCAGCCGGAGGGGGACCACATGACGCTTCTCACGATCTTCAACTCGTGGCAGTCTGCGAGGTACGGCGCGCCATGGTGCATCGACAACTTCCTGCAGGGGCCTTCGCTGAAGCGTGCGCATGAGATGCGGAAGCAGCTTGTCGGTATCCTGGAGAAGCACCGCCTGCCTGTGAAGAGCGCGGGGAAGAACTTCAACTGCATCCGCAAGGCAATTGTCAGCGGGTTCTTCTTCCACGCCGCGAAGCGCGACCCCCAGGATGGGTACCGCACCGTATCCGAGGATCAGATTGTCTACATCCACCCTTCGTCCTCCCTGTTCCAGAAGAACCCCGAGTGGGTCATCTACCACGAGCTGGTGCTGACTACGAAGGAATACATGCGTGAGGTCATGGCAATCGAACCCCAGTGGCTCCCAGAGCTGGCCCCCAGCTTCTTCAAGGTGAACGACCCGCGCAAGCTGTCGAAGAAGAAGCTCAACGAGAAGATCGAGCCTCTGTTCAACAAGTTCGAGGCACCCGGCGACTGGAGGCTGTCCCGCGCGCTGCGGCTGGCGCAGAAGCTGAAGAAGCAGAACTGAAAAAAGACTGGGGCTGGGGGGGCGTGGGTGCAGTGGTGGGTGGTGGTCTGGTGTGGATATGTCTTGCCGGGTTTTGCGCGGGTGGGTGGGTGGGTGGGGTAGGGCTTTGCGGGCTACTTTTCCGTTGTGACCCCCTCCTGTATTTGTGTGATTCTCTTTTATTGCTGCTGCTGTTTCGCCTCCTCAGTGAGAGGAGGCGGATATGGGTGGGGGTGGGTGGGGTGGGCTGGGGTCTACTTTTCCTTCGCTGCTCCGGCGTGAAGCGTGCCAATCCAAACAGGAGGGGCGGTGGTGGTGGTGGTTGGGTCAAGCAAGGTAGCTCTTCTGGGAAAGAGCATGGCTGCACTCTATGGCAATCCATGCCGCCGGGTCTGGTGAGAAGCAATGGCTGTTGGATAAAGAAGCCAGCCCTGAAGTCGTGAAACAGAATACAGGTTTCCGGGATTCATGTGGCGTGTGTGTGTGTGTATGTGACAGTGGAGAGATCACATCAAGAGCAGCTTCTCGGTGTCCTCCCACACTCCAGCTCTCCTTCAAAAAAAAGAGTCACGTGTGCGTGTGCGCCGATTCAGGCGCACGGTATGGTTCAAAGCCGCAGCCCTCTCCTCTGAAGAACACAACCAGCCTACCCCACCCCACACCCCACTGCCCTCAACCCTTTCATGCGACATGTGCCCTGAGCCACACGCCCCTGCCACACACCCTGCACAGGCTGGCTCAGCTGCATGGCAGCTGCTGGCACACGATGACCTGTGCTGAGACAATACGTGTCAACCTGGTGCGGGCCCTCTCCATCGCGCAGCAGGCTGTCAGTGCCGACACGGAAGGTGACCGTGTGACGGCGCTGACTCTGTATGAGGAGTGCTCCCGGCAGCTCGAGGATGTGATCCCCTTCGTCCCGCAGCAGCACGCCGACGTGATGGCGCGCTACAGCGGGATCTACACAAAGCGGGTCGCGGAGTTGAAGGACGAGGTGACGGTGACATCCAGCCACAGCGACGACAGCTTCTGTATCCCGAAGTTCACCATCAGCTTCGTCCCCGCGCAGCTCACCGCCGCACCGCCTCCGGAAACACCAGTTCTCCTGCGGCGGCCCTTCTGGCTGATGAAAATCATCTCCAAGACAGTACAGTCAGGCGCCATGGTCACCGAGGAGTTGTACATCCCACGCGCTGTGTGGGTGCATGACGGGGCGCATCTGTCTGTGAAGGGCGTGGTAGCGAAGACGAAGTACTGCGAGCAGGTCGTGGACCTCGTGTCGTCCTACCACATGTCCTCTCAGGGGCTCGACACGGGCGACGTGACGCTGCTGTGCCACAAGCTGGACCAGCTTCTGGATGGTGTGGAGGCGGCATGGAAGCACCTCCAAAAAGATATCCCAAGGGCTGACGTCGACCACCCTGCCGACCAGGCAGACAAATCGCGTGTCGGCTCAGCCCAGCGGGCTTGGCAGGCGCTGCGTCTGCGCATGGGCGACAGCAGCGAGAACAAGAAGACGGAACCTTCCGTTGCGTACAACTCTTACCTGCCGTGGCTCGTGTCTTTGTTTGAATCGCTGCAGGCCCTCGATCCCATCGTTGCCCAATTCTGCAACGGCTCTCCAAGCGAGGCGGTGTTGCAGCGGCTGCATCGTCTGTCGGGCCACCTGTACCTCTGCCTCTGCTCCTTTGTGCTGAAGGACATGTTCACCCTCCTCTACCGCTATATGCGCCGCCTTCGGGAGTCCTTCTCCCGCCTGTACCCAAAGGACTTTCTCGAGGCGAGCAAAAACCTGTGATAAACACAACACCGCCCAGAAGTGGCGCCCTGCCCCCACACACAGCCCCGGCAAAGGAAAGGGCGGCGCTGGGGCAACTGGCTTTTGACTGGAAGGGGCGGGGCAGAGGCCCCTACGGCCACAACCGCTGCAGCCTTCCTCCCCACCCCCACCCCCACCCCGCCCTGCCGTGCATTGTTCAGCAGCATTCTCCGCCCTTCGCCCCAGTGTGATTTTCTTGGTGTGCTCTGGACCCTGGACACTACACACATGCAGGCAGGGCAACAGCGATAATGGAGGTGTTCCTGAAGGACAGGCTGTGTGGGGAGCAGCATCCGGTGTGCATCGAGGTGGACACCACGCTGGCACATCTAAGGGAAGAGGCGCTCGACGTGGCGCTCAGGTCTCCCGAAGACGCGATTCCGGAGGACGTGGAGCTGGCGGTGGATGGGGAGGTGCTCGACGAGAACACTCCTCTGTGCGGTGCCGCAGGTGTGTCCGAGGGCTGCTGCATCGACGTGGCTCTGTCGGGTGCACGCTTTGTCAAGGCGCTGCAGGAGGGCGACGCGGTGCTGGATGAGCTGCCTGCCTGGGCACTGCGCCTGCGTGACGTGGCGCTTGCGATGGTACAAAGCGACGGCGATGTATTGGGCACCCTTGACGAATCATTCCACAACGACAGATCCATCATTCTCGCAGCCGTGTGCACGAAAGGCACTGCACTGAGACATGCTTCCGAACACCTGCGTGGGGATGAGGATATCGCGTTGGCGGCGATCGAAAACGACCCGATGGCCATGACGTCCGCTTCTGACGCACTGCGCAGCAGCAAGCCGTTTGTCCTCACTGCCGTGCAACGGTGTGGCGAGGCGCTTGAATTTGTCGACGCCGCGCTGCAGGCCGACAGGGAGGTCGTCATGACGAGTGTCCAAAGCGACGGCGATGCACTCCAATACGCATGTGCGTCCCTCCGCAACGATAGGGAAGTAGCGCTGGCAGCATGTGGCTGCATCCATCACGCGAGTGCTGACCTACAGGCCGACAGAGATCTTGTGCTCGGGTCCATCGGGCTGTACCTGGCCCAAGACGAGGCCAACCCCTGCATCAAAGCGTTCGGTGATGACAAGGAGATTATTTTGACGGCTGTGCGGACAGACCCTGTGAACTTCATGCAAGCGTCTGATACACTCAGAAAGGACCCGGAGTTCCAACGCGAGGCCGTGCTGTGGGACGGTGGGGTGCTGAAGCATGCAGACCACTGCCTGCGCGGCGACCGGGACCTTGTGCTTGCAGGACTGGAGACGAACGCAAGTGCCTTTGAGTCCTCTGTGTTTTCCTTACGTAGCAACAGGGAGGTTTTGCTCGCTGCCATGCGCACCAAGCTGTGCGGACAGGACACCGCACTGAGGGCGGCACCCTATTCCCTGCGGAAGGACGAGGAGGTGGTGCTGGCAGGTGTGCTGCGGGACTCAGATGTACTCGGCGTCGCAAACGCGACACTGCGCAACAGTCGAGACTTCGTGCTGCGGTGCGTCAAGCTGAATGGATGTTCCTTGGAACATGCCTTTCATGTAGCGCGTAGCGACACGGAGGTGCAGCTTGCTGCAGTTGCACAGGATCCGAGGGCCTTAGAGTACTGCGACGACTCCATCCGCAGTAACAGAGACGTTGTCCTCACAGCTGTGCGGGAGCGAGGTGGTGTGTTGGCATACGCTTTGGGCGGCCTTTGCAGCGACCGAGAGGTCGTGCTTGAGGCTGTGTCCTCAGAGGAGTGCGCACTGGAGCATGCTGACGCCGTATTCCAAAAGGAGACGGAGATGGTCTTGGCAGCCCTTCATACAGACGGAGAAGCTCTTTCTTTCGCCGACCCCTCGTTCCGCAGCAACAGAGACTTCATGCTTGCAGCCGTACGCAGGGCTGGGTGTGCGATTCGCTATGCCAGCGCATCCCTGTGTCGCGACAAGGAGCTTCAGCTGGAGGCCATCTTGCAGGACGGGATGGCACTGCAGTACGCGGACCCTTCACTGCGAAGTGACAGGTCGATTGTTCTACAAGCGGCTCGTGCACACGGCGATGCACTGCAGTTTGCCGATCCTGTGTTCTGGCAGGACGAGGAGGTAATGATGGCAGCCGTGACGAGCTGCGGCAATGCGCTCCGCTTCGCACCCACAACCCTGCGGAACAAGCGTGAGCTGGTGCTGGCAGCTGTGCAACAGGAACGGTACGGGTTGCTTCATGCTCCCACAGCGCTCTGCTCCGACAAGGAGGTCGTGCTGGCAGCTGTGCGTGCCGACCCAGACGCCTACATCTATGCAGCTGCACCTCTGCGACGCGACAGCGATGTCGTCGATGCCGCCCTCTCTTTACTTCCCCAAGACTGCGCTACACAAGATGCGCCTGCCCGCCATGATGAGCAGGCACAAGACGTGCCTGCCCGCTCACCGCTTCACGCATGCCCCACATCACCCCGTGTCTTCCCCGAAGGTTAATCTGCTGCACAGTGCACAGCTGTGTTGTGCATGCAGGTTATTCTTTGGACACAGCAGTGTAGGGTAAGCTGTGGCGGATGCACGGCTGGGCTGCACGACTGCACACTGACGCTGCTCTACTGTTCGGCTGTTCCTTCTCTTGTCGTGATCCACTCTGCTTCGTGTTTGACACAGACGGACACTCCTAGCCTGTGCGTCTGTCGGTCTGGAGCTGCTTGGTGGGTCACAGGTGCTTCCGGCAACGGCTTCCTTTTCTGTTCGCCGAGCTCTCTCGTGTTCACATGTGATCCTCAACATCAGCGGGCTCAAGGGTGGTGGAAGCGTCAACGCATCAAAGAAGGAAGAAGGAAGCACAGTTGCTTCGCTTGTCCTGGAGAGCACAAGTGGGGCAATATTAACGAGCAGCAGGAAAAGGTTTCTTGGTTGAAAACCATGTTTCAAATATCACGCACGCGCAAAAGGGACCCAGCGTACGTCACACAAAACAGAAGTTCATATTTTTTAATTCGGCACACTTCGATGTGGGCGGAAAGTGTCGCGTGCTTGTTCGTGCCCTTGTGCTCCTCACTCACGACACCATCATCAGCAGGAGTGTGAGTGTGGAAGCGTCAACGCAAAAATAAACCAAAGCAAAAAGTGCCGAACAAATCGCAGTGACACTTTGTTTCTGGAAGACGACTGCCCCGCCACCCCCCCTTGAATACTACAGTCTCCTCTTTACCCCCACCCCTTGAGTTACCCTTCTCAACAATCAAACCCCTGAACCCCTCCACACCGCACTGCATTCGTGCTGAAGCCCTTCCGACCCCCTCTCTCTGTTTGACCACACCCCACACACAGATACTCACACACACACCAGCCACTCAACACTACAATGCCTGTTGTCGCAAAGTTCCCTGCACGCGATGAGATCGAGCCGCTTGTGCTGAAGGTGAACGGCGACCGCTACAGGTGGACAGCCGACAAGGCTGCAGAGGGGGTGCGGCTGGAGGGCAAGACGGTGCTGGTCACCGGAGGCACGTCCGGGATCGGGATCCCCACAGTCACGGCAATGGCACGCACCGGGGCACGGGTCATCGTCACAGCGAGGAACGAAGCGAAGGGTGCTGACGTCATCGCGCAGGTGAAGGAGGCGACGGGTAGCACGGTTGAGGTGTGGGCACTGGACCTCGCGTCGCTGCGCAGCGTCGAAAGCTTCGTGTCACGTGCCAAGGACGAGGGTGTGGTGTTCTCGGTAGTCATCAACAACGCGGGCGTCATGGCCATCCCGTTCTCCAAGACAGAGGACGGCTACGAGACGCAGGTGCAGGTGAACTACATCGCACCTGCCATTCTCTTCAAGGGCCTCCTCGATGGGAAGTCCCTCGCAGACGACGCCCGCATCGTCGTCGTGACCAGCGTCGCCGTGAAGCGCCTTACCGCCACATACTCTCTGGAGAAGCTGAACTGGGACACCGAGGCTGACTACGAGAAGTGGACTGCTTACTGCTACGCCAAGGCCGCCGTGGTGATGCACTGCAACCTGCTGGCATCCAAGCTGAAGGAGTCGGGCAGCGCCGTGACTGTCAACTGCGTGCACCCTGGCGGGATCATCACCGGCCTGCAGTCGGATGTGACGAAGGAGGAGCAGCAGCAGCTCGGCTGGCTGGACGCCGAGGGCACGGTGCACCCCGCATTCAAGTCGGTGCAGGAGGGCGCGTCGACATCTGTGTGGGTGGCCCTGTCGGATGAGATGAAGGGGAAGTCCGGCTACTACTGCGAGAACTGCCTCGCCACCGCAAAGGATGACTTCGGGTCGACGGAGACGCCGCTGCACGCCGCGCGCGGCTCCGCCCCCTACCTGTGGGAGGAGGCGAACTGGACAGCGCTGCTTGCTGCGGCAGAGGCGAAGGTCGGGCGGAAGCTGATGTGAAGCAGCACATCGGCGAGAGCGGGGGTTGGCACTCCTTACCCTCCTTGTGTTGGTAGCAGAGATATCTTATTGCACAACAACAAATCGTGACAGCGTTTGGTATGCTGCCTGCACACATGTTTGCCTGTCGGGCACCTTTTGTACAACAAACGAACACCGCTCTTTTTTTTTGGTGGCCTTCGCTCGGCGCGCAGAAGAGGTTTGTTTTGGGTGCATCTCTCCCCTATTTATTCTGTGGAGAATGCCGCTGAACTTGTCCGAAAACTGCCCAATCGCGAAGGCTCACTCCTCAACTCTCTCTTGTGCTTTCAGAAGCAAAACTGCACCCCGGCGGGTCGGCTGTCTTGCCTGGAACGCTCTGTGTGTGGCACGCCGCCACAGTGCGGCACAGGAAAGACGGGCGCACCCCTCGGGATTTCTTTTCCTTGATGTGTGCCGCATGGTGCAGGCGTGGCACACCGCTCCTCCACCTATCCCCGCTGTCTAACTTATTTTTGTTGGCCGAACACAACCTGGCCATCTCCCCCTCCAGCTGTTATGGGTTCATTTGTGGCAAACGCGCCGTGTGTTGCCAGGATGTGGTGAAGGTGTGGGGGGATTCTTCATCGTCCTTCACACGGCGTCGGCTCCCGCTCAAAAATTTGCTTTTATGGCCACCAACCTTCCTCCCCAACGAAACAATACAAGCAGTGCAGCTGGCAGCTCTGTTGAGCTGTCGCGACGCTGCGCTCCAAAGCCATCGAACCAAAACATACAAAAATCTCGAATTCAGAGCAACGCATTCATTTGCTGAACGCGCTCTTTTTTTTTCTGCTCTGCGCAGGAACTCCTGTCACGATTTCCTCACCCCACGCCCCACTCCCCACCCTTCTGAGACCTCTTACTAGGTCTCGATCTCCTGGGCACTGGTGCAGTGTCCGAAGAACACCAACTGCCGTTGCCTCCCGCTTCTCACTGGGTGAATGCACCCAGTTGCATTAGTTTTGCACAAAGAGCGGGGTCCAATCGGCAGCTATTTGGGGGTATTCGCTACGGGGTGATCGTCAGTGCATTTTGGTGCATTTCCTGTTGAATAAGCTGAAAACTGACGAAGATTGACGAAGCATAACGACCAGCGAAGACCCCATTGGTATTTTTGTTTTTGCCTCGTTATTTTTTATTCCGCACACTTCAATGTGGGTGGAAAGTTTCTCGCGCTTTGTTCGTGCCCTTGTGCTCCTCACTCACGACACCATCATCAGCAGGAGTGTGAGTGTGGAAGCGTCAACGCCACGATCCAGCGGAGGCCCACACGCAGATGGTTTCCCCTGCCCGATGGCAGAATTTCGTTGCGGGGGGGGGGGGGGGGCACTGCTGAGAATAAGGTTTGGGGGTCCGGGACTTGGGGCTTGGGACTTGGTTATTCTCAGTCGGACTTGGGACATGGTACGGGAGGGGGTGGCGTGAGGCGACCGGAAACCCGGTTCATTTGCATGTTTGGAGCCCGTGCAGATCGTGATGGGGTCATTTCGGCCTTGTGGCGCCTGCCATCACCCCTGAAATGATGTTGCCAGGCCGGAGGTGACTCCAGTGGTCACACTGACCGAGTCATACCCTCATGACTAGGTCACCCACCAGACCAGGACCTCGATCCTGATCAGGACAGACCCGGGGCCATGACCCAGGTCCTGACCCTACTTGCACAAGCTGGGCTCCAACCCAGGCCCTGACCTGGTCCAGGACTTTGATCATGAGTGGGTCCCACTGAGGGTTGCCCCCTTGGTCCCTGGGGTCCTGGTCGGACCCCCAGGGACCCCAAAATTGGATTTCCGAGTTAGGATTTCCGGATATTCTCCGAACTGTGGTGGGGTCATTTTGCTCTGGGAGATGAGTTTCGTTGGTTGCAAAAAAGTTTTTCCGGCCCCACCTCAAGTGAAAAGGGGCTATTGTAAGGGTGAAGACCAGCCAAGGATTTGGAGCTCGGGACTCGGGACTTGGGACTTGGCCTTATTCTCAGCATTGGGGGGGGGGGAGGAGGAGATTCAGGTTTCGGGGGTTTTTGGGTTCGGCGGGATCACTGCAGCCCCCCCCCCCCCCCCCCCCCCGCCTGTCTTTCGATTATTTTGAAGCAGTATGCGCTCTACGAAACGTGGTCGGGTTGTGCCCCTGTCGCACAGGGTCCTCGCTATTGTGACGGACAGCTGTCACCATGAGGGTTCTCTTGGGGCACCAATTGCCTCCACCACCCGCCCACTTCTGGATGTTTCCGCAGGCCGCCAGCAATGACACAACAACTTTGGTCGTTGAGGCGCGATCTGCAACCCACCTTTTTTTGTTGGAGGGCACATGCAACATGCAGGAAATGCAGGTCATGAGTCGCCTTTCTTCTTTCCCAACCAGAGTGGGCGGTGTGTACGGGGGGACACAATGAAGACGGCACATGGATACGGGTTGTTCACCCGCGCACGCGCCCCCCACCCCCCCCCCCCCGCCGCCCACCCCCCAACCCAGCATGTGAACAGCTGATGACTGTACACTGTATGTTGCACCGAGTGGACTCTGATGAGACACACAAGGGATGGGTGGGGGGCGTGGGGTGGGCAAGACCCGCGCAGGGTCCCCCCACCCCCTGCTGACGCTGTACCCACCACACACACACACACACACACACACACACACACACACACACACACACACACACACACACACACACACACACACACACACACACACACACACACACACACACACACACACACACACACACACACACACACACACACACACACACACACACACACACACACACACACACACACACACACACACACACACACACACACACACACACACACACACACACACACACACACACACACACACACACACACACACACACACACACACACACACACACACACACACACACACACACACACACACACACACACACACACACACACACACACACACACACACACACACACACACACACACACACACACACACACACACACACACACACACACACACACACACACACACACACATCGCCCCAGGTGCAGTGGTGCTGACACGACGGCTTGGCCCACCCCACCCCCGCTTTGAGGCGGGTCATCGTTGGGAGGCGATGTCTGTCGACAACAACGACCAGTGGATGGTTGCTGTGAGCACAGATGACCTCGTGTCTGCCATACGCGAGGACAGGGTGAACGTGGCATCCTTCTATGGGCACATGCAAGGGAGGCGCATGACACGCGGTGTGTTCGAGCAGCTCTTGAGTGCGCTGCACTGCAACACGACCCTGCGCGAGCTGGACATCGACCACAACGAGGTGGGGCGGTGGGAAGATGGTGTCCCACGCCTGCTGGCGTCCCTCCAGCATATGCCTGTCTTGCGGCGCATCAACTTCAACAGTTGTCAGATCGACGACGCTGGCGTGCAGCACATATGTGACTTCCTCGCCAGCAACACGACGGTCAGCGACCTGTGGCTGTACGGCAACAACGTGACCCTCGAGGGTGCAATGATGCTGCACAAGACTATCATCTCCCGCAACTCCACACTCCGCACTCTCGACCTGCGCAACAACGGCCTCCCCTCCCCGTTCCTCAAGGTGCTGATCTTCGACCCGATCCGCAGCACAGACCGCCCGCGCCCTCTCACCCTTGTCGAGCTCCTCCGCCTGCAGTTCATCCTCCAGCGGTTTCGGTACAAACCTGGCGTGTTCCCACCTCTCAACGACGACTGGCAGGATGTGCTGCTCTCGAGTGAGCCCGCTGCAACGGTCTCCTGACGCAGTGCGGAGGAGGAGGGGGTTAAACGGGCTGGCAACCAGGTTATCCCAAACAAAAAATAACGGGAGATACGGGGGGGGCCGCGTGTGTGTTGTTGTGTGTCGTGTGGCTTCACACGGCAGGCCCTGCCCCACGGCTTCTGACCCCCCCCCCCCCCGTGTCCGATGTATCCCATAAAAGCGCACACCTATGGTGATTTCTCAAACACTTTATTGGTGTGATTCGTGTGGTTCGACGGACAACTGCTTCTTCACCCCCTCCTGGTTATACCGTTCCGTGTTTCTCCGTAAAGCCGACCTGTGCTGTGCACACATATAACCCGAGGCGGGCTTTCATGCCTTTGTATGCGTGAGAAGGAGGAAGAGGAACGAATATGCGATACCGCCAAACCCCTCCCACCTCCCCCCCTGCATCCTGAGGGAAGGCCCGCCTTTGTGCTCTATGCCCTGCTCTCTCTGCTGAAGTCTTGTCTCTAGTGCACCCACCCACCCACCCACCTACACCACTACACACTACAGGGTTCTTCAGTGATCCTCTGCCTGCGGCGCTATGTCTGGTGGATTCAAGTTGAATGCGGACGCACCGGAGTGGACTCCGAGTGCTTCCAGCACATTCGATGATGTCGTGAAGAGAGACCCGCAGCCGGGTATGGGCGGCGGCGGCGGTGGTGGCGGTGGCGGTGGCGGCGGTGGTAAGAAGAAGAAGGACAACAAGCAGCGTGACAAGGGTCACCACCACCAGCAGCAGCACCACCAGCAGCAACAGGGGCAGCAGGGACAGCAGGCGGGCCAGCAGGGGCAGCAGCCGGGAGGCAGCCCGGCGATGCAGTCGCTGGGCATGGGGATGCCTGGCGGGCTGCCGATGGGGATGCCGGGCGCGGGCATGGAGATGTCTGACGCACAGAAGATGATGATGATGCAGATGCAGGCTCAGGCGCAGCAGCAGCAGCAGCAGCAGCAGATGATGCAGCAGCAGCTGATGCAGCAGCTCCAGCAGCAGCAGCAGGCGCAGGCTCAGCAGCAGGCGCAGCAGCAGCAGGCGCACCCTCAGCAGGCTCAGCAGCAGCAGCAGCAGCAGGCGCAGCAGCAGACCGGGCAGCAGCAGCTGATGGCGCAGTACATGCTGGCGAACCAGGCTCTGATGCAGACACAGCAGAAGATGGGGCTGCTGGCGCAGCAGAAGGCGAGTGCGACCCCCGACAACCAGGCGCTCCTCCAGAAGCAGATCGTCGCCCTCCAGCAGAGCTACCAGCAGCAGCAGATGATGGTCCTGCGCCTGCAGCACCAGCTCCAGACCATGCAGGCCACCCAGCAGCAGCAGCAGCCGAACCCTCTCCTCCAGATGCAGCTCCGGCAGATGCAGATGATGCAGCAGCTGGCGGGGCAGGGGCAGGGGCAGCAGCAGCAGCAGCAGCAGCAGCAGATGCAGATGCAGCAGCAGATGAAGGCGCTGCAGCAGATGCGGGAGCAGCAGCAGTCGCTGCAGCAGGCGGCGGGGGGCCCTGCCGTGCAGCAGCGCTCTGTGCGCTCCGACGAGTTCGAGGCACAGGTGATGCAGCAGCAGCAGCAGGCCAACCAGCAGTCGAAGAAGCAGAAGAAGCAGGCTGCCCAGCAGCAGCAGCAGGCGCAGCAGCAGCAGGCACAGCAGGCTGCATCCGCACAGCTTGCGCAGCACCAGGCTGCCCTGGCGCAGGCCGCGGCGAAGGCCGCGAGCGACCCGACTGTCCCGCCTCCGATGGCGAAGACGCCTCCTAGCAACGCACGCACCTCGCCTGCCGTGGCGCCCATCTCTGCGCCTGAGCCTGTGCCGGAGGTGACGAAGCCTGTTGTCGAGTTCGACCTCCCTCCGGAGGAGAAGCCGTCGCAGGAGCCGCTGGATGCCGAGGGCGAGCAGGCGGAGAAGACGGAGGTGTCTGTGCCCTTCGTGGCTGCGTATGAGCCTATCGAGCGGAAGGCAGACGGCGACAGCAAGAAGCCCGCCAACGACGAGGTCCCCCACGACAACAACAAGCTTCTTGCTGCGCTGCGCGCGAAGACAAACCAGGACCTGGACAGCCTCTACTTCAACCAGCGCCCCCCCCCCGGCGGCGGCTTCAAGGGCAGCGGTGTGATGCAGTTCCTCGTGCAGCCCTCTGCCAGCGGTGCCGAGCACTTCCACGAGATGGAGAGCAAGGACCTGATCGGGTTCCACATGGACCTGGAGCAGGCGCTGAAGGTGCTGCTGAAGCCGGAGTCCAAGCCGGAGTCCCTCCACATTCCCTTCGGGCAGTGGAAGCGTCACCCCGAGGCTTCGATGTACATCAGCTGTGAGGACTACCTGCAGGAGGTGAAGGTGCTGGACAAGAATGCCAAGCCGAACAACCGCGAGTCGCGCTCGCAGCTGAAGGACGTCGTGAAGAACATCACGAACCTCGTGAAGGGTAAGCACGACGCCTTCAACGGGCAGTCGTTCGCCTCTGCCTCGTGCGACGTGTCCTCCAACACGGCTGACCTGTACCGCACCTTCTCCGAGGTGTTTGCGGACATCAAGGACTACGAGATTCGCGTATGCCACACCCACCACCCCACCACCACCCGACAGAACAAACCCTGGCCTCTGTGCTGAGAGCGTTACAACAGACGCTCCACTGCTTTACCGCCGGGTTGCAGTTGGATTGCACAGCACAGTACAGAGGCCAGAGAGGTTCCGGAGTATTTCTCAAATCCCTCATCATCGAATTTTGCCTGCCCCCACTACGAACCAATACACTCACCACACCACACACAGATCATCGACCCGCTGGGCGACACCGTGTACGCCCTGAAGACGTCCCAGACCCAGGTCCCCGAAAGCGGGATCCTCATCTACAAGGACCAGGAGATCGACTGGCTGGAGCTTCCGACCCTGACGGAGTACACGCTTCCCTTCTCCCGGGAAGACGCGAAGAACAGCAAGAGCAGGGCCGTGTCGTCTTGGAAGTAATCCTTTTGAGGGTTGATCCGCCTGTGTGCTTTTCAAGTTTCATCGTCGGTGGGGAATGTCAGTGCCTTGCCCTATCGTCTCTGTCGGCACTCTGAGGCTTGTCCTGCCTGCGTGTGCATCCATTGGTGGTGGTGGGGGGTGGGGCGGTGCCGTGGCATATCCTACCGCAGAGGGGGGTAATGTCAAAGGGATCTCCCTCTTGTCTGGTTCTATCTTTATCTTTGCATGAACCCTCCCCGACGGTTGGAAGAAGGAGAGACAGGGGATAAGATAGGTCTGGTTTTCCGGTTTTCAAAACCAGGGTTTCCCGGTTCCCGGTTTTCTGGAGAAAAAAAAAAGGTCGGTCTCATTCAGGCCTGGGCGGGGAACGAGCCCTTTTTCCAGGTTTTTTGGGTCGGGGAACCAGGTTTTTTCTAAGAATTTTTACAAGGGATTTTTTGCTCGCCCCCCCCAGTTTCCAGGCGCGTGCCCGTCAGGCGGGACTTTTTCTCTGATTTCTCTCCGCGTCATCATGTGACAGCTCTAGAGTGATGCCCAGAGATGCTTGCGGCAGAGAGTGCCCCTCATGCGCGATACAGCTAGAAATGAATGAGGATCATCTGGCACTCGTTCTCATCGGGGGTTGCGCTCCGCAGGGACTCAATACACCTTGGCACTCTCGCAGGGCTGGACATGCCAGCAGCTGGAGGACAGTTACAAAGCTGCCACTCCCCGACGCCACCCACCTGCTGGCCCCTTCAGGTCTGAAAGCCCAAAAGCTCCCGGGGATTTTTGCAGTGGTGCGCACCATATTCAGCGCAGTAGGGTGATCTCTCCGATTTTCCAAAACTGCTGGTTTACTGGTTTGGGGAACGGCCGCCGGCAGACCGTTGAAATGCCCGTGTTAGCAAGGCACACTCACGTTTCAGGTAGCGTGTCGCGTGTCACGCATGTCGCGAACGCGGCAAGTGTACCTCCCAGGTGGGGAAGCCCGACCTCCTGTCCGATGTCAGTCAGGCTTCGAAGAAGCGCTTCATGGATGCGGCGCTGACCTCCTACGCTGCACTGTACTCGGGGAAGTGAGATAGATGGACGGGCACACGCTACATGGGGGGTCTGGGGGGCGGTGCCCCCCAGCCGCCGGAGGCCACGGTAGCGAACATCTGTTCGTGTGGGCGTACAGATTCTGTGCGAGTTGGCTGCGTCCTCAGAGGCGACTGGAGTGGTTGGACCCCGACTTGATGGGATTCGAAGGACTTGAGTACGAGACGTACGCCACAGGGGGGTCTGGGGGGCGGAGCCCCCCAGCCGCCGGAGGCCACGGTAGTGAACGTCTGGCTCTCCAGTTGGCCAGCAAGGCGAACGGTACGTGGGACAGACTTCCCTTCCATCCTTGTGCGCGCCCTGTCGACTGGGGAAAACTTAGAAAAGGTTTTTTTCCTCTGCGAAATAACCTTAGAAAAAAATTCCCCTAACAAAATTCTTAGAAAAAAACTTTTTTCCCCTTACAAAAATTCTTAGAAAAAAAGTTCAGAATCCTGAAAGTGGGGAACAAGCCCCCCAGTTAGGAACAGCCCTGGTCTCATTTTTGGCGGTTTTTTTTGTGATTTTGGGACAGTAAAACAGTCAGAAAAAACGCCATAAAAAAATAGAAAGTGACCCCATCGTGATCCGCACAGAGCTCAAATAGTCCAAAGAAGGCAGAGAAGCGGAGAAGAAAAATGGACCTAGCGGGTGGCCCGGTGGGTGGTGATGCCCTCGTCATGCAGGTCTCTTCTGTTTTGAAGGTGCACACATGGTGGACTCCAGCCACCATGTCTAAGAGGGAGTCTAAGACTGCAGTCTGGAGGGCTGAGACGAGAACTCAAACGACTTTCAAGCAGTCTTGAAGGTCGCCAAGCCTATTGGGGGCAACTAACAGATGAGATTTGTTTGTTGCCTGTCGTCACAGCTAGGTGCCCATCTCTTCGATAACGGAATGTGTGCAGAGATCTCGTGGACCCTTTGGCCATTCTGTCGTGCACCCACTCCACCCACAACGCACACCTGTCACGAGTGGTCGCTCCCCCGTCCTCCTCCACCCTGAAGGTTGAACCCTCAAGGACCAGTGATCTCCTGCTGGCCGGGCTGCGATACAGCGAAGCCTTCCTACTTACAAGCGAATCCAGACTGTAGGGAACAGATGTTCACTACCGTGGCCTCCGGCGGCTGGGGGGCTCCGCCCCCCAGACCCCCCTGTGTAAAAGCATTGCACCAGACCGGTTTTTTGGGCGAGAGTCCAAACTTTCACCTGCCCCACCAAGCAGCCTCAGTACGACAGGACGCGCGCAGGCACCGGGCCCTCTCAGATTCTGGGAGGGTTTGCGCGGGTCGCGCGCGCCGAAGGCGCGCGCGAAAAATTTTCAAAACCAGAAAAACCGGAAAACGGCGCCAGAAAAAAAGTCTATCTTATACCCTGAGGAGAGAAGGGAAAATAAAAAAAAAGCAAAAAAAACACACATTGCGGGAAAAAAAACAAAACAAAGCAAAATCAACACAACACGCACGCACCCCCCCGCCCCACCCCGCCCATCATCTGGCGGTTGGGCTTACGGCAGCTCGAGGGAGCACGTGGGTTACGTTTTGTTTCTCCCACGCCTCCTGCTGCCCCGCCCCGCCGCCACCACCGCTGCCGCTGCTGCCTCAACGCCCCTTTTTCCCGCCCCACCCCACCCCGAGGCGCGGCAAGCGTCCCCTTGTGGCCTATTGTTGATCTATCCTGGTGACCTCACGCTCCCCCTCACAGTCTTCCCCGGACACCCTCTCCCCTGTCTTCATATAACTTCCCCACCCCTACCCAGTCAACGATGATTCCCCGCCCCCCTCCCCCTACAACCACCAACCCAAGTCCTGTGTGGGGTCCCCTCCAGCAGGACTCACCTGAAACCGGCAAAAAAAATGCAAAGGGGGAAAAAAAAAACAACATTCCCTAAAAAAACACCCCCCCGCTCCCGCTTCCGCTCCCATCCCACCCCCTTCCTTTTTTTGTGTGGATTTTCTTTCCCCTTATTCCCCATTCCCCCACCCGCCCCCACCCCACATGCCCCTCCCTTCCTTCGTTTTTTTTTCACCGCGCTTGTCACCTCTGCTCCCCACTCCCTCATCCCTGTCCTACCCGGGTTGACCACCTTCTCTCTCCTGGGCTGTGTCGGTGCTCGTTATCGAGCAACATTGCAATTTTTTTCCGGGGCGGGGGAAGGAAGGGTGGGGGAGGAGGAGGACGGGGGGACGAGGTACTTCACCTCACCCCCCCCTGACCCACCCCCCCCCCCCCCCCGTCTTTCCCCCCCCCCCTTTTTTTGCGTTATTTTTTTGACTCAACTCCATTGTTGCTGTGCAGATTTTTTTGTGTGATGCAGGAGAAACGCTGGAAATGTGGAGGTGGAGACCCGACGATTCTGCGGAAATTCCTTCCTTCCTTCCTTCCTTTCTTTTTTCCTCTATACACGTATTGATTGACAGGGGGGGGGGGTAGGGGGGGGTCACTGCTAAGGAAAAGTGGTAGACAAACAGCAATTTTTCCGACACCCCCATTCCGACCCCCGGAGAGCCTATTTTTGGGTAGCTGTTGGCCGATATGTGGTGGAAAACAGGTTTTAGGCCTATTTCGGTGATTTTTGACACCCGGGAAGGCATTTTTCGCCCATTTTTTATTTTCCTACCAGAACTTGTACCTCGGGGTAGTAGCGTGGCTTCGTTATTTTTTGACTACAACCACTGGGAAGAGGCATTGTATCAAGTTCCGCAGACATATCGTCCAGGAGGTTCTCCTGGAGCTCAAGTATGGTGAATTCATCCTGGTGGAGCCCGCTCTCCTCGGCGCGATCCATCAATTCAGCACCCCGTTTCCTTCCCAGGAAGCTGCGGATCTCGCCCTGTTTGTGGGCCAAGTATCTCCCGGAACGCTTCCTGGGCAGTTGTCTGGGGACGCGGTCGCTTCGCAAATGCGCGCACATCCTCTGCCGAGGGTACGGGGGGATTTCCCCACCTCAATATTCACTATTCCGCTTGCGGTGACCTGTGCGAGTGCAGTCACCGTTGAGGCTGTACACTGAAAGCGGCTGATCAGCTGTACTGTCATTGACGAGAGGAGACCCTCCAGCCAGTCGTGCACCACACCTGTTTGAATTCGATCCACACCGACCTCGGCTCACGTCAGCACTAGGGTGCGAGCGCTGCAGTGGAGTATATGTTCGTACAGGGGCAACCGTGCCACCTGTGCTGCACCTTCACCATGGTGTGCTTCCGGTACAACAACCGGTAGGTACATTCTTGTGCGATATCTGCGACCTGCAGCACCGCTATCTCACAGCAGGGCTTGCACCGCTGTTCCGATAGACTCCACAGGAACCTCTCGGCAGCTTTGAAGGGTGGAACAGAGATTTTCTTGGCCCATTGCATGTTGATCACGATGAGACCTTGCCCACCGGGGGTGGGCTCGGTACAAGTTGTGGTATGGAAAATTAGGATGGGGTCTGAGAGGGTAACAAGGCCACAGATCATGTTGTAGTGGGGGTATTTCCGGGTTCCGACATATTCTGGACCGGTTTTTCATATTTTTTTGGCCCAAAAATGACCTCCGAGGGAAAGTGGAATTTTGGGGTTTGTCCCCCCCAGTGACCCCCCCCTAGGGCAGTGCTCGCCGAATACGGGCATACGTATGCGTATTCATACGTATGCACGTATGCAGATTTCGGAAAAACGTCTGCATACGTCTGTTAATACTTTTGCACTGTACGCTGCCAGGCAGGGCTTCCCCCACACATGCCACTCTTTGGTGCCTGCCCACTGTGCCTCCTGCTGTTCTGGCACGAACAACGTCGCTACTGTGCCCAAAAATGCCCGGAAACACATTTTTGGGACATATGCGCACCCAGAGAGCCAGATTTGGCCGTTGGGGGAAAATCATATTATGGGTCCATCCGGGCCCAGGTACATGTACCAAGTACCTTGGTACAGGAGCCAAATGGGCCGTGGGGCCCGGCCCATACTTATGGGCTTTCCCCGACCCAAGGTACCCAGGGGCCGAAACAACGTACGTGGGTCCACTGCGCACTGAGAACCTAGCCCACAGGACGACAGGACGTGCACAGGCACCGGGCCCACTCTCCTCCACCGGTGACCTGCCAGCCGTATGCGTATTCGAGCCGTATGCGTATTCATACGTATGCACGTATGCAGATTTTGGTTTTTTCGAAGAATACGCGTATTCTGCAAGCACTGCCCTAGGGGGGGGGGGGGCGGGGGGTGGGTTTTCTGTGATGGCAAAAAAAATGAATCCCGGGGGAAACAAAAACGGCGCGTTATATTTCGTTTTTAGGCGCATTTCCTCCAATTTTTTTGTGAGAAAATACGCTGAAAATTAAATATGCCGAAACAAAAAAGAAACCTGCCGGAACACCGAGGCCTTCCCCCTCCCTCTCTCCCCCTTTACGACCTCTGACCCCTCTGGGGGTCTTCGCTACGGGGTGGTCGTCAGTGCATTTTTGGTGCATTTCCTGTTGAATTAGGTGAAAACTGACGAAGATTGACGAAGGATAACGACCAGCGAAGACCCCCCGCCCCATTTGCTACTACTCCCTACCTACCCCCCTCTCACCGGCTTCTATGGTTAGTGCGTTTTGGTCTGGGCGGGTTCCTCGCTTGTCAAGGAGGGGCTTTTTCGGAACGGTCTCTCTGCACAGTGTGCGCAGCCTGTGGCTCTGTTAATCCCCCCCCCTCAAATCAACGTCACCCGACCCACGCCATTTCGCGCAAAGTGCCTCGTCAAGCCAAAAAAAGTGGGGAGGGAGTGGGTGCGACCCCACCCGATTGAGCCTCTGACAGTTTTTTTTCTTCCTGTGCAATCAGTGGTTACGCTCCGCATGCGGAACATGCGGATTTCCGTAGGGTATTTTTTTTTGGCGAAATCCGTACGTACGGTTTCCACATGCGGATTTCCGCATGTGCCTGGGTAATTTTCCCCGCCCCCCCCTCCGAACGTCAACCAAGCGTCAACCCATATACACTGGGGCGACGCTAACCTAGCGTTACACCGGGTCGATGAGAGGTTTTGCAGGAACAGATGCTCACTACCGTGGCCTCCGGCGGCTGGGGGGCTCCGCCCCCCAGACCTCCCTGTAGTGTGCGTCTCGTACTCCGATCTCATAAGGTCAGGGAATCCAATCACTCCAGTAGTCTCAGGAGGACGCAGCCAATTCACACAGAATCTGTACGTCCACAATGAACAGATGTTCACTACCGTGGCCTCCGGCGGCTGGGGGGCTCCGCCCCCCGAGACCCCCCATGTAGCGTGTGCCCGTCTAGTGACCATGTCCTGGGTGGGTGCCGTCCGCAATAATTTTCAACTGAAAAAAACGGCACGTGCGGTTTTCCGTATGTAATTGTTTTTGCGTTTCCAAAACTGCGTAACCACTGTGTGCAATCCAAAAAATAGGTGGAAAATAGGAGAAGGAGAACGCCGTTCCCCCCCACCGCCACCCCCGCCCCCCCACCCACCCACCCCGCGCCGATTCAACAATCGGCAACAAAAAAAAACTGTTCAAAAAGGCTCAGTTAAATCTCTCTCTCTCTCTCTCTCTCATTGCTGTTTTTCCATTTGCTGTTGTCAGAATCGTATGATGGCGTGCATCCACTACCCATCCCCTTTCCGACTTCCCCCCCCCCCCCCCCAGCCTAACAGGCTCTCCCTCGGGGAAAATACAAATAAAAATGGGGAGTACAAGGGGTGGGGTTCGCCTTGGCCCCCTCAGGGGCTCTTGTGTCCAAGCTGCGCGTGAGCTTGTCTTTTTTTGCCCTCTCCTCTTTGTTTTTGCGGGGTGGCCGGCTCACTTTACTCGTCTGCTGCACCTCTCTCTGAGCTGGGGGCTTCATAAGGCACCCCAAAAAACCCCTCCCCTACCACCCACCAGAACCAGCACACCCCCCACCCAATAAAAAAAGTAAAAAAAAACACCGGATTTGGGGGCACCCGCACCCATCTTTTCCAGTTCTCCACCCTCTCTTCCGTGGGGTGTTGGCATAGCAGGGGACAGAATCGCTTGCTAAGGCAATGCTAAGGCATTAGTTCGACACGGAAACCCCCCCCCCCCCCACGACGTAGCACACACGGTGGACTCCTACACGTCAGGGTGCACCTTTTTGGGATATCGGAATAGCGGGGGTCTGGCGAGGTCCGACCTCCGCTCGCGGGGGTCGGGACCCCCGCGAGTGGGAGTCTAGACCCCCGCGAGCGGGGGTCGTCTGGGAACCAAAAATAGCAGGGCAGACTCCCGCTAGCGGGGGTCTCCCAGACCCCCGCCCCAGACCCCCGCTCCAGGGGGTGGGAGTCCACCGTGCACTGTGGGGTGGGGTGGGTTATCCCAATGGGGGCCTTCGCTCTGTGTGCGCTGTGTTGTTGTGCCAAACTGGGTCACACTGTGTTTGTCCTCCTCTTCTTGTGAGGCGACTCGCAAAGAAGGAGGTCAAAACTTCTGCACTTAGGAGGGAAGCCCCCGCCCCCGCGATGGCTCTTCTCCTTCACTATGTCAACGCTCTCTCGCTCGGGAGGGCCTGCTTCTCCACGGGTGGACATCGAACTTTGCTCGTGCGACGGCAGTTGCTATATGTTGATTTCTTCCCCCCGCCCCCTCTTTTTTTTGCTTTTTCCCACCGCTTCAGCCAAGTCGCGGGTTCATTCCATTCGTTTTTTTTGTTGACTTTTCGTTTTTTAAAAAATTGTGCCGAACAAGACCCCCCCCTCCCCCCATTTTTGTCGCGCAGGGTGTGTTCCTGAGGGTGGTGGTGGTGGAGGCTTTGGAGGAGAGAGAGATGCTGGCGGTGCCGCCTCTGTTTAGTTGTTGGGTGCTTGGTCGCTCTTCTGAGCGTAATCGCCACCCCCCTTCCCCCCCCCCCCCCCCCCGCTCCTCATTGGCAATCATTGGGCCTGGGGATATCTCGGAACTGTGCCAGAACATGCCAGTTGTGTTATGTTTCGTCATATTCGTGTTGCACGGGGTGCCAAGCTCCCACTCTGTATTACATCGGAAGCCTGTGTTAAGTTACTAATAATGTGGGCCACCTCACATACATTTTGCAACCGTTGTTCTGGATCAGTGTGTTCCTGCCAGAATCATATTAGTTATTTCCACAGCTATTTGGCACAGCGGGCTCAACGCACAGACGCATATATAGGAAGGAGCCGGGTCACAGACACAGCACCCTCACCGCCCCCCCGCCCCCTCCCCCGCAGTGCACCTCCCCCCCCCAGGAGGACACCCAGAGTCGTGCAAAAGAACCAATTCCCCTCACCATGCCCCTCAACTCTCTCTCTTCCCCAGCCTTCTTCTGAACAACAATGTAGGGGCGAAACAGTCAGAAGCCCTGACGGCGTTTTCGCAGCAAACCCCTTTATTGAGCGCTTGGGGAACTTTTTTTGAGCCCCGTGGACCGCGCAATCTTGGGTTCTGTTGCTGCGTTGCCGATTGTTGAATTTGCTGTGTGTGTGTTTTTGTTGTTTTTGGCACAAAAATCCTCTTGCCGTGATGTTCACCGTACGTGTGCCATCACTCCATGTTTTTTTTGATGTTTTGTCGACGGAAATGGGGTGGAGTGCGTCGGGAGGGGGTGTGCTCCAACAAGAGGTTGCCTCTCTTTGCATTTGCGTCGTGCCAGATCTGGGCCCCGCCGCCTTTGTGTAAATCCTAGCTTTCTGGCCGTCGCGAAAAAGAAGGGAGGGGGGGGCAAACAAAAAAAAGCAAAAAAAATAAACCCCCTCCCACACACACGCCCCCACCCCACCCCCGTCAAAACTAATTCCACGGAAGATACTGCGGTCACATTGCCTCCAGATCTTCTTGACTTGATGCGTGCTGCACAGAAAAGTTTAAACCCCCGCTGGCAAGCAATCCACTCGGTAGACGGATCTGGAAGTGTGCTTACTGGGGGGGGGCAAATAATCGTGCACTCCACTATTAATTGGCGAACGGGCGGGTATAATTGAGGGGCCCAAAAAAAGTCAAAAAGTTGACGGGGGGGAATAATCGTGGGGTGCACGATTATTCACTTTTGCAAGTTTTCTGGTCAGTTCTGGGGACAAACATCGCAAAAACCTCGTCCGTTTGCATACTGTAGTATTCAAAACTACTGTTAACCGTTAGTTTGGGTCCCTTTCCCGAATTACAATTAATATTTTGTAGTTAACAAATAATTACGAATTTTGTTAACTGGCCCCACCGCGCAGCGGGGGTTTTCTATTTTTATTTTTTACAAATTAACATGTTTGTTACAGCGTCCTTTACCTGACTGGGAACCACAGGAGAACGTGGAGGGCGAGGGGCATCGGAAGACGGGAGTACATCGTGCCACGACAGGAGGGGGATGACGGAAGCGAGAGCGATGAGTCTGAGCAGCCGCGCCCCAAGGCAGCCAGGCTGAGCCTGATGCAGCGCCGATGCAGACGCCCGCTGCTCAAGCCCTGGAAACCCCGTCCCCTGCCTGGGTCGACATGAAAGAGCAACCCGTTGTACAGGCGAATAAGACTGGCCGGGAGCACCTCCCCCACCCCCATCCTCGAGCCTCGCGAGAGTTTTATTTTTACAAAAACGGGCAGTTGTTAACTGGGCCGCTGGACGCCAGAATATTTTTACAAAATAATTTATTTGTTACAAAATTTTGTTACCGTATACGTAAATATTATGGAACGTAAATATTATGGAACGGGCCCATTTTTGCCCGGTCCGTTCCATAATATTTACGTTCCAAAATATTTACAGGGCCAGTTGGGGACTCGGTGGTGAGGATGGTTTGCCTCAGGAATCGCACGAAAAGTGCACGAGTAGGTCCCGTCAGGGACTCTGTATGCCGTCCGATCACCTGGTCCAAGTCCCCGAGTCGCAGAAAGCCCTGTAAATATTATGGAACGAAAAAAATCTGGAACGCCAACCCACCAGCGTTCCATAATATTTACGTTCCATAATAATTACGTTCCATAATATTTACGTTCCAAAATATTTACGTATACGGTAATTGGCCCCCCCTGAAGGGGGCCAAAATAATTATTGAATTATAATATTTACAGTAGTTGACCTAAAACAAGCCGCCTCTGGGCGAGGGTGGGCGAAGGTGGGCGTGAGTGGGCGAGTGCAGGCGAGGGTGGACGAGGGTGGGCGAGTTGTGGGCGAGGGTGGGCGTGAGTGGTCGAGGGTGGTCGACGGTGGTCGAGGGTGGTAGAGGGTGGTGCGCGTGCTGGGCGACGCCAAAAAGGCGGCTTGTTTAGGTCACTGACTTAGCACAAGGCTCTCGGGCCTCCGGAGGAGCAAAAATGGCCTCCTCCGGAGGAGGTCGGAGGCACCTCCGGAGGCGCCTCCGCCAGCCAAAAACCCATTTCTTCAAGTTTTTTGAAAGTGACCCAAAATCAGCGGGACCCCCTCCTCGGGTGTTCCGAAACACCTTTCTTTTGACTATTTGGAATCTGTGCGGATCGTAGTGGGGTCACTTTGTAGGTCGAGGTGTCAAGCTTCACCCATGAAATGCGGGTCTGGTTCAGGGTCTGGTCATAGGAGGTTGGCCCACAGGAGGATGTGACTGGGAGGCAGGCACACCAGCCCACCCAGCGGGACCCCCTCCTCGGGTATTCCAAAACCCCGCTCTTTTGAACGTTTGGAACTTTTGCGAATCGTAGTGGGGTCATTTTGTGGGTCTAGGAGCCAAACATCGTCCATGAAATGTGACTCTGGTTCAGGGGCTGGTCCTAAGAGAATGTGACTGGGAGGCAGCCACACCCACCCACCCAGCGGGACCCCCTCCACGGGTGTTCCAAAACCCCTTTCTTTTGAACGTTTGGAATTTGTGCGGATCACAGTGGGGTCATTTCGGTGGTGTACGAGCCAAGCTTCACTCATGAAACGTGGGTCTGGTTCAGGGACTGGTCATGGGTGAAGGTGGCTGGGAGGCAGCCAGCACGCCCACACCCCACCCCACCTACCCACCCAGCGGGACCCCCCTCACGGATTTTCCAAAACCCCGTTCTTTTGAACGTTTGGGATCCGTGCGGATCGTGGTGGGGTCATTTTGGCCATGGGGTGTCTGTCTCCACCACTGACTGGGGGTCACCATATGGGCCCAAATCCTGCAGGGTTGCGTTGCGTCAAAACCTTGCGACCGCTGCCTCCAGACCCAGTGCTGCCGCGGTTTGGTGGGCTCGATGGGTATACTTTGATTGGCTGTGGCTGGTCCAGGAGGAAGTGGTGGGACACAAGAGGGTAATGCCCAAGTACAGTACAAACCCCACCAGAAAACAGCCAACTTGGGCGAGGGTGGACGAGGGTGGGCGAGAGTGGGCGACGGTGGTCGACGGTGGGCGAGTGTGGGCGAGGGTGGGCGCGAGTGGTCGACGGTGGTCGAGGGTGGGCGACGGTGGGCGAGGGTGGTCGACGGTGGTCGAGGGTGGTGCGAGTGCTGGGCGACGCCAAAAAGGCGGCTTGTTTTAGGTCAGTAGTTTTGAATACTACAGTATTTGGAATCTGTGCGGATCGTAGTGGGGTCATTTTGGCCATGGGGTGTCTGTCTTCACCCCTTACTGGCAGTCACCGTCTGGGCTCATTTTCGTGTTGAAACTGGGGGCACAAGGCCGGACATGTGGACGAATATGAGCCAAAATGGTGACGACCAGTCACGGGTGAAGACAGACACCCCATGGTCGAAATGACCCCACCACGATCCGCACGGGCTCCCAACATTCAAAAGAACGGGTTTTTTGAATTTTCTGCGGGGAAAATTGCTCATTTTTGGTAAAACACACCCCGTGTGGTAGAGAAAATACGGCAAGAGTCTCGGTGGGTCGGAAGAGCAGATGGTTCCCGCAACAGCTCCCGGGGAGCGGCGGGTATTTCGCATAGGATGCCGGATGTGTGAACACGTTTGTGCGGTTTGCCCTGTGTTGTGTGAACATATGTGTATGTGTGTGTGTATGCTCCACCCAACCCGACACATTTTCTGTACTTCAGACAGGTAAGGTCACTCGACACGCGGGGGGGGGGGGGGTTTTGTTGGTGGAAGCGATCAATGCAAAAATCATCTGAAAGGAAGACTCGAGAGACTGCTGCTGTATTTTCTTCCACAACTGACCGAAAATAGCCAAAAGTGAATAATCGTGCACCCCACGATTATTCAGCGGAAAAAACTTTATAAATGCCTGTTTCAAAAAGGCACTATTATTTGACTATGCACGATTATTCGACTATGCACGATTAATTGCCCCCCCCAGTAATCCATCACGCAAACTACCAACAAAACACAGTTGGGCGACTTCCACGGAGTGGCGTGATATGAGACGGCAGATAAATGCGTGGGAAAGCGTTGAGCATGACTTGAATCGTCGGGGAGCGATACGTGCCACTTGGTGGTCTGCACCGAACCGACAGGTTCGGGGATATGTGATCGTCCCGCACAGTGCCCGGTCTGCAGAACCCAATTTGTGTGTCGAGTGACTGTTTGATCCGTCGGTTTGTTTGTCTTATACACCCCTTCCCTTCTTGTTTTGTTCTTTGGTTTCCCCCCCCCTTTTTTTGCGGCTGTGACTCGACCCAGAGTTTCGCTTCTTCCCCTGAGCACCCTCTCGACATATTGAGTTTTCCCCTTTGTTTATAATGAACCGGTTCTTTTCTTGACGAGAAAAAGCAATGAAGGAAAAAAAAGAGCATATTTCTGACATGTTTTGAAGGGTGGGATGGTGGTTGCTTTTGGTTCCAGCATCTGGAACGCCAGGGAAAAATATACAAGGCTTTTTTGCGAACAGCAGGCCACAGGAAAACAAAAACTTCAACTGTACAAATGGGAAAGATAGTGTACGCAATGCTAAAAGCTCAAAAACAGAAACGGAGGCACCTATACTGCCCATATGGATGCTTAGGGTGTCTCCCGGGAAAACCCCGTCAAAAATATGGTATAAAAGTGTCGAAAAATCGTATCAAAAACTCAAAAAAAATGTAGAAAAAGTTATCCAAAATGGGGCGTCGGTGGTAGACAACAGTGTACTCTGCGGGAGTGGTCGAAATGACCAAGACGCTTGTATGCTGCTTCATCCACTGTTGCTTCGAGGTGAAACAAAAGCTTTTCAAAAAAAAATGTGAGCAAAAAAATATCCGACAAGTATCAAAATGGCCTGCAATCCTGTTTCAACATCCTGCAAAGTGACCCCCCCTCCCCCGAAGCTTCATTCGGAAACCTGCTCTGTGGGATGACGAAGCTTGATTCTGCCAGTGCCGCCAAAAAAATGCAAAAAAAAACCATGGTGCCAAGGGCTGGCATCAGCAAATACTCTGACAGCCATCCGAGCCTGTCAGTCCAAAAAAAATACGAAAAAGTCAAAAAAAAACCTACAAAAAAAGCAAATAAAAATACGGCTCACCCACACAGCAGTATATTTCCTGCTGTGCCACGGGCCAAAACTGAAAAAAAAAGCTGAAAAAGGGGACTGTGGTCCTCGATAGAAAAAATAAATGGTGCATCCCAGAAGTCCCAGGAAAAAAGATGAAAAAATCAATAAAAATCATACCGACAGCCAGTGGTTTTTTTTTATGAATGTGCTTGCGATCGATGCAAACTTACATCAGCTGTTGCCTCTGTGTGGCGCCGATATATATGTTCCGGATTTTGTTTGGGGTTTGAGTTCGGAGTTGTTTGACGCAGAGTACGCTTCCTGAGGCCGCAGTCAAATCAGGCACGCTTCAGACGTTCTGCCAAGACATATATATCCCATTTTCCACCAATCTTGGGAAGGAAGTGGTGGTAAATGCAACCGTGGCCATACCCCGTTCTATGTTGTAGTTGCACATGTGTATCGGCATGCAATCGCACATCAGTTGAGTAGAGCAGAATCTAGCGAAAAGCTTGAAACCCTCCCTGCCCTTCTGGGTGTTTGCTTCCATTGTTCTGCCCCGCTTGTGGGTAGTTTTTGCAACAAATACTATGTTCGGCCCTTTCTCCATCCGACATGGAATCTTATTGAAAATCCACTGGCTTTCGGTAGGTCAAAAAAATATGCCGGTGGGGGGAGGGCGGGGCGAGTGGGTATGGGTGGAGGCTGTTTCCTTCCCCCCCCCCTCACTTGTCCGGAACCCCCTCCCCCTCCCCCTCCCCGATCCCATCCCACCCTCTCCCCTTTCCCTTTCCCTTTCCCCCCCCCCTTCCTCATCCCCTTTCCCGTGATCTTCGTTCACAACAAACATCTGCAAAAATATCAAAAAAAGAAAAGCGCCCTATCACTTCACAGCTACAACCGCTCTGATGAATTTCCTTTTGTTTGTTGCGTTGACGCTTCTACACACAAAACCCTGAACTGATCACACCCTGAGCCTGATGAAGGGTGGGGTTAGTGTATAGAGCACGTTTGGTTGCAGCTGTGGTGGGGCGCTTTCCGCTCACACGAGTGTGCTTAACAAAAAAAAATATCCAAAAACAATCAACAAAAAAAAACAAAAAAAAATCTTCCGAAAAAGGCTGAGACGATGCTCGGGCAGTGGCAGGAAGCCCGCCGTTCACACCGCTAATGCAAAAACATGCGGAGCACCGCGAGGCAAAACTGTAACACCTTTCTTTGTTGTTGTCATCTGGGGAGCTTGGGATGGTGCAAGGATGCAGGGTTGGAGTCTCACGGAATTTTGTGCCCTTGACACCCTCAACTTCGGGTTTCATAAAGTGGTGAGGGTCACGGGCATCACTCCAGTTTTAAGCACCAGCACATTTCAGAACTGCACCCACACGCATTTCGTACGATTGTGCCCGAGAATAGACTGACGCCTTGGTGGGGTTCCCGTGTCCTACTCCAACCCTTCAACCCGATTCCGCTCAAGCATCTCTTCGACCCCCCCGCCCCCCGCCACCCCTTCGACAGGCGACGTGCCGATATTTCTCTCGAAAAAAGGGTTGCTTTTTTTTCAAAATCTTGCACTTCCTCCAGACACGCCACGCCAGCCACAGCCCCCCCCCCCCCCCCGATGCAATGCCCCCCCCCACCTCACCCCACTCTTCTTTTCCTTTTTTTGCTTCGAGGTGCTTTTCTTGCTTTGGTGGTTTTTGGCGTGCCTCCCCCTGTCTCTGCCCGGATCCGCAAATTCGTCATGCCCGATAGGAAGAAATCTAAATCTGCAGGCCAGCGACGGGTGGTCCCGGTATGGTTGGTGGCAGTCAAGCGATTCTTAACCTTCTTCCTCCTGCCCGTGTCTGTCCACCTGGCTCCTGGTCTGTGGTGCCAAAAACATAAAGGTCGTTCAGGATACCTGCTGTGCCTCGCTGTGCTCTGCTTATCTTCGAGTTCTCGCCCGGCAGATAGTCCAGATGGACCGGAAAAAATCCAATGAGGTAACCCCTTGCAAAAAGAGGAGAAGTTCGCCCCGGTGTCACTTGCTGGGGCGAGTCTCCGACAAAAAAAATTGGAAAAAAATACTGATGGCGGCGGGTAGCATTCCCCCGCCCAAAAAAAAATATGCGCGCCTGTGTGTATGTATATCTTGTCGTGACTTTCGGTCGCTCAGCTTCCGTTTCCTCAGGTATGCAGACACAAACGGCACGCTGCAAAAAAAAAATAAACAAATAAAAAACTATGGTGGACGGCACTGCCCGGTTGGTGTTTCGTCTGCCCCAAAAAAAAAAGATGAATTTAGCTTCTGGCTCTTCGGACCCAGGACGGCGCATTGACTTTATTTTTTTGCGACTCAAGAATTGTTTTTGAAGAAATAGGAAACATACATCCACCACCCCCAAAATACAAGAAAAAGTACCCACCCACCCACCCCCCCCAAAAAAAAGAAGGGATACGTGCCTTCGAGCATGGGCCACATACCACACCCTAACGTCCCTCAATTTAAGTCACACTCTCGCAGAAAGGAGCTGTTGCCCCACCCCACCCACAACCGCTTGAAACTGTGCCCTCCCCTGCCACCCTATTTCTGCATACTTCATTATCTGCTTGGTCTGCTCGGCAAAACGTCTTGCCATGAGCTCGACAGATGCGGGGGGGAGGGGGTGGGTGGTGGGTGGTTGGGGTGGGCAGCTTCGCTTTGCCCCCCAGTTGGGTTGGATTGCGTGCAAATGCAAGCAAGTGACTGATTCCTGAAAGTGTGTCAGCAGGCATTCCCCCACCCCCACCCCCACCCCATCCACCCTCGCCCGTGTCTGGTGTTTTTCCCCCATTTTTTTGGACCCCACCCCCCCCCCCCCCCCACCACCCTCCCGTCCCCCTTTTGCTCTGAGCGGCGCAGAGAAAGTGCCTTGAGGGGTAGGGAGGGGATGTAGTGGGGTGTCCGGGCCTTTGATCGATGAATGGGGGTATCTCGAGGGAGCAAGAGAGAGAGAGGGTTTGTGCTCACAACCTGTTTCCCTTTTGTCTTTCGGCCCTTTCTTCCCCTTCGGAGAGTGCTTTATTCTTTTCACACACACACACCCCCACCACCTCCCCCGCACACACACAACACGCAGTTTTTTTAGACATGAGTACAACAAGCGTCGCTTCGCCTTGCCAGGGGCTCACTCAGTCACCTGTGCTTCACACCCTCACCATCACACAGGCGAGGGTGTGTGTGGAAGCTAGCAAAAGAACCAAAAAACGCAGACTGAGAGGCCTTCGCCTGTGCCACCGTGTGTCAAGCTGTGTCGCTTTGCAGCCAGTGCTGCGAGGCAGCTCACTTGATCTCACCTTTCTGCACTTCTGAGCGAAGGCCTCCTGACAGTGGAGCTCACACTCAGAGCACTGGCACTCAGTGTGATTGACACTGCTATAAAAATTATTCGCGTGTATGTGTGTGGGGAAAGCTGCCAACACGCATGAAGCCATCCCCGTGGAGAGACAGATTTGACAAAGCGAACCTTTTATTTTTTGAGAACAACGCTAAAATATAAATCAAGACAAAAAAAAGAGGGCAACCAAATAGGTTCGGCACAATAAAGGAGGGGGTGCCGGTTTACGGGCCATCCTGGACGAGACCTGGTTTCGTTCAAAAATGCTCCTTCTCTGCTTTGATGTTTTTTATCTACCCTTTTTGTTGTTGTGGCGGGAGGGGGTGGTGGGTGTATGAGGTTTAGATTGGGGGGTGGGGGGGAGGAGGAGGTGGGGGTTGGTAGAGGTGGGTGCGTGGGTGTGGTGTGGTCGAGGAGCCCCCCCGTGACTCGGGATTTTGCTGGCGCTGAAGGCAGTCAGGTCAAACGAACAATGCCCCCCCTCGCCGGGGTCGCTCCACACTGCTCCTCCCCCTTCCGCCCCCCCCCCCCCCCTCCTTCTTTGCGCCACCTTGTGGTTTACCCTCTTCGGAAAATTACAGCGGCGCGTGTTTTCTCGTGCCCGCTGCATTTTTTGAACCCCCCCCCCCTCCCCTAAACAAGTCCCCATGTCTTTTGTACTCCAGGGCCCCCCCCATCCAGTTTTCCTTTATTTTTTCACCCTTTCGGGGCAGGACCTGGCATTCAGGGCGGATGGCCGTGCTTTCGGTAGTCGTCCTTCTTCCCGCGGAACGTGCCTCGGGGCATTTCTTTTTAAGTCTTTTTGTTCGTCTTCCACGTGACCTGACATGTTTTTATCGTACCTCCCTCCACCCCCCCCCACTCTCTCCCCTTTTTCTTTTCGCATTTTATTGCCGTGTGGCTTCGTCTTTCTGCCCAGCGATCTCGCGCCTGGTCAGGCAGGTAGGGCAGCTGCCCTACCTATTTAATTTCTGCCCGAAACCTTGGTAGGGCAGGCCTGACCAGCCTGCCCTACCAAGAATATTATTTCTGATCTGCCCCCGCCCCCCTGGGCCCCACTGGGGCCCAGGTAGCAAGGCTATTCCGGACTATCGACCCAATGACCCACCGAATTTGGTCTGTGCTTAACATGTCATGGACGGTATGTCAGCCTGAGAACATATGTTCACTACCGTGGCCTCCGGCGGCTGGGGGGCTCCGCCCCCCAGACCCCCTGAAGGCGGGCTGCTGGCTCCTGGATGTCATGAACCGCCTGTGGTACGATAGACACGGATGGTCCACCAGCCGAGCGCCTGTGATATGAGAAACACAGATGATCCACTAGCCGAGCGCTCACGTTCGCGCGCGAAGCGCGCGATTTTTTTTTGCCCCCTTTACCAGGTAGGGCAGCTGCCCTACCTATTAAAGTTTTGGGCACGAGCCCAGCGAGACCACTGTTTCTGCCCATTGTTCGGTGCCTGTGTGAGCAGGGCGCCCCTTCAGCTCCCCCCGCACCCCCCCCCCCCCCCCGGGCCCTGGTTGACGCTTTGCCGAAACCCTCACTTCCCCACCCCACCACTCTCCAGTCCAGAATCTTCTTCTCTTTTCTCACTCTAGGGGCAGCCTGGGCAACGTCGGCGTACCTCGGAAGACATGCCCACAGTGGGAATCACACGCCTCGATGGATCTGCTTCCGGAGGCGCCACAGAGGGGTGTGGCAGAGAGAAGATTGATTGGGTGAGTGGGGAGCCTGGAGTTGGCTGTAGTGGGGTGTGTGGGAACCGGGGGTGTGGTGGTGGGGGGCACAGGCAGGAAAAACCGACAGCGGGCAGCAAACAAACAAAAGAAAACAAAAATATGGCGCACCGCAACGGGGGGGGAGTGGGGGGGCGGGGTGTGTTGTGTGTGACGTTTCTTTTCTCTTTCTTCTGGCCAAAAAACCCCCGGGGGAGAGGGGGGGTGGAGGGGCCCAACGAATATGTGTCAGCGAACGGCGGGAAGATGAAGGAGACTAAAAACTCCAACCGACATGTAGTCAGCTTCCCACCCCCACTCGGAACCAGGTTGCGGGGCAACAAACTTTTCGTGAAGCAGGCACGATTTATATCATAATAAAGCACTTGACAGCGGTACACACCCCACAGTTCTACTACCCACACACAGCACAGCACAGTATGGAGGTGTTCGCCTGCCTTGCCGAGTCGAACCTGCGTGTGGCGGTGGAGGCAGACCCGGATGAGACGGTCGCCAGCCTGCAGGCCAAGGCAGTCAGCTGCCTGCGTGCAGAGGGGCAGCTGCTGGGTGCCGTGCAGCTTTGTATGTCGGGCAGCGCTGAGCCCCTGAGCGGTGACATGCGCCTGGAGCACACACCCCTGCAGCAGGGCGACACTTTCGAGGTGGTGCGCATCCGCTGTCTGCCCGGCGAGACACTTCAGACAGAGGTCTACGGGGATGACAAAGGGGTGCCATTCAACGACTATGGTCGGACGGCCCACTGGGGGCGTGTGCGTAACATCGGCCTGGCATCTGTGCCTTCCAGCGGCATCACCTTGCGTTATTCCAACGGTTCCGCTGCATGCCACGGCGTGATGGACCCCTGCCACTGGGTAAACCTCAGCTCCGACGAGTATGTGACGGGCATAGAAGGCTGGGCAGGGGACGTCGTGTACCAGATGACCATCTTCACCAACAAGCGCCAGTGTGGTCCGTACGGAACGAAGGACATTCAGCGGTTGCGTGATCATTCCTCTGGCGAGGATATTCGCAGGTTCTCCACACACTTCAATGGATACCAGCTGCTCTTCGTCCACGGGCGTGTGTCGCCTGACGGTGCAACTCTGATCGGGTTTGGGTACGGTCAGCAGCCGGGCAGCTGAAGCTGTCCTCCACCCGCCCGACATTTGGTGGGGAGAAGGTTCCCGCCCGTTTCCCGTTGGCTTCGGGCCGGGAGTTGCCTCCTCCTACCATCTTCACTTCCACCGGAGCTTCTGGTTGGTGCGCTTCCACGCCGTTGCGCTGCAGCCGGCTCGAGCGCCGCCTGAGAGGGATCATTTAGCAGAACAGTCGTCCTGTTGCCACACAACGTGGAGATCACGCAGCTGTAGATGTACGCCCTACCTCGAAACTGCGACAGACCACGGGTGTGAAAGCTCCGGCGTTCGTAAGACTTGCCGAATAGTCGATTACCGATTCCCCGCGTGCAAAAGCGTGTAGAGCACATGCAGGAAGCAGACGAATGCCCTGGAGCGATGCTCGTTTCACAACGAAAGGGCAGATATACCTTCATCCCGCGCTGTCATCAGTATCATCAGTACAGCTAGATCAGGCGTGCCTTCCCCTTTCCCACGGGCCTCACAGGCCTTGCGCTTCTTGGAGCGCAAGACAGGTACTGGCCGTCCTTCCCGTTCTCGTTTCCCCTCTTTACAGCGCAACGATGTGGTGTCACGTAGATCAGGAGTAGGATAGCGGGCCCGGTTCTCACGGTGTGGACTCTAGGGGACACTCTGCGATGCCAGCACGCTAACCCAAACTGCAATACGAAGGCCGTGTTTGTTTGTGTTTGCTCGACAGTCTCTCTCCCCCACACCCATTTGCAGTGTAGACATGTGTCTGCTGTGCACAGACCATGGGTGTGAAAGCTCCAGCGTTACTAAAACTTGCCGTATAGCGGAGGCCTGTGTTTGTTTGTGTTTGTGTTTGCTCGACAGCCTCTCTCTCCCACACCCATCTGTAGTTGACACATGTGTCTGCTGTACACTTCGAAAGCGAAGCCCCACTGCTGCAGCCTTTTTTCACATTCTCCCATGAGCCGACCCGCGAGAACAGTTGAAACTGACGAAGGCGGATGGTGTGCATGAAAGGCACACTTCGATGTCTCGTCAGCATCTGCTTGCCCATTCTGTGGGGTTCTCTGTTGCTCGCCTCTGTTGTGCACATTGAGCGATTCTTCTTGATTCTCGTTCCTTCTTTGACAAGATTGTTTGCATGGCCTGCTGGTATTGCAACCGAACTGCATATTGCTTTGTCGATGAGCCACCGGACAGCTACAGCATAATGGGCCCCCAGCACACAGCGACGCCACAGCAGCGACCTTTCTGAAACTCTTAATGTCTAGCCAGCTCACCACACTTCCTCTTGCTCTGCACGCCTGCCACCTCAGGTATTTGTGACCACACCCTACACCACACCTTCACTATGGGAAACATCACGTCCGCGCTGGCTTCTCTGACAAATGTGTTTGGGGGGAAGAAGAGCGTGAAGCTGCTGATGGTCGGGCTTGACGCTGCCGGGAAGACGACAGTGCTGTACAAGCTGAAGCTCGGGGACCTGATCACGTCGATCCCGACCATCGGGTTCAACGTGGAGACGGTGGAGTACAAGAACCTGAAGTTCACGATGTGGGACATCGGCGGGCAGGACAAGCTGCGCCCGCTGTGGCGCCACTACTTCAACGGGACGGACGGGATCATCTTTGTCGTCGACAGCAACGACCGTGACCGGCTGGACCTGGCGCGTGCGGAACTGGAGAAGCTGACGACAGACGACGCACTGGCCGGCGCCACGCTCCTCGTCCTCGCAAACAAGCAGGACCTGCCGCGTGCGATGACGCCCGCTGAGCTCACAGACAAGCTGGGGCTGCGGTCGGTGAAGCTGCGCGACTGGTACATCCAGGGGACCTGCGCAGCCACTGGCGAGGGGTTGTACGAGGGGCTGGACTGGATGGCCTCGTCGATGCGGGGCCGGTAAGCGGCGACGCTTTGAGTCCAATTGAAGGCTCTCGTGCGTCCCACATCGTGGCACATGGCAAGCAGCAGGCAACACGGGGAACACCCGTGCAACTTGCTGCTCGACACAGCGCCTCTTGCTTTCTGCCCCTTCACTCCTAGCTACATTATTCCGTGCCCTTGAGAGCCCCTGGGGGTGGGCCAAATCACCCACACCCGCCTACTAGCCTTTCTTGCTGTTTCCTGGGTCCCGAGGTTTCCTGGGAGTTCTTTTCTTGCTTTTCGACTTTGCCTTTTTTGCTCTTCACTTCTTGCCCGTGAGGTTGTTCCCCTCTTCAGCGGCGGTTGCTGTGCACCGGCTTGCACAGCCTCAGCAGCAGGGGGTTTTGTCTGACAACACTGCCTGCCACCTCCCCCCTTCCCACTCTTGTTCCTGCACACAACACACTCATGTGATGACGGCAATGCACACCATGCACGACAGATCAGCATCAGCAGGGGGCAGCGTCACGATGTTGCGTGCGTGGGGGACCGTGTGTGCCCTGCTCATCATGGGCTGCACAGCGGCGACAGCGGTGCGTCAACGCTTGTCTAGCACTCGAGGGAGTATGCCGGGGCAGAACTGTGCCGATCTGCTTCGGGAGGACTGCGATGAGCACATCCTGTGCGCCTACATCGAATAGACTTCGAGTTGCGAGGTGCGGTGCCTTTATACGTCGGATCTTTCTACATGCCGTGCAGACAATGCATGTGTGTGGGACATCGAAGATCGGTGGTGCAAGGAGGACCCATGCGTGCATCACGCTTCGGCGACGACGAGCCCTTCGACCAGCTGCAACTGGGTCGCAGGAGGTGCTGGCAACGGGGACGGGCTGTGTCAGTCGCCGTGCCCGCTCATTGGTACCGAGGCGCTGTGCCGTGCCAACACACAGTGCCGGTGGGAGCAGCCGTGGATTGGTGCGGGTGGTGAGTGCTTCGCAGACCCATGCATGGATGTGTCGCGTGCTTCAGCGCTAGCCTGTCCTGCTCAGTGCCAGTGGTACGAGGATGCTGCTGGGAATGGTGATGGACTGTGCCGGTCGCCGTGCCCGCTGCTCGGGAATGAGGCACTGTGCGGTGCCGACACACGGTGCCATTGGTTCCAGACCACCTCAGGGCAGCCGCAATGCAGAACTGTCGAAGATACCTGGGGGTCCTGTATGGGTACGCCTGTTAACGATTGTCCCCCGTTCCAGTGCCACTTCAACACAACATCTCACCACCCAAATGCATGCATGAGCGCATGCAGAAAGCTGGACGGCTCCCCTTCAGCGTGTGCGGCTGCACGATACACAGATCACAACGACGTGTTTGTGTTGTGCGGGTACGACGACGTGGTGCAGACATGTGACCAACTGACCTCTCCTACCACGAACTGTTCCGAGCTGCACACCGAGTCGGCATGTCATGAGATCGGTACGTACGGTTGTGCCTGGGAGAACCATGAGTGTGTTACGTACTGTGCAGACCTGCCAGAGGATACCGCACCCGGAACAACTGTGCCTGCAACTCGTGCACCTGCAACTACTGCACCGGGAACTCCTTCGCCTGCAACACCTGCACCCACAACGTCTGACCCCGACACGGGCATTGGTTAGTCCTCCCGTGGCTCTCCCCCCGAGGCAGCGAGCCAGCCCCTGTACAACGCCTCAAGGTTTCCGAACGCAGACTTCAGCTGGGGGTTTCGTCACAACGAGGCGCTGACAAGAGCGGTAGGTGGCGGGACCAAGAGCAACAGTCGGGGGTGCTGATCAATGGGCCGATACGGATGCAGCAAAGTGACGTCAGTGACATACTTTCCTGACCGGGACACGATCTTGCCGAGGAGCACCGGACCGAGACACCCACTTCCGCCTGAGGGGCACCTAGCCGAGACGCATTTTCCTGCTCGAGGGGCATCTCGCCGAGACATTTCCTGCCTGAGGGCACCTTGCCCGAGGGGCACCTCTAGGCCGCGACATACACTTCTGCCTCCGGGCACCCTGCCTGAGGGGCACCTGGCCAAGACGCACATTCCTGCCCGAGGGACACCTGGCCGAGGCACATTCCTGCCGAGGGGCACTCACTCCCGACCGCAGCATCTTGCCTGAGGGGCACCTCTTCTCCTGACCGAGACACAACCCTGCCCAGCACAGTGCCGAGGGGCATTTACGCTTTCGACTGGAATACCGAGCCTGACCCAGGAAGACACAATCGTACCACAATCGTGAGGGATATACTCTCTTGATTGAGAAGTACGCCTTTTTTGCCCGAGCGACGGCACCTGAAGGCGGAAGGGTGGCCTGTCCCACACAGCCTGCCAGATCCAGCTCGAGCACGGTGACGCGACGAGAGCCTTCCGGAGGGCGACAGGTTTTCGTGCGCCAATGCAGCGCCCCCGGGCACGCCCCCGAGAAGCCGGCACATCGGTCGTCCATCCCATGAAGGAGCGACTTCCTGAGCACCACTTTGAGGGACTCTGTCTTTGATCCCCATCACACCGTCACCCACTGCACACACCGCCACACCCTCCAGCAAGCCTGCAAACCTACAAACTGGTGGTGTGACTTCCTCTGCCCAAGCCTGGTTAGGCCACCCCCCGCTCCCAGTCGCCCCCCTCCGTGAGTGTGCAAGGCAAACATGGACGTGACTGTGCGTCACAGCGGGACCGGAGACAGCTGTGTCGTCGGAGTTCCGGAAGGCGGGACCGTGGTCGGGCTGAAGGCGGATGCGCTCAACGAGATGTTCCCGGGTTCTATCAACCCAGTCCGTGAGGCTGAAAACGTCGCAGCACACATCGAAGGGTGTGAGGAGGAGCTGGACGATGCACAGCGCGTTGCCGACACGGGTCTGGAGGACGGGGGTGCTGTCCAGCTCGTCCCACGCTGGCCTAACGTCAAGGCTCCCGCAGTCTACTCATCAACCCATGGCAATATATCCTCCATCACACTGTCGAGGTGTGGGACGCTGTGTGCTGTGGGTTACTACGACAACGGACACATCACTGTGTTTGACACCAGCACCGCTGCTGTGGTGGCGAACTTAACATACGGCAAGATGGGGATTCTTTGCACTGCGTTCTCTGTCTGTGGGACGTGGTTGGCAACGTGCTCTGATGATGGCACCATCTGCGTGTGGCTGACTTCAACTTGGGAGGAGGTGTGCGACAGCGACAAGAGAGTGTGCAGTGCAGCGTGGACACACTGCAGACGTCTGGTGTCCGGAAACCTAAACGGCAAAGTGCGTGTGTGGGACTTGAAGGGCACACCGAGCGCCACAGTGCTGGAGGGTCACAGCTACGCTGTTCACAGCATTGCTGTGTCGGGCACGAGGATCTTCAGCGGGTCAGATGACAAGACCATCCGTGTGTGGGACATCAGCACCCTCACACACACACACACCCTGGATGGGCACACTTGCGCTGTGGTCCGCATCGCCCTGACTCAGGACGAGCAGCACCTGGTGTCGTGCTCTCTCGACAAGTCACTCAAGGTGTGGTGCACAACCTCCCTCAGCTGCCTGCGTACTGTGCAACTGGACTGCTATCCCTCCTCACTTGCTGTGTCACAGCCAGGTGATGTTGTCGCAGTTACTGTCCGCTCCACCACCGCACTGTACCGCCTCAGCACAGGAGAGTGTCTTGTGAAGGTGGACTCAGAGGGTGAGGGTGTTGCACTCAGCCCCTGCGGGAGGTGGGTCTTCACACCAACGAACAAAATGTCAGTCTCTGTGTGTGCTGTGTCTTCCTTTTCACCCTGAGTGCAGTGCCTGTTCCCTGTGCTATTTGTGTGGTTGGCATGCGATGTTTCGTGCCGTGTTGTTTTCTAGCCTCGCAACACGGCACCACCTGAGCCCTGCTCTGTTTGGAGTCAGCTGATGCGTTTGGATCTGAGATAAGAAGATAGCAAATGATTGATCTGATCTGCTGGCAGCCACGCCATCATTGAGGCAGTGAAACACACCGCACTTCGCTCGGTGCAACCTCCGGTTGGGCGTGCACTCGGTGAAAAGCTGACTGAGAATCCGCTCTTGCTGTGTGCCTTGTGTGCACCCTACCCAGCCCCTCCCCTGCTCCCCTCCGGAGGAACCACTTTGAGGCACACTGTCTTGCTCCCCACCCAGCATCGCACACTGCTCCACACCCCCCTCCCCTCCCCTCCCTCACGAAGCCTCCCTCTCCACCGAAGTGTGGGGGAAGCAGTGCAGGCTATCCAGTCCCGACACAAGGTGGCCCTCGACACGAGCCGTAAACTCTGCGCCGACATTGAGCAGCATGCAAGTGATGCTACGATGCACGCGAACGTGACGCAGATGCAGATGCAGGAGGAGATTCAACGCGAACAGGTGGTGACGGAATCACTACAGGCAAACAGTGTAGTGGTGGACGACCTCACCAACCAGATGGGTGTCGCGAACAAATGTATCTCGTAGGGTGCCCTACTTCAGCAGCAACTGCTCGAGGCTATCACATCAAGAGGAGACACTGGGGTGATGGTGTGTCGAGTGAGTGAAGGAAACGGAAAGGACAGTATTTCGCACAAATGGGAATCGCAGACACCACATCATCAATTCAAAGCTGTGAACACGCCCCCACCCCCCGCTGTGTGAAGTGGGGCACACAGCGGAAAATGGAGTGGATCTTGGCGGTCTCCCTCACCGTGGGGTTCGCCACTGGGTGGCGCCCGCCCAAAAGTTCAGCCCCCCCTCCCCCCCTTCCTGAACAAGAGCGGCTTTGAAACATGATCAACTCAAGCAAGCTTTGTCTTGAACTTATCCCCCCTCCCGAACAGTAGCGCGGTTTGAACATGTTCAGAAAAGGATTTCCGGTCATATTTAGTTTTGGCAACCTTCGGGTCACCTGCTTTGGGGTGAAGTGGAAGTGAGTACAGACATTGACAACCCGCTGCAAAATTTTCTGACCACTTTCCGTGAGCACGGTGCGCTTCTTGCAAGAAATCAATCAGCCTTTAGTCTTGAACTTACCCTCTTCCCGAACAAAAAGCGTTTCTGAAACAAAATCGTACTCCTTTCGCTTTATTATAGACACCCTGTCCAGCAACTGTGGGAGAACAGTTCCGGACTACTTTTTGTTGAGCGCAGGGGTGTAGTCTGCGAGGCTTCCTTGGACTTTGGGGTCTTCTTCTTTCTTCCGGCCATTGTTAAACTTGAGCGCACACTTGCTGTCTCAAGGCTGTGTTGAGGCCCTGTGAAGTGGCATGAGGTGCTAATCCAAAGCTTCAGTCGTACGATTTCCTTCGTTACTTCGCGACTTCGCTACGCTTCGTCGCTCGTAACTAGTAAAAAACAAAATACGCAGCCTTGTGTTAAAATTATCGAATCTCATTCATGTGTCGGCAACTGCCGCTCTCTCTTTTCTGATGCCTGACACCCTCCACATACAGGCAGGATCGAAAAAGTGGGTGTCGAAGGTGCAGCTGGATCAGCTCTCCCCCACGACTGAAGTGCCAAGAGGGCTTCTTCGTCACCGTGGCGTGGTTAAGCCCCCCGCCCTTGGCCGAAAATGGCCTCCAGGGGGGTTAACCACGGGGTTCCAGTTCCCACAGTGCGCTTTTTGGAGGTGTAGGGCTGCAAGGTGATATGGAGGATCTGGGTCTTGGCAGACTTGGGTGCGTGAGCGAGTACTACCCCTGCTACCCGTGCCTTGTTCGAGCCCCAGCTCTGATAGTATTCATGTTCTGCACAGCGCATCCACACGCTACAAGGCACACACTGATGACGTGCATGCAACTCGGTGATTGCTGTCGACAAACTGCACCTGTCCGGAATGTGATATTTTCTCTTCATCGGACAAGAGCCTGCAGTTAGCTCCAGCGTTACTAAAACTTGCCGTAGCGGAGGCCTGTGTTTGTTTGTGTTTGTGTTTGCTCGACAGCCTCTCTCTCCCACACCCATCTGTAGTTGACACATGTGTCTGCTGTACACTTCGAAAGCGAAGCCCCACTGCTGCAGCCTTTTTTCACATTCTCCCATGAGCCGACCCGCGAGAACAGTTGAAACTGACGAAGGCGGATGGTGTGCGTGAAAGGCACACTTCGATGTCTCGTCAGCATCTGCTTGCCCATTCTGTGGGGTTCTCTGTTGCTCGCCTCTGTTGTGCACATTGAGCGATTCTTCTTGATTCTCGTTCCTTCTTTGACAAGATTGTTTGCATGGCCTGCTGGTATTGCAACCGAACTGCATGTTGCTTTGTCGATGAGCCACCGGACAGCTACAGCTGACCGCGCTGCCGCAGCTGCGGGTGTGGTACTTCTCCGAAATGGAGGCAGCACAGCCTCGCGGCGTGTCGGGTTCCTCATAAGCACACTGCAGGCAGCACACACCTGCGCCAGCCTCGCTGGCTCGTGCGTGGCACCTGACACCACCACCACGACCCGCTGGGCGAGGTGGGGGGACGGTGCGGCGTTCTGCCTCTGCCTGAGGGCCTGTCCACACATCATGTGTTGGGGTAGACAGACCAACTCAAGCTGGAGCTGACGGTGGTGACCTTCATGCCAAGTGACCCCAAAAGCACCCCCATGCATACAAGAGGTGGACACACATTGGGCACAATGAGTGAGCAACCCTCCCTTCTCACCTGTCTTGTGCTGCCCTGTGTTTGCTTGTCTGCGTGCCAGTGCATATCACACACACAACACACAGGCACACAGCAGGTGGACACACAATGGGGGTAGACGCCTTCCCGCAGGCGACTGCACCGCCGCTCGGGAAGTGCATGGGGTGCGGCAAGGCTGCAGCATCAGTGTGTCACGGCTGCAAGGACAGCGGTGTGACGGGGTGCTTCTGCGGTGACGCGTGTTTTGCAGCAGCGCATCCCATCAACGCGATTGCAGAGGCACACCGCCCCAGGTTCCACCCGATCACGGAAGAGCACATGCTGGAGGTGTGTGGGGTTCACAACCAGCGTGCGGACATGGTGTGCATGCATGAGGGGTGTGCGTCTCAGCTGCTCTGCTCGCTGTGTGTGTCGTTGGATGCACACCGAGGCCACGTTCTGAACCATGTCAACGATGCGTTCCACCCGACGAAGATGGCGGTGCGGGCACACCTCGACACCGTGCAGGCACAGCTGGCGAAGGCAAGCGAGAGTTATGCATGCGTAGTGTCAACGCTGGATCGTCTTGCTTCCAACTTCGACACGGAGGAGACGGCGGTGCAGGTGCACTTCGATACGGCGGTGCTTGCACACAAGGAGGCCGACCAGCGGTGCGATATTGCAGATGAGGAGGAGGAACTGCGTGGGGCGCTGTACCTGCACGAGGCACGTGCGCGCAAGAAGCAGCTGCGTGCGACGCCACACCTGCAACAGGAGGAACGCCTCGTGAGGCAGGGCATCGCCGCCACACACGAGCTGCTGCACGAGAAGCACCTTCGTCTGTTCCGTGCACGTGAACGCATCGTCCTTTGCGAAGTCTACATCAAACAGCTGACTCCAGTGGTGCCACACCTTGAGGCGACACTCGCTCTGCCTGAGAAGATGCCATGCACGCTGCAGCATCGCAGTGCACGGCTGAACGCCCTGTGCACTGCGGAGGCGGTCCCTCCTGAGTGCTGCGTGAGTGTTGATGTCCCATCCGTCCACAGTATTGTGAGGGCTCCTGCTCAGTACAGCATTGGGGGATCATCTGTTTGCAGCATGGCACTGTCACCCTGTGGGAGGCTGTGCTGTGTTGGCACGACTCAAGGCACTGTGTTTGTGTACGACACCACCACTGCAGAGGAGGTGGTGCAGTTGAAGCATGGCGATACTTCTCATGACTGCGTTGCGTTCTCGAGATGTGGGAAGTGGCTTGCCTCTGCTTCGCGTGACAAGACAGTTGCTGTGTTCTGCACAGCAACGTGGGGATGCACTCGCACACTGCAAGGCCACACTGACGAAGTGAAAGCAGTGGCATGGACACATACAGGCTGTCTCGTGACAGGGTCCAACGACCAGTCACTGCTTGTGTGGGAGGTCGTGGAGGGTGTGCGTGTCCTTGAACTGAAACATGCTGTGTGCGGTTGTGGCTTCTTCACCATCGCAGTGTCGCACACAAGCATCTTCGCCACATCACCCGACGAGAAGACGATATACGAGTGGGACTTCAACACCCTGCAATACCCTGCGGATCTGCAGCACACACACAGCCTCGTGGGTCATGTCAAATATGTGTCTCAAGTGATCCTCACCACCGATGAGACACAGCTGGTGTCGTGTTCATTTGACAAATCCGTGAAGGTGTGGTGCACGACCACACGCACCTGCCTGCTGACGATGGGGTGTGAGGGGTTGGGTCTGAAGCCTCCCAAGAGGGCTCGCACGGACACAGGCTTATTAATGCGCGTGTCGGTCTCACAACAGGGAGATGTGGCTGCCGTGGTGGGCCAGAGGAAGGCACACCTTCTGAAGCTCAGCACAGGGGAGTGTGTGGGCACACTGCCTGTGTCAAACTGTTTTGCTGTCGCACTGAGCACCTGTGGCAGGTGGGTCTTCACGGGTGGGGATGGGCATACGCAGGTGACTGCTGTCGCCACATGCAGCACTATGGATGTGAACGATACCTGTTGACCGTTTGTGTCTTTTCAACGTGTCTTTTCTTTGTCCCCGAGACAGGCTTGTGGAGCGAAGTGTCCTTCGGACACAACCAGCGATGTTATATGTCTGGCTTCCTCCACTCCCACACCTTTCCAATCACCCCCACCTCAGCTAGAGTGGACAACGAGAAACTTGGATGTGACTGTTCGTCATTCCGGTACCGGGGACTGCAGACTGCCCCGCAACCCCTCCCCCTGTAAGGAGGACACACCTCCTCCCCCCCTTCCTCTCACACACGCAGGTGCCACCGAGCGGGTGTGCTGCTTCCACTATGGTGCACCACACATCACCAACACGTCAACCGAAACGAACCCAAAAGCTACCTCCACTGTCCCACACACATCGAAGCTGAACAGGAGAGGGGGCGCGGCTTAGGCCATTTGTGAGAGGCATATTACCCAGAAGCAACACATCGCCACCTTCGACTTGCCTCACTTCTCAGCGCTTTGAACAGCGTGTCGAGTCTCGAACTCCTCACTGCACATCCTCAGGGGCACAGGGGGGGCAGCTGGGGCAGCTGTGCTGCGCGACCCCCTGGTTTTAACCACCGACCCACCCTCCCGGCACGCCCCATGTCCTACCGTGGGTATGAGCAGTGGAAGGTCCGCCAGCAGGAGGAGGCGGCGAACGAGGCCCGCGCAGCAGCGCTGGCCAGCGCGGCGAGCGCCGACCTGACCGGGGATCTGGGGAAGGTGCTGGGCGTGCTGTGGGCGTCTGTATCTCTCATCGTGTCTGTGATGTCTTTCCAAGACTGCCCGGCGACTGTCTGCGTGCTGCTGCCGTCGGAGGTGGAGATCGAGGCTGGGTTCAGCGTCACCCTACTGGAGGATCTGACGACGCGCCTGCCTCTGCTGCCCCTGCGGGCAGCGCTCTGCGCCGCCCAGCCCGACCTGCTGCCCGGGGTGGTGGTGCACGCAGTGCTCTGCGGCGCCACGCTGTCGACACCTCTTCTCGCGCTCGCCTACTTCCTCCACGCCCTGTGGTGCTCAGTGGAAGGCTTCGCTGATGCCGCCGAGCAGGCGGAGAAGGCAGGGCGCGCACGCAGAGCCCGCAAAAAGCAAGTGAAGGAGGACTGACGAAGAGAGGGCCCTGCGGAAGATGGGTCTTTGCACCAACGAAACAAAGCTTCTGAGACACACTCGTGTGGGAGGAAAGATTCTCGGGTATTTCGAGTGTCACTGCAGGCTTGCTTTCTTCCTCCCAACACAGCACCACCTGGAAGCTCTGCGGTGCATCTGAGGGCAGGCATTGGTGCAGTGTTCTGCAGACCCCACCCACCCCGCCCCCTTCCGAAGCCCCTCTGCCCCCCCGTGCACCCCTGTACTGTACTGCCTCACCTTCCTAAGCCTTCGGGGATACTGAAGGCCACGTAAATGCCGTAAACGTGACTCTTTTTGGCACGCTGCCTGTTCCGTACAGAATGTTCACAGCCTGTCAGGTGCTTTTTTAAAGCACACCATACAATGACATGATGCGTAAAAGTGTAGGAGTGCTTCCGACGACCTGCTTCTTTTCTGTGTGTCTTGCTATTTCCTGTTCACATGTGCTCCATCACGGTGGCCAGGATGCCCGGGATAGGGTGGGAGGTGGGCATGGGAGGACCCGGTAGGTATATCACCAGTTCACACACCACCTCAGGTATTTGTGACCACACCCTACACCACACCTTCACTATGGGAAACATCACGTCCGCGCTGGCTTCTCTGACAAATGTGTTTGGGGGGAAGAAGAGCGTGAAGCTGCTGATGGTCGGGCTTGACGCTGCCGGGAAGACGACAGTGCTGTACAAGCTGAAGCTCGGGGACCTGATCACGTCGATCCCGACCATCGGGTTCAACGTGGAGACGGTGGAGTACAAGAACCTGAAGTTCACGATGTGGGACATCGGCGGGCAGGACAAGCTGCGCCCGCTGTGGCGCCACTACTTCAACGGGACGGACGGGATCATCTTTGTCGTCGACAGCAACGACCGTGACCGGCTGGACCTGGCGCGTGCGGAACTGGAGAAGCTGACGACAGACGACGCACTGGCCGGCGCCACGCTCCTCGTCCTCGCAAACAAGCAGGACCTGCCGCGTGCGATGACGCCCGCTGAGCTCACAGACAAGCTGGGGCTGCGGTCGGTGAAGCTGCGCGACTGGTACATCCAGGGGACCTGCGCAGCCACTGGCGAGGGGTTGTACGAGGGGCTGGACTGGATGGCCTCGTCGATGCGGGGCCGGTAAGCGGCGACGCTTTGAGTCCAATTGAAGGCTCTCGTGCGTCCCACATCGTGGCACATGGCAAGCAGCAGGCAACACGGGGAACACCCGTGCAACTTGCTGCTCGACACAGCGCCTCTTGCTTTCTGCCCCTTCACTCCTAGCTACATTATTCCGTGCCCTTGAGAGCCCCTGGGGGTGGGCCAAATCACCCACACCCGCCTACTAGCCTTTCTTGCTGTTTCCTGGGTCCCGAGGTTTCCTGGGAGTTCTTTTCTTGCTTTTCGACTTTGCCTTTTTTGCTCTTCACTTCTTGCCCGTGAGGTTGTTCCCCTCTTCAGCGGCGGTTGCTGTGCACCGGCTTGCACAGCCTCAGCAGCAGGGGGTTTTGTCTGACAACACTGCCTGCCACCTCGCCCCTTCCCACTCTTGTTCCTGCACACAACACACGCATGTGATGACGGCAATGCACACCATGCACGACAGATCAGCATCAGCAGGAGGCAGCGTCACGATGTTGCGGACCGTGTGTGCCCTGCTCATCATGGGCTGCACAGCGGCGACAGCGGTGCGGCAGCGCGTTCTGTTTGTCGGGAATTCGTACACGTCTTCCAACTCGCTGGGGAGCGTGTACAAGCAGGTCGCCGAGAGCCTGCTGCCTGGGACGGAGGTGGTGGTGGAGGTGGTGTCCCCTGGGGGGGCCACGTTCCAAGCCCACTCGGAAAGCCAGGATGCGAGCTCCAAGATCAAGGCGGGTCAGTACGACTACCTCGTGGTGCAGGACCAGAGCCTGGAGGGGGGCTACTCGCAGCGCCTGATGGCGGACAGGATGTGGTCCCAACCGCGGTCGATGTGGGGGCGGAAGTCGTACAATGTTGTGGTCGACCTGTTCGCACGGTCTGTGCTGGAACACAACGCGACGCTGGTGTTCTACCAGACGTGGGGGCGGCGCACAGGGGACACGGTGCAGTTCCCCGCCTACTACGGGACCTTCAAGGACATGCAGCGGATGCTGAGCGACGGGTACGCGGCGTACGACGACAACGCGCGGCGGCGTGGCGGGCTGGGCAACACACAGTCGCGCATCGCCCCTGTCGGGGAGGTGTTCGAGGCGGTGTACGACGCGGCTGTGGCGGGCGGGGTGGCGGACCCGGGGCAGGACGCGGCGACGCTGTTCCACAAGCTGTATGCGGGGGACGGGAGCCACCCGTCGGTGCTGGGGACGTTTGCTGCGGCACACACGCTGTTTGCGACGATGAACCAGGAGCGGCGGGCGGAGTGGGGTGCGGCGTCTGCGACACACGTGCCGGCAGGGGTGGGGGCGGCCGAGGCGGCACAGCTGGTGGCACACGCGTGGGAGGCGGCCACGCCCGTGTCCCCGGCCCTGCGTGCGCTGCAGGGGCTGTACGTTGTGGAGCCGGACTGGGCGACGTACGTGCTGCGCGGGCGCAAGCTCATCATGACCGAGGCGCTGCCGGGCGGGCAGCCGCATGCGGTGCACATCGACGACTCGGGGCCTGTGCCACGCGCACAGGTCGGGGCTGGCGGTGCTCCGGCAGACATGCACAAGATCAGCAGCGAGGGGGTCATGCTGGTGGGGGGCATGCAGCACATCGTGCTCTACGACAGCCGCTTCAGCAAGCAGTCAGCAGGCAGTCAGTGGAAGGTCGGCTATGACTGCGGCCTGCACGTGAGCGAGGACACGTGCACACAGAAGGACTACTGTGCGTGGGCGGGGGGCACCTGCTCACCCCCGTGCGGTGCCTTCGTCGATTGTGACGGCGCATGCTCGAGCTCTTTTTTTTCCTCAGATGCCGTACCTGGTGTCGTGTGCCACGATGTCATTCCCTGGCGTGAGCAGCCGTGTGCCGACCTGTTTCGGGAGGACTGCGAGAGCAACGTCCTGTGCACCTACCTCCCCACAGAGTCGCGCTGCGAGGTGCGGTGCAAAGGTGCGGATCGTCCTGCATGCCGTGCAGACAGTGCATGTGTGTGGGACCTGTCTCTGTTCACCTGCAAGGAGGACCCATGCGTGCATCACGCTTCGGCGACGACGTGCCCTTCCAGCTGCAACTGGGTCGCAGGAGCTCCTGGTAACGGTGACGGGCTGTGTCAGTCGCCGTGCCCGCTCATCGGTACCGAGGCGCTGTGCCGTGCCAACACACAGTGCCGGTGGGAGCAGCCGTGGATTGATGCGGGTATGTGCACCACAGACCCGTGCAGGGATGATGATCGTGCTTCAGCGACACACTGTCGTTATCAGTGCCAGTGGTACGAGGATGCTGCTGGGAACGGTGACGGGCTGTGCCGGTCGCCGTGCCCGCTGCTCGGGAATGAGGCGATATGCCGTGCCGACACACGGTGCCATTGGTTCAAGCCCACCTCAGGGCAGCCGCAATGCAGAGCTAGCGAAGAGACCTGGGGGTCCTGTGTGGGCTTTGACGTTCTTAATGTTCCGGGCTTCCAGTGTGCTTTCAACACGACATCCGGCACATCGATGAGCGCATGCAGAAAGCTGGACGGCTCCCCTTCAGCGTGTGCGGCTGCACGATACACAGATCACAACGACGTGGTTGTGTCGTGCGGGTACGACGAAGTGACGCACACATGTGACCAACTGACCCCCCATCGTACTCCTGCCTGTTCCGAACTGCACAACGAGTCGACATGTCACTACATCGGTACACTAGGTTGTGCCTGGGAGAACCATGAATGTGTTGCATACTGTGCAGACATGCCAGAGGATACCGACGAGCATGCATGCTATTCGCATGGGTGTGGCTGGGATCCTTCAGGGAGGGGTGGCAACGGGTCGTGTGAACGGCAGCTCTGTGAGATGCACACCGATGGTGCTTCGTGCAGCGCCCTGACGGGGTGTGAGTGGTGGGCAGGGTACTGTTTCGAATATTGCTACCACCTCGTGCCTCCCGAGTGCGGTGACGCCTGCGTGGCTGGCACCACTGCTGAGAACAACGGCACGTGCATCCCTCGGGGCTGGCGTCCTGAACCACCTCGGACTCCTTCACCAGCAACCAGTGTACCTGAGACCAGCCATCCCGCAACTGCTGTGCCGACTTCAACACCTGCCATACCGATGCCATCGACTGCCCCAACTTCCTCACCCACCGATGCGCCTGTATCGCCTGCGTCCGCAACAACTGCGCCGACAACGCCTGCACCTGCAACGTCTGCGCCTACAACATCTGCACCCGCAACAGCCGTACCAGCAACAACTGCACCGGGGACTACTGCACCTGCAACGTCTGCGCCTGCAACTTCTGCACCTGCAACTCCTGCACCCGCAACGTCTGCGCCTGCGACCCCTCCACCTGTAACAACTGCACCGGGAATTCCTGCAACAACTGCACCCGGGACTCCTGCACCCGCAACTCCTTCGCCTGCAACGTCTGCACCTGCAACTTCACCGGGAGCTCCTGCAACTCCTGCACCCGCAACGACTGCGCCTACAACCCCTGCACCTGTAACAACTGCACCAGAAACTCTTGCACCCGCAACAACCGTACCAGCAACAACTCCACCGGAGACTCCTGCACCCGCAACGTCTGCGCCTACAACGTCTGTACCTGCAACTCCTTCGCCTGCGACAAATGCACCAGCAACAACTGCACCGGGAACTCCTGCACCCGCAACAACCGTACCAGCAACAACTGCACCAGAGACTCCTGTGCCCGCAACATCTGCACCTGCAACTCCTGCACCCGCAACGTCTGCGCCTGCTACTCCGGCACCAGCAACAACTGCACCTGCAACTCCTTCGCCTGCAACGTCTGCACCCGCAACAACTACATCGGGAACAACTGCAACTCCTTCGCCTGCAACGTCTGCACCCGCAACAACTACAGCGGGAACAACTGCAACTCCTTCGCCTGCAACGTCTCCACCGGCCACAGCAACTGCTGTCCCAACTTCAGCACCTGCCACAGTGTCACCAGAGACTCGGACAGTCGAGCCTGCACCCTTGTCGCCCACAGATGCCCCTATTTCGGCAGCACCACCAACAGCGACACCACCTGTGCCTGACACGACGGACAGACCTGCTGCACAGACGACAGCCACACCACGCCAGCAGACCGCTGCACCTGTCGGGCGACCGGACCCAGCTGCTGGGGGTGGTGGCGACGACGGGTGGCACGTGCGGTGGTGGGTGTGGGTCGTCGTGGCGTCTGTTCTTGTCGCGATCGTCCTGTGTGTCGTGGTGTTGGTGGTGATGCGCCTGCGGCAGGGCAAGGCGCCGTTGCAGAGTCACGAAGAGTATGATGTCCCGCTGACGACCCTCAGCGAGATGCATGTGTCCCAGACACCTGCTGTCCAGCACACGAGTGTGTGAGGATCAATCCAGGTCGTGGTGGAAATATCCGCCCTGGTTGCTACTGTCCGCTACATCGTTCAGGCAGGCAAGACACTCCGAAGAACTTCCGGAAAGGCCAGGTTGGGGGTGGTGTGACCGAATACGGTGTGTTCGTGCATTTCCTCCTGTGTACTTGTATGGGAGCGCAAAGAGACAAGCACAAGCCACCACCGGGGGCCCAAACCAGCAAGTTAGGCAACTGCTGGTTTGGAATCTCGCAGAAACCCACCAGAGCTACATGCCTGACTTCTGAGCGGAGACATCCCTCTCGCCGTCTCTCTCTTTCACTCACATGCCCCGAAGAAATAACCTCCCTCTCCCCCATCCCGTCATCTCTCTCGCATCCACCCTCTCTCGATGTTTTTGTTGGGATGTGTCATTGTGAGGACGTTTAGGGTGGCTTCCAGCAAAGATCCCTCCCACCGTCCTCGCAAATGGAATAAACAGAGAGAATTGTATTTTCGTCTTTCACTCGAGTCCTGAAACTGGTGTGATTTGGTGGGGTTCCTCCTTTTTATGGGAGAAGCCCCTCCTGACTTTTTGCCCAGGTCGTCCCCAAGGTCTTGCCTTAGGGTCTTTCGCTCAAACCGTGTCGGTTGTCGCCTCGTTGTGGGTGCTTGCGTTTCTGCACTTGAGAGACCGCTGGAGTCCAAGTGAAGCTTTTCCCCAAGGTTATTACTTATACTCTTGGGACCTTTCGCTCCAAACCGCGTCGGTTGCCGCCTCTGTTGTGTGTGATTGCGTTTCTGCACTTGAAACATAGGGCGCTGAGTCACGGGACAACCAGGTGCTTTTGCTGACGAACGTCTCAACCCCCGTCTTATTGCACCGTGTTTTTTCATGTCAACGGGTGTTCAGCGGTCGAATAACACAAACTGTTGTTGCTCCCCGTCTCTTGGTTCACCGGCTGCATAAGTTTCCTTGGGGTGCTTCTGTGCCTCCACATCTTCCTCCTGTGGTGTGGGGCTGTAGGTATCGACCGTTCTGGGTGATGTTGACCAACAACGTAGGAGTTCCTTCACACACGCCAGTGTTTTGAAGGAACTACTGACGAGCGTTGCAATCCGTCAAAACACCACCCATTTCCTGTTCCCAAGCACGTGTATTTCAGCACAACCCACAGCGAACCACGTCGTGAGTTGAGCGCAAGGACGACTCTAGCCGCATGATTTTTGCATGTATGGCCGTGACATGAGACGTGCAGTTGGAGTGCACTTCAGCCTTGGCTCTGTGTAGGCGGGTTGCATGCTGCATATGCCCAGCTCTGTGGGAGCTGGGCCTATCACAGAGCTGAGGATGGCCACTGCCCTTGTGCGAATCTTTACGCCCCTCTGTTATATTCCTCAAAGTTGAAACATCTTTGCTTGTCACGTGGAGAGAGTCAACTGAAGCGCACGGCGTGCAGTGTGGGCGATGCAATGCAAAACCATTTCCTTCTGGAGGCTTTCCCGCGCGCAGAAACGTGCAGCGCACATGCCTGAGGCAGACAACTCTGCTCTGGAACGACACTCGTTTCAGAACACATGAGCAGGATTTGTCTTCCTCCCGCGTCGTCACCAGCACAGCCAGATCAGGCGTCCCTTCTCCTTTTCTACGAGCCTCACAAGCCTTGTGCTTCTTGGAGTGCAAGACAAGTGCTGTCCGTAGAACGGTTCGAAAGTGCACCCGTACATCCCCTCTCCCACCATCTCTCGTTCAGCCGCTATTCCGCGCTCGTTTGTTCAATGAGGGGTCGCGAATATTGCGTTGCAGTATCATCAGCAGGCGCAATCTCCGGCTTCCAGTGTGTGTGTCACCCCTCCTTACAACGAGGAGGAGAGCGAAACCGTGTGGTGTCACGACGAGCAAGAGTCGGATAGCGGGCCCGGTTCTCACGGTGGACTCTAGGGGACACTCTGCGATGCCAGCACGCTAACCCAAACTACAATTAGCTTTCCCGTGAAACCTTCATGGGAACATTCCGACAAACCTTGGTCAGGCATAACACGCTCGGTTTGTTACCTGGGTACCTGGGTTTTCTGCACAAACAATGCCGCCTCTTCTGCTCACATTTGTGTGGAGAACAGGTCACGACAGCACAGCCTGTCGACGGTGTGTACGTCAACCAAGTGCACGGCCAGGCCCACGTCACGAGTTGGGTTTATGTTTATGTGTGTGCAAGTTTCAACGCATCACAAATCAACTCTTCGTGGTAATGTACCCCACCCCCCTTATAGTATTTATGCGTTCCTTTCCTCCCCCATACCCGTTGTTGTTTGTGGCATGACAATGATGATGTGCCGCTGTCAGGAATCACTCACTCAGCAAACCCAAGTGAGAGAGCAGCGAAGCTTTGTCAGGGAAGCAGCCCTCAAAACCAATACCCTGAAAACTTGCGTAGCGGTCGCTCGTTGTCAGCTGCTCCCTTTTCTGCACCGAGTGAATGCGTCTACGATACCTCTCTCTCTCTACTGCAGCTATCACCTCCGGGTGGTACTGCACGCAGAGCAGAGAGAATAGGTCACAGTGGGAGGAAACCAGACACGCAATTGACAGCCTCCTGTGTGTCAGGTATTCTGACCAAGAGTATCTCGTCGTATTTTTGTTTGTAGAACTTCCGATTCCTGTGTTGGCACACCTCGCTCTCATGAAGAACACCAGGTTGGCAACAGTGCCAGTGCATTGAACTGTTGTTGAGTCTCGAACTCTCTCGTTCCTCCAGCCTCTGGCTGGAGTGAACGAGAGAGTTCTCGTAAATATCGGCTGTCACACCCGATTTTCAGGTGCGGAAAGTTGGCTGACAGCACACTTGCTTTGCGGGTGTGAATCGGGTTCTGTTTCTCGAGCTCCAGTCTCAGAGGCGGGACCTCTGTCACAGCTCTAGCTTCTCTGTGTCGTTTTCACGGAGCAAGGGTGGAGTGGTGAATTGCATCATTTGAGTCGGCGCACGGTGGGATCTTGTAAATTTTACATGTATAACTACAAGTATACCGTAAACGGAAAAAGGGTGGACCGTAAAAATGTTCCAAGTTCCCAAAAAAAGGCCAAACGTTCCATCTTTTTTACGGTCCACCATTTATTGGGACTGAATATGGAAAAGACAATGCGTTTTTCGCCCGCGGGCTGGTGGGTTGCGGGGCGCGGACTGCGGCCTCCACGCCGCAGACACCCACACGTAGGCCTCCCGACCTCCCAGCTTTGGACCCTCCCTCCACCACCGCAACCAACACCAGCAAGAGAAGCAAGTCCTCCCTGCGTGTGGAAAAGGCACGATCACCACCACTCACCTCGAGACTCACCCACCACCACACCTCGAGAAGTGTAGTACCATGCAAGGAGCATTCCGGTAGAAGTAAAAGTAGAACCTGCTGCACGAGCCCACAAAAGCAGCCACAGTACGGCAGGGCGCGCAGACAGAAGCTGAGACCACCGGGCTCCCTCCAGATGTAAATTCGTGAATCAGTGCCCGGAAAATTAAGGGAAATCGTACTCCTTTAGTGTAGTACACCCTGCAGTAACTGTGGGAGAACAGTTCCCGGACGATGGTGAGCGCACACTCTGTGCTGAGGCCCTGTGGTGTTAATCCTGCAGCTTCAGTCGTACGATTTCCTTGGTTCCTTCGCGACTTCGTCGCGAAGGAACTCGTAAAAAAAACCGCCAAGTCCACGATCCCAACCGTAAAATAGGTGGACCGTAAAAATGTTCCAAGTTCCGGAAAAATCCCATTTGTTCCATCTTTTTTACGGTCCACCTATAGTACGGTTCACCTTTATTACGGTCCACAATATTTCCGTTTACGGTAATACATGTATTATACATGTATAATACTTGCATGTCAACTATTATACATGTATAATACATGTATATGCCTGAAATATACATGTAAAATACATGTACCGTATACGTAAATATTATGGAACGTAAATATTATGGAACGTAAATATTTTGGAACGCTGGTGGGTTGGCGTTCCAGATTTTTTTCGTTCCATAATATTTACAGGGCTTTCTGCGACTCGGGGACTTGGACCAGGTGATCGGACGGCATGCAGAGTCCCTGACGGGACCTACTCGTGCACTTTTCGCGCGATTCCTGACGCAAGCCGTCCTCACCACCGAGTCCCCAACTGGCCCTGTAAATATTTTGGAACGTAAATATTATGGAACGGACCGGCCAAAAATGGGCCCGTTCCATAATATTTACGTTCCATAATATTTACGTATACGGTATATCAAGTAAAAATACATGTATAATACTTGCATGTCAACTATTATACATGTATTTTTACTTGATATACATGTATTTTACATGTATATTTCAGGCATTTACATGTATTTTACATGTATAATACTTGTCATGCAAGTATTATACATGTAAAATACTTGCATGACAAGTAAAATACTTGCATGTAAGTAAAATACATGTATTTTACTTGCATGCAAGTATTTTACTTGTCATGCAAGTATTATACATGTATTTTACTTGTCATGCAAGTATTTTACATGTATAATACTTGCATGACAAGTATTATACATGTAAAATACATGTAAATGCCTGAAATATACATGTAAAATACATGTATATCAAGTAAAAATACATGTATAATAGTTGACATGCAAGTATTATACTTGTATTTTTACTTGATATACATGTATTTTACATGTATATTTCAGGCATATACATGTATTTTACATGTATAATAGTTGACATGCAAGTATTATACATGTATAATACATGTATATACTTGTAGTTATACATGTAAAATTTACAAGATCCCACCGTGCGACGATCGTCCCCCCCCCCCCCCCCACTCGCGTTGGGGCAACCAAACAAAGACTACCCCACCACATGCAAATGGCTGCCGCACAAACAGCAACAAAACCCGTTCATCTGCAGCTATCTTCTGTTTCCCACCACCAACACACCACAGGTGGGCCCAACCCAACAGGAGGTGCTGGGGGGGCAGGGGGCTGCAGGGAGGGCGGCGGGCCTGCAGTGATGGCCGACAAATATGCGACCTATGGGGCGAGCCTGCTGCGGGACTTCTCTCAGAAGAACCTCGAGAGCCTCTTCAAGACGCAGAAGTTCATGAAAAAGCTGCTTGCGATGGAGACGCCGTCGGGTGGCCCCTTCCTGTTCCAGGTGGTCGACAACCACGAGAGGATGAGGGCCCTGTGCAGGTTCCTTGCTGACCATATTACGCGGCAGAAGATTATGTCCGACTGTGTTGGGCCCGACAGCCTGGGCTACTTCAGCCCTGAGGATGGGGCCAGCACGTTGATGTGCTTCATGCGCGACTCTGAAGGCTGCACGTGCATCCGGAATCTCCTGCAGCGAAACCCGACCCTCATCGACTGCTTCACACCCGCAGCAATGAACACACTCTGCACACGCTACGGCACCGGCAAGATCCCGGGCCCTGGGAAAAGCACCGTGACCCACCTGACAACAGATTTCGGCCCCACCACCCTCGCCTTCTGCGCCTTCAACTCCTCCCAAGGACTCGAGTTCCTCGACATGTATCTCTGCTCAGCGTCGGGGAGAACCCTGACCGGCAGGGCCATCGGCGAGCTGACCTGTGGGAAGACGCGCTCGATGCTGTTCCACTTCGCGTGGAACAAGAACTACAAATCCCTGCAGCTGCTCTTCGAAAGGCAGCCGGATATTCTGAAGGAGGTCGAGACGTGGATGTGGGTGGAGTCCATCGTCGACCCCATGGAGATGCTCGTCCGCCCCGTCCGCAAGGGGTGGTCCACCCTCTTCGTCTTCTGCCGCCAGAAGCAGACGGAGCCTCTGGAGCTTCTGAAGAAGTACGGCGCGCACCTCTTCGAGGCCGCAGAGTCCCCCTCGAAGCTGACGCTGAACGAGGAGGTCCTCCTGCGCCAGGTGGAGGACATCGAGGCCCCACGCAACGACGAGGAGAAGGAGACGAAGGCGAACCGCAACTACATGACAACCTGCCTGCTGGTGGAGATGCAGCGGACGGATGTGGGCCGCGAGCTTGCCACCACCCTGTTCAAAAACAACCCTCTCCTGCTGCGTGAAATGGCGCTGACCCTCCGTTCGCGGGATGTGGACAAGGTCCATGTGGTGCCGCACTTCACAGGGCGCAAGGGCGACCCCGAGGAGCGTGCCCTTGTGTCTTCCGTCGTGCGGCGGCAGCTGGAAGAGGTTGGCATGGCGCAGCCGTTCTTCGACAGTCTCTTCGAGATGTACGACACGCTGTCAGACGAGGAGGTGGCTGCTTGGCGTGCAGAGAAGAACCCTCCAGCAGCAGCGCCTGCCCCCGATTCCCCCGTTGAGACGCCGGCCATTCTCGATGCGGGTGCCGAGCCTGCAGCCGACAGCGCGGCGAAGAAGAAGAAGAAGAAGAAGCGGAAGAAGAAGAAGAAGGCCAACGGCGACGCAAATGGAGCCGAGGCCGAGGACGCCGACGACGGTGAAGAGGACGATGCCGACGCCGATGGGGACGAGGCAGAGCAGGCGTAGCGTAGTAGGTAGCAAAACAGAATTCATGAGGGGGTGGGGGGGGGGAGGGATGTCTGGCATGACGCGCTGGTGCTCGGCGTGGAGGATGTCAATGCGATATGTGCCGCAACGTCGAGCTGTACGTTGACAAGGGGGGGTGGGGGTGGGGGCGTGTTGTGCCCTCTCTGCGACCTAGCGATAGACAGCGGGAGGGTACGTTGGATACTACTGAATGCATGCCGGGTGCGGAGGGCGTTGCGGCTGGCGGTAGTGGGTGGTGATGCGGCAGAGCAGCTGCCCGGATGATTTGGTTCGGCTTTCGGTCTGGCTTCCCTATTTTGTGGGCTGTCGATGTGTTGGCACCCCTCGTCACGTCACGTGCTCTGGCGCACAGCAGTGTGTTGGATGTCGCTCTTGCCGAACGGCTTGTTGCGCTTCGGATCCTGATCTGCCGTTAGTTAACCCCGAATCGTATCTGGGCAAAAGTCTCGCTGCCAGCCTCACACTCGCTCCGGAGTTGGGGTCTAGTGGAATGCCTGATGATTCCACACGTCGAGTGTCCAAAACCGTGGGGTGGGTGGGTGACCTTTTTCCCCGCACGGTGCTTTTTGTTTTGCAAGAAGTAGGCTTTCAAAGTAGCCGATCACGCCACCAAGCCATGCCCTGTGTGTGCTTTCGTACTTTTCCCGCCCGCAACGCGAAAATGAATACCGGTAGTTCAATACAGACCTTTCTTTGGGGGCCTTCGCTACCAGGTGTGAGTGAGAACAAGTGAGGGGCAGCCTGCTTCCCCTCACTGACTGAAGGGCCGTGACTGGTAGCGAGGCCCTTTGATATAGACCTTTGATTATTTTCCATCATCAGAAGAAGAAACTCGGTAAAAAAACACAGCACGACAGCAGCAACAGCAACGAGGAACGAATCACCCTTGTTTTATTGGGAAAATAAAAAGCTGGCACAGTGACAGCAACACACCAAGGGTTCAGCGAGCTGTGTCGGCGCAACCCTCTCGGTCCGTGCTCAGCAGACTTCGCGACATGCTTTTTTAACCGGCCCCACCGCACACATCGGTGGGACCAAACGCGAGTTTTGAAGAGAAACGTGCAACGCAATCATCACAGCAGAGGGGCGGGAGGCGCAAGTGGGTGTGGGGGTGGGGGGGGTGGGGGTGGGGGTGGGGGTGGGCTATTGTTATGATGTCACAGTGTGGAGGAGCCACCCCCCAGAGGGTTCAGGCGTCAAACTGGGGCTGATCAAAACTGGCGCAGTTTTGATGCCAACTCGGAAGAAGGTTCCCAATCGGGCCAGCAGGCTTGCAGTAGTAGCGCAGTCGTGGTGGTGGGGGGGGTGGTGGGGGTAATCCGCTCAGCGGCTTTCACTGCGGCTTGAAAGTCAACTGATGTTCAGAAAGTGATGACCTCCCAAAGAACGTGCAGGCCGGGGCAGTTTGATGATCTTGTTTTGACTGCAGAACGCCTGTCACAGTGTGTGTATTTCCGCACCACCCTCCTCCCCAGGCCAGAGGGGGTTGAAGGGGGCAATGGGGAACTGCGCCCCCGCCGTGGAGCCGCGGCAGCTGATGGACGAGGGGTACGAGCAATACCGCTCCAGGGACTACACACGCGCCGCCGCCACCTTCCGCAAGGCTGTGTCTGGGGGGAGGGCCCCTGAGGCGCACATGATGGTCGGCGCCTCTCTCAACGCCCTCGGCAGGTACGGCGAGGCGCTGCCGTCCTGCCGCGAGGCGGTGCGGCTGCAGAGGTGCGTATCGAACTTCTGCGAGCTCGGCGCCGCCCTGCATGGCCTGGGCCAGCACGACCCTTCCGCAGACGCCTACCGGGAAGCCGTCCACATGGACCCAGGTGATGCACACGCGCAGACCGGGCTTGGCAAGGCCCTCGGTGGGTGCCAGAGGTATCTCTCTTCACTGGTTGCCTTCCGGCAGGCTCTGCAGCTGCAGCCCGGCAACGTTCCGGCTCGTGTGTGCATGGCAGAGGCGCTGCTGCACCTGGGCAGGCACGAGGAGGCAGCAGAGGCATGTCGGGAGGCTCTGCGCCACGACCCGCACAGCCACGACGCGCACCACTGCTTGGGGTGTGCACTGCAAGGGCAGGGCGCGCTGGATGCGGCTGTGGTGTCGTATCGCAAGTCAGCCTCCCACCGCCCCGCCCCTGCGACATTCTACAACATGGGTGTGGCGCTGGGATGTCTCGGGCGGCATCAGGAGGCGGTCGATGCGTATGCTATGTGTGTTCTTCTGGAGGGTGGGGCTGCCGACACGCAGTTCAACATGGCGTGCGAGCTGGACAGCCTCGAGCGGCAGGTTCATGATGCGAGTTAGACGCTGCGCTGCAGCGCCCTGAGACAAGGTGGCGTGCCTCCCACAGAAAATCCCTGCTTCTTCACATCGATCCCGCACACCGCTTCCTGCAGCCGTTGCGGGATTCGGCGCTTCAGGTCCTCTGTGTTGGTGGTGGTGGGGCACCCCGCTCCCTTGTTGTGCTTTTGCGAGTTTGTCGCCCGCTGCCTGCTTCTTGCCTCCCCAGCAGACAGTGCCTTGTGACCGCTCCTGGGTGGCAGCCGTCTACCCTGCGGTGCTTGCTCCGGCATGCGTGGTTTCGGAGGATGCGCAGCGACCTCAGGAGCTGTGTTGTTGCCACCAAGTTGCCCTCTCAAGCCCATCAAATCCCCACAGTTGGGGTCTGTCCCCCGGGTTCGAGTCAGGCGCAGGCCATGGCATGGCAGAGCAGCACTTACGGGTGCCTCAGTTGTGCAGTGTTTGAGTCTCGATGAGCTTCTCGATTATTTGGGCGCTCAAGGTAATTCCAACAATTCTGTCACCCGACACTGCCTGTTCCCTGATCTCTGTGCCGTCCACACACACGCCTACAATCCATGCAATTGCAGAGGGGCACATCGTGCATCAGCCAGTCGGCATGACATGTGTATCTGGAAATGTTTTTGGCGGTCCGGTGCCCTGCACAGAGAAGTCTGAAGCGCACAAAGCTGCTGCTCTGCGCCAGGCGAAGAAGGTTCTGATGCAGAAACGCAGGAAGAACATCTGCAGGATGGCACACACGGAGGTGAACATTCAATCACTTGCGAATCAGATGCAGAGCAGTGCGGATCTCCACACCGTGCGGACCATCCGGTTGATGCTGTCGACGGAGCACAACGCACCCATCGATTTGTTCCTCAGTGCGACTCCTGCTATTGTGCCGAACCTGGTGCGGTGCCTCTTAGATGGCTGGATCCCCGACGTGCAATACGAGGCCGCGTGGGCCCTCACCAACATAGCATCGGGCACACACGTTCAGACGGCAGCCGTTGTGCAGAACGGTGCTATTCCTGCCTTCATCAGGCTGCTGCGTGTCGGGGATGACGAGATGAAGGCGCAGTGTGCCTGGGGCCTGTCCAACATCGCTGGTGATTCCGTCTCTCTGCGTGACGTCGTCCTGGCCGCGGGTGCCCTGGAACCGCTGCTGGCGTCGCTCGGCAGGAACACGTGTGTCAGCCTTCAGCGCATCGGTGTCAGCATGCTGTCCAACCTCGTGCGCGGGAAGCCCATTGTGTCGCACCGCATAGTCAGGGACGCAGTCCCCATCCTGGCGGCACTGGCTTCCTCCAACGACTCGGAGACGGCCTACGAAGCGCTGTGGGGCCTGACCTATGCCAGTGACGGGCCGAACAAATACATCCAATCTTTGCTCGACACCGGTGTCCTGCCCCGCCTGGTTGAGAACCTGGCTTCCACTGACTTTCTAATCCTCTGCCCCTCTCTGCGTGCCGTAGCGAACATCATGACAGGCACTGACTACCAGACACAGGCTGTCCTGGATGCTGGCGCTGCCACGCACCTCCGCCGCCTGCTGTGTGTCACGCAGAAGAAGGCAGTGTCGAGAGAGTGCCTGTGGGCTCTCAGCAACGTCGCAGCTGGAACCGCCGAACAGGTGCAGCACCTGATCGACCTCGACTTTATGATTGTGCTCCTGGACCTGGCGGTACCCGGCACCCCGAAGGTGCTGCAGAGGGAGGCCCTCATGGCGCTGGCCAACGCCGTCGAATCGGGCACCCATGAGCAGCTGGTGTATTTTCCGAAAGAAGGCTTTGTCGAAGCTTTCATTTCGGCGCTCCGTCCCACTGCCGATACCTTTTCTCTGTCCCAGAAAGCGTCTGACCATGTCATCCAAGCCCTCGACACGATGATGGGAGCCGGCGAAACCCTCTCTCCAGGCCAGGCAAACCCCTGTGTCGCTGCTGCGGTCGACGCTGGGGTGATGCAACTCTTCCCGTTGTGGCTTGATCTGAATTCCTCCTGCCAGGTCGATCGTGTCGCTGTGGACCGCCTGCTGAACAGATGGTTCCTGAACTTTCTGGAGTGAGTCTCGAGTGCCACTCTCCTCTGCCCCCACCTCTGCCCCCACCTCTGCCCCCACCTCTGCCCCCACCTCTGCTCCCACCGGCAATAAAACGTTGTTTAGGTCTGATGTAGACCAACACACGCCAGTGTATTGAATCGTTGCAACACGACTAACACCACTCATTTTCCTCCTGTGCTCCACACCCTTTCTGTACTTCAGGAAGGCAAGACACTCCGAAGGACGTTCCCGGGAAAGGTCAGGTTCGGGGGTCGGCGAGAAAAATGGACAACGAACAAGTTCTGCTTCTTTTCTTCCATACATATGGTGAGTGTCGGAAAGTATTTTTGCAGTGCCGTGAAGTGGAGTCGAAAGATCCAGCAAAAGGCACAGTCTGTAACAGATGAACGACATGAACTCACACGACCCGCCTCGGTGCAGTCATCACCGCCTGCAGAGTGTGGGATCAACCGTGCATGCCTGTCGAGACACGCACAAGGCACTCTTCACCGCATGAAACAGTAAGTCACACTGTGCATCCCTACGACCACTTGAGACCGCGGTGTGCTACACATGTCTTCTGTTGCCCCGATGCGATCCCACCATCAGGCACGCTGCGCGGTCATCCCTCAGTGATGGGCCAGACCAGACTGACCAATCTGAAGGATGTCGGCCTTTCTCCTCACGAACAGAAGCCATTTCTCAGCACGTCACTCGGATGTTCCGGGCAGGTCTGATCCTGCCGTTGACTGTTTTTCTTCTCAAACAAAGGAAATCCACGCCATGGTGCGGGAGTCTTCAGTCGGACATGAGACACAAATCAACATCAAAAAAACGCGTCTCGCGGGAGAGAGGGGTCAGCTGAGCCACCGCTTTTCTGTTGCATTAGGGGCCGTTCAGTGCAAAATCAGACTGATCATCATATATCAGACTGGTCGCCGGACGTGAGGCAGGGTGTTGAAGGAACTACTTTACGATCACTGTGAGGCAACAAGGCACGCGCATTCCTCCTGTGCTCCCATCACCCCTTTCTGGGCTTCAGGCAGGCAAGACACTTCGAAAGGACTGGGAGGGTCAGGGGGTGGGAGTGGGGTGGGAGTGAGAACAGAAACAGACAGGACAGTCTTCTCGTGGTTTGCTGACTGATTTGGGGACACACGTTGTGACGCTGGGTCAGCACCTCCCACCGTGAGGTGGACCCCTAGCCTGGCTGCCCAGCTTTCATGTGTGTCTCAGTGTCCGCGGCATTTCCATTGAGCAAGCGAACTACCTGCATGGCCGAGTCAGCTGCCATGCCGTGCAGGCACGAACCACCTCCGGAAGCTGGGGTAACCTGGGGAGAGTGCTACACCCCTCTCTGCTCTCTGGAGTTTGCTGCTCCTAAGCCATAGTTCTCTTGGGGGGTACCCCCCGCTTGCAGTGTTGGTGACTGTGTGTAATTGTCTTGGTGGGTTTGATTCTTGACCTGATGATCCGGACATTCTATCATCCAAACACAGCCACAAGTGCCTCAGACAATGAATTGCTTTGAGCGCATCATCTCGATGGACGGGAGGCTGCAGGGAAAAGCGAGGAGCAATCAGCGGTTGCTGTTCATCATCAGTTCGATCCTCAGCGTTTCGATGTGCATCACACTTCCGCTTTCCGCCATATGGCCGCTGCAGACGATATCCGGGTACACGTTCCTTTTGTTGCAGGTCGTGACAGCCACGTTGTGTGTATGCCGCGTCCGCCTGACACACAACATCGTACGCGGGTACATCTTCGTGTTCGCTGCCTGCATGACTGTTGGTGACCTCAACGCTCGGACATACGACAATCCACCCCTCTGGCCAGCGTATATTCTACTCGCAGACCTTGCCCTTGTCATCGGCCTCGGCAGGCGCTTCGCCACAGCGCTGGCAGGAGTCGCCGCCGTGTGGGTCATCATCGCCGGAGTCGAACGTGTCGTGCGCTTCGGGATGTTTGACCTTCCCGGCTCGTCACCTCAATCAGTGAGATGGGATCGCTTGGGTGAGACCATCAAATGCAGCACTCCACCGTGCCCTGTCAGTGTCATGACCAGCTTCTCTGAGGTGCAGTTGTCCTTGGCTGTGCTGCTGGTCGATTTCGCCGCAACACGTGGGTTTGCAGAGGCAGCCGAGAAGGAGAAGGCTGCTATGGAACGCACCATTGAGACTGTGGCCGCCATCGCACAACTTCTCGCACGCTATGACGTCGACACCGTGGCGGAGATGCTGCAGGATGCTGAGGCGGAGGGGAGGTTGCCTGCAGCAATGTACGAGGCGCTCTGGAAGCTGGAGCACAATCTGCGTGCGTACCGGCCGTATCTGCCTGCCGTACTTCTGGAGGCAGACACTACACCGCTTCAGGAGAATGCTGTTGCTATTCCCGGCGTGGCGAGTGAACATGCGACGATCGTGTTCACAGACATCCGTGCGTCGACGTCCATCTGGGAGGCGGCATCGGATGCAATGAAGAGGGCGATGCTAGTGCATAATACAGTGATTCGGTCTGCACTGTCTGCCTGGGGTGGATACGAGGTGAAGACGATTGGGGACTCCTTCATGGTTGCTTTTTCGGAGGCACGTGCCGGAGTGGGCTTCGGAATTGCGGTGCACGAGGCACTGCTCGTGGCGAAGTGGCCTGCTGCGCTGCTGGAGGTGGGGATCTGCAGGCGGACAGATCTGTGGGGTGGGCTGACGGTGCGTGTCGGTGTGAACGAGGGTCCTGTGGCGCTGGAGAAGAGCATGACGACTGGGCGCGCAGACTACTTCGGACACACGGTCAACGTTGCTTCACGCCTCGAATCTGTATGCGCACCTGGCGCTGTTCTTATGACCTCAGAGCTGTGGGGCCTGTTAGGCTTGTCTGGCTGTGAGGGGGCTTCTGCAGGCGACGAGGCCCTCACAAACCTGAAGGGCGTCGCTGACGCCATCTCTGTGCGCAGTGTGTGGCCTGTGCGCCTGCGAGGGCGTGAGACCCACCCGCTGCAGGGGGGCCTGCTTCTAGTCCCCATCATGCGTCGAGGGTCGAAGTCCTCAGACCTGTCGAACTCTCAGTCTCGGAGTTCGACGAGTTCCATGGTACGCAGCTTCACTCAGCGCGAAGCAACTGTCTGCGTGGCGACGCTCAGCGCCTTGTCCCTCAGCGACACCGACAGTCGCCTGTCAGGTCTGCTGCCCCTGCTGGAGCAGAGCGGCGGGGCGCTGCTGTCCCTGCTGGGCAATAGCTTCTTCTTAGGGTGGAACGTCAAGAACCAGACGACACCGGTGCACGCGGAGAGCGCACTGCTGTTTTCACAGCGCGTGCTGCAGCAGGGCGGCAGTGAGTCAATCGCTCTTGGCATATCCAGCGGGCTTGTGGAGTACGGTGATGTAGGGACCTCTCAGCAACGTTTTGTCACGGCCTCTGGGTGTGGTGTGGAGGCGAGCTTTGTTCTCAGTAGTCTGGCGCTGTTGACACGCGTGAATTGCCTTTACACAGCAGAGGTTCTCACCAGTGCGGTGCGAGGGCTCCTGCGTGACGCATCCCGAGTTCCCGACGACTGGCACGGGCCTCCTGTTTACGAGTTAGAGTTGCCGGTAGAATCAACTCCGGTCCTGCGATTATTGTGACAGGCACCGTTCTCAGACAGTCGTCCAACCAACGTTGGTGGGCAATATGGTGGACTTTAGGATTTTTCAGAGATTCACTGGCTTACGCCGCATCAATGTTGGTTGGATGACTGTAGATTGAAAAGGTTGCAGTGGGAGCGCTGTGTTGTACCTTCAGTTGCTCAAGTAACCCCCCTGGTGTTGTATGCCTGAAGTTGAGCTCCCCCGAGACAACATGTTGTCAAGAAGTGAAACAAAACAAATGAAGCCCAGAGGGGGCCCTCGCGACCAGCCACAGCTCGAGTCCGTGAAGGGAAGTGGGCAGTTGCTCACTATTTCTCACTCAGACTGACAGTCAGACATCCAGCAGCGAGGGCCCCCGGCAATCCCTTTTCAATTCCCTGACGACTAATCATTCTCAGTTGTTCGGCACGACCGGGGCAGATGTCATTCTTCTGAATGATGGAGGTCACCAGGTCCATGTTTCCACATGCGACGACCCGCATCTGCACCGGACACACTGTGTTCGATGCTCAAGCAATTGCAAGATAGGTTTCTCGTGCAGCGGTTTTTCGAAGGCTTCTGTTCAGTGCCGATCCGCAAATTGCCTTCCGTTAGTTGCTCTGCGTCATTTTGTGTTCCTCTCTCCCTTTCAAGTGTGTCACGCCAGCCTACAAACAAGCACAAACACATTCGAGAGTAGAATTTCTGGGGTTTTGTCGAGGCGAGGAGGCGCGAGGCACCCTCAAACCTGCAACCACCCCCTCTCTGCACCCACCCCGCACAGCCCATTGAAAAAGTCACAACGCCGTCCAGTCCAGTCGCAAGCGTCTCAGCCTGTATTTTCGCCATATGTTGGGTTTGCAGAAATTTCAGGCTTTGTCACCCACCCCCACCGATGCAGGCAGCGTTACACAACACACGGCAGCATAACATGGACCCTGAGGGGGCGACCGACTCTGCCATGAGCTTCGGGCTTATCAACGCTCTTCGCACAGGCAACGTGCTGATCGACATGTGTGTCTGCATGCTGATCCCCCTGGTCCTGAAGTTCGCAATGCTGTGCGTCACGGGGGGCCTGCCGAAGATGTGGCGGATGCTGCTCCGGCTGCTCGAGGGGAAACACAAGTTTGAGTTCATCCGCAACGTCGAGGTGCTGAAGCGGACATCCTGGTCGGATCTCATCGGGCAGCATGACACGAAGAATGAACTTCTGCAGAAGGCCATCCAGATGTACATCGGCACACTGGAACTGAAGTACACCACGTGCGACAGCAGGCTGAAGGCTATCAAGGACGACAACTACTACGACGACGAGTCGGGGGCCACTCACGAGCAGCTGAAGCGCTACCGCATTGTCCGCCTCCCCACGGAAGGCGAGTGGTGCACTGTCACACCTGGCGTGGAGTTCATGCACACGTTGGACATCAACGACAAGTCGGACGAGAACGGTGGGGGCGGCGGTGGTGGCAAGAGCAACACGATGCGGTCGCTGTACTGCTTCCGCAGCTACCAGGAGGACGGCGAGAGTCTCATCGACAGCTTCATCTCAAAGTGCTTCCAGTACTACAAAGAGGAGATGGAGAAGCATGAGGCGACGGGGCGGTTTATGTACACCCTCGCCGCTACCCCTGTCAAGACGACCACCGATGAAGACGACGGCGACGATGTTGGCGACGGGCATAACTACCGCCGCTACAAGCTGTCGGAGGACAAGACGTTCGAGACGTGGTTCAACCCCAGCAAGGACGGTCTCCTCGCGCTGGTCAACCAGTTCCTGGAGAAGAAGGGCAAGTTCGGCGTGAAGGGCTTTCCGCACAAGCTGGGGCTCCTGCTGCACGGCCCCCCCGGGACGGGGAAGACCTCGTTCATCAAATGCCTGGCCCAGTACACCAAGCGCAACATCGTCAGCATCCCCCTGGCGCGCATCCAGACGAACCAGGAGCTGATGGACATCATGTTCGACATGCGTTACAAGGTGGTGGGGGAGGACCTTCCGGTGCGCCTCAACTTCGACGAGGTCGTGTTTGTGATGGAGGACATCGACTGCGCCAGCGACATTGTTTGCACGCGGCAGAAGCAGATCCGCCGCAGCGAGGAGAAGGGCGAGTCGTATCTCCTCACGCGCGAGATGACGGAGGAAGAGGACACTGTGGCCACCGCCACTGCCGTGTCGGCTGCCTTGGGAGCTGACGACAAGGAAGAAGGGCAGAAGAAGAAGAAGAACTTCCTGTTACCCTCGGTCGACAAGCTGAACCTGTCTGGGCTTCTCAACGTTCTCGACGGCGTTGTGGACATGCCTGGCCGCATCCTGGTCATGACGACCAACCACCCTGAGCGCCTGGACCCTGCCCTCATCCGTCCAGGGCGCGTCAACAAACGCCTCTTCCTGGGGTACCTGACCCGTGACGACACCGCGAAGATGATCGAGCGTTACTTCGCCGAGGCAGAGGGTGGTGGCGTGCTCACCCCCGAACAGAAGGAGCAGCTGCCTGACGAGCGCCTGACGCCGGCCGAGATGGAGCAGCTGTGTGCAGAGGCGGAGACTCTCGTGGACCTCCTGGTGCTCGTCCAGGACCTGCTGGCGAAGCAGCCCCCGAGGCACCCGCAAGGCAACCCCGTGCGTTTCGCCTGAGGAAGAGCAAAAGAGAGTGTGTGGCGGGCGGGGGTAATAATTCACTCTCTCCCAGCTGAGTCATAATTGCAAAATAAAAATGTGACCGTCCTCATTTGCGGGTTCACGAATTAAATCGTTGTTTCAGTCAAATCGTACACACACACAAAATACCTTTTTGGGCAGTGTGTAGAGCAGACGTTTGGTTGAGTTGTGTGGGAGTTGTCTGGCACTCCGCTCACATGGGTGTGCTGCAACTTGTAAGCTGCCTCATTATCCGTTGGTTGCACCGTTGGTGGTTGCAAAAGTGAGACTCTTTACACAGAGCGGCCCCTTGATTGGTTTGAGTTTGAAAATGAATGGAGAATTGAAGGGTCTTCGTTGATCTGCTGCGTGGTGACATCCTGAAAGAATATGTACAGGGGGGTGACGACTTTTCCGGCATTTTTCGGCTTTTTTCGGGTTTTTTCGGGTCCCGTGCGTTTTTTTCCCTTTGCCAAAATGCGTGAAAAATCCCCCCTGGAGGCCGGAAAAACCCGGAAAAAAGACCCGAAAAAAATCGGAATCGTCACCCCAAAATTTCGGGTTTTTCCGGCTTTTTTTCGGGTCTGGGGCCGTGGTAAGGCCAGGGTTTGTAGGGGGAGATGCAGGTGTGGCTCTATTTTGGGGGTATTTTGGCCGATTTTCGAAATCCTATTTTGGATTTTTTGCACTTTTTTTTTGGGTGCTTTTTTGCACGATTTCTGTGCCTCAGACACAGATTTTGGTGTGAGTTTTGCGCTATTTTGATTCACTCGGCCTCACCGATGCATACGATTCGAAAAAATGGCGAAAAAATCGCTATCAACAACGGTGAACGAATGGAGGTAGATGGGGAAGTGGAAGGACACAGCACGCCCTCCCACTGCTCGCCACCTGTACACTACCTCTCTGTTCAAGGCGGTCAGTGCCTCTTGATGCTGCACACAAATCACTGTACATCCCAGGGCGCCTTCCTTGTGAGAATAGCGGAACCTCTGCGTTGCAGTTTGGTGGTTGAGGCCGGCGGTGGTGACTCACTTTGGTGACTGTGCTTCCTTCCCCCTGAGCTCGACCAGATCCAGGTCGACCTGGTGCTGTGTGGCTCCGGTGTGGTATCTCTTTGCTTCCTCGCACACATACACGTGGTTCCTCGCCACGGATGCCCACCAAGTGAACCCGAAACATATCACGGGCCCCGACGACCCTTTCGAGATGTCATAGCCGCAAGCCCGCAAACCCGATCGCATTCGCAAGGTGTTCGTCTCTGAGAGATTAGGCTCGGCCCAGCCTCCCGCGAGGTGTGAACCGATATGCCCAGCCCCGTACGCGCAAGCTTGGCTCCAAGACCAGGCACAAGCCACAGGGGGGTCTGGGGGGCGGAGCCCCCCAGCCGCCGGAGGCCACGGTAGCGAACGTCTGTTGGCCTGGCTCCATAGTCGCATACGCTCAAGTACAACACAACTGACAGATAGCACATGTCGCATGGGGGGGTCTGGGGGGTTCCGCCCCCCAGCCGCCGGAGGCCACGGTAGTGAACATCTGTTGGTTTGAGCTCGAGAGCAAGCCTCTCACACCACCGCCCTCCGACCCCCCTCTCCACCCCCAGGTGCAAATTTTTTTTGCATCCGGAAAATGTGTTCTTTTGACTGTTTGAGCACATCCAAGACCGGGAACATAAAAATTTTCGGCCAATACCAAGTAGGGTCACTATAAAATCCAAAGGAAAAAAGTGCAAAAAAATAGTGCAAAAAAATATTTTTTCCCCAAATTCCTATTTTCATTCCGTGAAATAGATACACGCCTGGGGAGATGCTCGCATTTTTTTTTTGGGGGGTAGCAAAATGGGTCGTTTTTGGACATCTGAGCCCACTACGAGGGGTCCCGGAGCCCGGAAACGCTGTTGTAGGGGCTCAAACGGGGAAGCAGTCGCAACAAACAACAGGCCACTACGGAGACCTCGGCCGATGCTCACAGACAAAAGTGGCCCGATCTCCCCCACCACAATAGTGGCCTTGCCCGATCTCCCCCGATCTCCCCCGACACATGAGTGTGGTTGCCCGATCTCCCCCGATCTCCCCCGACACATTAGTGGGGTTGCCCGATCTCCCCCGATCTCCCCCAACACATTAGTGGGGTTGCCCGATCTCCCCCGATCTCCCCCGACACATGAGTGGGGTTGCCCGATCTCCCCCGATCTCCCCCGACACATGAGTGTGGTTGCCCGATCTCCCCCGATCTCCCCCGACACATGAGTGTGGTTGCCCGATCTCCCCCGATCTCCCCCGACACATTAGTGGGGTTGCCCGATCTCCCCCGATCTCCCCCGACACATGAGTGGGGTTGCCCGATCTCCCCCGATCTCCCCCGACACATGAGTGGGGTTGCCCGATCTCCCCCGATCTCCCCCAACACATTAGTGTGGTTGCCCGATCTCCCCCGATCTCCCCCAACACATGAGTGTGGTTGCCCGATCTCCCCCGATCTCCCCCGACACATGAGTGTGGTTGCCCGATCTCCCCCGATCTCCCCCGACACATTAGTGGGGTTGCCCGATCTCCCCCGATCTCCCCCGACACATTAGTGGGGTTGCCCGATCTCCCCCGATCTCCCCCGACACATGAGTGGGGTTGCCCGATCTCCCCCGATCTCCCCCGACACATGAGTGTGGTTGCCCGATCTCCCCCGATCTCCCCCGACACATGAGTGTGGTTGCCCGATCTCCCCCGATCTCCCCCGACACATTAGTGGGGTTGCCCGATCTCCCCCGATCTCCCCCAACACATTAGTGGGGTTGCCCGATCTCCCCCGATCTCCCCCGACACATGAGTGGGGTTGCCCGATCTCCCCCGATCTCCCCCGACACATGAGTGGGGTTGCCCGATCTCCCCCGATCTCCCCCAACACATTAGTGTGGTTGCCCGATCTCCCCCGATCTCCCCCAACACATGAGTGTGGTTGCCCGATCTCCCCCGATCTCCCCCGACACATGAGTGTGGTTGCCCGATCTCCCCCGATCTCCCCCGAGACATTAGTGTGGTTGCCCGATCTCCCCCGATCTCCCCCACCACATTAGTGGGGTTGCCCGATCTCCCCCGATCTCCCCCGACACATGAGTGGGGTTGCCCGATCTCCCCCGATCTCCCCCAACACATTAGTGTGGTTGCCCGATCTCCCCCGATCTCCCCCGACACGTGTGTGGGGTTGCCCGATCTCCCCCGATCTCCCCCAACACATTAGTGTGGTTGCCCGATCTCCCCCGATCTCCCCCGACACGTGTGTGGGGTTGCCCGATCTCCCCCGATCTCCCCCGACACATGAGTGGGGTTGCCCGATCTCCCCCAACACATTAGTGTGGTTGCCCGATCTCCCCCGATCTCCCCCACCACATTAGTGGGGTTGCCCGATCTCCCCCGATCTCCCCCAACACATTAGTGTGGTTGCCCGATCTCCCCCGATCTCCCCCGACACATGAGTGGGGCTGCCCGATCTCCCCCGATCTCCCCCAACACATTAGTGGGGTTGCCCGATCTCCCCCGATCTCCCCCAACACATTAGTGGGGTTGCCCGATCTCCCCCGATCTCCCCCACCACATTAGTGGGGTTGCCCGATCTCCCCCGATCTCCCCCGACACATTAGTGTGGTTGCCCGATCTCCCCCGATCTCCCCCGACACATGAGTGGGGCTGCCCGATCTCCCCCGATCTCCCCCACCACATTAGTGTGGTTGCCCGATCTCCCCCGATCTCCCCCAACACATTAGTGGGGTTGCCCGATCTCCCCCGATCTCCCCTACGAACGACTTTAGTCGAGTGGCTTCGCCACGGTAAGGGAGATTTAGAATAGGGAGGAGCAGCGCGCGCGAGGTTTCTGTTGCTGTTTGCTTGCTGTTTTTGCTGTGTTGTTTCTCATCACTGTTGCTGCATAGTGCAGTTTCCGCCACGTGCGTTGCACGGTTGGACGGGGGCGCGACCACCACCACCCTTCATCAGGAAATCGGGTTGTGTGTGCGTTGGTGCTCGGCCCCTCTCGCCTTTTAAACACCCGCACACACACACAACAATGACAGAGTGCAAGACTCTGGCCGAGCTGGAGGCGCACCTGGAGGGGGGGAAAGGGCAGTCGTACGACTGGTCCCCCCCGACCGCGCAGCTCGCGGCGGTGAACGTCGACGTGGTGCAGGCGGGCCTCGTCCGGCAGAAGGTGCCGTACCCCGCCCTCCTCGGCACCCTGAGGAGCTTGCTCGCGGAGGCTGCGACGAAGAACATCGCGCAGGACCGCATCCTCCCGTCGGCCCTGGACGCGCTCGTCCAGGGGGTCGGCGACTGGTCGGGGATCGCGCTGGTGAGGCTGCTGGCGACGGTGCAGCTGTGCACGGGGCGGCTGGGGCAGGCGGAGTCGGTGGCGCGCCTCCGCGGGGAGTCCACGGCCCCGGTGGCCTCCTCCTCGGTGGCCCCCCAGCAGCCGGCGGCGGGTGGGGGCATGGGCGAGGTGATCGCCCTGATGCACCAGCAGCAACGCCAGAGCATGAAGTTGCTCGAGGCGATGGTGCGCAAGGTGGGCCGCCGCCAGGGGGACAGCGACAGCGAGGGGGAGGGGGAGGCGGAGGCGCCGCAGCGCGCGGTGGGGGCGGAGGGGGTGGTGCGGTGCCCGGGGGAGTGGCGACGCTTCGTCGACGCCCGGAGCTCGCACGCGGACGAGCTCGTCCGGTCGCTGCGCGACAGGCTGCCGAGGCGTGAGGGGGTGGCGCGCGACGGGGCGGAGCTGGCGGTGGAGGCCATCGCGCTGGTCCTCCGGGGGAGCCCGGAGGAGTCGGTCCTCACGAAGCTCGAGGACGCCCTCAGCTATTTCGCGTGGCTGGGGGAGGGGGGTGAGGCGGCCGCCAGGGCGCACCGGCAGCGGCTGGTCCTCCAGGACCACATCCCCCCCGAGCGGCGAGCGGCGGAGGCGGCGGCGCGGTCGGCGGCCCGGCAGGGGCCAAAAAACGGCGGGGCCGGGGGCGGTGGCGGTGGGGGTTGGCGCCCGGGGGGGGCGGCCAGCAAGCCGACCGGGTCGTACGGCGGGGGGGGCGGCCCGCCAACCACGCGCCGCCTGTTCGGCCGCCGCTGACCGGAGGAGGAGCAGGCGCGGGGGGCCCAACCGCGTCTGCGAGCCGATGGGGGTGTGTCCCGACCGCCCTCCCCGCCAAGGCAAGGGTACATGTGGCGGGGCCCTGGCCAGCGAAGGCGCGCGTCCTCGCCCAGACCGCGGCCGGCGGAGCCAGCGAGCGAGGTTGGGGGCGTGCCGGGGGAATTGGGTGCGCCGGTGCGGGGGGTGCCGGAGCGTGCGGATGCGGGGCCGGATGCGGCGGGGCCCGGGTTGACGCGCGCGCGACGTGTGGAGTTGGAGGACGAGCTGTTCCGGGAGCGGGACGGAAAGCAGCTGGGGCGGGCCCTGGCCGAGAGCGTGCAGTGGGACCAGCTGCACACCTTCGCGGTGGGGGTCCGCGGTGCGACGGAACGCGACTGGCTGCGGCGGGCGTACGCGGCGGTGGAGGCGGAGCACCCGGGCGCGCCAGCGGACGAGCTGGTGCTGCGTTTCGCGTGGGGAAAGCTGCGGGGGGGCGCGGCGCCGGGGACGGTCCGCGACTACGTGGGTCGTCTGCTGCGGGCGCTGCAAGCGGATGGGGTGCGGGGTTTGCGGACGGCGCGGGTGTTGGGTGTGCAGAAGGCGCTGACGCGCTTTACGGTCATGCTGAGGCCGAGGCAGGCCCCCCCGGTGGACACGCCCGTCGTGCTGCGGACGGTGCGCTCGCTGCAGGAGGCGGGGCACGAGGGCGAGGCGGCGTGCGTGGCGCTGACGTGGGTGACGCGTGCCAGGCTGGCGGACGTCCGCTACACCGTGGTGGCGGACGTGGCGGAGGTGCTGACGGACGACGGAACGGGCCTGGAGGTGTCCATGCGGGAGAAGCAGGCTTTGGCGTGGCGGCCGGTGGTCTGGGTGCCGCCGGGGCCGCTGACAGAAGTGGTGCGGGGTTGGTTGCGGATGAGGCGCCAGGCGGGGGCGCGGGAGTTGTTCTGCGCGACGGAGGGCGAGTACGCCGGGCTGCGCAGGAGGGTGCGTGCGGCGTTGCCGGAGGGGTCGTGGACGCACAGTCTGCGGCGGGGGTCGGCGCAGGTGTGCGAGGAGGACGGCGCATCGTTGGAGGAGCTGCGCGACCTGCTGCGCCACGCGTCGTCGAAGACAACCCTCCGCTACCTGCAGTCGACGTCGACGGCGCAGCGGAAGCGGGAGGCCCGTCTGACGGACGGGCTGCAGCACGCTTATTACTGAGCGTGGTGTTCGGTTCGGGTGCTGCGGCGTACGAGCCGGAGGTGTCCGGTGGCGGGGGCTCCGCGGAGCCGGATGTGTCGCGGGTGCTGGAGGAGATGGCGGGTGTGCGGGAGCCCGGTAGGGGCGAGGGGGTCGAGCTGGACAGGTTCCCGGTGGGGATCCTCGACTTCGACGTTTTGGAACGGTACGCGCCGGAGCGCCGGGGCCTGTTCGCGGTGTGTCGGAGCGTGGACGCTTTCCGGGCGGAGCTGTTTGCCGACCCGGTGTTGCCGGGGAAGCCGTCCCGTGTCGGGGATGAGGTGGTGCGGGCGGCGGTGGACGCCGGGGTGCTGCGGAGGAAGCGGCGAGCGGAGGGTCTGCGGGGTGTGGTGCCCATCTGGACGCTGCCGAAGCCGTCGGGGAAGGCGAGGCTGATCGCCGACTGCCGGCCGGTGAACTGCTGTATGACCCGGCCGCCGCCGTTCACGCTGCCGTCGCCGCGTGAGTTGGACGCCTTGCTGCTGGGGGGTGACGCGACGCGTGCGGTCGTGGTGGACTTCCGGGGGTTCTTCTGGCAGTTCCCCCTTGACCCGGGGGTTGGCGAGTTCTTCTCGGTGCGGCAGGGCGGCGGGGCTTTCGCGTTCACGCGGATGCCTATGGGGTGGTCGTGGGCGCCGGCGGTGGCGCAGGCGGCGGCGGAGGCGGTGTTGGGGGATCTGCGCGGCGTGTCGGGTGCCGCGTGGATCGACGACGTGGTCGTGCTGGGGCGGGGTGTCGGCGAGACGTTGCGGCGGCGCGACTGGTTCGTGCAGCGGGCGGAGGGCGCGGGGGCGGAGCTCCACCCGGATAAGGGGGAGTGGGAGCCGACTTCGCGGTTCCTGTACGCAGGCCGTGAGTGGGACCTGCGTGCGCGGGGGCGCCGCCTCCCGTTGGAGTGGCGTTTGCGGGTGCGCGCCGAGATTGCGGCGGTGTGTGGCGCGTCGAGCGTTGGGCTGCGGAGGATGTGGCGCGTAGTGGGTGCGCTGGTGTGGGCGTTTTTCGCGTTGGGAGATCGGCTGTGCGACGTGCCAGACCTGATGGATTGGGTGCGGACGCAGGGTAGCCGGGTGGCTGAGGGTTTGTGCGATTGGGAGTCGGCGGTGGCCGTGCCGGGCGCGGTGCGGCGGGATTTGAAATGGGCGGCGGCGGTGCGGTTGGCGACGGATGTGTTTCGAGCACCACGGCCGGTTGTCGGGGCGGAGTCGCTGTTCGACGCGGTGGTGTACACTGATGCGAGCGACGGAGGATGGGGTTGGGTGGTCCAGCTGCGGGCGCAGTGGGGTGCGCATCGGCGCTGGGGCGTATGGGGGCGGCCTGAGGGCATTTTCCTGTTGGAGATGCGCGCGATGGCTTGGGGCGTGGCGGCCGCGGTATCACGCGGCGCCCGGCGTATTCTGGTTGTTGGGGACAACGCCGCCGTCACGGCGGTGTTGGGCAAAGGGCACTGCGCTCTTCGGGTTGGGAATGGGGTCCTGCGGCGGTTGTTCGACCGCTTGGACGGGGTTGGTGCATGTGTGTTCAGTGTGTGGATGTCGACGGATCGGATGCCCGCGGACGAGCTGTCTCGCCGTCTGTGCCGCGGGTCCGACAGAACTCCGTATGTGACGGAGGGGGTCGACGTGCGGCCTGGTGGGTTTGCGTGGGTGGGCTGAGCGGCGCGGAAACTGCGACCCTTGGGTTGTGTGTGCGTTGGTGCTCGGCCCCTCTCGCAGATCTTGACTAGGCAGGCTGTCCCCCCTCCTCTCTCCGGCCCTCTGGGCAAATTATTGCTTTGTTGTGTTTCTCGCGTCGCGCGAAGATACTTGCTCCGCACTATTCACTAAATCTCCCGACACATGAGTGGGGTTGCCCGATCTCCCCCGATCTCCCCCGACACATGAGTGTGGTTGCCCGATCTCCCCCGATCTCCCCCGACACATTAGTGGGCTTGCCCGATCTCCCCCAACACATTAGTGGGGTTGCCCGATCTCCCCCGATCTCCCCCGACACATGAGTGGGGTTGCCCGATCTCCCCCGATCTCCCCCGACACATGAGTGGGGTTGCCCGATCTCCCCCGATCTCCCCCAACACATTAGTGTGGTTGCCCGATCTCCCCCGATCTCCCCCGACACATGAGTGGGGTTGCCCGATCTCCCCCGATCTCCCCCAACACATGAGTGTGGTTGCCCGATATCCCCCGATCTCCCCCGACACATGAGTGGGGTTGCCCGATCTCCCCCGATCTCCCCCGACACATGAGTGGGGTTGCCCGATCTCCCCCGATCTCCCCCGACACATGAGTGGGGTTGCCCGATCTCCCCCGATCTCCCCCAACACATGAGTGTGGTTGCCCGATATCCCCCGATCTCCCCCGACACATGAGTGTGGTTGCCCGATCTCCCCCGATCTCCCCCGACACATTAGTGTGGTTGCCCGATCTCCCCCGATCTCCCCCACCACATTAGTGGGGTTGCCCGATCTCCCCCGATCTCCCCCGACACATGAGTGGGGTTGCCCGATCTCCCCCGATCTCCCCCAACACATTAGTGTGGTTGCCCGATCTCCCCCGATCTCCCCCGACACGTGAGTGGGGTTGCCCGATCTCCCCCGATCTCCCCCGACACATGAGTGGGGTTGCCCGATCTCCCCCGATCTCCCCCAACACATTAGTGTGGTTGCCCGATCTCCCCCGACACATGAGTGGGGCTGCCCGATCTCCCCCGATCTCCCCCACCACATTAGTGGGGTTGCCCGATCTCCCCCGATCTCCCCCACCACATTAGTGGGGTTGCCCGATCTCCCCCGATCTCCCCCGACACATGAGTGGGGTTGCCCGATCTCCCCCGATCTCCCCCAACACATTAGTGTGGTTGCCCGATCTCCCCCGATCTCCCCCGACACGTGAGTGGGGTTGCCCGATCTCCCCCGATCTCCCCCGACACATGAGTGGGGTTGCCCGATCTCCCCCGATCTCCCCCAACACATTAGTGTGGTTGCCCGATCTCCCCCGATCTCCCCCGACACGTGAGTGGGGTTGCCCGATCTCCCCCGATCTCCCCCGACACATGAGTGGGGTTGCCCGATCTCCCCCGATCTCCCCCAACACATTAGTGTGGTTGCCCGATCTCCCCCGATCTCCCCCACCACATTAGTGGGGTTGCCCGATCTCCCCCGATCTCCCCCAACACATTAGTGTGGTTGCCCGATCTCCCCCGATCTCCCCCGACACATGAGTGGGGCTGCCCGATCTCCCCCGATCTCCCCCGACACATGAGTGGGGTTGCCCGATCTCCCCCGATCTCCCCCAACACATTAGTGTGGTTGCCCGATCTCCCCCGATCTCCCCCGACACGTGAGTGGGGTTGCCCGATCTCCCCCGATCTCCCCCGACACATGAGTGGGGTTGCCCGATCTCCCCCGATCTCCCCCAACACATTAGTGTGGTTGCCCGATCTCCCCCGATCTCCCCCGACACGTGAGTGGGGTTGCCCGATCTCCCCCGATCTCCCCCGACACATGAGTGGGGTTGCCCGATCTCCCCCGATCTCCCCCAACACATTAGTGTGGTTGCCCGATCTCCCCCGATCTCCCCCACCACATTAGTGGGGTTGCCCGATCTCCCCCGATCTCCCCCAACACATTAGTGTGGTTGCCCGATCTCCCCCGATCTCCCCCGACACATGAGTGGGGCTGCCCGATCTCCCCCGATCTCCCCCACCACATTAGTGGGGTTGCCCGATCTCCCCCGATCTCCCCCACCACATTAGTGGGGTTGCCCGATCTCCCCCGATCTCCCCCGACACATGAGTGTAGAGGAGGGACCCTTTGCCCGGGCTACTGAAACAAAAATTCTGCGAATTTCGTATTGTGTTTTTTTGACCCACCAACCCCAAAAGTGGTCCCAAAATGACGATCTGCAACTGGCAGCGACTGTAACACCCCTAGTACATGCCATTTTTTTCACTGTGAACGGTTTTTTGTCATTTTGGGGTCTGTTTCCCTTAGAAATCGTTGAGACAAGGCCTAAAAAGCACAAAAAACTGTTCACACCACCCCACAGACTGTTTACAGGCCAGTTGGACCCCCAAAACATGTTTTTTTGGGCTATGGGGTCCATAACAAACCGTTCATACCCAAAAATACGTCGCCCAGAGGGTGTTTTCTGGCCATTCTTCGGGTGTGAACGGTTTGTTACGCGGTTCCGTGACTGTTCTGGGCCGTGTTCATGACCACCCCCGGCTGGGTGCTGTGACTGTTGCTCAAGAACAAGTTATCCGAGCAAAACTGTGCCCAACATTTTCCACACCACGTAACAAACCGTTCACACCCAAGAAAGTGGCTCCCGGAGGGTAGTTCTCACCTCTCTTCGGGTGTGAACGGTTTGTTATGCGGTTCCGTGACTGTTTTGGGCCATTTTCATGACCACCCCCTGGCTGGGTGCTGTGACTTTGCACGAGAATTGTTTGTTCGAGCAAAACCACGGCCGACATTTATCGTACCGTGTTTCGAACTGTTCACACCCAAGAACGTGTCTCCCGGAGAGTGTTTCTGGCCATTCTTCGGGTGTGAACAGTTTGTTACGCGGTTCCCTGACTGTTCAGGTCATTCCAGGTTGGACTCCAGTCCAGATGCTGCAGTTGCCTGCCAACATGAAGGCTAGTACATGCCCGTTTGCACCCTGGATGCTGCCCGTTGTGGCAGAATGAACTCGAGATGCTGCCCGTTTGCAGCCGTTGTGATGCAGCACGAAGGCCAGTACATGCCGGTTTGAAGCCCAGATGATGCTCGTTTGCTGCTGTTGTGATGCAGGATGAAGTCTAGTACATGCCCGTTTGAACTCTGAATGCTGCCCGTTTGCGGCAGAATGAAGTCCAGTACATGCCCGTTTGAACCCTGAATGCTGCCGGTCGAATGAACTCGGGATGCTGCCCGTTTGCCGCAGGATGAAGTCTAGTACATGCCCGTTTGAACCCCAGATGATGCCAGTTTGATGCAGGTTGGGGTCTAGTACATGCCCGTTTGAACTCTGAATGCTATCCGTTTGCGGCAGAATGAAGTCCAGTACATGCCCGTTTGCGGGAGGCGCGGGGTTAGTACATGCCCGTTTCGACTCCACGTTGTGCCGGATGAAGTCTAGTACATGCCCGTTTGGACTCTGAATGCTGCCCGTTTGCCAAGGGCAAAGGGCGAGGGACATGCAGGTTTGCGCTCGGAATTGTGAAGTTGTGATGCAGAATGAAGGCTAGTACATGCCCGTTTGAACTCGAGATGCTGCCCGTTTGGTTCAGAATGAAGTCTAGTACATGCGCGATTGGAGGTTCGACGTGGGCTGGGCTGGGTGTTGGTCGGCACCTCGTTTTCTGACAAGGCCACACAGGGTAATTAAAGCTTCATTTTTTTTCTGCTGAAAATAGCTGAAGTGTCCCTCTGCTAATGAGTGTGGTTGCCCGATCTCCCCCGATCTCCCCCAACACATGAGTGTGGTTGCCCGATCTCCCCCGATCTCCCCCGACACATTAGTGTGGTTGCCCGATCTCCCCCGATCTCCCCCGACACATTAGTGTGGTTGCCCGATCTCCCCCGATCTCCCCCGACACATGAGTGGGGTTGCCCGATCTCCCCCGATCTCCCCCGACACGTGAGTGTGGTTGCCCGATCTCCCCCGATCTCCCCCAACACATGAATGTGGTTGCCCGATCTCCCCCGATCTCCCCCACCACAATAGTGGCCTTGCCCGATCTCCCCCGATCTTCCCCAACACGTGAGTGGGGTTGCCCGATCTCCCCCATATCATTCGGGTACTTGGCGGATCTCCCCCATATTATTGGAGCACTTGGCTGATCTGTCCCGCTCTCCCCCATGTAATTGGGGCACTTGGCTGATCTGTCCCGATCTCCCCCATATCATTGGAGCACTTGGTTGATCTGTCCCGATCTCCCCCAGGTCATTGGGGCACTTGGTTGATCTGTCCCGATCTCCCCCAGGTCATTGGAGCACTTGGTTGATCTGTCCCGATCTCCCCCAGGTCATTGGGGCACTTGGCTGATCTGTCCCGATCTCCCCCATGTCATTGGCGCACTTGGCTGATCTGTCCCGATCTCCCCCATATCATTGGAGCACTTGGTTGATCTGTCCCGATCTCCCCTATGTCATTGGGGAACTTGGTTGATCTGTCCCGATCTCCCCCAGGTCATTGGAGCACTTGGTTGATCTGTCCCGATCTCCCCCATATCATTGGAGCACTTGGCTGATCTGTCCCGATCTCCCCCATGTCATTGGAGCACTTGGCTGATCTGTCCCGATCTCCCCCATGTCATTGGAGCACTTGGTTGATCTGTCCCGATCTCCCCCATGTCATTGGAGCACTTGGTTGATCTGTCCCGATCTCCCCCATGTCATTGGGGCACTTGGTTGATCTGTCCCGATCTCCCCCACATCATTGGGGCACTTGGTTGATCTGTCCCGATCTCCCCCATGTCATTGGAGCACTTGGCTGATCTGTCCCGATCTCCCCCATGTCATTGGGGCACTTGGTTGATCTGTCCCGATCTCCCCCATATCATTGGAGCACTTGGTTGATCTGTCCCGATCTCCCCCATGTCATTGGGGCACTTGGTTGATCTGTCCCGATCTCCCCCATATCATTGGAGCACTTGGTTGATCTGTCCCGATCTCCCCCATGTCATTGGGGCACTTGGTTGATCTGTCCCGATCTCCCCCACATCATTGGGGCACTTGGTTGATCTGTCCCGATCTCCCCCATGTCATTGGAGCACTTGGCTGATCTGTCCCGATCTCCCCCACATCATTGGAGCACTTGGTTGATCTGTCCCGATCTCCCCCACATCATTGGAGCACTTGGCTGATCTGTCCCGATCTCCCCCATGTCATTGGGGCTCTTGGCCGATCTACCCGGATCTCCCCCATGTCATTGGGGCAGGTCGCGGATCTGCCCATCACTTTTGTGTGCGCTGGGTATCCCGCATCCTCCTCCACCACCTGCCTCGGGCGCCGTCCACCCACACCACTGTGCGTCCGTCTCCCTGCCGGACTGTCGCCTGCAGCATAAGAAGTTGTTGGACGGAATGTTCTTGGCATTGGTTTGTGTTTGACGCGGCCCTTGACTGGCGCAGCGTCAACACACACCCCTGATCAGGGGTCGCGGACATTTGCGATGCCGCACGACATCGTGTGCCCCGTGTACCCCCTTGCCCTCCACCAGTGGCACCACTGCCCACCCCTTGACGCTCTTCAGGAGCGTCTCCATCATCCGCCGGCTCTGCTCCTGCTGCCTGCGGGTGGGTGTTCCTCCCTTGTCATTCACATATCAACGGGTTCTTCGGGTGTCCCATTCAAAAAAACACCCGAAAAATACACGAACTTTGCTAAACTGGACCCAACTCCCCATACTCTTTTTTCGCCTTTTTTCAGCGTTTTTTCCCCCGATTTTTTTTTATTTTTCTGGAAAATCGGGAAGAATCGTCACCCCCCACAGTTTCCTGCGTTGTGAGTCCGACTCTCAACTGAATACTCTCCCTTGCGGTGCCGCTACGTGTGGATAGCAGCGCAAACAGGATTTGCGGGTATCCCACTGTCCCAGGCCACCGGGCAGGAACTGGCTCAGAACCAAGTGCCGAATTGACAAGAGTCAGAAAAGCATGCTTGTGTACGAAAAGTGTCACGTATAGGAAAGAAGAAAGTGTCCGTTGTTCGCTCCGTGAGCTTCTCTGATGAGCTCAATGCGATCGGCCATTGCGATCCACTGCGAAAAATAGGAAGACATGGTGCGACACTCCCCCTTCCCACCCCCTGCCTGCCCCTGCCTCACGTCCGGCGACCAGTCTGATATATGATGATCAGTCTGATTTTGCACTGAACGGCGCCTAATGCAACAGAAAAGGCTGACCCCTCTCTCCCGCGAGACGCGTTTTTTTGATGTTGATTTGTGTCTCATGTCCGACCGAAGACTCCCGCAAACAAGACACCACACCCACCACACAGATACTTACTGTACAGTAAGACTCTCAGTCCCGCTTTATTGCAATGAGGATGTTCGCATGCCTGCTGATATGCGCAGCTGCACAGGCGCAGACGGAACTGCAGCTGCTGCACTTCTCGGACATTGACGGTGGCGGTGATCTGACGACAGTCCCAAAGTACTTCTCTGCGCTGCTGTCGAAGTTCCGCGGCGATGTGACGGATACCGTGGTGCTGTCGTCGGGTGACAACTGGATTCCCGGGCCCGAGTACGAGTTGGCGGCTGACTCACAGATGACCGGCGTGTTGGGGAAGGAAAGCCAGGGGCGCTTCCACGCGGCGCTTTTGACCAAGATGGGTGTGCAGGCTGCTGCGCTGGGTAACCACGAGTGTGACCAGGGGCTGAGCGCTGTGGCCGGCATCGTGCAGCCTGACGAAGCGTGGCCTGGTGTGCCATTCCCTTACCTGTCTGCCAACGTTGATTTCTCGACAGACGCCGCCACGAAAGACCTGTACGACACAACAGGCACAGCTGAGTATTCGACCCTGGCTGGGAAGTTCGCGAAGTCGACAGTGATCACAACGGCAAGCGGGGAGAAGATCGGTGTTGTGGGTGCCACGACACCGACACTTAAGAACATCGCAGGAGGGCTGTCGTCGGACCTTGTGGTGACCCCCGCGCCCGGTAGCAGCGTGGACGATCTGGCTGCGGTGCTGCAGCCGACGGTGGACGCGTTGATCGCCTCGGGCATCAACAAGATCATTGCCGTGATGCACATGCAGGAGATCACCGTCGAGGAGCAGCTGGCTGAGAAGCTGAAGGGCGTGGACGTCATCGTTGCCGGTGGGTCGGACACGCTGCTGGCGGACGCAGACGACGTGCTCCACCCGAACGACGTGGCAAAGGGTGAGTACCCTCTGAAGAAGACAAGCGCAAGCGGCGAGCCTGTCTATGTGGTCAACACGCCGAACGACTACCTGTACCTGGGGCGTCTCCGCGTGCAGTTCGATGCGCAGGGTGTGGTGCAGGGTGTGGTCGGCGGCACAGCCGAGAACGGTGCGTACGCATCGAACGCTGCCGCGCTGACCCGGCTGGGCATGGCCGATGTGAACACGTCGGCGATCCCTGATGTGGTGGCACTGTGCGACCAGATGAGCGCTGTGCTGAACGAGGTGGCAGGCAAGGTCGTGGGTCGCACGGACGTGTTCCTCAGCGGCGCAAAGACTCACGTGCGCTACGAGGAGACGAATCTTGCGCAGCTGTCGGCAAAGGCTGACATGATGGCGGCTCAGCGCGTGGAGCCTGACGTTCTGCTGCACCTCAAGAACGCTGGTGGTGTGCGTGCGCCAATCGGTGCGTGCATTCTGCCCCCTGGTGAGACGGACGCGTCGAAGGTGGAGTGCAAGCCGCCGGCAGCGATCCCCGGGGTGAAGGCAGCAGGTGTCGTGTCGATGCTGGAGCTGCAGATTACGCTGAAATTCAACAACGGCATCAGCACGCTGACAGTGACGGTGCAGCAGCTGAAGGAGCTTCTTGAGGCAGGTGTCTCGGGTGTCGGCCCGGGCAAGCGCCCTGGCGCCTTCCCGCAGGTTGCAGGTATTCGGTTCAGCTTTGACGCGCGGCTGAAGGCGCAGGTTGTAAACGAGACCGGTGACCGCCCGGTTGTCCAGACGGCAGGCGAGCGGGTGCGCAGCGTGGTGCTGCTCGACAGCAACGGGGCCAACGAGGGTGGGTCCGAGGTCGTGCTGGTGGAGAACGGTGTGGTGGTGCCTGGGCTGGAGGGGCGCAAGCTGCGCATGTCTGCATCGTCGTACATCGCTGCGGGGCGCGATGCGTACCCCTTCCCCTCGGCTGATGCCTCCGACATGAAGGACCTGGGGGGCCAGGGGCCTGCTGGGCGGTTCACAGAAGATGTTTCGATGACCGAGCGTGATGCGCTCGCAGAGTACCTCGGTGCCTACCACCCTGCAGACGGGTCCCTGCCGGCGTTCAACAAGGCGGAGACCCCAGTGACACAGGACATCCACACCCAGAACCTTGAGCAGCGGCAGGATGTCGTCATCCAGAACGACGCTGTGCTGCTGACGTCTATGGCCGCCACTCCTGCGCCCACAACGGCCACACCCTCAGCTCCTGCGCCGACAACGACCACGCCCTCGGCTCCTGCGCCCACAGTTGTGGTCACATCATCGGACGACGACACGACGCAGGACATGGTGATTGGCTTCGGTGTGGCTACCATCGTGCTGCTGCTGTTGAACGCTGTGCTGCTGTTCATGCGCACAAGCCAGCAGCCAAGCGCCTCGCGCAACGCACCTGACGCATGAACCGCACGTTCTGCACCAGGGTGGTAGCCATCTGCGATGCTGCCCCTATCGTACCTCTGTGCAGAGAGCTGTGTCCCCCCTGCCCCCAGGCTAGTCATCGCCGCGCACAGACGCAAACTGTTCCTCCTCCCCTCGTAACGCACCACAGAGAGCACTATGGGTGGCATAGGTGGATGTCGTCACAGACTCCCTGCCCCTGCAGATTTCTCTCCCCCTCCCCACCCGGGCGGGGGAGCGGCCTGCCTCTATCTCTGGTGTTTCATGTTTTTACTCCCCAGAGGTCTGACCCACTCAGACATCTTTTTATACCAGTTCCGAGCGACGAGCGTAGCGAAGTCGCAAAGGAAATCGTACGACTGACACGTTCCAAAGAGCACCTATGCCACTTCACAGGGGCGTACACAGCCTTTGACACAGGAGTGTGTGCGCTCAACGAAAAGTAGTAGCCTGGATCTGCCTTTTTTGCAGATGCTCGGCAGGGTGTTGCTCTTTTTGTAGCGAAAGGAGTACGACCCCCCCCCCCCCCCTAGGCATGGGCCCCCAAACATATTTTTCATAAACATATATTTTTGCCAAAAATATGTTTCATTTTTGCATAAAAAAATATTTTTATATTTTTCGAAAATATTTCCAAAATATTTTTATATTTTGGGGGTCTTCGCTGGCCGTTATTCTCCGTCAAACTCCGTCAGTTTTCAGCCAATTTAACAGGGAATTCACCAAAACGCACTGACGGTCACTCCGTAGCGAAGACCCCCTTTGGAAATATTTTGAAAATATTTCGAAAATATTTTTATATTTCGGAAATATTTTGAAAATATTCCAAACATAAAAAAATATGTTGAAAATATTCCAAACATAGGGGGTCTTCGCTATCCGGTGCAAAAAAGTGAGGGCTGGTGCGGGCCAAAATGGGCGAAATTTAGGTCAATCGGAAGCAAAAAAAAAGCTGGGGAGTTGGGTGCAGGCGTGTATCTATTTCACGGAATGAAAATAGGAATTTGGGGGGAAAATATTTTTTTGCACTATTTTTTTTTGCACTTTTTTCCTTTGGATTTTATTGTGACCCTACTTGGTATCAGGCCTGGGCGGGGAACCAGCCCTTTTTCCGGGTTTGTTGGGTCGGGGAACCAGGTTTTTTCTAAGAATTTTTACAAGGGATTTTTTGCTCACCCCCCCACAGGTTTCAGGCGCGTGCCCGTCAGGCGGGACTTTTTCTATGATTTCTACGATGAAAACCACCCCCCCGCCCCCACCCCCCCCCCTTCTAAGAACGATGATGGCTCACTCGGAAGTTTCGGCGTCCGAAACGTACGCCCACTCTCCCCAATCCTCCTCCATGTCGACATCGATGTCGACATGGACGCGGGCCCTTTTCTCCTGGGGCTCCTCGGGGTGCGGCCCAACCTCCCGCCTCCTGCGCTCTGCCGGTGCCGCCTGTGTGGGAGGCAGCTGCGGCGGTTCTTCCGGCTGAGGTGTGGGGAGTGTCGATGGGGTGCCCGGGGTCGATGAAGCGGGGAGCTGGAAGGTGACATGTTGCAGGGTGGTTGGAGGCACGACGGGGGGTGCGGCATCTGCAAGCAACGAAGTGAGGAAGGGATCCTCAGGGACTTCCTCCACGAGGCTGACAATCGACAATGCATCGGCGTTGTCATCTTCCCAGCTGCCGTCCGATTCCTCATCACAATCCTCCACGCCAGCAAATAGAGAACCCATGGCTGCATCGAGGTCAACGAGCTCCACGGTTGTCAGAGTTGGAAGAGGCGTCAGGGAACGCGCAGTGAAGCGGCGCTTCTTGTTGGCGAGGAACGTGTTGACTGTTTCTTCAACGATGATCTTGCGCGCCGCGTCATCATGTGACAGCTCTAGAGTGATGCCCAGTTCTTGAGAGATGCTTGCGGCAGAGAGTGCCTTCCGGAACGATCCCCTCATGCGCGTTACAACTGAAAAAGCAGCCTCCACAAACACAGTCGAGGGTGACAGTGCCACCATGGCCTCAAGCACTATCGCAAACGTCGAACTCTCGGATTCCAGCAAGAAGTCGACGACAAACTCTTTCAGAAGGTTCCCCCTGAGATCTGTGCATTCCAACCGCAGCTTCACCCACTCCATGCCGATGCTGAGAATCTCTGCCTGGTCGTAACCCAAGCGAGAAGCGAGCGCCATGAGGCACTCGCACGTGCTGTCCTTCCCACTTGTCGCGAAGAAAGAGCTGAATGAGCGGCAGGGATACTCCTCCCACCTCTTGGCCAGGTCCTTGTAGATGGTGTGGCAGAGCTTTGAGCGCCAGGAAGTCATCTCGGCAACTACCCCCGGAGGCAACGATGTGGTTCCCTGGTTCTCATAGAACTTGGCTTCGTGCTTGCCAGGCTGGCGCGCCAGCACCTTATGCACTGTCAGTGCATTCTGCAGGATGCTCTCCATCGACGAGAGCGACAGGTCTCGCTTCTGCAACGCCTCGCTCACCCCTTTATTGATGTCGAAGACGTCAGCCAAGATGCAAGTCGAGAGGGAATACTCGGGGGTGAGCTTGTGGAAGAAGAACGGCGGCGGCTGGATCTCCCCGAGCATAGCGACAGTGAAGTCAAAGTTCACCACAGCCGCGTTCAGGCGACGGAACGTTGCAGCTGCCCAACGCACGGAGTGCTCCTTCGGGAAGGAGAGACATTTCCCACCGGAAATGATCTGCAGAGACTTCTGCCTGGCGGTTGATCTGAAGAAGGCAAACCAGTGTCGGAGGAGGCGGCTATGTTCAACAACCTTTCGTGTCTTCTTGATGAGGCCGACGGACAGCTGGTGCATGTGGGCAGCATCATGCACATCGATGAGAGTGCATCCCCACGCGATCTCGAGCTTCCCCCTGAGACTCTTCATCGTTGATGCCCCGTCTGCCGCGAATCCCTTCAGCGAACGCCGCGCCCACTGCGACAGCTGGAGGCTGTCGAACAACTTGACCAGCTCGTCCTTCTGCGACTCTGCGTCAGCTTTCTTCAAGTCGACTGTGCCCACACACCAATCTTTCATAGCACAATCCGTCCTGCTGATCCCCGAAACGATGACGATCATCAAGTCGATGCGGGCGAACGTGGTACCGTCCACCTTCAGGGTTGCCGCCCGACACGCACGCACCGCACCCACCACTCCCCTCAGGAGCACCTCCCAGAGTATCGTCTGGAACTCCTTCGCGACTTTTCGAGAGTAGTGGGTGTCCAGGACATGCAGCCCCTTCCGCTTGTCGTCCTGCAACCTCGCACCCACACTGCTCAGCCCCTCCGCCCGTTGCGTCGCCGTTGCCACGTTGTACACCAGGTTGACCAGACTTGTGTACTGCTCGCTGGTCACCTTCACCTTCGCGCACAGCGTCTGCTTGGGGATATCTGTAGCTGTCACATTGGTGTTTTCACTCCCAGGCGTGGACAACTGCACTGCTCTCTTGTGCGCCGCACCACCCATGTGGCGGCGGATATTGCTTTGCTGGCGCCCAACTGTCGTGGCAGACATAGACGCTTCGCCGCGTGCATACCGGAGCAAGTGGGGTTGCTCCGAGAACTCCCCCTCCAGCTGCACCAAGAACGGTGCACACGTGGTGCACCTCCACCTCCCATCAGGGAGACGCACCACACCGGAGGCTGCAGCGTGGATCTTCCGCTGCTGCTTCTCCTGTATGGCGAGCTGTGCCTGCCGCTGCTGAATCCGAAGGAGACCGTTCACCATTGAGCCCTCTGGCACGTACTTCTTGTTTGCTGCCATCAAAAGAAGGAAGTGCGCCTTTGCTGTGTCGAAGACAAGCCGCAAGGGGTACTGGGCCATCAACGACGGAAGAAGCAAGCCGAAGGTGCGAGGCTGTGTGGTGTCGACGATAGAAAAGTGAACATTTAAACCGCGGGATGTGCGGAAAGTCTGCAGGGCCACTGACGCGGTGTTGGTGTCCAACTCTTCGTCCACGAGGAATCTCGTATCCATCAATCGCGGACGCCTGAGCTTCACCGTGAGGGCCTCCGCTTCGGGGGAGTCAACGCCCTCCAGAAGCGCCGCAGCACTGGTACGCGTCGGCTCCGTAATGGGAATTGACCTTGCTAGGCAGTCAAGCACTCGGAGGCAGTAGTGTCCAGAACTGTATAGATCCCGTTGAACCCACCCTGGTACAAGCCCAATGTTGACGCCTCCGGTTGATTGGGCGAGCTTCATGGCGGTCAGCCATGGGGACAGTCGCCCGGCGCTGTCGAACGCGGCGACGTGGCACGCCCCTTCCCCGGTGTAGAAGGCGGCGTGGGGTGCAGGGGCGACAGGGGCGGCGGTGGTAGCTGCAGGAGAGGCGGCCAGGGGATCCGGAGGAGGAGGCGGCGGCGCATCATGCGAAGCATCGACGTCGTGCCCGTCACCGTCCGATGCCTCACGTGCGTACAGCACGAGTGCTGGCTTCGCGTTCGCACGATTGAACGGCGCCACAGAGCAATCCGTCACACGATCAGTCGTGATCGACTTCCACTTCAGAGTGGTGGCGGGGCCACGAGCGCACAGCGTCTCCCAGGCGATCCCCTTCGCGAGGGTCAGCCCGGACTTTGTGCACGATGCACCGACAAACCGGTACCGGTGATTCACCGGCTGCACCGTGCCCACCTGCACCACCCCGTTGCCGTCAACGCCAAGCTCACGAAGGGCGGAGAGGTCTCTTAATTCCTTGACGTTGACGGTTTCCGCAAGCTCCGTCAGGTGCTTCTGCTTCTCGCCGGATGCAGAAAACCGCTGCGTCGAGAGGAACAGGAGGTGCGGGGCCTTCTCGACGCAGAACTGCGCAGCCCGGACAGCACCACATGTGCACGGACCTTGCTTCTCCATAAATTGAGAAGCAACGCGCTGCACCTCGTCCTTCACGACGCCCAACATCACAACCATGCTGTCTGTAATAGCTGTGCGGAACTCACCACAAGATGGGCAGCTGTAGACGGTGGCGCTTTTGGTGGTGCAGAGGTGCTTCAGGTGCGGGTGTTTGTGTCCGAGGGCGGAGAGACTGACGTCAGGGTTGGGTCGCTGCGGGTCCTGCGAGGTGATCATCTGGGGCTCGTTCTCATCGGGGGTTGTGCTCCGCAGGGACTGGAGGAGGTTGCTCAATACACCTTGGCACTCCCGCAGTACTGTACATGCCAGCAGCTGGAGGATAGTTACAAAGCTGCCACTCCCCGACGCCACCCCCCTACTGGCCCCTTCAGGCCTGAAAGCCCAAAAGCTCCCGGAGATTTTTGCAGTGGTGCGCACCATATTCGCGGAGTACGTGAGGTTGGGTGAGTGTGAGGTCAGGGTCCTGTCGAAGGGTAGTCGAGTGGGAATAAATAGGGAGGTCCTCAGGAGTGCAATACAACAGCAATACACAGGCAACACACCAGCAACACGCAAACCGAGGCAAGAGGAGGTGGGCGGGGTCATCCTGCGGAGTCTCCAGTTGGCCAGCAAGGCGAACTGTACGGGGGAGAGACTTCCCTTCCATCCTTGTGTGCGCCCTGTCGACTGGGAAAATCTTAGAAAAAAAAATTTCCTCTGCGAAAAACCCTTAGAAAAAAAAATTTCCCTTACAAAATTCTTAGAAAAAAACTTTTTTTCCCCGTACAAAAGTTCTTAGAAAAAAAGTTCAGAATCCTGAAAGTGGGGAACCAGCCCCCCAGTTAGGAACAGCCCTGCTTGGTATTGGCAGAAAGTTTTTATGTTCCCGGTCTTGGATGTGCTCAAACATTCAAAAGAACACATTTTCCGTGGCCAAAAAATTTTTTGCACCCGGAGGTGGGGATGGGGGTGGTGGTCACTACTTTTTTGCACCATTTTCCTTTGGGTTTTCAGCAGAATTCTTCTATGTTCCCGGTCTTGGATGTGCTCAAACAGTCAAAAGAACACATTTTCCGGGTGCAAAAAAATGTTGCACCTGGGGGGTGGAGAGGGGGGTCGGAGGGCGGTGGTGTGAGAGGCTTGCTCTCGAGCTCAAACCAACAGATGTTCACTACCGTGGCCTCCGGCGGCTGGGGGGCTCCGCCCCCCAGACCCCCCTGTGGCGTGTCTTTGCGCGACAATTTATCGTCCCCCCATGCAATGTGACAATGGCGACTGTCGCTCAGCGATTCAGCGACTGTCGCTTTTGGCCCAGCGATCGTCGCCAGAGCGTTTCTGGACCGAAATTTCGGATTTCATTTCCGGAAAATTTCCGGATCGTGGTGGGGTCACTTTGCTCTGGGAGATGAGTTTTTGGCCATTCAAATTTTTTGACATTTCCCTCCCGTTGTCTGTGGACCACCCAAAAATGAAATCGAAAACTGGAAAAAATGAAAAATCCGAAAAATTATTTTCTCGAAAAAAGTGGGTTCGTGGGTTTCGATTTTTCCCACAACCCCGAAAAAAAAATTTGGAAAAATTTTCCGAGTGGTGGACTTTTTTCTCACAAAAGTTTTTTTTCGATTTCACTTTTCGGCCCTTATGAAACTTGACCCGAAAACTCGATTGGCCAAAAACTCATCTCCCAGAGCAAAGTGACCCCACCACGGTCCGGAAAATACAGCAGCAGTCTCTCGAGTCTTCCTTTCAGATGATTTTTGCATTGATCGCTTCCACCTCAACCCGTCACTCGTCACGCGTTTTTTTTTTTCTCGCTGGCGCTAGTGATGTCGGCTGGCAGAAAAAACACACACAAAAAACCCCCCCCCCGCGTGTCGAGTGACCTTACCTGTCTGAAGTACAGAAAATGTGTCGGGTTGGGTGGAGCATACACACACACATACACATATGTTCACACAACACAGGGCAAACCGCACAAACGTGTTCACACATCCGGCATCCTATGCGAAATACCCGCCGCTCCCCGGGAGCTGTTGCGGGAACCATCTGCTCTTCCGACCCACCGAGACTCTTGCCGTATTTTCTCTACCACACGGGGTGTGTTTTACCAAAAATTCCGGAAATCGAAGTTGGAAAAATGGGTGAGCGACTCAGCGACAGTCGCTACACCCGTCGCAGTCGCAATCGCTGAATCGCTAGCGACTGTAGCGCTACTCGAGCGACGGTGTAGCAATTGTCACATTGCCCCATGCGACATGTGCTATCTGTCAGTTGTGTTGTACTTGAGCGTATGCGACTATGGAGCCAGGCCAACAGACGTTCGCTACCGTGGCCTCCGGCGGCTGGGGGGCTCCGCCCCCCACACCCCCCTGTGGCATGTGCCTGGTCTTGGAGCCAAGTCCTTGCGCGTACGGGGCTGCGGCATGTCGGTTCCAGCACCCTCGCGGAAGGCTGGGCCCGAGCACCCCTGGCTACCCTACCCTACCCTAGGGTTGGGGCCGCCGGGGTCCCAGATTTTTTGGTAATTTCCAGGTGTGGGTAGGGGGACCTTTTCGAATTTTTTTTTCGAGGGGTGCCCATTTTGGCGATTTGGGCCCGATTTCGAGGGTTACGGGTGACCCTAGACCCTACCCAACCCTAGGGTTGCGGTTGGGGTTAACTCCAGACCCTACCCTCACCCTAGGGTTAGGGTTAACCCTAGACCCTACCCTGGGGTTAGGGTTACCCCTATACCCTACCCAACCCTAGGGTTAGGGTGAGGGTTAACCCTACACCCGACCCAACCCTAGGGTTGGGGTTGGGGTTAACCCTAGACCCTACCCTAGGGTTAGGGTCAGGGTTAACCCTATACCCTACCCAACCCTAGGGTTAGGGTCAGGGTTAACCCTACACCCTACCCAACCCTAGGGTTAGGGTTGGGGTTAACCCTAGACCCTACCCTAGGGTTAGGGTCAGCGTTAACCCTAGACCCAACCCTACCCTAGGGTTAGGGTTAACCCTACACCCTACCCAACCCTAGGGTTAGGGTTAGGGTTAACCCTAGACCCTACCGTAGGGTTAGGGTCAGGGTTAGCCCTATACCCAACCCAACCCTACACCCAACCCTACCCTAGGGTTAGGGTCAGGGTTAACCCTAGACCCAACCCTACCCTAGGGTTAGGGTTAACCCTATACCCAACCCAACCCTACACCCAACCCTACCCTAGGGTTAGGGTTAGGGTTAACCCTAGACCCAACCCAACGCTAGGGTTAGGGTTCGGGTTAACCCTAGACCCAACCCAACCCTAGGGTTAGGGTTGGGGTTAACCCTATACCCTACCCAACCCTAGGGTTAGGGTCAGGGTTAACCCTAGACCCAACCCAACCCTAGGGTTAGGGTTAGGGTTAACCCTATACCCAACCCAACCCTAGGGTTAGGGTTAACCCAACCCAACCCTAGGGTTAGGGTTAACCCAACCCGACCCTAGGGTTAGGGTTAACCCTAGACCCAACCCAACCCTAGGGTTAGGGTTGGGGTTAACCCTACACCCTACCCAACCCTAGGGTTAGGGTTAACCCAACCCGACCCTAGGGTCAGGGTTAACCCTAGACCCAACCCAACCCTAGGGTTAGGATTCGGGTTAACCCTAGACCCAACCCAACCCTAGGGTTAGGGTTGGGGTTAACCCTACACCCTACCCAACCCTAGGGTTAGGGTCAGGGTTAACCCTAGACCCAACCCAACCCTAGGGTTAGGGTCAGGGTTAACCCTAGACCCAGCCCAACCCTAGGGTTAGGGTTGGGGTTAACCCTACACCCTACCCAACCCTAGGGTTAGGGTCAGGGTTAACCCTAGACCCAGCCCAACCCTAGGGTTAGGGTTGGGGTTAACCCTATACCCTACCCAACCCTAGGGTTAGGGTCAGGGTTAACCCTAGACCCAACCCAACCCTAGGGTTAGGGTTAACCCTATACCCCACCCAACCCTAGGGTTAGGGTTAGGGTTAACCCTATACCCAACCCTACCCTAGGGTTAGGGTTAGGGTTAACCCAAGACCCAACCCTACCCTAGGGTTAGGGTTAACCCTATACCCTACCCAACCCTAGGGTTAGGGTTGGGGTTAACCCTATACCCTACCCTCACCCTAGGGTTAGGGTTAACCCTATACCCAACCCAACCCTAGGGTTAGGGTTAACCCAAGACCCAACCCTACCCTAGGGTTCGGGTTTGGGTCAGGGTGAACCCTAGACCCGACCCAACCCTCGGATCAGGGTTGGGGTTAACCCTATACCCAACCCAACCCTACACCCAACCCTACCCTAGGGTTAGGGTTCGGGTTAACCCTAGACCCAACCCAACCCTAGGGTTAGGGTTGGGGTTAACCCTATACCCTACCCAACCCTAGGGTTAGGGTCGGGGTTAACCCTAGACCCAACCCAACCCTAGGGTTAGGGTTAGGGTTAACCCTATACCCAACCCAACCCTAGGGTTAGGGTTAACCCAACCCGACCCTAGGGTTAGGGTTAACCCTACACCCTACCCAACCCTAGGGTTAGGGTCAGGGTTAACCCTATACCCTACCCAACCCTAGGGTTAGGGTCAGGGTTAACCCTAGACCCAACCCAACCCTAGGGTTAGGGTTAACCCTATACCCCACCCAACCCTAGGGTTAGGGTTAGGGTTAACCCTATACCCAACCCTACCCTAGGGTTAGGGTTAACCCAACCCGACCCTAGGGTTAGGGTTAACCCTAGACCCAACCCAACCCTAGGGTTAGGGTTAACCCTATACCCCACCCAACCCTAGGGTTAGGGTCAGGGTTAACCCTAGACCCAACCCAACCCTAGGGTTAGGGTTAACCCTATACCCCACCCAACCCTAGGGTTAGGGTTAGGGTTAACCCTATACCCAACCCTACCCTAGGGTTAGGGTTAACCCTATACCCTACCCAACCCTAGGGTTAGGGTTGGGGTTAACCCTATACCCTACCCTCACCCTAGGGTTAGGGTTAACCCAAGACCCAACCCTACCCTAGGGTTAGGGTTAACCCTATACCCTACCCAACCCTAGGGTTAGGGTTGGGGTTAACCCTATACCCTACCCTCACCCTAGGGTTAGGGTTAACCCTATCCCCAACCCAACCCTAGGGTTAGGGTTAGGGTTAACCCAAGACCCAACCCTACCCTAGGGTTAGGGTTAGGGTTAACCCTATACACAACCCATCCCTAGGGTTAGGGTTAACCCTATACCCTACCCAACCCGAGGGTTAGGGTTGGGGGTTAACCCAAGACCCTGCCCGACCCGAGGGTTAGGGTTCACCCTAGACCCAACCCTACCCTAGGGTTCGGGTTTGGGTCAGGGTGAACCCTAGACCCGACCCAACCCTCGGATCAGGGTTGGGGTTAACCCTATACCCTACCCTAACCCTAGGGTAGGGTCTAGGGTCAACCCTGACCCTAACCCTAGGGTTGGGTCAAGGGTTAACCCTAACCCTAGGGTTGGGTAGGGTCTAGGGTCAACCCTGACCCTAACCCTAGGGTTGGGTAGGGTCCAGGGTTAACCCTAACCCTAACCCGAGGGTTGGGTAGGGTCTAGGGTCAACCCTGACCCTAACCCGAGGGTTGGGTAGGGTCTAGGGTTAACCCTAACCCTAACCCTAGGGTTGGGTCAAGGGTTAACCCTAACCCTAACCCTAGGGTTAGGGTAGGGTCTAGGGTTAACCCTGACCCTAACCCTAGGGTTGGGTAGGGTCTAGGGTCAACCCTGACCCTACCCCGAGGGTTCGGTAGGGTCTAGGGTTAACCCTAACCCTAACCCTAGGGTTGGGTCAAGGGTTACCCCTAACCCTAGCCCTAGGGTTAGGGTAGGGTCTAGGGTTAACCCTGACCCTAACCCTAGGGTTAGGGTAGGGTCTAGGGTCAACCCTAACCCTAACCCTAGGGTTGGGTAGGGTCTGGGGTCACCCTGACCCTAACCCTAGGGTTGGGTAGGGTCTGGGGTCAACCCTGACCCTAACCCTAGGGTTGGGTCAAGGGTTAACCCTAACCCTAACCCTAGGGTTGGGTAGGGTCTGGGGTTAACCCTGACCCTAACCCTAGGGTTAGGGTAGGGTCTAGGGTTAACCCTAACCCTAACCCTAGGGTTAGGGTAGGGTCTAGGGTTAACCCTGACCCTAACCCTAGGGTTAGGGTAGGGTCTAGGGTCAACCCTAACCCTATCACTAGGGTTGGGTCAAGGGTTACCCCTAACCCTAACCCTAGGGTTGGGTAGGGTCTAGGGTCAACCCTGACCCTTACCCTAGGGTTGGGTAGGGTCTGGGGTGAACCCTGACCCTAACCCTAGGGTTGGGTCAAGGGTTTACCCTAACCCTAACCCTAGGGTTGGGTAGGGTCTGGGGTCAACCCTGACCCTAACCCTAGGGTTGGGTAGGGTCTAGGGTCAACCCTGACCCTTACCCTAGGGTTGGGTAGGGTCTGGGGTCAACCCTGACCCTAACCCTAGGGTTGGGTCAAGGGTTAACCCTAACCCTAACCCTAGGGTTGGGTAGGGTCTAGGGTCAACCCTGACCCTTACCCTAGGGTTGGGTAGGGTCTGGGGTCAACCCTGACCCTAACCCTAGGGTTGGGTCAAGGGTTTACCCTAACCCTAACCCTAGGGTTGGGTAGGGTCTGGGGTCAACCCTGACCCTAACCCTAGGGTTGGGTCAAGGGTTAACCCTGACCCTAGCCCTAGGGTTAGGGTAGGGTCTAGGGTCAACCCTAACCCTAACCCTAGGGTTGGGTCAAGGGTTAACCCTAACCCTAACCCTAGGGTTGGGTAGGGTCTGGGGTCAACCCTGACCCTAACCCTAGGGTTGGGTCAAGGGTTAACCCTAACCCTAACCCTAGGGTTGGGTAGGGTCTGGGGTCAACCCTGACCCTAACCCTAGGGTTGGGTCAAGGGTTAACCCTAACCCTAGGGTTAGGGTAGGGTCTAGGGTTAACCCTGACCCTAACCCTAGGGTTAGGGTAGGGTCTAGGGTCAACCCTAACCCTATCCCTAGGGTTGGGTCAAGGGTTAACCCTAACCCTAACCCTAGGGTTGGGTAGGGTCTAGGGTCAACCCTGACCCTTACCCTAGGGTTGGGTAGGGTCTGGGGTCAACCCTGACCCTAACCCTAGGGTTGGGTCAAGGGTTAACCCTAACCCTAGGGTTAGGGTAGGGTCTAGGGTTAACCCTGACCCTAACCCTAGGGTTAGGGTAGGGTCTAGGGTCAACCCTAACCCTATCCCTAGGGTTGGGTCAAGGGTTAACCCTAACCCTAACCCTAGGGTTGGGTAGGGTCTAGGGTCAACCCTGACCCTTACCCTAGGGTTGGGTAGGGTCTGGGGTGAACCCTGACCCTAACCCTAGGGTTGGGTCAAGGGTTTACCCTAACCCTAACCCTAGGGTTGGGTAGGGTCTGGGGTCAACCCTGACCCTAACCCTAGGGTTGGGTCAAGGGTTAACCCTCACCCTAACCGTAGGGTTAGGGTAGGGTCTAGGGTCAACCCTAACCCTAACCCTAGGGTTGGGTCAAGGGTTAACCCTAACCCTAACCCTAGGGTTGGGTAGGGTCTGGGGTTATCCCTGACCCTAACCCTAGGGTTAGGGTAGGGTCTAGGGTTAACCCTGACCCTAACCCTAGGGTTAGGGTAGGGTCTAGGGTCAACCCTAACCCTAACCCTAGGGTTGGGTCAAGGGTTAACCCTAACCCTAACCCTAGGGTTGGGTAGGGTCTGGGGTCAACCCTGACCCTAACTCTAGGGTTGGGTCAAGGGTTTACCCTAACCCTAACCCTAGGGTTGGGTAGGGTCTGGGGTCAACCCTGACCCTAACCCTAGGGTTGGGTCAAGGGTTTACCCTAACCCTAACCCTAGGGTTAGGGTAGGGTCTAGGGTTAACCCTGACCCTAACCCTAGGGTTAGGGTAGGGTCTAGGGTCAACCCTAACCCTAACCCTAGGGTTGGGTCAAGGGTTAACCCTAACCCTAACCCTAGGGTTGGGTAGGGTCTGGGGTCAACCCTGACCCTAACCCTAGGGTTGGGTCAAGGGTTAACCCTAACCCTAACCCTAGGGTTGGGTCAAGGGTTTACCCTAACCCTAACCCTAGGGTTGGGTAGGCTCTGGGGTCAACCCTGACCCTAACCCTAGGGTTCGGTCAAGGGTTAACCCTAACCCTAACCCTAGGGTTAGGGTAGGGTCTAGGGTCAACCCTAACCCTAACCCTAGGGTTAGGGTAGGGTCTAGGGTTAACCCTCACCCTAACCCTAGGGTTGGGTCAAGGGTTAACTCTAACCCTAACCCTAGGGTTGGGTCAAGGGTTAACCCTAACCCTAACCCTAGGGTTGGGTAGGGTCTGGGGTCAACCCTGACCCTAACCCTAGGGTTGGGTCAAGGGTTAACCCTAACCCTAACCCTAGGGTTGGGTCAAGGGTTAACCCTAACCCTAACCCTAGGGTTGGGTAGGGTCTGGGGTGAACCCTGACCCTAACCCTAGGGTTGGGTCAAGGGTTTACCCTAACCCTAACCCTAGGGTTGGGTAGGGTCTGGGGTCAACCCTGACCCTAACCCTAGGGTTGGGTCAAGGGTTAACCCTCACCCTAACCGTAGGGTTAGGGTAGGGTCTAGGGTCAACCCTAACCCTAACCCTAGGGTTGGGTCAAGGGTTAACCCTAACCCTAACCCTAGGGTTGGGTAGGGTCTGGGGTTAACCCTGACCCTAACCCTAGGGTTAGGGTAGGGTCTAGGGTTAACCCTGACCCTAACCCTAGGGTTAGGGTAGGGTCTAGGGTCAACCCTAACCCTAACCCTAGGGTTGGGTCAAGGGTTAACCCTAACCCTAACCCTAGGGTTGGGTAGGGTCTGGGGTCAACCCTGACCCTAACCCTAGGGTTGGGTCAAGGGTTAACCCTAACCCTAACCCTAGGGTTGGGTCAAGGGTTTACCCTAACCCTAACCCTAGGGTTGGGTAGGGTCTGGGGTCAACCCTGACCCTAACCCTAGGGTTGGGTCAAGGGTTAACCCTAACCCTAACCCTAGGGTTAGGGTAGGGTCTAGGATTAACCCTGACCCTAACCCTAGGGTTAGGGTAGGGTCTAGGGTCAACCCTAACCCTAACCCTAGGGTTAGGGTAGGGTCTAGGGTTAACCCTCACCCTAACCCTAGGGTTGGGTCAAGGGTTAACCCTAACCCTAACCCTAGGGTTGGGTAGGGTCTGGGGTCAACCCTGACCCTAACTCTAGGGTTGGGTCAAGGGTTTACCCTAACCCTAACCCTAGGGTTGGGTAGGGTCTGGGGTCAACCCTGACCCTAACCCTAGGGTTGGGTCAAGGGTTTACCCTAACCCTAACCCTAGGGTTAGGGTAGGGTCTAGGGTTAACCCTGACCCTAACCCTAGGGTTAGGGTAGGGTCTAGGGTCAACCCTAACCCTAACCCTAGGGTTGGGTCAAGGGTTAACCCTAACCCTAACCCTAGGGTTGGGTAGGGTCTGGGGTCAACCCTGACCCTAACCCTAGGGTTGGGTCAAGGGTTAACCCTAACCCTAACCCTAGGGTTGGGTCAAGGGTTTACCCTAACCCTAACCCTAGGGTTGGGTAGGCTCTGGGGTCAACCCTGACCCTAACCCTAGGGTTCGGTCAAGGGTTAACCCTAACCCTAACCCTAGGGTTAGGGTAGGGTCTAGGGTCAACCCTAACCCTAACCCTAGGGTTGGGTCAAGGGTTAACCCTAACCCTAACCCTAGGGTTAGGGTAGGGTCTAGGATTAACCCTGACCCTAACCCTAGGGTTAGGGTAGGGTCTAGGGTCAACCCTAACCCTAACCCTAGGGTTAGGGTAGGGTCTAGGGTTAACCCTCACCCTAACCCTAGGGTTGGGTCAAGGGTTAACCCTAACCCTAACCCTAGGGTTGGGTCAAGGGTTAACCCTAACCCTAACCCTAGGGTTGGGTAGGGTCTGGGGTCAACCCTGACCCTAACTCTAGGGTTGGGTCAAGGGTTTACCCTAACCCTAACCCTAGGGTTGGGTAGGGTCTGGGGTCAACCCTGACCCTAACCCTAGGGTTGGGTCAAGGGTTTACCCTAACCCTAACCCTAGGGTTAGGGTAGGGTCTAGGGTTAACCCTGACCCTAACCCTAGGGTTAGGGTAGGGTCTAGGGTCAACCCTAACCCTAACCCTAGGGTTGGGTCAAGGGTTAACCCTAACCCTAACCCTAGGGTTGGGTAGGGTCTGGGGTCAACCCTGACCCTAACCCTAGGGTTGGGTCAAGGGTTAACCCTAACCCTAACCCTAGGGTTGGGTCAAGGGTTTACCCTAACCCTAACCCTAGGGTTGGGTAGGCTCTGGGGTCAACCCTGACCCTAACCCTAGGGTTCGGTCAAGGGTTAACCCTAACCCTAACCCTAGGGTTAGGGTAGGGTCTAGGGTCAACCCTAACCCTAACCCTAGGGTTAGGGTAGGGTCTAGGGTTAACCCTCACCCTAACCCTAGGGTTGGGTCAAGGGTTAACTCTAACCCTAACCCTAGGGTTGGGTCAAGGGTTAACCCTAACCCTAACCCTAGGGTTGGGTAGGGTCTGGGGTCAACCCTGACCCTAACCCTAGGGTTGGGTCAAGGGTTAACCCTAACCCTAACCCTAGGGTTGGGTAGGGTCTGGGGTGAACCCTGACCCTAACCCTAGGGTTGGGTCAAGGGTTTACCCTAACCCTAACCCTAGGGTTGGGTAGGGTCTGGGGTCAACCCTGACCCTAACCCTAGGGTTGGGTCAAGGGTTAACCCTCACCCTAACCGTAGGGTTAGGGTAGGGTCTAGGGTCAACCCTAACCCTAACCCTAGGGTTGGGTCAAGGGTTAACCCTAACCCTAACCCTAGGGTTGGGTAGGGTCTGGGGTTAACCCTGACCCTAACCCTAGGGTTAGGGTAGGGTCTAGGGTTAACCCTGACCCTAACCCTAGGGTTAGGGTAGGGTCTAGGGTCAACCCTAACCCTAACCCTAGGGTTGGGTCAAGGGTTAACCCTAACCCTAACCCTAGGGTTGGGTAGGGTCTGGGGTCAACCCTGACCCTAACCCTAGGGTTGGGTCAAGGGTTAACCCTAACCCTAACCCTAGGGTTGGGTCAAGGGTTTACCCTAACCCTAACCCTAGGGTTGGGTAGGGTCTGGGGTCAACCCTGACCCTAACCCTAGGGTTGGGTCAAGGGTTAACCCTAACCCTAACCCTAGGGTTAGGGTAGGGTCTAGGATTAACCCTGACCCTAACCCTAGGGTTAGGGTAGGGTCTAGGGTCAACCCTAACCCTAACCCTAGGGTTAGGGTAGGGTCTAGGGTTAACCCTCACCCTAACCCTAGGGTTGGGTCAAGGGTTAACCCTAACCCTAACCCTAGGGTTGGGTCAAGGGTTAACCCTAACCCTAACCCTAGGGTTGGGTAGGGTCTGGGGTCAACCCTGACCCTAACCCTAGGGTTGGGTCAAGGGTTTACCCTAACCCTAACCCTAGGGTTGGGTAGGGTCTGGGGTCAACCCTGACCCTACCCAACCCTAGGGTTGGGTCAAGGGTTAACCCTAACCCTAACCCTAGGGTTAGGGTAGGGTCTAGGGTTAACCCTGACCCTAACCCTAGGGTTGGGTAGGGTCTAGGGTCAACCCTGACCCTAACCCGAGGGTTGGGTAGGGTCTAGGGTTAACCCTAACCCTAACCCTAGGGTTAGGGTAGGGTCTAGGGTTAACCCTGACCCTAACCCTAGGGTTAGGGTAGGGTCTAGGGTCAACCCTAACCCTATCCCTAGGGTTGGGTCAAGGGTTAACCCTAACCCTAACCCTAGGGTTGGGTAGGGTCTAGGGTCAACCCTGACCCTTACCCTAGGGTTGGGTAGGGTCTGGGGTCAACCCTGACCCTAACCCTTGGGTTGGGTTGGGTCTAGGATCAACCCTGGCCCTGACCCCTGGGTTGGGTAGGGTCGTGTTGGGTCGGGTTATGGGTACCCAACCCTCACCCTAGGGTAGGGTTGGGTCGGGTTGTGGGTACCCCCGACGTGCTGTAGGGTAGGGTAGGGTAGGGTAGGGTACGGCCCCCCCTCCGGCCGGTTAACGTTAAGTCCGCCCCCAGAATTAGCCATGCTCCGTCAAACTGACACAGTTTGTCAGAGTCAAGATCCCTCGAACAATGAAAATCCACGAGAACAGCCGTCGCACATGCACTTGAGGCCCTTCACCAACTAGGAATTGTAAATGGAAAGTAATGGGGGGTGGGTCTGTGCAGGGAAGATAGCTCGGCGTGAAAAATAACCTGATGCCATGCAAGGTACTCCCCTAGTTTTCAATGGAAATTGGCCCATATCAACAGGAAATGGCTGGAACACCCGTCGTTTCAGCAGGTTCACCCGTCGTGCCGACGGGTGGCACCCGTCGACTCGACGGGTCCACCCGTCGAGTCGACGGGTGCCGCCTGTCGAGTTTTCACCCGTCGTCCCGACTAGTCGACCCCACCCGTCACTGCCCGACTAGTCCGTGGTGCAGAGGCCTGCCCCCCCCCCCCCCCCCCCCCCCCGGACATTTCCCGAATTTCCCGCCCGGACATGTCCGCCCGGACATCCGGACATCCAGAAATGTCCGCCCCGGACAGGGCGGACATTTTCTGGTGTCCGGATGTCCGGGCGGATATGTCCGGACCCGGAAATTCGGGAAATCCAATTTTGACCCCCCCCCCCCCCCCCCGGACATGTCCGGCCAGGACCTCAATAGTTTGATTTTTGGTCCAGAAAATAGTTTGAAATTTTTTGAAATCTGGGTGCCCAAATTTTTTGCTCCTAAGACCGGCGATTAGTAGGGGGACCCTTTCGAATTTTTTTTTGGAGAAGGGTAAATTGAACGTTTTTGGCCAAATGAAGCCACTGCGACCATTCCCGGGCCTCGGAAATCAGATTTTGGCCCCTCAAATGCGGTGCCGGTCCGGACAAAAAACCGAAAAAACCGTGAAAAATGGCCCATTTTCCCCAGCCAAAAATGGGCCAAAAATGCCCCCGGGCACCCCCAGAGACATGTCCTAATCCGGGGTGCCAGTAGGGGGGACCTTTCGAATTTTTTTTCGAGGAGAGGTCAATTGAACGTTTTTGGACATCTGAGGCCACTGCGACCATTCCCAGGCCTCGGAAATGAGATTTTTGGCCCTCAAATGGGGTACCGGTCCCCACGAAATTCCGAAAAATTCATGAAAATCGAAAGGTCCCACGCACCAAATTCTGCCCAAAAATCGTCAAAAATGGACATCTGAGGCCACTGCGACCATTCCCAGGCCTCGGAAATGAGATTTTTGGCCCTCAAATGGGGTACCGGTCCCCACGAAATTCCGAAAAATTCATGAAAATCGAAAGGTCCCACGCACCAAATTCTGCCCAAAAATCGTCAGAAATGGACATGTCATATGCAGCAATGGGGCACCAATCACTCCCCAAATTTTGCTCGATGATTCCACGGCAAGCCAGATTTTCTGATCAATTAGTTTGTTTGAGCATGTTCCTGGCCCTTGTTTGGAAAGTAGATGACCCCTGCTGGAGAGGACGGTTGTGCTTGACCGGACGGAGAGAGAACCTTCTCCATAACCACCTCCACTCCACAATGCCACAAGTGGCAGGAAGGCCGGGTGTTACAGGCCTCAACCAGGGTTCCAAGGCTCTCCACTTCCTGGCTGCGTCAGGGATCACCGGGTACAGCGAGCAGGATTCCCTGTCCTGACACCCCAGCATGTACCACCGGAAGAACCCGAAACAGCAGCCCCCCCCCCCAGTGTAGGCAGGCCCTGTATTAAACTGTATTAAACACGTTTGTATTAAACTGTATTAAACTCGGCGCTTTTTGAGTTTAGTACAAGGTACGTTTGTCACTGCAGGTACGGCACCACACAGACCCCCACACAGGAGGATTATCCATCACAGGGCCTAATCTAAGGGGGGTCGGGGGGGGGTCAAAGACCCCCCCCCCCCCGCAGTTTGGGCCCCCTGGGGGGTCACTTTTAGCGGGGGCGGGGGGAGATTTCCCTGGGGACCAGTAGGAATGGGGTCTCCTGGCTGGGGAGCATGTTCAGCCCCGGTGCAGAGCCGCCTTGAGTCTAAGAGCTGTCTGTCAAGTTCGTGCAGCAAGTCGTTGACACGTGCAAGGAACAGATGCTCACTACCGTGGCCTCCGGCGGCTGGGGGGCTCCGCCCCCCAGACCCCCCCTGTAGCGTGTGCCTGTCTCGCAAGTCCTTGAGCGTATGCGAGTGGCCATCTCCGCGTAGTCTCGGGCGCGCGAAGCGCGCCCGAGAAATTTGCACCTGGGAAAAATGTCGGGGGGACGTCCTGCCTGCTGGAGCCACGGTGAGTTCACCGAGGCGACGAAGTGCAAGCACTGTGGCTTGCGCGCCTCGGGGAAGTCCGCATCGCGGCTCAAGAGCCACCTGCGGGGCTGCGAGAAGGCCCCCGAGGCCGTGAAGCAGAAGGCCACGGACGCCCCCACCACCACCCCGAAGAGGAAGGCCCCGGGGACTGACGGCCCAGGACCGGCGAAGCGGATGGCGCTCGGTGTTCCCCTGCCCTCAGCCAGCGAGAGGGCAATGATCGACATCGCCTGGTGTCGGTTCATCTTCAGCCGTGTTGTAGAGAACCCCTACTTCCAGGCCGGGCCCCCTCTCCAAAGAAGCGACACCCCCTCTGCCCCCATGACCTGCACACAAGGGTACTATAGTGTACAAAACCTGTATTAAACTGTCTTAAACTGTATTAAACTGTATTAAACAGGATGCAGATTTTGGGGACCTGTATTATACCTACACTGCCCCCCCCCCCCCCTCATGGGGGTTGCAAGAGGCACGGAAATCGTTCAAATCGGACCAAGTCCGAAAATTCGGCACTTTCTTGGGTACAAATTGCGGTCCGAAATTTTCCGATTTTTTGAAAAAAGGCTAATTCTGTAAGGGTGACCTTTTCGAATTTTTTTTTCGGGCACTTTTTCAGCACACTTCGATGTGGGCGGAAAGTGTCGCGTGCTTGTTCGTGCCCTTGTGCTCCTCACTCACGACACCATCATCAGCAGGAGTGTGAGTGTGGAAGCGTCAACGCAAACATATCGAGAATCATCAACACGTAGAAGTGAAAGCTACGACTGACCGAAGAGGAGCGGCATCAGGGAGACAAAACAAGGGGTATCAAGGAGACCAAGAGGCAGGACCTTCCTACCGGGGAGACTGTACTCTGTGTACGAACGAGGTATCAAGGGGACGAAGAGGGCACAACCTTCCTACCGGGGAGACTGTCCGCAAAGGATACCAAGAGGCAGGACCTTCCTACCGGGGAGACTGTACTCTGTGTACGAACGAGGTATCAACGAACGAGGTATCAAGGGGACGAAGAGGGCACAACCTTCCTACCGGGGAGACTGTCCGCAAAGGAGACCAAGAGGCAGGACCTTCCTACCGGGGAGACTGCTCTACAGGGTGTTCCTCCGGCAACGCGTCGGGGCTGGCCAGCCAGGAGCACGCCGGACATATCCAGTGGGGCTCCCCCGCCGTCTGCATAAACAGCTCGGCGGTGCCGGCCGTCGTGTGCTTTTTCATGCACGACTTTGTCGTGCGGCACCCACATCGGTAGCACGTGATGGTCGCGCTGTGAGAGACCCCGCACGACGGGAAGATGCAGGCCTGATGACTGGGAAGACGACGCGCAGCAGGAGGGGGACATGAACCAACCGGAGCAGTCTGCCAGCGCGCACGAGGGATCAGACAAGCTGGACCAAGTCCTCGCGGAGCTCGTCACCATCAAGAAGCAAAACACGAAACTGGAGGCCAGGGTGATCGACATGGAGAAGGCTTTGAAGGGGATGGGTGACCGCCTGCAGGCAGAGGAGGAGGAGCTACCCGCAGTTTTCAGTCCCCACGTAGTCGCAACGTGGGGCACCATGGCTTTAGCCCATATGAGAAGGGAGGTGAGGAACAAGCTGTCTACAGCTTTTAACGAGGCGGCGATCGGCGCGATCAGCGAGAACAAGGCAGACTGGCTGGATCACCTCAAGCGGGCTTTCGAGACTCTGGACAACATCCTCCTCCTCGTCAACAGCACCGGGCTAAACCAGGCTCACCGCAAGGGCCTGCACCACGCAGTGGCAAGGTTGTCGGCGCTGACGGTGGTGCGGGGGAAAACGGCCCGAGGGGTGTACGAGCAGAAATGCTTTGATGCGGGGTTCGCGGGTATCTCCGCTGTTCTACACCACAAATTTGTGAAGGACGCCGTGGATGCAGCGTCGCGGGAGGAGCAAGCGGAGAGGTCCCGCTCAGCCGCTTTTCCTCAACAGCGAGACTGGCGCTACGAACCGTATCACACACCGTCGGGAAAGGGGAAGGGAAGGGGGAAGGGGCACACCGGGTCAAAGAGATCAAAGCAATGACTCAAGCAAACACCCGCCCGCCCAACCCTACCTCTTCAGACCCTGCACCGCCAACTACCGACAGAAAGGAGCAACAAAATCACGGGACGCAAGAAGAAAACACAAGCCCCACTGACCGAGAAGGCGCGCATCGTGGTGCGAGCGACGCTGAGGGGCATCTTGGGAGACGCACTCTCCCCAAACTACTGGAAAACACTGTCGCGGACCATGGAGCGGTACGGGGATCTCCTGGAAGTGTGACAGGAGAAGGTGTGTGTCGAGTCGCACGACGAAGGCGTGATGCGGTGGATGGCACACCTCCAGGCGGAGGGGCTGTCAGTGCAGTCGGCGCTGCAGTACAGCAACAACCTGGTGGCGGCGCTCCGCAGGCTCGCCGGCATCCACCTCGAACACAGCAGCATTTTGCGGGACTTCAGGAGAGCGCTAAAGCGGAGAGGGGCACTGAAACCCCAGAAACACGCCGTGCCCGCAACGCGAGAGGAGGCAAAGGAAGCCATGCAGCGAGAGCCCAGGGACGTGGTGAAGATTGCGCTGAGTCTGACGTGGGCGGGGGCAGCTCGGAGCTCAGATGTCCTGCGTTTGGACAGGGACGATGTCAAGCCGATGGGGAACGGACAGGTGGCAGTACGGTGGACGCAGTCGAAGTCCGATCCATACAGAGTCGGACGGATGACAGGGTTGCGAATGCCTCGACGCTACTACGAGCTCCTCACAGAGCACCTGCGCACGACGGCGCGTCCGCGAGAGAAAAAGGTGTTTCCACAGACTGTGACTTATGCATCCATAGCGGCGGCGGTGAAGCGGGTGAAGCTGACGCTGACACCACACTCGTTGAGACGGGGGGCACTGACGCACCTCGCGAGGCTCGGGCTGCCGCTAGAAGAGATCAGGTTGCTGTCCCGACACAGCACCATCGAGGGGGTGGTGCGCTACATCGACGCGGCGGAGAACATTCGGATCACAGAGACCGAGGCAGTGTCGAGCCGACTGGCTTGGTGAGGTCTAAAAAGCGCAGGGCAAAGCGGCGGCGTCGCGACGGAGACATCGTGGCATCCCATTTCCCTCCTATGCAAAAGAAGATGAGGCGGCTTCTAGCCGCAGCCCCGATGTACGACGCGACACCGGATGACGACGACGAGCGAGGGCGTCTTCCACCACCACGGGTGCCACAGCGCAAGACGGTGGAGGGAGACTGGGGCAACGAAAACTGGAGCAGCGGACAGGAGGACGCGGACTACGGGCCGGCAGTGGAACACATATACGGAGAAGAGATCGGAGTGCCTCTGGGGGATACGACTGTTCGACCACACGAGCAGGGAGACACGGGACAACATCAGAAGCTCGCCCCCAGCGGGACTCCACGACTGGACATCGGTGCATTGAGACAACTCGACACGGACGGGGAGCTGGACGGGGTCATCGACATGATAACGGACACGGCGGTGTTCCGCGAGGCACTGCTGGCGGGGCGTGAAGGGGCGTTCGCGAGGGAGAAGCGAAAGGTGTCCAGACACATGCTCCAGCACCTCGGGCAGCTGGAGGACTACGGGGTCTTGGTGCAAGAAGAATCAACGCTGATCCACCCGGCCTACACCGTGGCCAAAAAGAGCGGTGGCCTCAGGTTTATAGTGGACGCCAGGACGCTGAACAAGGCGATGAAGCCCCCGCCCGACATAGTCTAAATTCCATCACGAGAGTGGCGCAGAGGCTGGCTAACGCTGACTGGGTTGTATTGGCCGATGCGCGCAGCTGGTTCTACCAGTTCCCGGTGGCGGAGGATATACAGAAGTTCTTCGGGGTGCGTATCGGTGGCAAGCGGAACGATTTCGTCGACGCTCGCCTGCAGGTACTGTGCATGGGTTGGCCGTACTCCCCAGCTATTGCGCACAGGAGCGCGCGGGTGCTTCTCCCGCAGCCGCACGGCGAGGTGTGGATCGACAATTTTTGCATCGTAGCGTCGAGCCACGCAGAGGCAGATCAGCGGTATCGGGACCTCCTGGGGCGGTGCAAAGCATGCAACGTGGAGCTGAACATGGACGACACTGCGGCGCCCCGACGCAGCGTTTCGTGGCGTTCGGGATTGACTTTGATCTGCTGACCCACTCATTGAGGATGGACCCGGCGTGGGTGAAGAAGCTGGCCGATCGTTTGGAGCTGGCCGAGATGATCGCAGGAGACGTAACGCCGAGGCGCGCCTTCAAGATTTTCGGTAGTGTGGTGTGGCAGAGTTACGTGACGCGCAGCCCGCTCTGTTTCGCGCCAGCGATGCTGTCCTACATCAGGAGGATTGCCCGGACAACGCTGGAAGATAAGGGAAAGTGGGACTTAAAGGCGGTGGTACCACCCTCGGTGCGGCACGAGCTGCGCCTGCGAATGTCCTTCCTCGAACAGAATAGCTGGCTGACATGTGTGCCACACACACGAGGCGCCTCGGTCTGGAGCGACGCGTCGAGCACAGCGTGGGCGGCGATCGCGATCGAGGGGACGTCAGAGAGGGTGTCGCAGGGAGTGTTCTCCGAGCAGGAACGCGGGGCGCACATCTTCCTGAAGGAGGCTTACGCTGCCCTACAGGGACTCAGACTCATCATCGCGAGTGGGTGCACAGCGCGCTGCTACATCGACAACCTGCCGCTGGTGCACTGCCTCGTAAAGGGACACTGCAGCAACTTTCGGGGAAATATCCTGCTACAACACATCGTGAACACTGCGACGGCTAAGAATCTCACGCTGGATGCGGTGTGGGTCCCGACGACAGAGCAACGCGCGGACTGCTATACGAGAGGGGCCGTCCATCCGGCGCCGATCCCACTCGATGTCACCCTTAGACCAAATGCAGCAAACCAGACCGCTGTCTTCCACAACAGCGCCCCTCGGACGAGGGTAGTGTGGAAGCGTCAACGCAAAAAAGAAACCAAAGCAAAAAGTGCCGAACAAAGCGCAGTGACACTTTTTCCACAAGGAAATGTCCGCCCTGTCCGCTACTGTCCACTACCGATTTCAAGGATCCTCCTTAGGATTTCCCTTACTACTGATGGTGTAGAGACTACAAAGCCTGACCTGATGACGCCGCCATGAACCTGGGAGACACGCCGCGTGAGAAGGGACCTCGGTGCGGGGTGGCGTGAAGATCCTGCCTGAGTGCCCTCGTCGGGACCCGCGGTAAACCGTGGCGTTCCCCCCGAGGCAAGTCCAGGACGAAGGTTGCAGATAACCGCTGCACCTCTTCGTCCGAAAGGAGCTCACAGGATAGGGGAACTGCCCACACCCCACTCACGACAGTGTATCCGAAAGGTGCACTGCGCGTGTGGTGGCGGTGTCGGGTCCAGACCCACCTCGTTCCCCCATGCCCGTCAGTTGTTGCCCCTCCAGGGGTGGCTGCTGTCTGGCATGGGGGGCGCCCTCCCTGCCTTGCAAGGAAAAATGTAGAACGGCATGCTGCCCGTTTCTTCATTTTTTCACCTTGCCTGGCAGGGGGGGGCCCACCCTCACGGGGGGAAAAAGAGGAACGGCATGCTGCCCGTTCACTCTTTTTTCCTCCCGTCGTGGGTGGGCCCACTTCCGGCCATAAAATTGGCCGGAAATTTTTTTCAGCAAAAAATCCATTTTTTGCTGAAAATAGAAAAAATATTTTAAAATATTTTTTGGCAAAAATATTTTTGAAAATATTTTTTGAAAGTTGCAAACAGGGCTGTTCCTAACTGGGGGGCTTGTTCCCCACTTTCAGGATTCTGAACTTTTTTTCTAAGAATTTTTGTAAGGGGAAAAAAAGTTTTTTTCTAAGAATTTTGTTAGGGGAATTTTTTTCTAAGGTTGTTTCGCAGAGGAAAAAACTTTTTCTAAGTTTTCCCCAGTCGACAGGGCGCGCACAAGGATGGAAGGGAAGTCTGTCCCACGTACCGTTCGCCTTGCTGGCCAACTGGAGAGCCAGACGTTCACTACCGTGGCCTCCGGCGGCTGGGGGGCTCCGCCCCCCAGACCCCCCTGTGGCGTACGTCTCGTACTCAAGTCCTTCGAATCCCATCAAGTCGGGGTCCAACCACTCCAGTCGCCTCTGAGGACGCAGCCAACTCGCACAGAATCTGTACGCCCACACGAACAGATGTTCGCTACCGTGGCCTCCGGCGGCTGGGGGGCTCACGCCCCCCAGACCCCCCATGTAGCGTGTGCCCGTCCATCTATCTCACTTCCCCGGGTCAGCGCCGCATCCATGAAGCGCTTCTTCGAAGCCTGACTGACATCGGACAGGAGGTCGGGCTTCCCCACCTGGGAGGTACACTTGCCGCGTTCGCGACATGCGTGACACGCGACACGCTACCTGAAACGTGAGTGTGCCTTGCTAACACGGGCATTTCAACGGTCTGCCGACGACCGTTCCCCAAACCCGTAAACCAGCAGTTTTGGAAAATCGGAGAGATCACCCTGCGCTGAATATGGTGCGCACCACTGCAAAATCCCCGGGAGCTTTTGGGCTTTCAGACCTGAAGGGGCCAGCAGGTGGGTGGCGTCGGGGGCAGCTTTGTAACTGTCCTCCAGCTGCTGGCATGTCCAGCCCTGCGAGAGTGCCAAGGTGTATTGAGTCCCTGCGGAGCACAACCCCCGATGAGAACGAGTGCCAGATGATCCTCATTCATTTTCAGCTGTAACGCGCATGAGGGGCACTCTCTGCCGCAAGCATCTCTGGGCATCACTCGAGAGCTGTCAATGATGACGCGGAGAGAAATCAGAGGGCACGCGCCTGGAAACTGTGGGGGGGCGAGCAAAAATTCCCTTGTAAAAATTCTTAGAAAAAACCTGGTTCCCCGACCCAAAAAACCTGGAAAAAGGGCTCGTTCCCCGCCCAGGCCTGGTTGCAAACATAAAAAAATATTCTGGAATATTCTGGCCCAAAACATATGTTTGGGGCACTATGCCTAGGGGGGGTCATAAGCCCCCCTAAAAACGTACGAAAACCAAAATTTTCAACATACCATCAGAACCGCCCTAATACCTGATCTGACCCGAAAATCCGACCCATACCCCCCCGGAAACTGTCTGGGGCCCACTTGTGACACCTGATACGCACTTTTGTGATGATTTTTTGGGGTCCTAAAAAATGTACCTCAGTTTCGTACCTTGCCTTTGTACCTGAACCACTCCCGACCGCATTATTTCGTTCTTTGCCTTTTCTGCGGTGGTTCTGGCTCAGGTGGCACGCATGTTGCCTTCCCCAGTGCCTCGGCAAGGTCTTTCTTGACCTGATTAGTGGGAATGTTGTGTTGTTGCGTCAGCAGAATGAGTTCAGCCACCTTCTGGGTGTAGTACTTCGATCGCATATGGGTCATTGTGAGTACTTCGTACGCCTGGGAGGCTGCATCGGCATTAGTAGGCAGCGTTGTAGATGCTTTTGCTTCGTCGATCTTAGCCTGTGAAGGCACGATTGGGATATTGTACGCCCTGAGAGCCGAAGTGGTTATGATTGTGCTGTGTAATTTGCGCCCCGCAGGATATGCACACCACGCAGTCTCGACAACACGTATGAGAGTGTACCATGTGGGGACTCAACAAGGTCATTGGATCGGCATCTGCCTGCCGACTCAGCCCCCACACAGTGCGACCGCAAGGTCGCCAGGGATGTCTCAACGCCAGGGGAATACCCTCCCCTGGCGTTGTACAACCCTACTCTCAACCCTCGGGTCCTCTCCTGGAGGCGGTGGTGGCGGGCCCGCAACGCTTCGTACTTCCGGTACAGACTGAGGTAGTCTGCCCGGCTGACCCGCTCATTGCTTCCTAGATCATCTGCTGCTCTGGAGCTGCCATCACTCTCACTGCCCACATCAGTTGGTGTGGGGGTAGGAGCAGGAGGAGTGGGAGGAGTAGGAGTGCAGGTGACATCTTTCTTGGCTAGCAAGGAACGCCGCTTTTCCCGCACGTGCGGGCAGTTGATGCACCACTGCATATATCTGTCGTCACCACGTCCCACTCGCTCTCCTATGTACCCAGCCCGACGGAGCGCCCGAAATAATGTCGCCTCACCGATGTCGTGTGCCGTTTTCTTTTTACGCAGGTCTGCCACAACGCTCTCTGCCGAGACCCCGCACATCTCCCGTTTGGCGAGCGTCTTTCGAGCAAGGTACTCCTCTGCAGCAGCATCTGACACCTCTGCGAGGCCCTGGGCACGCGGCATGTGTTGCTCGGCGTGCTGAGTGAGCGTAGTGACACCCTTCCCTTGCAAAGAACGAAATAATGCGGTCGGGAGTGGTTCAGGTACAAAGGCAAGGTACGAAACTGAGGTACATTTTTTAGGACCCCAAAAAATCATCACAAAAGTGCGTATCAGGTGTCACAAGTGGGCCCCAGACAGTTTCCGGGGGGGTATGGGTCGGATTTTCGGGTCAGATCAGGTATTAGGGCGGCTCTGATGGTATGTTGAAAATTTTGGTTTTGTACGGGCTTATGACCCCCCCTAGGCATACAGTGCAAACGATAATTATTATCGCACATATACCAGATACGATAATTTTCGGAAAATTATCGCATACGATAATTTATTATCGCATACGATAATCCATTATCGTATGATGCGATAATCCCATTATCGTATACGAACGGATACGATAATTATTATCGTATATTATCGCATACGATAATCCCATTATCGTATGTTATCGCATACGATAATAATTATCGTATCCGGTCGTATACGATAATGGGATTATCGTATGCGATACTTACTGGGTTGCACTATTCTTGAACACCACTGCCCTCGTCAGATTCCTTCACATACTCGTCCGTCATCAGGATTCATCGCCCCCCCCCCCCCCCAGTCCCTTCAACACCCTCGATGTCATCAGACATCGAGACAGAATTCGTCATCCCCCCCCCCCACCCGCCCACCGAACAGCACAGGAACCACATCACGGACAGACGACCTGGCACGCCGCCCCCCCCCCCCCCATCCCCCCTTCTAAATGATATCCATCTCAGTCTCGGATTCGTCCTCCTCAGAGGAATCATCAGAGACATAGTCCCTTTCGAGGGCTTCTGCGAACCGGTTGCTCTTGTCGAAGTAGCCGAGGAGGTCGCCGTTCCGCTGCAAGAACAGACGATCCGCGTAG